>CM030889.1:14574686-15174686 GCA_018136845.1 Heterotis niloticus
AGAGAGCAAAAGTGCCAGGAGAATCCGGAGCCTCCACAATTTCCACAGAGATCTCCTACACTTGCATGGGCTCCCGCTGGGTGTTGTGCCGCTTAACAACAAACACCTTCTGCCCTGACACGGTCACTGCGTAGATGTGGTCATCAAACATCACTGCAAAAGGCACCAAAAGAAAACCCCTGTCAAGTTATTGTAATTATTATCCTTCAAATAGCCAACAGCTTTGTCCAAGTTCATACAACATTAAATAATCAACTTCACCATGATTTACCCATTTATACAGCGGGGTATTCTTATTATCACAGTTCAGGGTCAGCACTTTGAGCAAGGGTCCTGCAGCAGTAGTGGGATTTAAACCAGGAAGCATTAGGCCATTAGACAGCAACCCTGCTCAGGACACCACCCACAGTGAGACCTTACCACAGGAAGGTGTGAAGAGGGATCAGTGTGACTGTGATCTAAGTAAAGTCAAGTATGAGTTTACTGTCATTTCAACCATGTACACAGTACATAGTGAAACAAAACAGCCTTCCTCCAGGCCCAAGGTGCAACATAACACAGAGTGCAAATAAATAAATGAAATAGTGCAATATATATAGGGAGTGAGAGACACTGGGGATTGGGGGGTGCACTAGATACAATAAATGCAGCCATGACGCCTAGAGCAAACCCACCTGACATACGTTTGAAGGGCGGCTCTGCGCAGCCGTGCAGCCGGAACTTGCAGGCCGTCTGCACCATCTGCATGATCACGGCGGCTGTGTGCTCGTCGTTCTCTAGCTCCCCCGCGGACTGTGCAGACACGGACTGCCGTCAACCTCAGCCCGAGACAGCCGCCATCGAGTCGAGGCACGGATTAGGACCACACTCACCGCTAAGACGCCATCTTCGCTGATAACCAGGTAGCCGATCTGATCCGGGATCCTCTCGAGCCCCTGAGTGAGAGCCGTGGTCTGCAAACGCCACACCGATCGCACAGTCACCAACGGCAGCCAGCAAAGCACCGAAAGCCACAATCCAACCGCTTGCCAGCGGTCACAAAATTCCCACGACCCCCTTAATTTACAGCCTCTGATAAATGCACCGAATTCTCACCATGTTCGGTCCTCAGAAAACAAAACGTCCACTCTTGTCGGCGACTTCCGCAGGAACTGTCACGTGAGCGGCGTCACATGATCGGATGCGTCTATAAGCGTCATTGCTCATTGCGCAACGTCGCCGCCAATCAATTTAGTGAGAAGCTGACGAGCTCTGATTGGCTACTTTTGTGTCACCGGAGTGCCTGTTGATTGACAGCCGCATCGTACGGGCGCGTAAAGGCGTAAAAATTTCTCAGCATCGCCGCGACAGAACTTTGTTGATAGAATGACCATTTACTGATGTTTATCATATGTGGGAAAAAAACACATGTATTGTTTCAGACAAAACAACATACTCAATTTTGGTAAATTTAATAAATTTTTTTCCCCGCGTAATTTCTCAATGTCAAGAGTCAAGAGAGTTTTTATTTTTCAGCCGACGCATACAGGTATACGTCGGGGCCGAAATATTGTTTCTCTGGGGCTGCAGAAGAAAAAACTTTGAAAATCAGTACAATAAATAAATAATAAATAAATAATAAATAAGCGCCGTGTTGCATTTTAAATATCCAGACCTGACTTTGGTCAGTTAAGCACTACTGCCTCCTACTGGTCGATCATGTTTCTATGAAAAATAGTCCTGGTGGGCTGAACTCCAAATGAAATCATCTATCCATGCATCCAAAATCATAAAAATTACATAATTTTTAATGGCGAGTTTTGATTTTCTCCAAGTTGTACAGTGAGCTTCTGTGCAATTCAATGCATGAATATGAGTATGGTGTCCAGTTATGTAATAAAGCTTATTGTCATGTGTGGATCCCTGTATGCTAATGGGCTTAGAACATAATGAGGATCAGTGAGAGGAACTGGGTCAGGAGAGACAGCTGGAGGCACAGCAAAACAACCTGGTGGTTTTATTGTCCTCTCTCGGCTATTTTATGTCCCAGTTAACCTTAAACTTGATAATATAAGTGACAAAAGTGGTAAGTCATCTTCTTTTCTTTATTTATTAGTTAATAAATTCTCATGTGTGAGTGTATCTCACTAAAATAAACTGATGTGTAGCCTGAGCTTTTTGCTTTGCTTGGTCTCAGTTTGGCACATCTAATGTTTTTGTTTTTTAAATTGTGACTGTACACTGCCCAGCCTAAAAAAAAAAGTCATTACCTGGATTGAACTTAGTGTTATGATGTGGGGTTGCTTCAGTTGGCCAGGTCTAGGTTCAGCAACGTTATGTGCCCAAAAAATGAGGTCAGCTGACTACCTGAATATACTGAATGAGCAGGTTTTTCCATCAATGGATTTTTATTCCAAGATGACAATGCCAGGATTTATGGGGCTCAAATTGTGAAAGCGCTTCAGGGAGCATGAGAGAGACATCATTTTCACACATGGATTGGTCACCACAGAGTCCAGACCTTAACCCCATTGAGAATCTTTGGGATCTTGTGCTGGAGAAGACTTTATGCAGTGGTCTGACTGTCCCATCATCGATACAAGATCTTGGCGAAGAATGTATGCAACTCTGGACAAAAATAAATGTTGTGACATTGCATAAGCTTATCAAAACAAAGGCACAGCAAATGCATGCCATAATCAAAGCTAAAGATGGTCCAACGAAATATTAGTGTGTGACCTTTCTTTTGGCCTGGCAGTGTAGTTGCACATTCCACAAAAACATGGCAGTGACAATTTTGCCCTCTTTATTGATCATTTCAGCTTCGGGAGCATTGATGTTTGCCCTGATCTTGCTGAATGGAAGTTAAAACCATTGTAAGCTTGATTTTCTCCCATGGTTGTCTGAAGAATATCAAGCTGTAAAGATATACACCTCGCTTTCTCCCATCCATCTCACTTCCGTCCCCACCATCATGACCTTACCTGTGCCCGTGCCCCAGCCCTCCTACTCCCAGGCACGGGAGAACCTAGTCAAAGCTATCCCCCCTAAAATAATCTGCCTGCTGGCTTGCGGAGGAAGGGACTGCCGCTACGAGGACCCAACTTGTTGGAGACCCAGCCAGCAGGCCATAAAGGGGATCTTCTCCACCTGGTAAGCTCACATGACACAAAGTGCTGGGAAGGATTCAGGCTGAATCAATGGATAGCTGGAAGATCTTCTGTTGTACTCCTGGAAAACATCTCCTCGTTGCCATGTTGCATTTCATTGCTATTTATTCATGTTGCATGTGAAAAGCTGCATTTTCTGCTGTCAGGATGACCGATGATATCGTGGCTATGGCACGACCATCTACAAGGCTCATCAAAAGATACAACATCATAGAACAGTTTCAGAAGTGAGTATTCTGTGTTAATATATGCAACTTTGAAATCTGCCTCCTTTAAATATAAAATGTCAGATGCATAGAAAGAAGATGTTACCTGCAATTATTTTTAAAAAATTTTCTGTGGTAATCGCATTAGTTTTGTCTCTGGTTGTATAAAGATATGTTTTACTTTCACGCTTATAACATTCATCTCTTTAAGCTTTCACAGCTCTAATTTCCAATCTAACAATTATGTATTTAAGATTAATTACTGTATTTAAGTGTTTTTTCCTATTAACTTGAACAAACGTAATAACTACACGTTTTTCTTAATTCTATTTAAACTTTTGTGTGACTAATCTTATGTCTTTAATGAATTAGATTCTTAAACAACAACATTATGACACAGAAATTGGGTTGTTTGTTTAGTGTGCTTTGCTGCATGGAATTAATAGTTCTTTCCTGTTTGCAAATCCGCAGTTCCTACTAAACTAGGCAACACCCAGTAATTAGGAATAGAACAAACATCGACCGAGTGTTGGTGTGCCAGAAGGTCGTGGATTTGAGAAGTTTTACCCCAGGGTTGTTTGTTAAAGACCTTGCAATGGTGTTATGAAGTACTGCAGTAAAATACCAAGCTCTACATGTGGCGATAAAAGCTCAAATTGAGCAAAAAAGTAATAGGACAGTTCCTGAAACAGGCCAAATTTTGGGCTTATTCATTTGCTGAAGATGCCGTACCTACGTTGTCCTGAGACATTTCCCACGGTCCCATGCTTCCCTCAGGCTCAACATCAAATCCATCATCAACATGCAGCTCCCCTGGGAACACGCCCACTGTGGACCCCCACTGGAACCTGACAGCGGCTTCTCCTACTCCCCCCAGGTGTTCATGGAGAATGACAGTGAGTGTGGCTACTCTGCCCCCCTACACTGTACTTCAAGCATAAATACTGTGTCACAATCATTAAGACTGGACCCTGATTTCCGTTTATTTTGGTCAGTCTTCTTCTACAACTTTGGAATGCCGGATTTTGGAGTGTCATCTCTGGCAAGCATGCTGGATGGGGTGAAGGTTCTGGCTTTTTCTGTAAAAGAGGGGAAGGTGGCTGTGCACTGTCATGCTGGTCTGGGGAGAACAGGTATGTCTTCTGCCTCCACTGACATTTATTCATTTAGTAGATGCTGTGATTGCTATGTATCCCTGAGGTAACACCTTTGTTCAAGTCAACTAGATGCCCCTACACTAAACTACGCACAATGACACACCCATCCATACATAAAATTCCTGTAATGCACAAAAATACACATAGCAGATAATTCAGTCACCACTTCACCAAAAAACATGTCTTTGGACTGTGGGAGAAAACCAGAGAAAACTACCTAAATGTGGAGAGAACATGCAAACCCCTCACACACTGAGCAAGCGTTGAACCCAGCAACATTATCTGCTGCTCCGTTGCTCTACTCAGCACTTCTCAACCTGTTAAATTACCACTATGTGGTGTGATGATCATCACAAGGCACCTTCCAGTAAACACACCTGCACAACACTGAGAGGGTTAATACTTGAAAACTATATCATAAACAATTTGGCAGTATGCAATCCTATAACCCAGTGGTGTGCCTGTGCTGCCCTCAGGTGTGCTCATTGCCTGCTATCTCATTTATGAGCTGCGTGTCAGTCCCAGTGAAGCTGTCCACTACGTGCGCATCAAACGGCCACGGTCCATACAGACTCGGGACCAGATCAACATGGTCTTCAACTTTGCACGCCTTCTGGCCACTCAGCTGGTACTGTACCCCGATTTGGGTCACCGACATGGTGCCTCTTTCAGCCTGCAGCAGCACCTCTGCCGTCAAGCACTCCTGCTGCATGGAGAGGAGGCGCGCCGCCTAAAGAGTGTCCCCAAGGTGGTGGACTTCCTCTGTGGGAGGCTGACAGCGCTGGCTTGGGGACACACATCCTGTCAGGCAGGGTGGGCAGAGCTGCAAAAGAGGGTGGCTGTACTGGATCTGACCAAAGTGGTGAGGGACACCCTGATGGTGAAGAAGTTCCTGCCCATTCTTAGAGATCCTTGTACTCGTAAAGGCTCTGACAGCTCAGTCTCCTCCTGGGATGAGCCAGAAGGCTTTCTGGAGCGAAAGAGGGAAGTGCTTCTGAACAAGAGGAGCTACAGTGACTCTGACCTCAGCAAGATTGCTTTGTTTGAGGTGAGGGATCACAGACTTTGCCCAGTCATCAGCTTTGCACCCAAGGGCACCAATTTCCCACAGTTCCTGTTGAAATTAGACAGCAACCCTCTTTTTGTAACTGTACTTGTATTTTGCATCACTTTGTCTCAACTGAGGATAAATATACAACAGTTAGAGTGGTTAGAGGTGCTGTCTTTGGACTCAGTGGACCCAGGCTTGAATCCCACCTCCTGCTCTAGTACCCCTGAACAAACCACCTCAGTAAAACGTACCCCGCTGAAGGAATGGGTAAATCATTGTAAGTAGCTGAACATTGTGAGATGATTGGAGAAGAGTTGTCAGCTATAGGAGTGAATGTAACTGCAATTGTACTATTGTTCTGTATACAGGATATACAGTTTGTTCAGCACCCTCATGTGAAAGAGGGGGGCTCAACACTTAGGGCAATGCAGGATTCAAAAGTGGATGCACCCTCAGACCAGAATGCTGCCAGAAAGGACCACTGCAGCAGCAACGCAAACAAACACCATCCACTTCTGAAAATCCCAGCCACCACTAACTGCCCAAAAAGGACAAAGTGCAAGACCAAAAAGGTGCTGGCAGTTTCCAAATTCAGTTCCAACACAGAGGTAAGTAGTGTCAGACTATGGGCGATGAGCTGCTCCTATTATAGATAAATAGTTTGATTTTACACAAAAGAAAAAATCAGCATTATCAGTTATTCAGCTAGTCTCACAGGGCTTTGGGGAAAACCAGTGTGCAGAGGGTGCAGGTAAACACTGTGAGGGGTCAGTAGCGCTAATACAGTCAAGTTGGTTGGAATTTCCGTTTAAAGGTGAGAACAGTCATCTCAGTTTCACAAATTTACAGAGCTAATTTGTAATTTTGTTCAGATATTTCATAAAAACAAAGCATTCAAGGAACGTACACTCAAACCTCAACTTATAAACACTATTTGAACCAGAAATCTGTAACTTGAACTATGTAGCATCCATCCATCCATCCATCCATCCATCCATCCATCCATCCATCCATCCAATCATATTTTACTATCCGCCATTGTGGTCTAGAGTCTACAGAGAACCAGGTTAAGAAATTATACCTTGAATTGGACACCAGTCCATCTCAGGTTAGGTGCATATGCATTGTCACACATACACATTTACACGCTACGAGCCATTTACAGCGACATATTAAAAGGAAACCCACTGTGGGATCATCAAAAAAATCCTACATGGGAAGTAAGCAGATATGTAGGTCATTTTTGCCCCACAAAAGAAAAATTGCAGAAAATTGGAACTGAGAAAGGGCAATTAAAAATAAATCATAACACCGGGACATATTTGTCTTCCACAGTCCGGTACGTCAATGTTTTTAACTTGAGATATCAGTGTTACCAGAATTTTTTGCATGTTGGTAGCTTCACAGGACCTGGAATTGCTGTAGGCTGGTGTCAGTGTCGCAGGCTGTTGTCAGAGCAATGGCAGAACAAGACCCTCCAAGGGAGGAGACCCTCCAGAAGGTAGCTGCACTACAGGTGAGCATGGGGTCATGGAGGCCACTGCTGCATCACTGTAGGCATCTTTACCCTGACTAGGACTTCACCATTTGGCTCCTGTTGCTCTCACTCTCCTGTCCAGGAGGAGTTGAATGGAAATGAATGCGCCTGGGCAACACTGGCAATGGAGTCAGATCCCAGTGTCCTCAGCTGCCTGCTTTGGACATGGCTGGAGAAGCTGAGAGTGAGCTGAGCACTAAAATTGTATTTTTTAATTGTTTGAAAATAGTGAAAGCAACCCTGTACATTTCTGAAGTACACCACTGTTTGCATCCACAGGAGCCTGTACTGTTAGCGGCAGATATGGATCTACTGAGCTCCAGCACACAAGTTGTGAACAGCCTTGGGGTGCTGCGAAAGGTAAGGCACCTTCAGACGGCTGCATCACCCTAGCTGTTTGAACTCTTTACAAGGCTTTCACTAATGGGGAATGAGACATTTTCATTGCTATTTATTCTTTTAACTGATGCTTTCTGCCAAAGTTTGAATTGCGTGTGGACCATCTGAATGTGCTGTCCATGATGCAGGAGCAGGAGCAGACCATCACTCGTCTGCTGGCCTGCATCAGCCAGGTGACCACTCTGTGTCCCTCACTGGAGGATACGGCGCTGCTCCGGCTGCTCCGCGCGCTGACCAGGGTGAGTAAAGCAGACAGACAACAATCACAAGAATCATAATGCAAAAACTTAAGCAATGCAGCTGACAATTTGGCAATGCTACAACCACGTTAACTATGAATAAAAAAATGCAGCATCATGGTGAGCTCTACTCCAGTCCACAGCATTTGGTTGGTTCCAAAGAAATACTGGCCGCTCACACCGTTGCATTTCTTTCTATAACTGTGCAATAGTTCAGGAAGTTTGCTGAAAAGCCTGTTTGTAACTCCTCTTCCTTCTGCAGCGCCCTCCAGATGAAGCATTGACATGCACCTCGCTAATGAACCTCTTCAAGCACAAAGTCAGGGAGATACGACGGCAGGAGCTGCTCATGAGAGCTGTGGACAAGGCCAGCAGAAGATCAAAAATCACCTTGAAGCACAGCTGAGGAAATCACTATAGAGTGGAACGTTTAACAGCATCTGCTGTAAATTTTACATTTTTATGGTTATTATAATGAGACGGCAAATATGACATGCCGCTTAGCTCTAGTCTGGTTATTTAACTGTCAGTGTGACCATTTCACTTTAAAAACGACTTTGTTTAACCATGTTAAGTTATACAACTTTACAGCGTGCTGTTAACATTTCCACTGTACAATTCATTTTTTTACATCATAATATGAATGGTCTTTTGCACAGTGGCTCACAATGGATTTAATGACTTTTTTGACACCGATCAACCGAAAGACATTCTTTGCAATACATTCCTACAAATCAGTATAAAATGCAAAATAAATATGTTTAAATATTCACCTCTTCAAGTTAGTATGTAGCAGAGGCCATTGGGCAGAAACTGCGACCTCAACTCTATTTTAAGTATTTTAACTTTATATATTTTGACACTTTGCGCATCTGCAAAGCTGCTCAAAATGATTTTTTTTCCCATTAATTCTTAGTTTAAAAACTATCTCTGAAGTAAACTGTTTTGATGTCCATCTGCTGTATTAGCAGATTAATGGCTAATTTACAGAGACAGCAAAAGGGACTGCGTATTGCATGGCTTGACAGAAAGTGTGACTTTTTTATTAGTGGCTGCGGATCACCGGATGACTTTGCCTTACACCGAACTTTGAGCTTATGTCTGTCCCTGGAAATAATTAACATTTTTCTCCACTGTACCTTTTGCACCATTTCTGCAGCAGTACACGTGAATAAACATTTCTATGTGATCGGCGATGCTCTTCACCATGTAAAAGCCAGGAAATCCAAAACACTTTTTTTTAGTTTTGCCGGCCTTTTGTCCCACAGTTAACTAAGAATGGAAGGTAAATAGTGTGAAAGAGCGACAGAAAAAGAAACGCTGCACCCAGTGCTCTCCTTGCATGTTAGTGTTTTGTGAGACTTTTCCCTGTTTGAGCCCAGGCTCACGTGTATCTGTGTGGAGACAACACGCGGCGCAACCCCTTTTGACTGCCCACCCACCTGGCCGGGTTCAGTGTAAATGCGGTCAAAACACATCTGCGCAGCACCTGTCCTCAAAGAGGTGGACTGTAGTCCCTGAAACATCCACAGTCACGACAAACCTGACCTTCTCTGCACTGGGAAAAAGGCAGGTGGAAGCACAGTCACAAATTTGGAAAAAAAAAACATCTGCAGGACTTTAGACAGAATTTTAAACCCAACCACATTTTTTATTACTGTAGTTTTCGGAATGACAGAAATAATAAAAAAAAAAAATGTGTGTACTACACTTTAAATTTATCAAAACCCAAGTATCATTCCAACAGTTCAAATGCCACAAGTATTAGGATGTCATTATAGAACCCTACTATTTAATAGTATAGGAGAGTCAATGATAATAAAATAATGGCTTTTAAATGTATTTTGAACCACACTACATATATGTTATAATTAATATAATTGATAAATCTATATGTAATGCACATCTGAACTTTAAGCATAATCTTAAAATGGGTTGCTTAGTTTAATAATAACCCAGAACACTACTATTACTATTGCTAATATTTTTCCCTTTTCCCACCACAGGTACAGTATAATGTGGTACATTCATGCTGCTGTATCTTTAACCAAGTACACAAAAACAGGCCTTGCGCATCCATTTCCATTCAGGAAAAAGAAGCTGTCAGTCAAAATGGTGGGTATCAAATATGACCACAATGTTGAACATGAAGCTTTAAATTCTTCACCCAGTGTAAAACGCCCAGGAGTTCAGCAGCCACAGATGTATCGCAACTGTTCATGAATTCAGTACATTAAGTGTATAAGTCTGGACAAGTAGCTATACACATTTTTTTTACATTTTTAACAAATATAAATCATGATAAGGTTGTTTTAGCATATAGATTTTTCCCCATATTAGCTCATTTAGCACTCACACTTTACTAAAGATGACTGTACCCCTTACCAGGTGTTGTGTGCGCTGCTGTTCAGACCCCCTGGGTACAGGGTAAAAGGTCCAGAAGGGGGGGAGGGGGTACAGATATGAACTCCAGAGTGAAGGCATAAGTACACTGGATCAAAAATGGCACTTTTCTATTAGTCATTCAGCTCTGCTGGGATGAATTCAGACACTAGAGGTGTCTCATGGAAATCAACCTTCTCAATGACCAGCGCCTTCTGGAGAGAGTGCTGGTGTTCCACACTGAAGGAATCCATTTTGCTATGGACTCTGACCCAGGGGTCACCTAAAGAAATATGGAAGTCAGGAAGATGAAGGATCATCTATAGCTCTCATCACAATAGCATGAGATCCAAAACAAAAAAATGTTTTGAAGTTGCAGTGGCTTCTTGCCTCGGAGGCAATATAATGACCAGACACTTGGTTAAGTGCGTATATTCACCCATCTAGGTATCTCACCTTTCTTAACCTTTTGGCCCAAGCTGACCAATAGCTCTGCTCCCACAAGAGAATCAATGGGGTCTCCAGCCTTGGTGCGTCCTGCCCCTAACTTGTGCAGAACCTCAGCGAGGATCATGCCGTTTATCTCCCAAACTGTACCTGCAGCAACACCCCCAGTGAAGGACACTTCTGTTAGATGGTGCCTAACTTATTCAGATAGCAAGTACATTTGTTACTGATGGTTCCTGAGAACAAAAAAAATCCCTGTTAAGAAGATAAGATTACACAGCTGGCCATTGCTCCTCACAGGCAAAACACTGGAGAGAGTGGGCAGAAGAGGAGATGGACTGATCTAGAGAAGGGCCTGGAGTCCCTCTTGACAGCGAGCTTTGTTGCTGGTCACACTTAACAAATGAAACATGACTGGAAATGTTTTCTTCCATTTTCCAGTATTCAAAAGCTCCTCTTTAGTTACACACCAGTTGTGTAATCACCACACCCTCCTCTGAGGATTTCCTCTTTTCTGAGAGTCGTAATCCAGCTTTCAGTGGAATAAAAGGAGATTTTTGCTGTAGAAAATATTCCATTTACAATTACCCAACTCAGGACTGTTCACATATGTACATCCAGGGTGATGTGTTGCAGTTAATGTGCCTTAACCTGCCCTGTGACAGTAAATCACATTCCACCCATATACACTGCCCAGCCAAAACAAAAGTCACACACTAACATTTTGTTGGACCGCCTTTAGCTTCGATTATGGCACGCATTTTCTGTGGCATTGTTTTAATAAGCTTATGTCACAAAATTTATTTCCGTCCAGACTCGCATTAATTTCTCGCCAAGATCTTGTATTGATGATGGGCGAGTCGGATCACTGCATAAAGTCTTCTCCAGCGCAAGATCCCAAAGATTCTCAATGGGGTTAAGGTCTGGACTCTGTGGTGACCAATCCATGTGTGAAAATGATGTCTCTCTCATGCTCCCTGAAGCGCTTTCACAATTTGAGCCCCATAAATCCTGGCATTGTCATCTTGGAAGAAAATCCATTGATGGAAAAACCTGCTCATTCAGTATATTTAGGTAGTCAGCTGACCTCATTTTTTGGGCACATAACGTTGCTGAACTTAGACCTGACCAACTGAAGCAACCCCACATCATAACACTAAGTTAAATCCAGGCGGTGACTTTTTTTTGGCCGGGCAGTATATATAGTATAAAAAAAGGCTAATGTAAAAATAATTTTTATAGTCCTTACCATCTTTTTCCACCTGCAGCTCTGTTGTGGATTTGGCACGGCCCAAGACCTGGAAGTAGTCTTTAAAAGTAGTTCCAGAGGAACAAAGGGTGGAGGCCACCTCAGAGCTCACTCCTTGAGCCTGAAGCATGGCCTGGAAGACCCTCAGTGCTTTTCCGCTCTTCAGGGCACTGCTAATCTCCTGCTTCCCCTGTGCCAATGTGTCCACCTTCTTACACATCTTCAGCAGGCAGCCACCTGTAGAGAGACACCAAACACCTTATTCCAGATTGCTTTCACGCCTCAGCTTTACCGTGCTTTTACAGTGACCTTCAAGCTTAGAAATATCCACAGAGCACAAATTCTGCATGATGCCTTTCACTTCACTAATTTTATAATCTCCTGTGCTCATAATTCTTTTTTCAAATGTCATTGATCGAAAATACAGTAAGTCACCTCCTAACACTATTGACTTCTTAGGCATGTGCATTGTTTACAGGTATACATTGAATAAATATCGATATTCATTAATTATTTGTAAATACAGACCCAAAACGATCATTATAATGAGTTTTGGGAATGCTTTTTTATACTGTCTGAAGTAGAAAAAATGAAGAAATTATTAGCCAATATTTCAAAATACTGCGCCATGCTAGGCATGACTATTTGGGAGCTGAGCAAGTATGAGGTGGTTGAAGAAAGAGTTCTGACTCATAAGAAAACCGCCATTCTAAGCTACCTGGTGTGATGACTTGTATCATAGTTTCAACATTTTGCATTTTTCCAACATTTCACCAATACGGGGCCAGTCACAGGGTCACACAGGATGTAGGATGCAACTCAAATGTACAGCCAACAGATGTGGTTACTGGTGGGACTTTGAGCTCCACTTCTGCCTACATTAGACTGGCGATGACCATAAGTGCTGTAGAGACACAAGCATCTCTCCTCCAACATAGCAGGACTCCAACCCAGCTCACCCAGACAGAGGACAAGCTCCTGCAGGTCACTGGGTCCCCGGTCCTTCAGGCACTCCAGGGCTTCCATCACCTCCAGCGAGTTTCCGACGCAGCGGCCGATAGGGTTGTCCATCATGCTGAGCACGGCACCTGTTCGGATACCCAGGCTGCTGCCCGTAGCTACCTGTGAGAGCAGAGTCACTCGGCACAACGAAGACTATACAGCAATCCCACGGCTGCCTAAGTGAGCAACTTGCAAGTTACCAGGGAACGGGCCAGAGTCCTGGCGCTCTCCTTATCCTTGTACAGAGCTGCCTTCCCATACTTCACATCCAGGATCAGTGCAGAGAGACTCTCTGCACCTTTCTTAGAGATTATAGAACCTGCGAAAAGTTAGAATAATATTACATATTACAACTAAATGCTACAAATCCCTACCAGCTGCAATAAAAGGTGCCAAGCTACACACAAACATTACTGTGCTATGTTGCAGTAATTAATCGGGGTTGTACCCAAATGTATAATTTACCCTCGAGTATATTTGGTATGCGTGAATTCATTCGCACTGTTTCAATGATTTTCAGTTTCAGAGATTTCAAAAGGGTTTTCAGGAACAAATTACTTTGGTAATGGGGTTAGGGAATACTACTAGTGGCTACAACTCTAGAGCAACTGAATAGTCAGACCTGCAGATATTAGGCTAAACATCCCACCTGCTTATCAATACATTAACAACAATTGCTCAGCACTTCTCCCCCACCTGTGATGAGGGGCAGACTGTCCACAGTAGCTGTGGCATCTCTCAGGGCATACAGGACTTTATCGGCTGGCACCAGGCTGTCAGTCTGACCCACAATGCAACAGCCAACCTCCTCCAGAATCTGCATCATCTACACATATGAGTAACACGGTAAGCCGGATGACTTGGTGTGTAGTTGCATGGTGCGTCGTGATGACCATCAGTGCATCATACATGATGAGAGCGCTGCCATTTACCTGTTGCGCAGTCTGGTGAACACTGAACTCAGGAATGGACTCCATTTTATCCAGGGTTCCGCCTGTGTGAGCCAGACCTCTTCCACTGATCATGGGGACCTACAGGAAGTTACGCTATGCGTAAGCTCAGCACTTGGCTATGTGCAATCCGACACTTACATCCTAACCAAATCTTAAAATACTCAGTTTATTTGAATCGTGTAATTTTACTTAGAGCTATAACTCAGGAACCACAGTTATTCTGTAAAACACAGCTGTCATGGCCTTGATCTCAGATTAAAATAAAAACTCAGTTGAAATGCTTTTTTCTAGAATGTAAAAAAAAAAATTGAGTTGATAAGGCAAACTGACTGTCATTAAACTGAGTCATTAAAGGGTTAGACAGCAAAAACGTTGTCATGTCTCTGTTATTAAAAAAACAGTTGGGCACAGTATAAAGCAAGAAATTATAGGAAATCTTTTTTGGGGAAACAAATTTGGTCTGAACTTAATGATCCAGCTTTTATAGGGTGGGGAATTTTGTTTTACATCTGATGACATTAACATGGAAATTAACTACCACAGGTCTGTATTAAAATTTGGTGAGTGTAGTCAGTGAACTGCAAAGAATCAGTAAGAATAAATTAATTTTAGTCTCAGCTATGTCTGCAAGATAAGGAATGAGTACAATATGGCGAAATATGGTGTTCCCTCTTGCACAGATTTTAGATGTGTTAAAGAGCACCAAACACTTTCTATCTGGCTTAGGTTAAAATAACCAAAATTCTGCTGTTGCTGTGCCTGCATTGTGCACCCACCTTGTAGCCACAGGCAGCCAGTGCTGGTGCCAAGGGAAGGCTGACCTTGTCTCCAACCCCACCTGTGGAGTGCTTGTCCACCAACAGGCCTTTCCACTTCTCAGGCCAGCGCAAGACCTCCCCAGAGAACATCATCTCACGGGTCAGGATGCTCGTCTCCTCAGCATCCATGCCATTGATCCACATGGCCATCAGCATAGCTCCTATTGTGAGAAAGTAGCAGCTTACAGTCTCCGTAAGTAAGCACCATCAAGTCAAATTCAACTCTGAGGGACCACAGGTGTGGTTTTGGTGGTAACAGAGGGTAGGAAGTGGTTTACCTCCAACTTCTTCTATGGAACGTCTTTGAATTTTAAACAGGGGAGAACATACAAACTCCGCATAGCGTGAACTCAATTGGAACCTACAGCCAAAGTATTAGCCCTACGCTGTCACAATCTCAGCAACTTTTTTATGGTGAGGGCTTCTGGATAAAAAACCGAGTAAATCACAAATGTGTTGGACAACAGAAACTAAAACCTTCTCAGTGTAGCAGATAAACAACAGAACTGCAACACAACAAAATGTAATTGTCTTTACACTCATGCACAGTAATTGTGGAGCCATTTTGGTTTCACTTTATTAGTTGAAGAAGGATGTGAAGAGATAGTAATAAAGTGAGTGGACCTATTTGGCTCCCCTGTATGGTTCTGTTTTTGACGGCTGTCACAAACGCCTTGAGCTCCTGCTCACTGAGCCGTTTCTTGTCTCTCTTACTCCTGATCAATTCCGGGAAGCAAACTCTGTTGTCCATGTTTGAAATGTGCTTGCTGAGGCCTGAAGTGAGAGGGGACAAAAGGATGGAAGACACAAAACATATACTGGCACAGATTTGATAAATTACAGTATAAAATAGTTATAGTGATGTGGTGTAAGATGTGAACCCTAATTTTACTATGGTAATTCTGATGTAGATTTGCTCTTCAAGGCTGTGCACCCATGTTCTAACTAAAGAAAAATAGTCATTGACTGTGTGGAAGTAAAAAAAAATATACTTCTGTTGTGAGTAACACATTGACATGCATACCAGAGTGTTTCCCTCAGCCTGCATGACACAAACTATTTTACATAAACTTGTTCTTCCTTTGTTTAGTTTCAGTAATGGCATGTAGACCTGTTTTTCAAATGCATATCATTCTTCTGTATGTTCTCTGTAAGTTTCTATGATTTCTTTTGTCTCACGCTAAGCCCTTGTCATTTTAGAGCTTGTATAGCTCTACATTCAGAGAAAAACTTGCTGGTTAGACTTATTCCAGATACCTGCTGTACTGAGACAATCATAGGCATTTGTTTTGTTTAACTTCTCATCTGTTTAGTTCCCCCGCAACTGGTGCTGTCAGATGCTGACAGATTTCTGTATCTTTTTATAGCCGGCACAACTGTTTGTGACCAGAGCTTCTTTATTTATTTTTTTCTTTTTTATAACAATTTTTAAATCTGTGTCTCAATTTGTGTTTCATTCAAGTATTCTATTAACTTATTAGAACAAGGTTTATGTATGATGTTTTGTCTATAGTGATTGTAAGTGTGTGTGTGTGTGTGTGTGTGTGTGTGTGTGTGTGTGTGTGTGTGTGTGGGGTACATGAAAAATTTAATCCATTTGTTTCACAAAGTTATGGTATGATTTCTTATATTGCACGACAAAACATTTTTATTCATTCTGTGCCTTCTAGAGCGTCGGTGTTCAAATTTGCCAGCAAACTTAACTCGTCCCATAAATAAAATATTTCCCTAAAATTTTCAAAACAAATCTGTTCCTCCATGCGTGTAACTCGACTGTTACCGCTAACATGTTGTGGTCTTACAGTGGCTGTTAAAATGTGATTTCGCTGGTTTTGGTCTTGGGATTGATATTAAAGAAAGATAAATAAAAAAGTGTTCATACCTGCCAGTCGCCTGCAGGAGAAGCGCGCACACGCGTCCCAGTGGACTGACAGCGCCGGGGACGCGCGGCGCCGCTGGAGGGTTGACGTGTGGTCCCGGGTTGATGGTTGCGCTCCAATCACGAGGCGCGTTAACAGGGCTCAGCTACGTCGGCACTTATTAACGCGTGACGTAACTCGGGTGGGCGTGTCCCCCCAACATCACCGTCCATGACTGCGACTACCTATTCCTGTGAAACGAAATTGAAAACGCTGGCATTTTTGCTTCTTTTTAAAACTTTTTTCAGCGAAATTTTATTTTATGCTTAGAATTGTATACACATTTTCGCATAATATTATATTGTATCAGCGCAGCCGGACATGTAAATAGCTGTGTAAATATCAATTATGTTTAGTTCTGTGTTAGTCTGGCTGCTTGTGAATTATGTGCGTTACTGCCAGTGTTGCATTCTGGGAAATGGATCTAGAGAATGCACCCTAGGCAGGACTCCCGGGCAGAGGGATTCTGAGTTTCCAGAATCGTGTTGGTTTAATATTGTTATTGTTTGCTATCTTTTTAAAGATTTGTTTGCTAACACGGATTATGAAATAAACGAGCAATTTCTTGATCTTCTGACTCCCGAGTCTTTCTGCGGTGTCTTTTCGGGGGCGGCACTACAATATTTTACTGACATAATTATGTTTTATACTATTGCTTCATATGTTCGAGGATTGCCCAAAAAATGCTAGGAATTTTCTCAGTTCTAAGAAGGGAGTAACGTGTTTAGCATTTTTTGATCACCGCTCCTGTGTGTGTTCATATGTATAAATCCACTAATGCGATCATAGAGAAATAAAAGAAATCCAAAATGCTTGTAATAGCAACGGCTGAGAGCTACACACAAATACTGTGCCATGTTTTATACTAATAGGCAGTTAAGACAGCTACTGTAATTTGTTCATGATTTCTTTATGATGGGTCACAGGAGATCTTTAGAGGTTTCTTCGATTTTTTTGCTCATTTATGCACTTGCTTGTTTTGTTATTTTAGTGCTCCCGCTGGCTGTGTTGGTCCAAGTTCCCGTTTTTTAGCGAAACCGTTTATTCAGCAAAACAAAGGTCGCCCACAGCACTGGGGTCTCGGACAACGCCGAGCCACAGCTCCCCCCTGTGAGAGCGACGTGCGCAACTCAGGATGCGATCCGCCGCCACACGGCGCGCAGACAGCGCCACCTACACAGTGGAAGAACGGGGGTGGGGGGTTGGGGGGGGGTGTGTGTGGGTGGGGGAGAAATCAATGGTCATACGTCACGCGCGCCAATCAAAGATGTCAACATGACGACGTTGCCGTGGAAACATAAGTGTATAAAATGTCATGTGAGCGACGGTCTTCATTTCCACTGTTTCCAGTTGGCATCTCTTGAACCGTGCCCGCTTTATAGGTATTCACAAAATCGAGGAGGATAAAGCAAGCAAATATATATATATATATTATATATATATATATATATGAAACAAATATATATATATATATATATATATATATATATATATATATATATATATATATATATATATATATATATATATATATATATACGAATTTCATATATCAGGAACGTATGTCTAAATCAAAGTAGCATAAATTGAACCAGTTAAACGATTGACACAATAAACAAAGATGATTAAACATAAAAAAAACATGACAGCTTGCGTTGAGATGATGGTGGAGCATACATTAAAATGTCTACAAACAATATATAAAATGTTAAGTCTGTCTGCTAAAGAAACTTTTAATAACTTACCCATTTATACAGCAGGGTATTGTTGGCACAGTTCAGAGTAAGTACTGATCAAAGGCACTACTGCAGGAGTGGGACTCGAACCAGGAACCTCCAGCTTACAAGACAACGGCTGTTAGGCTAAGTGCTGTGCTTACTGACGTCTACGTTTGTATATATCTTTGATAAGCTGTACTTTACTGTAAACAATAGTTTTACAAAGCTAAGATGTTAGCGTGCACATTTCATAGTCCTTAGCTGGATATGCGTTAGCCTTGGTGATGTGTTATTGATGGTATTGATTTTAACGCAAGCCGCTATGTCCATTTCCCAATTAGTTCTGCACCTCTCTTTGAAAAACGTCCATTTCCTGTTGCTTCTCAGTTGTTGTGAATGGCACTGACAGTGAAACTTATGTTTCAGAGAGCAAAAGGGGTGCTGCACTTAAAAAAAAAAGGATTAGATCATAATTTAAAATTATATGATTTTAATTGTTAGGATTTGAAGGCGAGACATGGCAGACGCAGAAGTATGGGTGGGAAGCTGGAGGCCCCACAAGCCGATAGGAGCTATAGCTGCAATGTACAAAAGTCCTGGACCTAAATATGAGCTCCCGAGAACTTTAGGTAAAACTTTAGCATCTAGATGAAAGGATTTAGTATTACTTTTAACTGACAGGTGATGTTACAATTATTTTGAAATAAGTGATCAAAACATTCATTTAGAGGTGACTGGAAAAAATCAATTAAATTTTTTTACTGGACTGAGTCTTGCAATGTCTGTCGTGCAAGGTCTGTGAAACTAAACGCTGCCTTCAGGCTCAAGTCTCTGTCCTCTGTGTTTCTGCTCAGAAATTTTTGCTCTTGTTCTGAAAATAGGAGCCGAACATCATGATCCAAGGATGTTTAAAGCACCTGCCTACAGCTTCGGCAGCCTTCACTGCCCTCTTCCGTCCAGCTGTTCCCCCGGACCTGGGTACCACGTCCCCCCTAACCTCACTAGGTTTGGGTGGGAGAGAAGCCCTGCCTATTCACTCCACAGTCGCCCCAAAAGCCCGACTCGCTTCCAGACACCGGCACCAGGCTAGTCTCCTTTCGCAGTACCTCTAGCATCGGGATCTTTCAGTGACATCTCAAAACTCACCAGTTTTTTTCTGCTGTTGGCTCGTAGGTCAGTACTCTCTAGAAAGGGCTGGAAAATCTCTCTTCCCATCAGCACCGGCTTACTCACTGTCTCCAAGGACAAAAACACCACCCACAAACCGAACACCAGGTAAAACTTTTTGACCTAATGATAGTAAGCGTTGAAAAACCATGCGGTCCATCACAGTGTACCAGTTCCTCACTCATATGGTGTCCATCCCAAAGTCAGACTGGATTGTGGGGCAAGAAAGCAGCAAGACAACTTGCAAATAACCAAGATTTCCTTACCTTGTACCCAGGACCTGCAGAATACAAACTTCCACCCATACTGGGGTCCCACACGGTGACAAAACCATCTGCGCCCAGCTTCTCGCTCAAAGGAAGGAGCAAGATTGGCAATTTCTATCAGGACCTCACGAAGGTGAACCAACCAATTTGTGATCACAGGAACTTCAAATGATTAGAACCCCTTTTTGGTGGATCGACTTTGTTTGGCGAGATGTATGGCCAAAAATATGTATACCTCCCTTCTAATGATTGAGTTGGATTATTTCAGCTGTACCCATACAGAAAATAAATGAATTCTAGACAATAGTTCTTTCCAGCTTTGTGGCCACAGTTTGGGGAAGCTCCTTTCCTGTTCCAGGATGGCTGTGCCCCCTCTGTGCACAAAGCAAGCTCCTTAAACACATGGTTTTCCCAGCCTGGTGTTGAAGAACAGAGTGGTTGCACAGAGCCCTCACCTCAACCCCACTGAACATCTTGGGGATGAACTGGAAGGCCGAGTGCAAGCCAGGCCTTCTTGTCCAACCTCACTGATACTCTTGTGCCCAAATGCGCACAAATTTACAAAATCTGGTGGGAAGCCTTCCCAGAAGATGAAGGCTGTTATAGCAGCAAAGGGGGGCAACTCCATATTAATGCCAATGGGTTTGGAATGGGATGTTCAACAAGCACATATGAGGCTTATGCTCAGGTGTTCACATACCTTTGGCTATATATGTGGTGATCATGAGTGGATCAAATTTTTTTTTCCTCCTCTTGTTTTTTCCACAGACACCAGGACCAGGGGCGTACCAGGCACCGGACCCAAGCACCTTCAAACACAAGTCACCTCGCTACAGCATAACTGGCCGCAACTTTAAGCCAGGAGATAAAACCCAAAAACCTGGACCTGCAGCCCACTACCCTGAAAAGGTTGGCATTTTATGTGCAGTTTGTTTCAACAAAAATGGTTATGATTATTAACTAGTTGCCACCTGAACACCCCCCCCCCCCCACACACACACACACACACACACACACACACACACACACACACACAACCAATATATTATTTGGGGGTCCCTTTAAGAAAACAGTCTTCACAGCCACTTTGTTTTTGAGGGATCTCCATCTCAAATGTTGTTAAGCTGTGCCGAATTTAATTCTCACGTTCTTATTTTTTTAGGTCACCTTCACAAGACACACATCTCCCAGTTTCAGCTTTGGGATTCGGCATTCAGAGTATATCGCCCCCCTCATTGCGAAAGACATCTGATCTCCACGGCACATTTTTCCAATATGTGCAGTTCACCATGAGTTTCTTTCATTGAAAAGATCAGAATTCACACTGCACTGCAAAGAAGAACGAGTCATGTGTGCCAGCAAACATTTTCAAAGACCAAGAACATTTCTCCCAATGTTGCCTAAATGATTTAATGACCAGGGGAGAAGTTAAAAACTAAAATTATGTTCTGCCCTTATTTTTATTACTACCATATAATTTTCAGAAGCAGTTATATTATGATTATAGTCAGCATTACAATAGATCGAATGTGTCATAAACAGTATGACCAAAAGTATGTGGACCCCCCTTCTAATGAGTTAATCTGTTTCAGCTACACACAAGCGCATTCTAGACAATTGTGTGCTTCCAGCTTTGTGGCCACAGTTTGAGGAAGCTCCTTTCCTGTTCCAGCATGTCTGTGCCCCCCCATGCACAAAGCGAGCTCCATAAACATGGTTTGCCCAGACTGGTATGGAAGAACTTGAGTGGCTGCACAGAGCCCTGACCTCAACTGAACTGAACACCTTTGAGATGAACTGGAATACTGACCACAAGCCAGGCCTTCTTGCCTGACATCAGTGCCCACCCTCACTGACGCTCTTGTGGCTGAATGGTCACAAATTCCCACATCTGTGCTCCAAAATCTGGTAAAAAGCCTTCCCCTGAAAAGTGGGAGCTGTTATAGTAGCAAGGGGGGGCAACTCCATCTTAATCCTGTGGGTTTAATATGGGATGTTCAACAAGCATATTTGGGGGTGGTGCTCAGGTGTCCACATACTTTTGGTCATATAGTGTATTTTCACAGCAGGGAATTTTTTTACTCGAGTAATGAAGGGTAAGTGGTTTGATCAAGGCTATGACAGCAGGAGAGGGGATCTAATCCCAGTGGAATAAACGGCTGCACAATCTGCTGTCCTATACTGATGCAGTAGAAGTGTACACTGACCACAACTGGCTATTACCAACAGCCAGAATTTATGAAGGGAACAAAGGATTATTTTCAAGTAGAGGTGCAGCTTTGGACAATCACTACACATATAAGCAACTGCATAAATCATTAACCAATACGTACGTTTTCCTGTTTGATACAATAGGCAGAACTTTACTGTTTTCAGCTGGCATAGTGACAAAGACAGATTTATGCGAGGAATCATTAAAGGATACGAGCAGGTGGAGAAGCAGACACAATAGAAGAGGATGGATGCAGGGTGCTTTTTGTTTCATTCTGATGGCATGAAGAATGAGCTAATCCTCAGCACTGGCAGACAGCACAACACACCTGAACACAGCTTCTGTGCATGTCCAAAACATAAAACAGGAATAAGGAATAGATTTGAATATTTAAATATTCTATTATTTTGTTATTCTAAAGGTATAATTTTTTAATCCAAGGGTATTTAAATTATTTTTTTTATCAATTTCGGAAAAGTCTTGTTTATTTTACATTTGTTTATTTCTGTTGCTTAAGATATGTCTGTTTGAACAATCTGGAACAAATTTTTTTGTGTTTCAGCTTGAAAGGGGAAGCGTATGTCAGGTTTTACTTTTGCATAATACTTGTATTTCTCACACGTGATGCAGGATCTTGTGACCTGGCATGTGGACTTTTTAAAATACTGTATGTAAATATGAAAAATAAACAGGCCAATGTTACTTGCTTGCGTTAGAATGAAATTTAAATATTTAATGTGCTACATTTTCCTTATCTGAAGTACAAACCTCACAAGTAAGTGCTATTATTTTTGCATAGCTGAGCTGTGACATTTGACTTTGATTTGTTAAACCCATTCCTTCATTCCCATACAAAATGAGGTAGCTACATTGTTCATTGCCTATACAGTTTGAGTCCAGATTACAAATATTTCCCTAATGGAAATTGCCTTAAGTCTTTCAAAAGAGCAGAGATGGTAAGAAAGAGGCAAACAAGGTGTTAATGATTCATTGGCCTCTTCATCACCCTCCACATTTGTGTAAAAAATTAAAATGAGCGCTGCTCTTTTTGTTAAGTAAACTCCAGTAAAGAATCAGCAGATGAAAATATATACTAGTAGACACAAATAGAAGAAGGTTATTTTTTCTGGGAATTGCACCTAAAAAAGATGGGCTTGTCTTATATTTGAGGACTATACCTGTAAAGGTAATATACTGTATAACATCAGCAGGTGACATCACTTATCCACTGGTGTCAGTTATCCACAGAAATGATCAACCAGAGCCAGTGAGTGGAAATAATGGCAAAACCTTGAGATGATCTGAAAAAACTTTTCATTTTAAAGATTAGAAGTAATGTTCCTAAAACCTTTTTCTAAAAAATGAGTATTGGTAAAGAGGGGCTTGTCTTATAATCAGGGTTGCCTTATATTCAGGCCTATATCGTATATATTAATATATATTCAGCCATTCATTATCCTTAACTGCTAGTCCTGGTCAGAGTCATGGTAGCCCCAAGCCTTTCCTCAAGTCATTGGGCACAAGGTTAGGAGACTATGGTCTGGATGACATGTCACTCTACACAGACACAGACACAGATGCACACGCACGCACACACACACACAGACACACACACAGAGGAAATTTTCAGTGACCAGTTAACCTGAAGCTTGTCTTTGAACTGTATGCCAGATGCAAAATTGAATCAAAACCTGAGTATATGTACAGTGTACACATATGTACTGTACAATATAATTACAATTCCTGAATTTAGAAGTGTTTTTTTTGTTTTTTTTTAAGTACCCTCCTATTAGCCAATAATAGAAGACCATAAAAGGTTTTATCTGGCAAAATAATTCTACCAAAAGACAAGGCCATAACAAGGAGTTTTGCATTAAACTTGCCAAATTTTAAGTTGGGCTGTCTTCTTTTGTCAGATCCTGCAACCACTGCAACATGTAAAATAAAGCAGCAAATTTAACAAGGTGGCATTTAAGGAGGCAACATAAACAGAAAAGCTGGTTTTAATAATAAATTTATTATATGATATAACAAACATATATCTCTTTTAGTGTAAATATATCACAACAACAGGTCCGAGGGCTTGTCTGTTACACTCTAGATTCATGTTCAGTGAGTGATGTCTTACAAAAAAAAAGTTCTGTGCCTGGATTGCATCTTTTCCAACTCCCTTAGGCACCTGAAATGGAATAGCCAGCGTTAAAGGAGGCAGACGCCTGTCACATGTGTAAGGACACCTCACGTGTACACTTCCTATTTCAGCCAGAAGATGTTTAAATAAATAAGAAAACAGAACCACCCAAGCTAATGATAATTTAGTTGTCTACTTTCTGATGGACTTCTACTCATTCATTTCCAGGTCATCTTGTGTTGTAAATCACTGTCACAGCATGAATACCTGGAAGTGTGTGAGTGTCCACCAACAACAGAATCACAGTCTCCCAGCGTAGTGCCCAAATGTGTAGCCATGGAAATGAAGCATCAGGCCAGAAAACTTCTCCGGGACCAAGTGCTGCCACCGACTCAACTGCACTGTCAACATTCATATAAATGCAGCAGCACCAACATCCCTCTCGCTGTCTGTGTTCATTAAGCGTTTTATTTTATTGCACAACTGGCTACGGAGTTACGGAAGCTGTGCTATCCGTTTACAACAGTCTTGCCCTTAATTTTTTTAGAAATTCTTTAAAGCCACACCTTTCCTTAAATAGATACTTATATGTGCCATTTCTCACTCCTGTTCCTTAGACCGAAAACACACCATCTGAGAAAGTCCCAAGCCAACATTTTATTCATACTTATTAACCTCTAACTGGAACTGTTGCATCCTCAGGACAAGTTTTAGCACAAAAACATTACAGTCGAAACACCGCGCCACTTCATCCCACAGCTGGACACAAAAATACATATATATTTATATATATATAAGATTGTCAGACATTTGTGAGTTTACCGGCTCTAAAACCTCATGTAAACATGACTTGGCCAGCTAAGTCAAAATTAACTCTTCTCAACACCTTCACCATTATGTGTTAATGCCTGTGATGCTGCTTTTAATAAGCTGGAAAAGGAGCAGATACAAAAGTGAATTGTACATAAATAAAATGCATACTTCAATGCTTTTTCGCGTTTGATCTAATTTGCTTGGATTGCTCTGTGATTTCCTTTCTTGACTGAAGGATGCTCGACTTTGCTCCTATAAAAGACTTAATGACTGGCATCCAACCCCTGCTGCCTGTGTTGCTGGTATCAGGCACTCCGTGTTGTGTTTCTTCTTTAAAGACGGCAAATGGGGTGATTTTAAGTGTGGATACCTCTGAACCAGAGATGCCCAGCTGTTGTGATGTAGCTCTATCATTAGAACCATCAGAACCAGTGAAAAAACAGCAGGAAGGAGTCACTCTAACTGCATATGAAGGGCCAATATAAACAGCCCAGATGACACAGACATTTGCACAGCAAGCAACCAATCCCTTCGCTTGTGCTTTGTTGTAAAGAAGCAGCATCGACAAGCTGGCCTAAGAACCTATTAGAAAAACTAATTGAACATTTGTGTATGCTTTTCAAATGGTTCTTGCGTCTCCCTATCAGGCGATTGCTTAAAGAAATAAAACCCTTAACTGTCAAACCCCTACATCCCAGGGACACCTGCATGAGCTTGAAAGTAACTTTTGTTTTTTTGCACAAAATATAAATACACACTTTCATACTTTCCGCATAATATGAGCAAATATCATTTGGGAAGTCCCACAAAAGGTGGCGATGTTTGTATACAGAGGTAGTGGACAAAAAAAGCATTTACAATGAGGATTGTTGGGTGTTTGGTCACATTGTGGAACTCGGACCGGGTGAACGAGACATCAAGGATGAGAATGTGGGTGCTGAGGGTATGGAGCTACTCTGAAGAAATATGCTGGTACATAGGCAGGTCCTCCACGCTGTGTGGGTCTCACAGTGAGGAGAAACATCTGCATTTGGAGTATCTTCAAGCAAGCACACAGATGGAAAGACATGGAGTGCATGTGATGGTTTATCCTTCTGCTCCTGGTAACGTTCCCATGTGAACAGTGCATTGTGGAATTCTTGTCATATTAATATGTGGCTTTGGTTTAGGATGAAAAAGCTGGAAGCTGGCCAGGCCAGGGGTCTGTGCCATGGTTTTACATAAAGGTCATTAACTTTTACCACTGAAACCAGATAAATCATCAAGATTTGGTTAGAATTATACTATAGGTTATAAGTTTTTGACTGTTCTATGCACATTGCCAATTATCAGTTTTCAGGGAAAATTTTACTTTTCCACAGGATGAACTTGAAAAAGTTTTAATGGCATGGAAATGGCTGACCTGTTCAGCACCACATAAACCTCTAGTTTTGGTCATATTAACTCTTTAACAGACACGATGAACATTTTTTAGTAGACACGAACATCTCACTTAGTTACTTGCGTGTGGCAGCCACATGCATCGGCAACAATGAGCAAAAAAAAGTCGACCTGCATTATGCCGGCTATTTCATTTTTTGTCCACTACCTGTACATAAAGTCAGTGCCTCAGGTACTGTATTTTATATATAACCGCATCTGCAGCTTATTAAATGCCAGCAATGCTCAAGGTTTCCAGGAGACGGCACTACGGCGCCGCCCATTCTGTAAATCGCTTTAGTAAATGCAGCTATACAAGTGCAGAAGTTACAGTGAAAAGTCGAATACTTTTTTGGCACATTTATAACCTTCAGAACAATTACGACCTCGTATGTAAATTTGTTTCAGAAACTCAAAAAACGCTTAAAGCAAAAAATAAGAAACTCAAAGCAAAAACAACATGGTGAAAACAGATGGTCGTCACGAGCATGTTGTGCTGGAGTGCAAGCAATTGGGTTGTGGGGGTGACAGAACTACACACGTGTAGTCATTGTTCTTTGTGGCTGACTCTGGTGGTCTTTCTTCTCAAAGCTCTGATGTGGGGGGGTATTGTGCTGGTCTGCCATGTCCCACTGGTATCATTCAGGAGACATTCCTGCTCCACCCCCTACTGAACACACAGAGGAGCTATAGAAAAGCACACAAAGGTCTACGGAGGTCCATGTGACAGTGGCTATTGCTAGAAGTTGGAGCCGGACCAAGAACCCCGCAAATGAGTTATATAACAGGAACATATGAGGAGCTCCAGAACCCTCGAGCTACACTGGAGCTCAAGGTGGTGCTTGGGACAGGTATGGATACAAGTCCCTTTGGTGGGGTGAAGCTACATATAGATAGATGTCCTCTCCCCATTTGGCATATTTTTGGGCCTATGCAGCAAATGCATGGGGTGAAAAGGCTTCAGGAAGGAGAAGAGAAGGAGAAACGGGGAGCAGGCAGCCCTCATGAGAGGCAGAGAAGAGCCCTGATGGAGACTGCGGCAGTTCTTTGCTAGCTGATGATGGATGGCTCTGTGTTAGCACCTTGTTTTGTGCAAATCATCTCTCAAAACACATAGAAAGAAGCCCCCCCCCTTTCAACCGGAGATAAACTATGCAGCTATGCCAAACATTCATATATATTTATATACTATATTTATACATACATCTGTCAATTTCAAAAATTTATACGAAAACTATTATCTGTACATGGCTCGTCAGTGATAAAAAAAATTTTGTCCAGTATTTACACGCGCAGGGAGTTTTAGGCGTAGCGCACGGTGATGTTAAGTTTTCTTCAGGTTTTGTTCTAAGTCTCCAACTTTTAGGCAAATGGATAGAAAATGTTGAGTTTCTAAAACATTGTATCCCACTAAATATAAAACCCGAAGACAAGGGACAGGAATGGCAGCAGATGAGGAGTGCGGGAGTAGCCCCTCCCTACAGCAGTGGGTTTGTGGTGTGTTCAGCAGGGTCTTCAGTGTTGCTCATCCCTTGCTAACACACACACACACACACACACACACACACACACACACACACACACACACACACACACACACACACACATTGACCTTCACTTTCAATATAAATGATTTTTGGAGAGAGGGAGTAGCAGCATGTTGACAGATCACTCGCTCATTTCTGTGTCCCTCCATTGCCACAGCCACGTCCCATGGTGCCCCGCATTGCTGTGGAGAGGAGCCGAGCAGAGGGGATGTCAGTTGACACGCATTCTGAACAAACACGCCGGGTACATGCACCCTGAAGGAAAACTTCTGTTTGAACATACCAGTCGCCGCCGTCAGTGTGAAAACAGCGGTCACGTGTGCTGCGACCAAGCGAACACACATATTGTCCTCCAAGTGCATGGTGGCGTTGACCAAAGGGCATGTGACAATGCGCAATGAGCTAATGCGATCTGATCTGGTGCGGTTTACAATTTAGTAATGCAGAAACCTGAAGCCCTGTGACGGCACCCAAGATGTGAAGCATCCGGCAGGAAGTACAGCGCATGAGAGACTAGGCCGGTTGGATGGGGGGCTCAGGACCCAGCCAGGACCCCCCAGAGGAACCAAGGGTATGAGGACCACAAGCTAACTCCATACAATTCTTGCCAATACAGCACCACCTTGGATGCGCTGCTGTCATTCGGGGGCTTGGGAGGCACAGCATGGGAGTTTGCTCGTACCCTCACAGATGGAAGACTGCGTTTTCCAAAACTGGAACACATAACAATGCTGGGGGTGAGTGAAACAACTCTCCATGTCAAAGGAAGGATCACCATAAAGAAAATTCATTTTAAACAGTGAATTTTTATATAATACCATATATTATAGGTTTAGTAAAATTATAACAAAATTGTGTGTGTATATATATATATATAATCTTGATTTTTATATATATATTCTTTCTTTTTTAAATATATATTATATATATATAACTGGTAAAAACAGGAGTAAATTATCGGTGGAAACAGGTTTTCTTTACTCTCAAACCTCCAGCTAGTGAAAAGACATAGTTTTTTTTCTTATATTTCTTTCCTTTAAGTTTTCCTCTAAATACATATCATATCTATGTAATATTTCTTTTGGAAAATAATTCTTCCCAAAGCAACACCTTGATTATGAAAAAGCCACTAGTGTTGGTTAAACATTCTCCTAATGTAATACCACAGTCAATGAAAGAATCTAATAACAAACGCTCCAATGCAGCTGTCTGATCTTCACCCCAGAAAGAATGCGTCAATTTATGTAAATACTGTATTAAAAAAGAAAATTCCCTCACTGTGGAAAAAAAAGTCTTTTTTTGTTCTTAATTTTCAGGACTCTGTTCTTCGTTGTGGACCTTTAAAAATATTGTGAAAGGCAACAGAACTTTCCTCTTCAAAACGTCATTTTTTCGCTGTAATTTGCGTCTGAAAATCAGAAGCCGGAAAGGCGGATGTGTAGGGATTGATGTGAAAGTGTAGATTTTTAGGGTAAGGAGGACGGAGCTGTTGTTGCTTTTTTTTTCCGGTTGGGAAAGAGGGTTTTAAAACAAGCACTCACAAACTGGACCTTCCATATACAGTTCATGCAACATTCTATTTTTGCAGGGAGGACATCACTCCAGGGAGACGGGCAGGCTTGCTTTGAGCTCAGGAAGGTTTTGGAGACTGGATGAACATGGATGGCGGGCAGCTGGGTTTATTCTTCTGTCTTCCGATCAGTGCAATGCAGTGAGAAGAGTATAAATATAACAAATTAAAATGAAAGTGAGAAGAAGGCAAAAGATTTTGGGGGACAAAAAAACGTGGGGAGTCAATGGAGTGTGTGGGGGTCAACTGTCTAGCAACTGCTTCAGAGCGCGCTCAATATTCATACGGTGGCCCACCCTCGTCACCCCCAGCTCGGCAAAGTCATCCTTTGTCAGGGCTGGCAGGTGGGAGCCCTCGATCTCGTGGTCTTGGAAGCGCTCGCGATGCTCACCCAGATTGATGCTCTCCAGCCAGTCGCCCACGTCGTACTTGTTCCACAGGTGCAGGGGCTTCTGGTGGAAGGGCCGCAGAGTGAGCAGCGGTGAGCCCAGGGTGGGCAAGGGTGCCGGAGAGGGTGAGCGGCTGCGCGCGCTAGAACTGCGCATTACAAAGCGCACCTCCTTGGGCTCGTGCGGGATGCTCAGGCTAGATGACTTAAGGATGGTGGGAGGGGTCGTGGGGGAGGTGGCCAGGCCGTAGCTCCGCCCCAGCCCCAGGGGGTCTGTCCTGTCAGGGGAAGAGGCGGAGCCTCTGCCTGGGCTGGGCGTCCGGCGGGTCACAGGGTACCGACTGCCTGGTCGGATGGTGTAGGTGGTGCCATAGCTCCTCTGAGAGATGGTGTGGAGCTCCCCTAAACTACTGAATAGTCTGGAAGAGGTGAGAGAGACACAGGGTAAGCCTGGTTAGCTGCAAACCTGCAGGGACTAGCGTCCAGAGCTGGTCTCTAGGCGGCAGAGCACCACGTAGTCGCTGGAAGCTTGGCCTAATGCCTGGGATTGGGGGACTGGGCAGACATTGCTGCAAGCTGGTTAGTAACACCATGGTGAGTCACAATGGGACTGTCACTGTTCTGGGAAAAAGTGAGCTGAGCACTAAGCCTGAAAACCGGTCACCCTTAGAAACAAGAAAGCAAAATCAAGAGCAAGATGAAAAGAAAAAACATTACGCTCCCTGAAAGAATTTCAAACTTTGTGAAGGTGCGCAAAAACCCCTAATGAGGGTTACGGGGAGGGTCGTTCATGTGCATTACCATAACACAAAAAGAAAAGGTAAAAACGCAGCCCGGACAAACAGACTGAGGATCTACTTCTGTTAAATCAGAAACCCAACAGAACCAGATTGTGAGCATCCATGGTTCTGCCTTCCAAGCCGCTGGGTTGTGTGATTTAAACATGCAGGTTTATGTGACATGGAGGTGACAGCGGAAATGTCATTTACTTTCCACACTACAGCCTGAAGGACCTGCTCTGCTAAGAGACCCCCCCCCCCCACATCACCAGCTCCCCTGCATGGTCATAACCTCTATCTCACAGCTGGAGCCTGTCAAAGGTTGTGAGATCCAGCTGACCTTCTTGTTTACCTGCTTGTACTTCCACCTTTGTGAAAGCTACACAACCATGCTTGCTAAACATTGTAACCTTCTGCAGAGGAGCTGAAGTTATTTGCATCTGCATGTATTTGAATTTTCTTGGTGCACTTTTCTTTCTCTACATTGCAGAGTAACTTTAACACAACTCCTTACCATAAGAATTCATGTGAGGGTCACCAGAAGGTAACTTCTATTTGAGGGCAACTACCCTATCCTCTAACCCTATGTTGGTGTGAAGTGACCCTACACCCTACTCAAGTTATTCACTAACATGCCAAGCCTGTTGAGAGGCTATAGTGCAATGCTGGCTCTTCCTTATCTGCTGATTAAGAGAACCCACAATTATAGAGCCAACTAGTGGGCTACCAGCTAAACTTAGCTGCTAGCTAAGACTACCATCCTTAGAAAGTATGCAAATATGTTTAACATGTCATCTTAACTAGCAGTTGCAAACCAACCAAAGTTGCCAAATCTTTCTGAAAAAGTGCAGCTTTTTCAGTGTTCCTGTTTCATGACAGCCCTTGTACTGCAGAAAAGATGACCAGACATGTATTAAGAGAAAAGCTGTTCAATTACGTCCCCCTGTGTGAAAAGAAGTCATTCAAAGTAAAAAAAAAAAAAAAAGGGGAAAAGAAAAGATTGGAGGACATCCCAGACCAGAATGTTGCAGGAAAGGCTTTCATTGAGACTTTCTCCTGAGAAAATGCCCATCTGATCCTTTTCTCTTTAATCTTTTTTAAAAGGTCACATTTAGTGAGGATTCTTTTCCAAGCATCACTTCTGGTAAAAGCTAAATTCTTTCTTCCTCCCCAGCAACACCTTCCAACAATGCTGCTGCTGGAGAACCTGCCACTGCAGTCTACTTTTCACTGCTGGTTCTGCTTCAGGGGTCTGGGGTGGAAAGAAAGCCATTCTCTGCATCTTTAAGGGTTGGGTCGGCCTTCAGAGCTGCTGACATGTGGCTAGTCAGCATGGTTAGGAAGGAGAAGGACAGTGTAAACCAACTGCAAAGGCGGGCAGGAGGAAGAGGTGATATTCACAAGGAGGATGAGGACCAGGGTGGAAGAAGCAAAGATGAGGGGTGCAAGAAGGCGGGATGGGGCTACTTGCTTGGGGTGGAGGGTGGGAGAGAGTTAGAGGGCGTCACAGAGAGGGCCAACAGTGGAAAGAGGAATGAGATGTCCATGCGCACTTACACATTTCTCCCACCCTCCTGGGGCCAGAGTCAGTTCTAGACAGAGCAGCGTGGGCATGCAGAGTGAGTAGAGAGAAAAAGGCAATGAGACTCTTAGCGTCAGTCCATGGGGAAAAAGTAGCACATTCATATTCTGACTGTAAAAATAAATGAACAAATCACGAGAATGCAAAAGTTCTAAGACTGGACTCTGATAACAAATAGATGGTTATGTTTGGTGTCAGCCGGTCATTTAGCTGTCAGTCACAATGTTGACTTTGAAATGCATTTGAAATTTTACTTTTCCTATCGCCAGTTTGCTGGTGATTCATTTCTGGCTCCTTCATAATTTCGGAGCTATGATTTCTCTTATTTATACTTTAAGGGCCGGCAGGCAAGTACGCATGAAGTCTAGGAACAGCTGCATCCTTCAAGACAAAACAATGGAAAATCTCATACAAATTACACAAGTGTAGCACAACTTTTAAAGACAGCCAAAGCTATGACTCGCTCTGTTAGGGATGAGCCCAGACGGCACGCTGTGAAATGAAATGAAGAGATTTAATCAAAAACGTGTTTATTATAGAAAAAGTAGACTGTGAATGGTGATAAAAATCCAATGTTAAATGGAAAATGGCAGGCGTGTGATCATAGATGACGCAGAGATGACAGTAAAGGTGTGCTAATGACTTTTAAAGTCACAGAAATTTTGAACTGGCTTGTGAAATGTATTTCAAATGAATATAAATTTGGCACCAGCGAATGATTGGTGGCAAGGACCCCAGTAGGGGAAATGCAGGCTGTTCACAATGACTAAAGTCCAAGGACCTGAGTGCTTACAATGACTCAGACAGGAGCCCAATGTCTTATTCCTTTCATCCAATGCCCTGTAGGAGCTAAGCAGGTTCTTTAGGAGTTTGGTACGACAGAGATGCCACTATTTTGATACGAGTACAAAAGTCATTGTTTCCCTCACCCTTAAAAAAAATGAACTTGACTCTCTGATACAAACACCCAGGAACAAGCTAGCCCATTTTAAGACATTTTTACTATTCGAGTGTGTGTGTGTGTGTGTGTGTGTGTGTGTGTGTGTGTGTGTGTGTGTGTGTGTGTGTGTGTGTGTGTGAGGTCATCTCCTGTGTTATAAGCACCTTCTTATTGCTGGATAAGGGACAGGTCTCTTGGATGGGGTTCAGAAGTGTTGGAAATAGAGAGCAGAGGCTGGTGCAGAAACCGCTTTCACTGCTCCTGCTTGTTGAAGAGACGCAGGCAGTGAGTCCACCTGGTGCCACTAAGCTGGTGCTCTGCTTATCCTTCACCTCACGCACCTGCACACATTCACACATGCATGCACGCATGCACAAAAAACAACAAACAATCCTTTGTCCATCAGGCTCCTCTGAAAGCACTCAGTTACAACTCTGACAATGAAACTGTTTCCATGGGAGCACAAATACAATTAAGAAAAAAGCCAGATAATCATTAAAGTCTAATAAAACACTTCTGGTTCCTGATCTGGTTTTCGTTTAGCTTGCTCACACTCAGTCAGGTTCCCATTACTGCCTGCACACAGTTGTCAAAATGGTGACATCTTGACAGCTGAAGGTGCTACTGGGTGGAGAGTGAGAAAGGTGGACAGAGATATGAGGTGGAGGTCCATGGAAGTGGATCAGCTTCTCCAAGCCCTTTGTCGCCTCATCTGCATCTCACACTGGAGTGCTGGGAATTTTGGGGAAATATAATTTCATGAATGCAAATTTGGAATTTGGACACCTCTGACCAGGCAGTACAATACATAAATTAAAATAATATGCTGTAGTTATTGTGCTAATTCTCGTACTTTTTAATCATTAGCTTCAAATATCTTTAAAAATGTTTATACATTTATGCAATGTAATCGTGTTGATGAAGAAGTATCAAATGGGCAAAATATTTTAATCATAGCACTATAATGAAACATGTTGGGTCGCATTGTTTTAACATTCACACAGACAAATTCTTTGAGGTGTGATAAATGCAAAACTTTTATTTGTATGTGACTTAGTATTTAATTAATTTTGTAAGCAAGCTGCCCCCCTGTTCTGATAGAAGTAGAGGAAATGATGTCAAATATCATGAGGAAATGGATGACATCCAGCAAAAAAAGTGGAGATTAAAAGATGCCATTAAAAGTAAGCACAAGGTGTTAATGGTCTGTTGGTACGAAGAGAATGACATAAACACTTGGATTTACAACAGGTGTGTTTGAAAAAGTGAGTTCATTACTAAGAAAACAGATTAGTTGACAGAAATATAAAAATTGAGTTCATGTTTACCCTAGGAGCTAAAAACCTAAGGGTTACTTTCTTCATTTTCCTTGCCACATCTGTAGGAATACAAAGGACTTCATTGTATTTTCAAGCAAGAGGAAGCAAACATTGATGGCAAACCTTTGCCAAGCACTAAAACATCTGGCAGTTGTTTTAACTGTTAACTAAATAAAAGCTTTGTTTCTGCCAGTTATAAAATATTGCTCCATAATCCTCTGGCCACCTCTTCCAACTGCACTGCATGTTTGACTCACACCTCTCTCAAGAATGCAATTCACAACTTGGGGTTAAAAAAAAACCAAAACAAACAGAATCTTGAGCACATATCTACAGTACGATATCTAAAAGAAACAGCTAAAATTAGAATTTGACTGAAGAGTCTAGGCTACTGTGATAACTGAACCATTGTGTGCTGAAGTCTTTACTTACCCCTCAAGTTGACCGGACTGAAGATACTGCTGCATTTCTTTACTTTTGTCATAGAACAAACAAACCATACATTAACTAAAATATCTCTGTGGTATCATTAAATGGGCCAAAAATGCTAAAGGGTCAACAAATTTACTCAGTGAAAGGAGTGATGACCTGAGATTCGGGGATTAAATAGAATGTCTCTGCATGTTTTAATTAATTTTTCTATCTGTGAACTGCAGCCCAACAGCTGGAGCCAAGGGTCGGTCCTGCATGTGGTGAGCGGGGCCAGTTTGAATGATGCTGCAGGTAAACGTTCAGTTGCACAGAGCCCAAACCTGGGACTGCTGCCCAAAATGTATCCCAGACTATGGCCTTTGAAGAAGGTGCTGATTAATTTTTTTCCTCTTATCAAAGTTTGGCTCAGATCCCAAGACCTGGAGTTCATTGAGAGTCCCATTCTGTAGCAACTTGAAAGGGTTCACTTATTTTTTATGGCCTTAGGAAATTAAAGAAAATTGAAATTGAAAGTTACCGTTACAGATGAACTATTTTTGAGTTTAAATTGCGAAATCCTGCAATGCTGCATGCATTTGGCATCTAGCATTTGCACTTTTGTGATTACTGGTAAGATTAAAAATGGGGGTATGGTATGGTATATTGGAACTGCTCGGTAACTTAAAAAAAATTACATGGCATTTTTAGTGAACTCTTGTAGTTACACTACTTCTGCAAGCCATTCATTACAAGGGCGGTGAACTCATACGCTGAAGGGTGGTAATTAGGGGTTTGTTGAATTTTGTTTCATATGTTTATTCATGCCTTAGAGCTGCTCCAAGTTTCTACACATGTGGACCAAACAAGACTTTGAGTTACAAGTCCTGAAGTCCATGTCTTAACCCCTTAGACTACATGCTGCTTGTCACCAGACAAGGAGTTCCCTATGTTTGTGACTTCCTGGCTGCATAAACATCTTTGGGAAGATCCCTTTATTAAAGCATAGCAATTGGAGTGAGGTGTGGTAAGCGCTGTCAGCCTAAATGGAGCTCTAGAGGCTTCTTACCTGGCTCCAGCTACAGGGGACTTTCTCCCAGGGTCAAGAATTCCCATTGGCTCCTCCCCCAGCGAACGCGTTTCCTGCTGGAGCCTGGAGCTTAGGTCACTGATCACAGTGGGCTTGCCATCCTCAGAACCAGGCAGTGGCCGCGTCTCCACGGGATCCCCCCAAAGCTTGGACCTTCTCTGGAAGAGGTAGCGGGGTCGGCCGGTGCCGGCGGCCGCAGCCAGCGCGGCCGCGTGTTGCTGGGAGAGGAGCTCGCTATCTGAGGACTGCTTCAATAGAGGGTCCCTGAAGGTCACCGGCCCCTTGCTGAGCTGGGACTTGAGTTTTGGCTTTGGAGGCACTGGCGGCTTGTCGAGTATAAAAGTCTGCCCGTCGGCATAGGAGGTGTAGGTGTCGGTGGGCTCACCACTCTCCGACGACAGTGTGGACATGCTGGAGACAGTTGATATGGTGCTCGTGGTCTCCAGGTGGTGGTCGCTGGAGCTGCGTGTGTCCACCTCCTCCACTCCAGAGTCGGCTGCAGACTCGGGCACCAGGTGAGCATCAGAAGGCTTCCCTGAGGGTGTTCCACCAGCAGGAGGGTGTGCTGCTGCTGTTGCTGTTGCTGCTGCTGTTGCTGCTTGAGTAGGGGCAGAAGGTGTGACTGGCTTGGCCATCTGTGTTGCAGGTGCATCAGTCGGCTTTGGCAACAAGCCATTGGCAAACTCGTCTGGGGGCGGCACCACCCCTATCTTTCTGAGCTCTTCTCGGGTCTCCTCATCACTAGAGGACAGCAGGGCAGGTGGGAGAGTAACGGTATAGGGCTCCACATCTTCTTCAGAGCTACCCTGAGCCAACGTCTTCTCGGCTGGTTGGGTGGCTGGCTGTTGAGGGGTTGTGACTTCTGGGCTTGGTGCTTGGGGACGCTTTATTTCCGCTAGGCTTGGCTCAGAAGGCTCAGTTATTGCCCCTTTGGGTGACACAGATGACTCTTCCATCTCAAGCCCCAATGACTGTCCATTGCTTGTTGCGTGAACCATAATGAGACCAGCAGTCTTCTGCTGGGAAGTGTCCATTATACTGATAAGCATGCTTTTTTTGTCCTCCTGCTTTCTCTCCTCTATCTTATCTACTCTTGTTACAATTTCTTTCCGAAGCATGTTTGGGGTTCCCCATTGGTCTCTGGATGGAACGGCTGTATCTGGTGTCGTTTCATAAACCACTTTTGCCCCAGAAGAATAGGTTGGGGATATCAACCCTCCCTCCGCCTCTGATCGCGCTACCTCTTTGGTCTGGATATCGACAAACAAAGGCCCCGGTTTTTCATGTTTAGTCCTTGGCTCTGGGCTGCTGGCAGGCGACTGGCTCTGGGATGTCAGAGCCCGCTCCCTTGCGGCCAGCGCAAGTGCCAGAGGGGAGTTGGGGTCCAGGGGCTTCCCAGTCAGAGGGTGAATGAAAGTGGTCCCACTCAGAGAAGGCTGCAACACAAGGGGAGGGGGTGGCAGCTGGCTCAGCTCCCTGCTGAGCAGCCGCTCATCAACAGACCGGGATTGTGTCAGAGAGGGCTGCTCCGGCACCGCGGCACTACTTTCGACAGTGCCAACAGACAGGAAGACTGTGGATTTCCTTCGTTCCTCAAGCCGTTTTTCACGGTCTTTCACAGCTCCGGCTATGGCTGCAGCAAAGGGTCCCTTCGCAGGCTGGCCCTCACCAGGGGTCCGAGCCCTCTCTTGCAGGAGCTGCTGCTGGTGGTAATCAACCCTGCTTGTGTGAGGGACTCGGCCTGATGGGGAGTGCTCCCTGGAGTGCGCAGAGGCTAGTGCTAAGGATGCCCTCTCTTGTGCATCCTCCACCTGTAGCTGTTTCACTAGGGGGCTCTTCTTACGCTGGGGCTTGGTGGGAGTGTACAGACCTATGCTGAACTGGCCAACATTAGCGTATGGGTTGTCGATCACCCTCCCCTTCCTCTTAATCTTTTCAGGAGGGGTGGAGGAGGGTCCTGGCCGGGGGATATGGGTGGGCTCAACAGGCAGGTGGGAGGAGTCCTGGAGGATGATCATGGAGCGGGCCTTCTTCTGACGTTCTGCATGTGCCGAGGACCGGGGAGAATCATACATCTCTGCTGCAGTGATCATTTGTGTTAAGCCATGGATCTTAGCCTCAGAACCCGGTTTAAAACTTGAACGACTTTGATCATGAGCTCGTCCTGGGGGAGGTGGAGGGCAGAAGGCAGGCGGTGGACCAGTGTCAAGGTAGTAAGGTGATGGTGGTGGTGGGGGGGCAGTTTGGGGAGGGGGAGGGATAATCCGACTTTCTCTGAGGCTGTCTGTCATTGAGGAACTTCTTGGAAAGCGATGCTCATTAAGCAAAGCAGATATCCGGTCCTCTTCAGTTGCACCTGTAGGTTCCAATATCATCAAAACTAAATTAAGTTTCTCCCATTCTGGGTATTGCAGTTCATACAAGCTTCTTAGCACACAAATACACCTGAAATGGTCATTTTTATCGGATGTAGCAGTCATGTCTGATATGTTTTTACACGTTAGAACTGAGTTTGGATTTACTGTGGCACTGATTAATAATTATCTGATCCAGAAATAAGAATGTAGATGATCAAAATATGATTGCAGCAAAAAGGAAACTGGACACCAGTATGATTTCCTTACCGAACGACTTGGTCCTGGACATTCCTCTTGGCAACTGAATGTGGGCTTTGTCCAGCCCTTGGTGAAGTCCACCATGTATAGCCATTCCCTGACGCTCAAAGAGTGACTACGTTGAAGACAGACAGGCAAAAAAGTTATTTCTTAAAGTATGATTGAAACCTGTTGTCCTTGAAGATGAGTCATAGCATGAAATTTTTTTTTTATCAAAAGTGAAATTTTGGTATTTTCACATCAACACCATATTGGTGTTTTAGGGTGATGCACTGTAAATAAGGGTCACATGAGGGGTTCGGAGTGGTACATGGTGAGGAAACCCAGCAGCCTGGGGTCAACTCAGACGCACACTGATCTCTGCTGGTGTGATCCTCCTGCTTGTAGGCCGCTGCTTCACAGTGGCAGCCCTGTAGTCAGCCTCAGCTACAGCAGGTCGCAGCACAGGCTCCTGGGCAGCCAGCATCTCGTCCAGTCTTTCTGCTCGCATCGAGAAAGGAGACACCCTGTCTGTTGGTGTGTCGTCACTCACAGCATAACCACGAAAGCAGACTTGCCGACTGCCAACACTGTATACAGACGGTCTCCGACTTACAAACCTCTCATAAGCTGAAACTATCGTAAATCGAAAATGCATTTAATACACCTAACTTTATTTCACACCTGTGAACATTTCAGCAACAGAACATAGGTGGTCTCTCCGCTCCCGTCTTCAGAGTATTGATTGGCGTAGGAACCAATGTGGACGGGATTTAGTTCCTACCCGGACTTTCTGTCAGTGCTCAGTCTTCCGCTGGCCTCAACCGGTTGTATACACTAGCGACTGCGAAGCAGACTGGGAGATGTGGATTGCTGCCACTGCCCAGCATCATGAAAGAGTATTGTACCGCATGTCGCTTGCCCGGGAAAAAAAATCAAAATTCAAAATTCAAAGTACGGTTTCTACTGAATGTGCATCACTATTGCACCATCGTAAAGTTGAAAAATCACAAGTTGCACCATTGTAACTCGGGGACCATCTGTAGTCTAAAAGAGTGCTTAGATCTGTTTGGTCCCAGTCACCGTGTTTGTCAACAAGGTTGAAACAATTGACCCGAGCTGCCATAATCCACAAGACGTGAGTCAAGCATGCTGGCACAACTCACCCCCTCTCCTCCTCCTTGCGGATGCTTGCATGGAATAAAAGGATTAGAAATCATTTTCACTCGCAATTTCAGAGAATGAGAGATGTGTTATTTAAATTCTTAAATTTACCTAACATCTCTCCACGACTGTATTTTGGTTGTACTTTCCCCTATCATCGTTCACTGAAGGCTTTGAAAGATGACTGCTCGGGTTATGAAGTTTGGAAGAACTGTCATTTAAACCCCTTTATAGTTTTAAGCGGTAAAACAACACACTTTCCATCTTACCTGCCTGAACCTTCTTACTGGTGACACAGCTGTGACTAACCCTTCCCCAATTTCTCATTCCACCTTTTTTCATTCCTGACAGGGTTTGTCTTCTCTTTTTCAGGTTTCTGTAGCATGCTCAGCCAGTCCATTGCAGCATCAATTTTGTAATAAAGCGGAAATGTGGTTTGTCAGAAAGAAAAAAATAACGCAAGGACTCACCCAGCTCCTCCAGCTCAGCAGTCATGGACTTGGAGCGTAGTGTCAGCGTGGTACTAGGAGCCCTCTTGGGAGGTGGTGGGGCTGTAAAAAAAAAAACAGCGTGAGCACACTATGGACCTGTGGACCAAGATCCGATGGGTGCTGCTCACGTGGGGATGCCACGTCGTTCAGATGGCCTTGATCTCAATGTAGTTCGATGACCTGAATGCCCCAAAGTGATGGAGCTTCTCCTTCAGGCTACAGCCAGATGCAAACTTCTCTGTGGCTCTCTGGCAGCACAGCTGTGTTGCCACCCATTACCACAATGCAGTCAGCGTGACCAAACGGCTAACACAAGACAGGCGACGAGAGGAATTCTGCATCGCCTCCTTTTTCAGGCGTTTACATGACCGAAGAAAGCCCACAGTTGATCTAAACCAGTACCAGCAAACACTGTTTGCTGCTTTCTTCTCAGTGGAAAGCTCAACGTCCTGGTGCCTGCGGTTTTTTGAAGCCTGCCTGTTGAGACATGGTACAGTGCTTGAGAGTCGGCTTTCTGTCCTACTGTGAGTCAGCCTCAACGCTCAGGGTGGCGCATGCCAAGCAACATGCGGGCTCTCACTCCGTGAGGCAAGGGCAGGAAAAAAATGTTTTGTTTCTGATTTATACTTCTCTGCTGATGTGGAGAAACATTTCTCACAGCCGTTTGTCTCAAGTCACTGATGAGTACCGTTTTCACCGAGGACTTCGGGGAGAAACAGCAAAGCTAATCTGGCAGGAGCACTGCCATTCTGTTACATACTGTGCTACCATTACCTGAAATTCAAACAGAATCAAATATGTACAAATGGGATGCAAAGAAAACCCAGAGACCAAGGGTAAGAAGGAAAACTCAGGGGCAAAATGAGCAGAGCACCAATGTAAAGCCGTGTTCAAACATTTGGAGCCGTAACCATAGCAATTCTGGCAGAAGACTGAGCCGCAAAAGCTCTACCAGTGTGGTGAAGCACCTCGCTCCATCAGCTGAGAGGTGGGTGGACCAGAGCTGAGAGCAGACACAAAATGTGTGTGTCTGTCGAAGGAGGCCACATACCATTCGTGTACTTGCTACTTTCTGTAGATTGCACAAGTGCCACTGCAAATGGCATTGAAGCTGTCATAGTAACAATGCAAAAATGTTTACTCTGTGGAGATGATGGAAAAGCAAGATGAAGTTAATATCATTCATTTTGTTGTGAAAAGCACTTTTTGCACATGTATTATTCAAGCAAGCTGGACCGTTTCAGGCCTCCACCAATAACAGCCTGGTTCTAAATGTCCATATATTCACTATTCACACGTCTCTGTGCCTTTAAATCTCCGGAAAACCAAGGTGCTGAGAGAAGGATTACTTAAAAGTCTAAGCATCACTTACTGTTTGTTTGAAGAAACTACCTGAAGTTTCTCAGATGATTTTCCTCTTATTTTCATGCAGGTTTCCTCTAAATTCTTCTGAGGCTTTCATATCCAAAGATTGTTTGGTTATGATGTTCTATCCACGCCTTTCATCAGTGGGTCACTCCTCTCATGTCCACAGGGGAGAATGAATGAAAACTCAATTCGTGTAGGAAGCTGCACAGCTGGAAACTTAATGATAGATTATTGACCCAAAAGATGAGGTCTTGTCCACCACCTTGGTCGCCTCATGGTTGTGGTCTTCCAATCACCAGATGTCCTTATTGGTGCAGTTGCCCATCGGGTCCCATGGTTGCTCTTCACAAGCCCCTCTGGTGTGACCTGCTGCTCAGCATTTCCACAGAGAAAGACCCTCTGGACTCAAGTGTGCAGCAAAAATCTACTCCATATCAAGCCCAGGATTTCAAGCTCCACACTGAATTCAGCTGACTTTCCACCTAGTTCCACACATGAATATTCCGCCCACAAAGCTTCGCCAACTCTCGACACATTGCTTTTTTTCTTAGCTTAATGTAAACTTCTCTCTTTTCCACCCCCTCTCTCAACCTTTTGGGTATTTCAGTGGATGTTATTTTGCTGCTCCTTTTGTGCATTTGGATTGAAATATTTATAAGAAAAGACAGAGAGCAGCAATATTCAGTGTGACAGGTGAGCTCACCTCCTGGCAAATGCTGTCTTTTTGCCATTCCGTCCAAGTGTGATCAAATTAAATCTACACAGAGGCACCATGGGACTCCTACAGAACCAAGCCAGTTTAGGGAGGACCTACTAAAGTTACGTACCTGTGAACTTATACAATTTCTATCCCATCGAGTGAGCAGGAGAGTGTTTACTAGGGTTGTTCCAAAATCAACATAATAAGTTATATCCCGCTATGGCTGCTTAGAATCATGAACCTTGTTTGCATAAATAAACTCCCGGGAAGTTCTGGTCTCTTGATCCTCACATGCTTAGACTATAGGCAAAATCAAAAAACAAAATCTAAATTTTCTGTTGCTTCATTAGCTGTTTACCACTCTCATTTATTAAAATTTCTTTTCAATATTTGAACATCATTAAATCACTGTCCAAGTTAGGGTCACAGAGGTTTGGAGCCTATCCAGAAACTATCGGGGCAATTCAGTTTCATCAGTTCACCTGAAACACATGCCTTTGAACTGTGGGGGCAAAATCAGAGCACCTAGAGGAAATCCACAAGAGGTGAACATGCAAACTGTGCATAGCCTGAGCTGGATTCGAGCCTGTGTCCACAAAAAATGTTATCTGAAGCAGCATGTGTCAGCTGCTGCACCACCCTGCACAATCGTACATATGAAGTTTCATCTTTGGTTACTTGTCCAAATCATGAATTTATCTCCATGCACCCGTGTTGTACTAAATCTTTGATGATACGTCACTATGCAGGTGTGTAGTTACAACAGGCTTAAGGAATTTTATTTGAGAGAAATTTAATGTCACCACGCTGCTGTTCCCTTTAAAAAAATCCACATAAATTCCAATATGCAAAAGGTACACACATCTCAGCTGTAAAAACTTGGAGAAATCAATATATCTGATCCTTGGAGACCCTTGTGCCTGTCAACACACATGGCTGCAGGTGGAAACCGAATGCTTGCTGAATATTCATGTGCCTGTGTGGGTATCAGGTCACCGGAGGGTAGTCCCCACACCTCAGAGTGACTGGTAACTTACGAGAGAAAAGAGTCAGAGAGACCCCCGAGGTTCTGAGGCAAAGACCACACAGATGCAACACTTTTGTGCCGGAGGGACAATGAGAAAGCGAAGCACTTGGTGCAAAAAATACAGCAGCGCATTACTGAAATCACTATTGCGATTATTTTTCCAAGCAACACCTGTCAAATGATTCAATCTAGCTGGCTACGCTTCATATTGCTCCCCCAGGTCCCAAAAAGACAGCATCAGAAGGTAGTTTTTGATTATGGCACTATATACAGCATAATGTCTAAAAACTGCTGGCAACATCTGCTACTGGTGGGAGAATGAAAAAGTCAAACCGCAGGAGCGACAGGCAGAATATTTGCATCCTGGGTAATTTTAAAGCAAAAAATAACTCAGGGAAAGACATCACCAGTGAATCCAAAAAACAGGTTGAAAATACACACTAACAGTGGCTGGTATGAAGAGGAAGCATGCCAGCATATTCTTCAGCGCAGATCTGTGTGTCCAGCTGAAGGCCGGCTAATGGTGGAGGTTAAAACTAAGCCAGGCTGTCAACGTGCAGAACAAAGAATAATTGCAGAATTAATTTTAATGCAACTGCACTAAAGAGCGCTTTAACCACGATGAGACTCTTTGAACACAAGTAAAATGAATCATTTAGAGCTTCTGAACTGCACAGGTTTTACCGCAGTCAATCCAGTTAATGCAGATGAACAAAAAGATAAACCCTTGCATCACTTTGCCTTTTAATGCTGCGCAAATCATGTCTGATTTTTATTCCACGGGCTTTGATCAGTGGGATCCTTACCTTTCTTTCGGACAACCTCTTCCGACTCAGGCTTGCGGGTGACGGAGACGACCTTCATAAGGAGATGATTCCCCCCCTGGCGGATGAGGGAGACCACCTGCTTGTGCCCCACCTTCACCACGTTGACACCATTCACCTGTAGGAAGTGAAAGGTTAGTGGAAGGCTTTAGTGTTGGTGGAAGAGAGCGTACAGATGCTGAGCTCCTAATCAGTCTGTCAAACCGCAGCCTGTAAAGTGACGCCGGGGTTCAGGGAACGTGATACAACACTGAGAGCAGAGCTCAAAACCACTGCCCTTGAACCGCATGTGCATCACAAAAGAGCCCCAAAAAAGCAACTGTTCACCTGCCCGTGTCCCTAAGAACTGATGGGAAATCTTGGGATGCGTGGGAGACTCAAGAGGAGGGCCACAATCCGGTCACACCTCAGCCATTTTTAGCACTTCAGATGTCATAGCCAAGACGCAGAGGGATGCTGAGCTACTGGATGACTGTACACAAGCCAGCACAAAGCAGCAGGACCTTGCTCTCTGCCTATGACATGTGACGTCCCTAAAGTCCCAAGAGCAGCGGTGCCACAGACGGCGGGGTGCAGCGCAGGTGTCCTGCTGCACTCTCATCAGAGCTGGCGATGCCACTTGTTTCCACGTGCTTCATTGCTATTCAGAAAAAGGACAAAGGCCATATTTTGTTCCCCTGTTAATCCTTTCCCACTTGTGCAGTTATAGCCCACTCCATTTCACTGCTTGCCAGTTGTCTTTGCCTCCATCCAGGTGAAGCACTACTGGCAAAATATGAATGAAACACTGACTAGATGGTAAATATTTTCCTCAGTAGTCTGACGCTTGAAAAATGCTGTTTGAATATGCTGTGCTTCAGGGGCAGCAGGTTGCGTAGTGGTTAGTGCCACCTCAGGACTCAAATGATTTGTGTTCTAATCCCACGTCCTGCTGCAGTACCCAAGACCAGGGTACTTTCCCCGAATTGTTGCATTAAAAACAACCTGGCTATACAAATAAATAGTTGTAAACTGCTTTGGAAAAAAGTGTCAGGTTTATGAATAAATGTAGAGTGCACTAACAGCCTTTCACACAAAACAAGAAATGTGACAGTGACACTGAAATCTCATGCATAGCCCCATATTCCACGTCTGACATGCAGGTGACACGTCAATCTAATGTCTTCTCACGCAGCACAGCCGAGATTTGCTCCTCACATCCTAGCGTTGAGACAAAACTGAAGAGAGAAAAAGGGACAGCCAATCGGATTGCGCCGTCTCTGGCAGAGACCCGATATTGTCATGGTAACAGAAAAGCGTAACTTTTGTTGTGCGCAAATGCAGGTTAGGAGGTGAGAAACAGCAAGCATTAAGTTAAAATATATTACAGAGAAATGAACATTTCTAGCATTTTATCTGTGGTGACTTGTGGGTAATCCAGTTACACATGTTTCAAATGAAAACCCTGGACACAGAGACTGTAAGGGTGTGTGTGTTACCACACTGCTGTATAAATTTGGCAAATTACTGCAGGCTGTTTAGTGCAGCGCATCCTGAATTGTAAGGAGCAGTGGACAAGGGTGTCAGCTAAATATGACCCATTAATAATATTAATAATAATAATAATAATAATAATAATAATAATAATAATAATAATAATAATAATAATAATAATAATAGAATGCCATTTGGAGAAAAGTATCTGCAAAATAAATAAATGTATAGTTGTTAAGAAGAAGAAAGCAATTCAGCTGTCTTTCATAATTGGCCATGTGAATATTCAGTAAGCAGCGGAATAGCCAAAAGCGAAAAACGAGGATGATGCCCACTGCGCATCTTAAGCCTTCCTCAGCGGAAACGATGCAAGTTATGTTCTGTTGCTATGGAGGTCTTGGTTGCAGTTCTGTAATGAGTTTCAGCTGCAGGATTGAGCCTGTGTTCAACATGACTGCGTTTCTTATTTCAGTGTCTATGGATGCCAGTAAGACCCTTTACCTCGATTAGGAAATCTCCTGTCCGGAGCCCCGCCCTCCATGCCACACCTTCCACATCCACTGATTCCAGGTACTGCAGGGCAGGGAATGCCGGCGTGGGTGTGAATTCCTCGATGGGTGTCTCCGCTGGCAACAGAGCACATTAACATGCATGTTAGCACTCAACCTAGACTGCTACAGCATGCAGCCATTCATGAGCAGGTGACGGAAATGATGCTCATGATCCCCAAAACCCCCAAACTGATTTATGCCACTCTACAACGTGCACATCCTTCTACGGTTCTTCTGCTGTTCCAGCTACATTTTTAGATGGCACTATTTTAGGTTTTAGTTAAGAAAAATCTTTTCAAATAATTGCTTATTTTTGGTGTAACTGTGCAGCGTTTCGACATAATGAGACACACCAAGGCACCATCCGCTTCTGCTGGAAATGAAGTTCTCGATCATTTTTCCCCTGGTTTCACAGTGCAAACTCTCAGCTGAACAGCGATTAAACCCTCTTTGAGAGTTTAATAAAGCTGCCGGTATCTGGGCCAGGAAAATGAGGATCTTCTAATTATCCTGTTAACGGAGGGGAGCAACCCATGGGATGCAGAAGGAAGTGAAGTGTGGTGGTTCAGAGAGCATCGGCACCTTCATCCACAAACCTCACCTCTATCTGGGCCCACCCCTTCAGTGTCACAGTTAATGTCACATGTTTCTCCAACAAGCTATACAATTTCACCCTATATGCAACTATCAAGTCACAGCTATGCAGTTATACCACTCACAGCATCTCTGTTCTGTCCCGATTTGCATAGATATTTCATAGGAAAAACAACATCAGCAAATGCCTAAAACTTTTACCGTTCAAGGATAAATTGAAATGTAGAGGAATTATTACAAATGACAAGAATCCAAAGGCCGGAGCGATCGAGGGAGGCAGCTTCTTCCTTACTGTATTAGGGTGATAGTAAGGTGCCAGCCTCGTTACTATAGTTACCAGCAGAGCGAGTCAAGAGGCGCATGCTTAGGGAGAGGAGAAATCAACCTGGCAGATGGGGGCTTGATGCCAGGGGTTGACGGCTGCTCCACTGTTGAATACTTAGCGCAGAAACAATGAATGCAAATGGAAGAAATAAATGAAGCCAGGAGGAAAGTATGAGTAGGGTGGCAAGGCAAGGGAGCAGCTTAAATTCCTAACACTGAGGGAGAAGCCAGAAGAACAGGACACAGACATAGATGACAGAATGATCAGGGGAGCCGGAGCTCCAAGATCTCAGCCATTCCAGCAACAGCACCTACCCGGTCCTTTGCTTTGTGCCGGTTGTTTTTACCATGATGGAATGAATATTCTTTTCCGTACTGTTACCATAGTGACAACATATACACACTCGCACACGCACACACACACACACCAGGTAAGGGTATGGTCTGTCACTGTTTCATCCTGTTGATGGTCCCAAGGGTACATCACTGCTGTGTAAATTGATAAAAATGCAAAGCCGTGTAGCTTATCTCCTTGACTGAGAATAAGAAAGCTGTGGAGATCGGTGTGGCTGACTGAGCCCAATGTGGTAAATATTGCACCTTTGCTGAGGTACATCTTCCAGGTGCCACTTTGTAGGTCAGGAACGATCTTTATGACACCTGTTTAAGCCTGGTAACAGCCTCTGGATAAACATCTGCACATTGACTGACCAGGAAAGACACATCATGTTCATTATAACACGGTACATTTCACCCGCGTTGTACGTATACCAGAGCAAATAGACAGATCTCGTCAATATTTCAGCAAGGAGACTGTATTGCCCTTTTGCAGACACTAAACATAAAAATAAACATTTTTGGGCAAGGTGAACCTGAAACAGGGAATTTAGCTTCTTATCGGTGTTAATTGAACTGAATATCGAGCAGATGCCGAAACATGGTTTGCTTGATACTCGAGAAGCTTGAGTTAAACGTTGTGGAAGCGAGGGAAATCTGTTAAACTTGCATGCGCCTTCATAATGCACTGCAAAATATTTGTCGCAAAAAATAAGAAATTATTTCTCGGTGCGTCACTACAGCTTAACTTCAGAATGCGTGAAATGGTCCATGGCACGGTGTCCTGCCAGCTAGGAGGGCTGTAAAAACACTTTGCTTTTCGATTGGGTTTGCTCAAAGCATGCCTCATGTGCATTTTGGAATGGATGTTCAGGTCCACTGGTTACAGGTAAACCCAGGTAAAACACGTAATGCTGCCGAGGATCCTTTAGACCTTTTTTTCACAACACAAGATGATCACATTTTCCCTCCAAAGCTCCTGTCTAAACTAATGCCTGGTCATTACAACAAGTGAGATTCTGTACCCTGTTGCTGTCTGATGCTGGGTTTCCTTTCTCTCCCTGGGTGGACATCCCCCCTCCAGACAGTTCCCCGTGACACAATAGTAATTTTCGGCCCCTGACGTGGGGGTGCATGCCAAATGTGCATCAATAATTATACACCATTCAAAGGCATCAAAGCTGCTACTTGTAGCCATGCTGGCTAATTATACCAGACTTCACCCAGAAGGGCTTATAAATATACATAGCAAGAGAACTACATGGAAGACATCTGCGTTTTCCACACACTGGTCATGCATGTCCAGTGAGCAACAAGCGATGGACCCTATTGCTTAGCATTTTTAGCTTTTCCTTAACTTTGTGGCACTCTTTTAAGAAGGTCGTGGAGACCCCGTGGAGCAACATGCTAGGATAAAGCAGCTGAGAAGAAAAGGAGCACATCCTGCTCTGGTTCTCCAGCCCTGATTTGTAGGCCCTGGTTCTCCAGGTCTGTTGCAAGTGTTCTGTGTTAGGAGCAAATGGGAGAAATGGCTGAAATCTCATTCGCAGGTCAGGGCCACCCAAAGCCAGGCATACAACAAACCTGCAAGCTGGAGCTATTAGCTAAGCAAGACCTTGGGCCAGAGTAATGAATCACATGCTGTGTTTGTGAGGTCACCATTAAATCATGCAGTTCAAGTTCATATTGTCAGCTATGCAACTTTTAATATTGACTTTTAAGCTAAGGTAGAAGATTATCAAATGTTTGAGATCACTGAATGTACATATATTGCAAAAGCAACTTGCGGTCAGCTTCAATACATGTCTAACGTAAATGGAAGATGCAAGAAAATTTGGAAGTCTTACCTTTCGCTCCTCGCAGCACAAACCCAAAACCTTCATTCTCTTTCTTCTGCAGGATGGCGTTCTTCTCCTCAATGATGTAATCGCTGTGGAGGAACGACAGCAGGCCCACCAGGTCAGAGTTTAACACCATTTCTAGGGTGTTCAAGAGCCTCTTAGAAGGGAAAGTTGGTGGTGGGCACCCACCACTTGCTTCAGCCTGTCCCAGTGGGTCCGTCAAAGTGTATGGGTCTGAGTTCTTGGGTGAAAGACCAGTCTTCCACCTTAGTTCCACTGACACACTCAGAACTATGATGTACTAATGTCTTATTTTAGCACCACCAAAAAAGAAGCAAACAAATACAAAACCAGCCACCACCAGGGACCTGTTCATTTTCAGTTCCTTATCCTTAGCAGCGTGTCTCCTTCAGGGTAAGAGACACTGGGCATAGAAGACTGAAGTGTTGCTGAAAAGTTTATAATCTCCAAGCTCGGATCCACGGCGGAAACACCAGGCAACCCAGGCGACTGCTCGATCAAGCCGTCGCTCTTCACCATGTGAATAGCTAAGTCGTAGATGGTAGGAGAGGGGAGGGAAATGAGGAAGAAGGTCAGAGAAGCAAGGAGCTGGAAATGAGGAGCAGGGTGAGGAGAGAGATACACAGTGAGTGAGAAAGACACACATGCACACACACGCAAAACATGCACGCATGCGCCGGGCACTCCCACTCATGCCTCTCCACCCTGGTGAGGCAGAGCCACATGGCCCATCAGGATGGTCCCCTCCTGGCTCCTGACTGACAGCCCCAGAAGGATGAGCTGCATCACAATTTCATTCATCTGCCTTTTGGTCTCCCTCAGCACCCTCTTCTCTCCTGCACAAACCATCTGCTGAAGTTTGTCTCTCAGGCTGAAGCGGGAAGTTGCCTCCACGAAAAGAATGACTCACTGGAGCACGGTGAGCTTGGACGGGGGGTGGAGGGAGGTCGAACGACGAAACGTGCGACTGATGCCGAAGTCGGGAGCAGAAATGAGAGATATGGGAGAGCAGCAGAGAGACGGAGGAAGAGGAATGCTGAGTAAGGGATGTCGGGAAGGCAAAGTGTAGGAAAGGGCAAGTCAGTGAAGTAGAGACGTAAGCAGGAAGATTGAGGCAATGAGGATGGAAGAACTGTGAAAGGAAGAGAGCATTTAAGTGACTCACAATGAGTAACAGCCCAGCCCAGGAGAATTACTGCCATATGAAGTTACCTATGGAGAATATTGGGGCCAGGATACAGCTGCTGTAATGCCATAAGCACCACAGCTGGGTAATGGAGTTAAGTCTTCAGAGACACCGACGCCCTGAGCAGCACAAAGATAGCCAAAGGGAGCCAAACTCCATTAACAGAAAAAATGATAAACAGAAAATTCTAGTAGAGGTGCAAATAAAAGTCACAGCCTTTCATAGGAACAATAAAATAGCTGTCAGGTGGCTGCAGCCACTTTAACAAACGGGTTGTCATAAGGATCACTTTTGGGACTCCGTGCCGATTTAATTCCCCTGAGATCACTGGACTGTGACTGATGAATCACAAAGGATCCAGTCGTATTCAGTTTCACGTCTGGTAATGATCATGATCATGTGTACGTGACTATATTTTCTGCTGAATCAGCATATGGCTCACATATGGGTTGTCCACCGCCTTCACATGTTGATATGATGTCTCAGCCAGCATGTATGGAGTATATAAGGATTTAGGATATATTAAAAAATTCCAATAAAGTAGTAGTCCATGTGTAACTGGAAATGGAAAAAACTTTACTGGTGTGCTGGTCTGCTGAAATTTCAGGTGAGGAAAAAGCTGTATTGTTGCATGCATGCATACCACCCTGGCTACAGTTAAAAAGGTGCCATCGATGCGCACGAGTATCAGGACCCCATATAACTTTGGGGAACGTCCAGTCCCATGTTCGGTCGAGTGAGGATTCCTCTGGACGCAGACAGTGGTGCATGCATCGACGCAAAACAAAGTATTGATTTCCATTCTTATGATGATTACAAATGGAAGCTGCGTAGCGTCTTGTGCGTGATAGCTTCACACCGTTTGCCGCCACTTGTCCAGCAGGAATTGCCCTTCTCAAGGTACAGCAGCAGAGCCTACTGAGGTCAGACCTGTAAACTTTAGAGCCAGGCGCAGTGCCTTTGCCCAAATGCAACCTGTCACCCAATACCATATGGACTCAATCTGTGTCACCACCCTTCTTCTGCCTGCCCATAAGCGCCGTGCTGGGAGGAGGGACAACAGCCCCCCCTGCCTGTCCTGTACTGTAAGCCACACACCAGACTGACGCATGGTGCTCATCCCAGCGACACAGCTCCTTCTCGCTGACCCTGATGATTGCTTACTAGTAGATGATATGTACATGAATTCATAAGGCTTCTGCATTTGTAAAGATGGGAATTCCTGGTGCCATTTCAAGGGCATTTGTTTTCCCATTCCCTTTGGATGTAACGCTCCTGAGTGGCAGAAACGTAATAGAATCTCTGCTCTCAGATGCAGACTTCACGAGGAATGAGGCAACTCATCAAATACTCAGCAGACAGTGACAGTCGTCCTTCCCGTAATCACTTGAGCGAGAGAGAGTGAGAGGGAAAGAGGGAAAGAGAGAGAAAGCAAGCATGCAAGTGTTATGTGGAATTTAAAACAAAGCCACGAATGCTGAAACACTTTCTGAAGGCCTGTTGGGGTTGCACAGCCAGTGCAGATTTACTCATTTCCTCTCCAAGTGAGTCACCCTGGGGGTCACGACTTGTCTGGATCTCAGAGGGCTCGTCCCTGCAGCACGTTGCCCGAACACACGAAATAATTAACACGAACAGGGTAGTAAGGCTCGAGGAGCATCTGCGGACACATTCGGCCCCGCAGGAAAGCAAAGGCAAAAACAAGAAAAAGTGTAGGCTGTTACAACGCTGCGTGTACGAGAATTTAAACAACTGCGCTGTTTTCTCACAGATGTTGGAATTAATTTTACTGGTAACCTCACTCAAAACTGAACTATAAGTTCACCTCTTAATAATTCATCTTGAATTTTTCAACTTTGCACCACATGGTTGTGGACCGTGATTTTGAGTTTTTAATATACTATATCTATAGTGCACTCTAAAAAAAAAATCCTCAATGGAGGGTGAAGGATTGTTAAAAGGAGGTGCAGGATGTGCATATTTAGCACAACAAACACCCCACAAGAAGTTACCCCCCCCAACTAGAGGATTTTAAACACGGCACGACTCACAGCAGAAGGTCACCACCTGGGAGGACTTGTGCACTAAAAGTCACGACGGCCAGCACTCGAATCCAATGCAGAAACCATCCCAGCATGACTTTCATAGCCAGACAGTACCAACTAAACACCATAAGGAAAAAAAATTACATCAGCGAACCATGATCTTCTGGAAGTAGCAGTTTTTTTCCGGCACTGACATTTTTGCTTCATGCAGAACGAGTCCCGTCTGTCTGATCGAACGGCCTGATGAAAACGCCGACTCAGCAGGTAATCCTTTGTAATGTGTGTGGGTTCATCCGAGAGAGAGCTTTTCATTGGATTTGGCCGATTTTGTTTTTTTTTTCCTTTGGTCATATTCTGGGCTGCGACTGAATTGCGGCTGAGATCATTAAACAAATTGCGGGACACAATATGGAGAGCAGCCTAAGCCCACATGCAATGGTCACGGGTCAGCAGCATGGCTGTAAACACACCTCCCTCCTCAGGGTTTGCGGTTATTTTGGGGACTGTCACCTGGGAGCTGAAATAGCCATGTGGTCACTCTCTCCTTGACCCAATCTAAAATTCAGGTTAATTTCAGAACATTTTCAGCAATGTGGACTGACTAGCAGGACAGCGTGGGTGTGACCGCTTCACAGAATAATCATACATCAACATAAATGCAACTTTGGGACGGCAAACTAATAAGGGGAAATATGAATAAAAAATGAAAGATCTTTGTTTTTCATTTGTTATAATGAGAAAATTACAGATTTAGCTCCCTGAGCACATGCTCTGCTGCTTTGTTGCTAAATGGTTTGAGAAGGAATTGGTAATGTACTGTATATGTTTAAGGGTGTGTGTGTGTGTGTGTGTGTGTGTGTGTGTGTGTGTGTGTGTGTGTGTGTGTGTGTGTGTTTGTGTCCACACTTCAGACCCCAGGGTGCGACAGGCTACGGCCCAAACTTCCCTTCATGTTCAATTACAAGCCTAAACAGGGCATTTTCCTGCCATTTTTCCACTTGCAGTTAATTCTTGGAGGCAGGTTAAGAACAGCTTTAAGTGCAAGCTGAAAATCCTCTTACCCCCAATACACAGATCCCCCCAGGTGGGCCCCTGTGGAGCTCTCCTTGCAGCAGGAGGTTGCTGGGTGTGAAACCCATTCTCCTCACGCAAGATGCTTTGCAGGTGAGGCGTTGACAACATAAAGCCAGCAGATGGCAGCAGAATCTGTCGTGCCACACAACTCTCAAACACACCTTCGGATGCGCTCTCTGAGTGCTTGCGTATAAAGCAATGGAGGTCTTGATGGGAAAGCTCTGTTGACAGCATGTAAACAGTGTGACATCCGTGAGGCAGGAGGGTCCCGTGCTGGGTTCTGACCACAGAGCAGCTGGGTGAAGGAGGATGAGGGGACACCATAACCTTCTGGGTCCCGCCGTAGGCCAGAGTGGAAGGGTGTGGTGAACCAGCAAGATGCTCCTCAACATGTCCTCTACACACCAACACATCCCTGAAGCATCCCATCCCAGGAGCAGGACATGCATAGTAACTGGCTGGAGATGTGAGCCCAAAGTGCGTCCGGAAGAACTTGCAAATGGACGTAAATTTGCAGAAAATCCAAAACCTTCCAATTTCTAAATAACAATTTAAATGTTTTCATATTTCAAAATTTTTAAATGTCCACTAATGCTTTGTGTTGCAGTGAACAATGAGAAAAAGTGCATTATTCTCGCTGACATTGTTTCCCTGCATGCTGACACTGTATGACACCATACAGAGGACTTAAAGGACTTAAAAGTGGTGTGAGCGTGAGGTTTTGACTGCCCTGTCCTGAGCTAGAAGCCTTGCAAAAAGGTCAGAGGTCATGTGCACAAACCTGTATGAGGTGAAGTTATCATAGGAGCCCACGGTGTAGTGCCTGAACAGGCGCTTGGTCCGGTCCTCTCTTGTTTCTGCAACAACACACAAAGGAAGAGCCTGGTCACACAGTGGCGACACACACACACACACACACACACACACACACACACACACACACACACACACACACACACACACACACACACACACACACACACATCAAAAACATGGCTCAGAGTAAGAGAAGGATTAAAAGACTGAAACAGGCACCAGAGTTAAGATGAACCATCAATGTCTTGAAGAAGGTGAGATACTGTTTTGAGGTCTGGCTTAACATAAAATTGGTCGGGTTGTATTAGGCGGTCTCGGGGTAGTGGAGTACATTTAGGTGAATGCACTGTACATGAGCACCGAGCTGAAAAGTAAGACCATTAGAAGCTGCAAATGAAGCGGTCATCTTCATCCCCACCTGGTGGCCTTGTGTACCAGTTTACCTGTTCAAATAGTTTTTACACCACAGTGTTGGAGGGGCAACCATTCCATACCTAAAGGATCCAGGGCAGGTGGTCATGGTTTCTAAAAGGACCCTCATCCTTCCCCCATCTTATTAATTCATGGCACAAATTAACAGCAATTGTGATGCAACACTCAAACGAATACCTTGTATCCGTGCACTGCTGGCCCAAAAGGGATTCTTACTTAAATAAAAAGCTGGCGGAAATGTGGCGGCATTCCGGCTCAGCCGTGTAATTCCACACTCCGGGACTTTGACTAATGTGTCGCTGGCCCTCTAAAGAATCAATGGCCTTTCTCAATTAAGAACAACACATATTATTCATTTATGACACGTTGCATTATTGATGGAGATGGTTTGCCGCTGCCATCTCCAAATAACAAAGATCAAATATTCAGTGGCATACGATGAAGGTCAAGGAAGGACACTGCAGTTACATCCATTTGTACATCCATCATCATTAACCGCTTTATCCTGGTCAGGGTCCCTGCGATCCAGAGTCTATCCCACAGTCACTGGGCACCAGGCTGAAAAGTGGCCCTCTTGTGTTGTACATTCAGGTCCAGAGTAGAAAGATGCAGAAACACCCACAGCAGGCTTAGAACAATTCACTCAGTTCAATGCACTCAGTGTTTTTCTCAAAGAGTTATGGACTTTCTGAATAGGGACAGCACACCATTGATGCCAGCACAATGAAACTTTGGCAAAGTTTGTGTGAGGTAAAGAGACGAGGCAATTCGAAGCCTGAAAAATGGGAAAGTTGGAGAAGAATGCAGGAAGGGCAGGGATGGTGTATGCTGATGGGAGTGAAACATGGTACTTGGTTGGTTGTGGCTGGTACTGTCGCCATCACCAGTATGTTTATGCCATTGAGTACCTGCTGTTGATCAAAGTGCTCCACCTGGCAGAGCCTGTTTTGGAACTCTGGTTCACCCCAGTAGCAGGACGTGTTCAGCTGTGGTGACCCTTGTCTCACAAAGCTCAAGAGACTTGGTGTGGCAGTAGGGGGCGTAGCAGTTAGCACCACATTTGGCCAAAGTGCTAAAGTCCTAACTCTTAATTCCAAAAAAAAGGACCCAATTATATGAACTAATAAGTCATTACAAGATGCTTTTGAGAAAAGTATCAGCTAAATAAATCATTTTAACTGTCACAGATTCTGTGAGCCCAGTGAAACTGGCAAACAATGAATATTATCAATGTATGCGTTTCTTCTTAGCAAATAGCACAAAAACCTGATTATCTGAAGAACTTGGTCTAAGGTTGCCCCAAGTGAGATGCACACAACTGTATGTCAACCAGAAATGCTGACACTGCTTAACTGTGCAGCCACAAAGTATGCTTGGGCTTTGTCTATGACTATAAAGAGGCTTTAGAACAGCCTTCTTGCCTCATTTCAGCACATCAGGGCTTGAGCTCCTCCTTTCATGTGCCTCAGACTCATCGGAAGATGGTGTCTGGGGACACAACGCATTGACTGGTTTTAATTCGACTAAATCTAGCCCATTAGTGTCCAATGACCTCTTAGCATCTTCTGAATGGCTGGTGCTATACCCCTGCAGAGAAGAGCCGCTTCATTGGAAAGACCGCCCCACAATTGCTTCCACATCAGGGACAGGTTCACATCTTCCATTTGTGCTACCCTGAATGGAAGGTTATGATATTAGGACCCTAACAACGAAATGAGAGCTCGCGCTAGCTTCTTATCTTCACTTTTGGCATCAAACCCGTACAAATGGGATGAGTGGCTACAGTATGGTTGCGATTTGAAGATTTGCAGAATAAAGAATAAAACAACAAAGTCTTGAACAATGTTGCTACATTGGTAGACGTTACAAAAGTTTGCCCTTTGTTGACTGAGGTACAATTTTTTTGGAGAGGATGTAACACCACCTGTTGTCAAACCTGAGGCCGCATAGAGATTAGAGCTGCAGTCTTGCACTTTATGGACCCCGGTTCATTTCCCACTTCCTGCTCTAGTACCTTTGAGCAATGTACTTACCCTGAATTGCTCCAGTAAAAATTACCCATCTATACAAAGATGTAAATCACTGTAAGCTGCTTTGGAGGAAAGCATCAGTCACGTAAATGCAAAGGGCTTTTTTTTTCATTAAATGCAGGTGATATCATCCACCATGCTATGATTTTATATTGATTCATAGCTGGGGCCCATTATAAACCACACAGACCCTGCAGGTGTCCTAAGGCGATGTAATCCACCACTCATTTTGACTTGACAGCTCTGTGGCTGGGCGCGCCACCCTTTGTGGCGCACGTGACTCAAGAAGAAAGACAAATATGTCTCCCCGACCTACTGGAGAATTTCAGAGATTTCACTTCCCTGTTGTGCTGACTGATCCCTGAGGAAAAGCAAAGTCACTTCAGGCTCTCAAAAGATGTTGGGTTGTGTAATACGATGGAGCCTGGGAGGTGTTATTGGGCCTTCACCAACCCTAGAGAGACTGTATCATCCCCCATGTAAAGGGGCGGCAGATACCTGCTTCTTGCCACTGCCTAAACCGCACGCTGTCCCCCACCACCCTCTAATGATCTTGTTTGCCACTGCACATTGATTTTAATGGACCTGGAGGCATAGTCAGCCCAAGTCTGATTACAAATGCATAGTTTTCCGCCCTTACTCCCCTACGGGCCCTGTCCCTTTTTCGGTGACTTTACTCCCCAGCTTCGTCCTCTTCTCAGCCCTCCATCTCCCCTTCAAAAACAGGTAACACATTGATCTATCCCACCACTGCTCACGCAGACAAGATAACCGCTCCTTTGGAGAGTAATGCATCTCTTTTCATCGTAAGGGAGGACAAGTGACCGGATGGGCAGAACCAATGAGAGGAATCAAATTGGCATCTTTGACCAGGAATAAGGACAGCCTCCTGTCCCACCTCTCACTTGCTCTTCTCTGCCATTCATCATCCGCCCCTGATCAGAAGCCCACATTCTGCCACTGGGGTTTACTGTCCAGCACAAAAGCGAACAAATGTGTCATTTACATACAAATGACTTGCTTGTTAAATTATTTGTTCTAATTGATTAATTGAAAAGATGCTGGACCTGATAAGCATGGGCTTACATGGTTCCTGAGTAGATAACAGCTGCTAGTTTCTGACACTGTTTTACCTGTTATTTTAAAGACTACCACTTCCTTCCCTTAGTCAATGACATTGTGTATTCACAGTTGGTGTGCAAAACAAATCTGTTGCTCTGATATGAGCAGTCAAATCCAAAATTTGTTTCAGATGGTACCCGAATTATGATGGTCCGATTTACGATTTTTGACTTTACGATGGTGTGATAGTGATATGCATTTAGTAAAAACCGTACTTCATATTTTAAATGTTCATTTTTTTTTTTTTCCCAGGCAAGCGATATGCGGTACGATACTCTCTCATGATGCTGGGCAGCGGCAGTGATTCGCATCTCCCAGTCTGCCACACGACCACTAGTGTATATAACTAATCCTCTACAGTGTTCTGTGTTGTCAGCATTTTTTTGGATACCCACCATCTACACTGTGTTTTGTGCATGCATCATGTCTATGAAATGCCCATCTGCGTCTCCTTTTACCAGTGAGAAGAAGAAGAAGCCAATTACTCTTGAGGAGAAACTCAAAGTAAATGCCCAGCATGATGACTTGAAGCCCGTAATGGCCGTAGTGACTTTTAAGGTAGGCTAAGCTAGGCTAGGCTATGATGTTTGTTAGGTGTTATGGCGTAGGTTGTGGAAGCAACTGCGAGACACCACGGTAATAAGTTCAAGTTCTGTAAACTCTTAACTAAGTGTTGTTCCCACAAAGAGTTTTGCTGTGGGCTGGGGGCTAGCACTTAACATTAGCGATTGGCAGTAAACAAAAACCGAACACGCCACAATTCAAAATAAACAAAATACAAGGTGTTAGACACACAATGCTTGCAGGAGTGTTCACAAGAGGCAATTCACGGTTGAGGCCAGTGGAGCACTAACAGGAAGTCTGGGCAGGAACTAAATCTTGTCCACGATTGATTCTTACACCAATCAGTCAGCCAGTCAGTACTCAGTCTGGAGACAGGAGCAGAGAGGCCACCTACATTGCGTTGCTGAAATGGCCACAGGCGTGACAGTTGGTTAGGTTCATTGAATGCGTTTTGGACTTATGATGGGTTTATCAGAACGTAACCCCATCGTAAGTCGGGGACCATCTGTATATCACGTTTATCAAATGCAAAATTGTACTTACCCGTATTTATCAGAAATGCAGATTTTAATTTTATCAGCGAAATTTGGGGGGGGGGGGGGTTAGTACCCTGCTCAGGTATTATAGCAGGAGGTCAGATCTGAATCAGCATCCTCAGAGTGTTGGAGGTGGCAGCTGAAAACATTACATCATCTGCTGCCCCTGCTATGGCAGTAAAGCGAGTTTTGCATCATTTCATGCTGAAAAATCCCTGTTGCAAAAAGTATCAGGAAATAATCATGTGCATTAGGCTTTTCTTTTTTCTAGCTGATAGGTGCTGTTGTACAACAGTGCAAGGGTTCTCTCATAAGGGCAGTGGGGATCTTAGGTCTTTGTGAGTACGGTAGGCACCCTGTGGATTCACCAAAAATGCACTGCCACTGGAGTAATGTGTCCCATTTATCATCTCCTGGCATCTCGAAAGCAGCTGGAGACTCATCGGAGGGGGCATTCCAGAGATAACCTGGGATCCCTGGCAATTCATCACCAGACCTTTTCTGCTCATGATATGACCACAAAAAGGAAAATAATTAGATGAGTACTCCAGATGGCCCTGGGAATATTAACACAGTGGAGCACTCGGATCGATTCAGTCACACTTGGTTCGCAATTTTGCAATGACACAACTCAGGCATGTTTTTATTTATGTGAAACTCCGATGACATTATCTCCTAAGTGCGCACAAGAGGGAAAACCTGCCCAGAGAGCAGCGCATGTGACGAAACTGCGGTGCAATGCAAGAGAAGAGGTGAACTAAATGTGAGTTTATTTAACAACTTTGTGATCTGGGCCTGCTGGGAGAGACCTGCTTGGTGAGAGGGCAGGACCACAAGATGACTGACAGTGGCTGCTGTGACCCCGGCAGAGAGATTAAATCTCATGGTCGCTTTCCTCTCTTGCACAGAGGAGCTGATTTCTAAGACTGCTTTTGCTGGGATGGAAGACCAAGCAAACAACAAACCTTTGAGTTCCCCCATTCAAGTACACTGTTATTATCCGAATCAACACCATTTACTCACTGTTCCTTACCCCTTCTAGGTGATGCTTTCTTGGGTAATAGAATATAAATGAGTTTCGAGGCCAACAAAAATAAATAAATGAGTATGACACTAAAATAAAACTAATGTCAATGGTCATAAAGGAAGCACTCTCAATTACACCAAGTTCAGTGCAATATAATCTCTGGGCCCAACTCTAGGACAATTCTGAAAATGTGGATCAGAGCAAATATACATTAATTTGGGTCTTTGAAACAGAGTCTGATCTTTTGAATTGCGTTGCACAAGGGCGGCTCAAAGAGACCTTAGCTATGCACTTATCAGTGAATTCTTGTCCAACATAGCATTGCAGTGGTCCAGAATATATCCCCGAAGAATGGGACCTGAGGCAGGCCACACCGTACACTATAGGCGAATGACAGGCTTTAACCACAGTCCTCGCTGCTGCCCCACGTGATGCCCTATGCCTCATGACCGCCTCTGATCTGGCTTTTTTATAAGGTTGTGTGAAAACTGCTCTTCACAGTGATGTTTTAATGCTCACAGGATGCTCTGCATAAGAAACTTTGCCTTTGGGCATCAGTGAATTAGCAGGAGAGGCTGCCCTTTCTGTCGCACCAGCTGAAAACCACCAGTGTAAAGAGTATTAGTAGAGGTTGCTTAACATGGCCTCTCTTCAAGGGTGCGAGAGAGCTGAAGCAGATGGACAGCAAACAAGCTGGTGACCATGCAACCTGCTGGCCCAGTCCTTGGCAGCCTGCATTTGTGTGATCTCCCAGTAACTGCCAGGAGCAAAGGAGAATTCACTGCCATACAAACACACGGACTAAAGCTGGCCTCACCAAACAGGTTGGAAATGGATAATGGACCAGGGCTTTTTGGTAAATGCTAAAGCTTTTTAGTCATACATGCGGCTAATACGAGCACCTAGTGCAGGGTTTTGTTCTGCTTAAATAGTGATTTAAGGTTGTAGTGAAATACTGACCCAATGCCAGTTCGCAGAGGCTGCGTATTACACATTTCCTGCATTATGGTGCATTTTTAAATACTTTGTCTTTCATGAGATCACCTTCAAAACACCAGTCCAGGAGAATTTTCATATCTCTCCAGTTGAGCTGATGGGATTTAGAGTGCTCATCCATTGGCATGCCTGGCAAGAGAATGGTTCCTCCCTGTTTGGCAAGGCCCCTAGCGTAGGTTGCCAGACTGCCTGCACCTCAGGTTCCTCCTTGTTCAGCTTCCCTTCTTGAACTTGAATGAACTTATAAGGAATGTTGGCTGACACACAACACACCCGACACCCTTGGTGGTGGATGCAAGGCAGGACCCCCTGAAGATCACCCCTAAGGCCTTTTTCTTACATTGTTCTCCAAAATGAAGCCTACAAAATTCTGTGCAGTTAGTGTGGGGTGATTTCATGCGAGCACTTTAGCAAATATTAAGAAACAGCAGTTAAATACCAAGTGCTTTCAAAGTCAGACTGAAACATCCAACATATGGCTAGTTGACGGAACAGAAGCTACAGATAAACTTGAGAGGAAAGAAAAATGAGCTGTCAGACAACCGAATACATCCCAACACAGACTTAGGAAAAAACTACAGTTGAGGCATACAAATATTTGCACTGTTCTTTTCCACACCTCTGTACTCCAACCATGCATTTTAGATGAGGCCATCAGCTGTGGCTAAATTACTCAGCAACACAACACATGAACAAATTACTTTTGCTGATGTGTTGGCTCAAGAATGCGAACGTCCTTCAGGGACCCAGCCCCTCCTGTCTCAGATTCCTACTGAGCATCTTTGTATCTGCATGGGAATAGCAAACAGCAGGACTTGCCGGCTGGGAAAGCAAGACATTGCATTTGTGAAGGAAGGCGAAAAAGTAAATTCAACAGCCAGTGCCAGGTCTGGGCTTCGGGCTGCTAGGCGCCTGGCAAGTGATGGCTGACTTAAGAAGGCAGCTTGAGATTCTTTGATGCCTGGCATTGTGTTATTGTCAGATACCTCCAAGCAAGTGATCTTGTTGGAGCTTGCGGTGCTTTGGGAAGAACTGCTGGCCGTAGTGGACTTAGGAACATTGCAACTGTAAATGATAACAAATTTATGAATCGAAGTGTAGCATAGAAGACAAATTATCAATAACACTGTTTGCTGCAAACACTGTAAAATCATTGTGATTGTCGGGCACAAAGTATTTTATTTTGGTTTTTTAATTACTTTTCAAGGGCACATTTTCATCTTTTTTCCCACAAGAAATAATGTCTATTCACTCATCACACAACAGAAATTTGATGGAACTAACTAACTACCATAGGGAAGGGATCAGTGATCTAAGTTAATGTTAACCTGTTAACAACATGCATGCAAAAGGTCATTAGTCAATAACCTTAAATTATTAATAAAGGAGCAACACACCGAATAACATAAAAAAAATATCTGCTACGTAAAACCCTCAACATGAGGAAAAACTCACTAAAACTTTTTAACTAATTTCGACTCCAGAGGTGAATGAACAAGGTTTTCACTCCATGTGGGACAAAACTCAACACTTGATCTGGTCATCTCACGCTGAGTTGGCCAGTGCTGAATTATGAGTGATCTTACAACAGGAAAACCAAGACTGACAGCCAGCTGATAAAAATGATAAAAGTACAGCAGTCAGATGAGAGAAGAAGAGTTATTACTGTAAAGAGACTGTAACCGACAACTGACAATCGCTAATAAAATCTTCAAGATAATGGAATAATCTTATTGCAATAGACTGCCACAGATGTGCTGCCAGGGCACTGCATGGTCAAATGTATGTAGACCAAGTTAAACAGTTTTAGCAGCATACAAATGCATTCTAAACAATTGTGTGCTTCCAGCTTTGTGGCCACAGTTTGGAGAAGAAGCTCCTTTCCTGCTCCAGCATGACTGTGCCCCCTGTGCACAAAGTGAGCTCTAAAACTATATGGTTTGCTCATGTTGCTGTAAAAGATCTTGAGTGGTGTGCAGTGTCCTGACCTTAACCCCACTGAACAGCTTTGGCATGAACTGGAACATTAACTGTGGGCCAGGCCTTCTCGCACAACCTTCACCAATGCTTTTGTAGCTGAATGAGCACAAATACCCAAAATCTGGTGGAAAGCCTTCTCGGAACATGAAGGCTGCTATAGCAGCCAAAGGGGAACAACTCTACATTAATGCCCATGTGTTTGGAATGGGAAGTTCAACGAGCACATATGAGGGTGATGCTCAGGTGTCTACATACTTTTGGCCATAAAGTGTACGTGTGACTCAAGTAACTAGCTCATTTTCATTTGTAAAGTTAACATTTGACCAACATTGTAATTATAATTTTGAAGATTTGGTCACATTTTTGGTAAGTTCTTAGACAGGGCTACATGACTGCCTGCTTAAAAATATTTTATTAATCTGTACCCAAATGCATCTTGACTGGTTGTGAGAGCTTCTTTTTGTAGTTAAATAAAAGATAAACAAACAAATTAAGAATCTTTTAGAGTTCCGTTTAACTGAAAGAACAGGAACCGATCCGTTCCTTTACCCAACTACAACTCCTGGGGGCTCTTCCATGAGCAGTTTGACGTACAGTTTGAACCCTTTGCTTCCAGTGTTTTGGCTGCCGGCTGTTAGTGTCTGTCTGTGTTAACAGGGAGTGAAAGTGGCCAAGCAGCCAGCTGATGGCCATCACCCAAAACTGCCAGCCTGCTCTCGGACAGCATCTACTCACCCCCCCCCCCCCAGGGAACCACATCTGAAAGCACCACAGGTGGACTGAAATAACAATAATGTCACGGTCGACAAAAATACTTTTTGTGTTTTTTATCCCATAAAGCATGTAACTGTCAGAATAATAAACCAGAGGAAGTGGAACTCTGAACACCGTGGCGGACCTGTCCACAGTCACAAGGGTCTCTACGTGGGTGGAACGGAAGGAACCGCAGGCCCCGAAAAAACACTTCCCAGCAGTGGGAATTCAATATCCCACAAGTAGGTCAGCCTACAGGAAAATGCCCCTTCCGGCTGTCAGAAAGCATCACTCCTCAACATACAAAACTGAGGATTCGGGATGATACGCCGTATATGCAGCTGTCCTGTTTAAAGATATAAAGAGAAGCAAACTGTACAGAGGTCTTGAACTTTACATCTTTTATGATGACAAAGAGAACTGAGCAGCAACATGGAACTGCGTTCTTGACTACACAACAATGAGACGATAAAACATTTGATTCTTAAAATGCTTAAATATTAACATAAATGGGAGGGATGTGCGGGAAAAACAAAGTTTGCCGTGCTATTTTATTGATTTTATTTGAGCAATTTTATGCTTAAACACCTTTTATTAATTTCGGCATCTTCCACACCAAGCAATTACATCCACTGGAAAAGCAGTTAGTAAATAAAGATAAATGAGATTGAATGAAATGAGAATGAATGGAGACAAATGGAGTCGGGTATGGTCTTTGTGTGTCAGATAACAAAAATGATAATCACGGAAGGAAAAATATTGCTTTTATTTAATGCAACCAGCTGTATTCAAATGCGATACCTTAAGACACGTTACGATATTAAATACAAGGATTTATTACTGCGGCAAAGCCTGTGCCAGCTATTTTTCAGCCATGATTCTTGAAGAGTAGCAGGGCCTTGGAATTCTTATTTACTCAAAGGGTTCTTGGGCAATTTTTCTTTTTTTGAAGGGGTCTGCCTTACCACCTGGACTTAAAGGTACTTTGCATATTGTGCGAGTCACCATGCCATTTTCGCACAATTGAAACAAAACGGCGCAACAATAAATCCTCATTTCCATCTGGCGGAACCTGTCAAGGTGTCAGCTTAAAGTTTGATTTTTCATCCTGATTAAGTGACAGGGGTGCTTAAATCTGCGTACCCAGAGATGCTCTCACGGTGGGTTAGAAAGCTCCAGAATTGCCTTGGGAAAGTATACATATTCGCGTAGTAAGATGAACTACTTTAGTACTTTTCTGCAGGATGCTGAACAGCAGGTCCAAATGAACAGCCTTGGGGGGGGGGGGGGCTCATATCACAATGCACTTTAGAAAACCCAGAGGAACTGCAGTGAGAAAAGTTATCCAGGTTTCCAGCCACTTTCATTGTCCTCAAAACCTAAAAAGCTGGTGGTGAAACTTGAACACCGTTACGCAAACATGACAGCGGGCAGTGCAGTGCTGAAGACATCAGGCTGTACAGCAAAGGTCTGCGGGTAAACATGCCAGGAGTGCAAAAGTTAAACACCACAGCTTTACTTCTGAAACAAACACAAAATGCAACCTCTGCTTTTCCTTTGCTCACAGGAAAAGTCTGTTCGCTGCTGGGTGGCTTCACACAACACTGCCTGCGTAATGCCTGCTTTTCCAGTTTTCAAAACTGCCACAGTTGTGTCTCGGAAAACCCACTGCGTACTCCTTGTTTAAAGCTGATGCGGGTCCTTGAAAGTTAATTTTTGATGCAAAAACCTTTCCATATGAGGCAGCTGCTGTCATATTAGGTGTTGTACTTTGATCAGACCGAACACTTCAGAAAGTGATAAACTTTGGAATCACAGCATTTTTGCATTATAGCAAGAAAAGGATATTCTAAAGAAATTATACCAACCTTATTTGCTGTGTGGATATTAGACGCCAAATGCTAGGCTAATTCATGAAATACACTGCATGGCCAAAAGTATGTGCACACCTGAGCATAACCCCCATATGTGATTGTTGAACATCCCATTCCAAACCCTTGGGAATTGATATGGAGTTGTTCCCCCCTTTGCTGCTATAACAGCCTCCATCTTCTGGGAAGGCTTTCCACCAGATTTTGGAGCGCAGCTGTGGGAATTTGCACCCATTCAGCCACAACAGCATCAGTGAGTTGGGGCACTGATGTCGGGCAAGAAGGCCTAGCTTACAGTCAGCATTCCAGTTCATCCCAAAGATGTTCAGTGGATCTGAGGTCAGGGCTCTGTGCAGCCACTCAAGTTCTTCCACACCAACGTGGGCAAACCATGTATTTATGGAGCTCGCTTTGTGCATTGGGGTGGGCACATTCATGCTGGAGCAGGAAAGGATTTTCTTCCCCAAACTGTGGCCACAAAGCTGGAAGCACACAGTTGTCTAGAATGTGTTTGCATGCTGTATAGCTGTGGCTGAAACAGCTCAGCTCACTCGTTTGAAAGGGGGGGGTCTACATACTTTCGGCCATATTAATATTTGACCCACCAAGACAGCACCTGGATATTTTTGTCCAGAGTGTAGGAAGTCAACAGCTGGTACTGAAGCTGCTTGAACCCATTTAGCACTGGTGCGGCTCTGGCGCATCGAGAGTGTCTGCCCCCCATTGACCACAGCCATTTACTCTGCTGGAAAGAAAGAGCAGAACTGAGAACAGTACTAGGCAGCACTTGATCACATCCCTCATGTTTGCAAAGCGGGTACCCAACAGGTGCTGCACCGCCAGTGTTCGGACATCATGCGCAGTGGGAGGAGCTGTGGGAAAAAAAAACGTCTAAGGACTCAGTAAGACTCTCAACATGTGAGCACATTAGGCTCGGCTTGCTTCTTGGAAATGACCAGTTGCTTTTGTTCATTGTCTAGGATTCCTACGTTGTCAGCCCCATGACAGAACCTGTTATCAACCGAAAAAGCCGAAGAAGCCTTAATTACTCATTCCACTTAAGACGCACCTTTCTGCACCCTACACTTGGATAAAATAATGTTAAAGCAAAACACATAAAGACAGACAATGCAAACTACCTTGCAGTAGGAAAAATATGACTTTTCCAATCAAAACAAATGCCGGAGCTAAAAAGTAACATGGCTGGGTCTTTATTTCATGTCCCATTATACAGGTTAATTTGTTGGTGTTCAGCCAAAAGCTGTACCCTAGCATTTTTGAAGACTCCTTCCAGTCACACCTACATACAGACACACACGGAATTGCTCCATGTTGCTAGGCATCAAATCAGAATTGAGGCAGCGGCTATTTTGACAGTCAGTCACAGGGCTGTTGAGCTTGCCAAAAGGATGGAGAGACAAATCATGTTTGACAAGGAGAAGATCAAATAACTGGGCTCTCTCGGTCAGGGGCTGGACTCATTTCACACGCACCATGTCAAGCCAAGAATCATGGTGGAATGCAGGACCTATAGTGGTCTGCAATTGCTTAACCCCGGTTTATTCCCCTTCACTCTGGCATTACTTGGACCTCCTGGACCATAAAAGGAAGCCATTGTCCGGGGGGGGGGGGGGGGCAAGCTGGTCTTCTGAGCTGTGTCAGATTTGTACGGATGACAGGTACAAGATTCCCATAAAAGCTGCAACCACGAGCATCCTGGAATGACACCGAGAGCATACTTTGAGCAAACAGGGAGCATTGTGCCGCTCAGTCAAAAAAGCTAGGTTTAAATCCTCAGTCTTGCTGTAGTACCCTTGAGCAAGGTACTAACCTTGAATTTCACCAGTAAAAATGATCCATCTATAAGTATTAGTAGCTTCAAGCCTAATACTGTTAGTCACTTTGGGTAAAAGTGTCAATTAAATGAACGAAGGTAAATGTATAGGCATCTCTGACACAGCACAATTCAGCAAGATTAATTCAGCACATGTCTTAGGAAAACACACTCAAGAGGCCAGGGAAGAAAGACAAATGAGCTTCTCTTTGCAATTGGAGATGCTGAATCTGCTGCCTTAAAGGTGGTCAGAGGAATCCCCATACATCTTCCCAGGTATCAATATGCATGATTCAGTGTCAAGTCTCACCAGTGTCAGTACATTGTCCGAGGAAGAGTCGACATTATATTATATTATAGCATTACATATATCCATAATACCTACATTAAGTGTGAAATATCCATCCATGCATTTTACTTTATTAACAGTTGTGTACACTTGGCTGTCTCAACTTGTGGTCTTTTGGTAATACGTGATACAGTAGATGCCAGCAGACTTCCTCTCTTTCCAATAAGGAAAGCTTTATTTGACCAAAGTTCAGTGCCAAATTTAATAAATCTCAGACATAGCTTTATAGTATGCCCCTCCAAGTCTCCCATCCCGCCTCTTCCAACACCATACACACGGAACCAACTCACGACTCGCTGACTCACCCTCTGTGAGTCACCACACAGAAATACGAGTGTGCTATTTTTGGCCTTCTTGTTCTCATGATTTACGCGTTACGTTTGGGACGGAGGGAATCTGCACCATAAAAAGTTGCCCCATCCTATTAACCTTACAGTGGGATGGATGTCTACATCCAGTAGCTTTCTGCAGGGGATTTGCGCTGCAGTAGACAATGGTGCTGCTGTTAGATCAAGGTTAATGATGGCCTGAAATTACAATCCAGGTAGTCAATACAAGCAGGGACTTCTGGGTACATTTTGGCATGGTCTAGAGTCAGCGGCAGAGCATACAGACCATAATAGCACAGTAATTTTAATCGTCCCATTAATTTTATGTGTTGGTGTGTTTTTGCTTTTCCGCTGAACCCATGGCAATAAGTTGTAAAGTTACAGCGCTTGTAGTTCCTTCATACCTGCTATGGCTGTACACAATTTTACAAAGCGCAGTCAAAAGAATTTGTATTTGCCCCTTTCCAGCATTCCTTTTTTAAAACACCTTTTTGATGTCAAGTTTGTGCCACCTTTAGCGACAGCGACTCCAACTAAACACTGTGTGAGCAGAGCTCTTTTTACATGGGTGGTGGGTGAAGAGGAATTTGGGATTTAGACATAAGCAAAGACTTTCAATAATTACATGTATTTAATTCTGTGCTATTTTCTGTGGAGCTTACACTGTCCACTTACACTTTGTAGAGCAAAACGTTTTGAGAGCTGGCATGTTTTCCACCTACTCAGCGATCTGCCACGGTGTGTTTAACAGGCAAATAAATAATTTGTTTTATTAGAAGTTGTATATTGTGCGTTGCCAGTTACATATTAAGATGCATTATTACCTTCTATTTAGCTCTACTGGCTGCATCTGGCATGCTGCGGACAGGCACTTTGCAAATATGATGAGTGTTTTGTCACCGAGGAGACAACCAACAGTGGCTAACGTGTTGTGTGTGCCTGGAGGCCTCTTGCACAGCCTCCTAAGGCATTTGAAGAAGGATCCGGTCAGGTTCTTCACACAGCAAGGAGTAGAAGGAACTGTTTACATGTGCCTGAAAGCCAAGACACAGGAATACAAAGGCCAGACTCGTGTCACAGGACAATGTTGTGCATCTGCAGCCTTGTATCGCAAGATGTTCCGAGGCAAAGAGTAAACTCAGCAGCACTGCAGAGATCTCAGTGTCAAGCTTCACTGCCAAGACAGATCAGCTGTGTTTTCACCCAAGCCCTTGAGCTTAGCTTTAACAGTGGAGCCTGTCAGAGCCTCCTTAGCCCATGACAACTATTTACATTTTATATGATGTCATAGTTGGGTGACTATGGTACTAGGATTTCACAGTTTTTCCACCTGCTGGAGCCTGAATTTATCACAAAACAGCAGCTTTGTATGTAGTCTAAGCTGCTGCAGACTGTCAGTGAGACCAGTGGCTTCCATTCTGCAGAGTCCTGGAAAACTAAAAAAGGAGGAACTAAGGGTGTGCAAACAGTGGAAAAATGTGAAAGATGGCATGGGTAGAGAAGAAGGGGTTTTTAAATGACATGGAGACTGGAGTGGATAGCCTTTGATAAAAAGGTGGATTGTTGTCCTTAAGTCGATATTAAAATCACCCACAGAACCAAAATGGACCAAACTGACCCACTGTACTTCTGTACCAACGACTTTGCTGGATTACAACACGGTAACAACCATAATGGCCTAAAGTCAATAAATGTTGCATACATTATTTTATAAAGTAGTGTTAAATTTATTTATTGAAACTCCATCACTGTATATGCAAGCTATGTTTAAATCTATATGCATCATTTACCATAAAATCAATCAAGATCTGTGAAGATGAGCCCAAAAGGGAAAGCTAGGTATTTTGCGGTCAAAAGGAATGCATGACAAATACCCTGCCTCACACACACACACACACACACACACACACACACACACACACACACCTATAAGACTATGTTTTACTATAAAACATTCTATACAGTGTCCTCCAGCACTGGCTGCTGAAACAGCTCTGAAAGTGAAAGCCGGGTGCAGAGTGATGACTCGGCACTTTGTCCCATGCTTGGCTTTTGTCTGGCATGGACCTGGGGACTCTGACATTTAAGAAACACCTTCACTGCTTTCATGCGGTGCTTTCCAGTTGAGTGGCTGATGAGGAGAAATATGACTGTCCTACAGCTTTTCTCATCGCTGCACGACAAAATTTTTATGAGACTTTAATTGATTTGGTTAAAAAAAACCAGAAAATTAATTTTTAAGAATTTTATTATGCATATTGAACACAGCTTTTGTATAAAAACTCATTCATTTATTTGCCCTAAGCACCTCATTTACAGGTGCCTTATACTTAACCAGAAACATACTGTATGGGTTACATGTTCATATCTCAAACTACTGCACATGAGCTAATATGCCAGCACCTACCTTTGGGCTGTTGTGTATTTTTGAATTTCATAAAACAAAAAAGCAGTATGGGTTTACAGGGGGGACAAAGACTGTGCTGATGGAATTTTTTACTTTGCCAGTGAGACCCACAGGAGTAGTGGCAGCGTTGAAGGAACTGGCAGTGCCTGGTCTGTTTAGCAACTCTGGGGCACACTTTTCCACTGGTTTGCTTTTCTCACACAGCAGCTGAGTTAATTTCCATTTGGCAACTGTGAAAAAGTGCAGATCAAACCAGTTCTCAGGGCTGTTTCGGTGGTCACACACACATTAGGTTTGTCATTAACATAAATGGACCTGTCATCGTCATGGTTACTACCTGCAGGATCTGCCCCAGCCTTGAGGAAGGAAGCAGCTACACTCATCCACACAATGTTTCCCAATCTTTTTAATATGCTTACTGTACTACTGTAGAACTGTAAACAGGAATCAAAGTCAAAGTTTTCCCAAGAACTGAGAATCCACATAGAGTGACTGTTTCTCCACAGCCAGCGGTTACTTTTTTCCTTATCTGCTCAATTCTAATGCGCGCAGAGAGCAACTGGCACTGCTAAGACAAGTAAGCTCAGCATCCCTAGGATTATTATTTACAACTTGGAAACACAAGGTTGGACATGTGCATCTTGATACAGAACATCGCATCATTACTCATCGGCGCGATAAAGGGATGGAACACCACTCATCTAGCAGGGCTGCAACCTTATATCTCCTCATTTAGCAAGACACAATGACCACTTGATACAAGTCTCCCTGTGCATCGTACAAGCAGCCATTTATCTATCCAGTCTGAAAATCTGCATCATGAAAACCATCTAAACATCAAAATTATGCAGTAGGCAGTTTTAAGGCCCGGAAGCCACCACTCCTACAGTATGAGCACATACATATAGATAATCTTATCAAACGACAGTCTTCTCTTAGGCTAATCTAAAGCTGAGTACAGAAAGAACACTGAATAATTCTAATTTAGGCCTTTTTGTAAGCAAAGTGAGCCGGTGAGTGCCATCGACCACAGTCACAGCTTTACCGTGCATTACCGTGCTCTCTTCAAAAGCAGCCGCCCTCAAAATCTGACACATTTACAGCATATTCCTAATTTCCCTCCCAGAAACAACCAAATGCTTTTTTCAAATTGCCTAAATGGGTTGTGGAACTCGGCACCCGTCCCCCCGTCCCCCCATCCCCATTTCTCACCCCCCGTTTTAAAGGCCGAAGTTTAACATCAGAGTGCCGGCAAAGGGCTGCATCCAAGCTACGCACTTCAAAAGCTGCAACCACATGGATGGATGGATGGGAGAATAAAGTGACAACATGCGCCAGCATTACAAAAAAACATAGTTAACAAAATGGGAGGACCTTGTAGACAGATTTGCAGATCACAGTGCAAAAGGCAGAAACAACAGAAAAATACATGTTTTATTGTTGCACGTTTTTGTTCTACTACCAGAGCATGCCAGTCTGTATATCTAAACTCGTGCCAAAAGCAGTGAAGTCATTAATCTGAATTAAATGTCTTTAACTTGCTTTCTTAGTGACGGATACCAGATCCTTTTAATTCCTTTTCTTTTGCAGAAGTGCGTCAGTAACTAGACAGCTCACAATGGTCACAGATGACGGGGGTGGGAGTGGGCATAACGTCTGGAGCAGACAGGAGCAAGGCCAGCGTATATGCCTCCACATAACACACACACACACACACACACACACACACAGGCAGCCAAACAACCAACCACACAGTTACGCAGACTATTGAGAAGAAAAACAAGAAATCAGATTTAGCTCATTGACAAATACAGCAAAGGGAGCCAGACCACCACCTGCACCCACTGAGATGCCACCTGTCCAAAAGCCATGAAGTATTAAACACAGCCACAGAAAATGCACAGCACTCACACAAACAGGGTACTGGCTGCCTCCAGGCAGAGAAGACATATTAAAAAATAGGCAGGCTTTGAAAACCACACCTGGACCTGGACTTGGAATAGCTGGGGCAGAGTCTATTCTGAATTGTCAAATTAGTTTGACTTGACAGTTTCCATCAACACAAAACCTAAGCAAATTTTCTCTGCATCATGGTATTTATATTAAATGGGTTTATAAGGCTCATTAATTCAGCTAACAAAAACAGAGCAAATCCGGGTGAGACGTACAGTAATCATTATTCTCTCTGCAATGTAGTATCTGAAAACAACACGAAAGTGTAAGGAAGCGTCTTGCTTTGGGGCCTTTTCCCTAGACTGTGCCAGGTTCCTGGATCTTCTGTGAAAGTGTAAATGATGAGCTGCTCAAGTGCACATACCATGCTTGTACTCCTGCTGTGCCAGAGGCTCTGCTGGGGTTCGGACAAAGCAGGAAAGGATGTAAAACCGATTTAAAGAACCCTGTTTCTGTCTGTTGACTCTGTGATAACCTCAGAAAACACTTAATAAGGATAGATAGACTGTTTGAGTCGGAGTCCATCATCAGTAGAGGCTGAATAGGACAGTAGGCCAAAATGAAGGCCAAGGCTCTATTAGGGGCTCCACCCTGGTTGCACACAGATGCAGTCATGTTTCAATGGGAGTGGTCAGGATGGAATCCTGTCCTTCTTGTATGCTACTGGGTCAATGGCTGGTCTGGGGCCTTAATAAGAAAAAGCTTTAAATAGATGCTACATTTCACTTTAAATGCTTTAAATTAAGACAGAAAATGAAGTCTTTCAGCTATTACAGAAGATAAGCAGCAGTATCTATAAAGACAGGCAGTGGCATCTATAAAGATAAACAGAGGCATCTATAAAAGCAAAGAGGTGTCTATGAAGACATACAGAGGAGTCTATAGAGGCAGAGGGGTCTATAAAGACAAGAAGAGGAGTCTATAAAGGCAAAGAGGTGTCTACAAAGACAGGCAGAGGGGTCTATAAAGACAGGCAGAGGGGCCTATAAAAGCATAAAGGTGTCTATAAAGACAGGCAGAGGGGTCTATAAAAGCAAAGAGGTGTATATAAAGACAGGAAAAGGGGTCTATAAAGAGAGGAAGAGGGGTCTAGAGAGACAGCCAGTGAAGTCTGCATGCCATCAGTTAGGGCAACTATTGACATTAACAAAAAGCAACAATGACAACTTTTAGGAGAATGAGTGTCTTTTGAAACACATTTAGACATTTGTCTTACATGTGAAGACAAACAGTGACATCAAGAAAGAAAAGTGGTGCTTTCCTGTAAGACAAACCTGATGTCCATAATGCTGTCACTGCAGAGCAGCCATGGAGTCTACAGGCCATCGGAGAACAAGTTAATAAGTGTGTACTGTTGTTATGGCCCCCTGTCTTTCCTTCTTTGGACTTGCTTTTTTATGGCACACAGATATCTGACTGTCCTCTGTGCTTTGTTTTGTCCTGACAATCATTAATGACACTGGGATCTTTCCCCTGGCTAGTCAGAACCAAGGCGGCAAGTTTAAACAGCCGGTGCTGGGCCTGTGGAAGTAATCTTTTGCTGGACTTTGTTCTCACTGCATACCTGCTTTGTGTTTTTGCTTGTCTGTGTTCCCTGTTAAAATCAGATCTCCATCACCTGTATTATCAATTGCATGTGCTTGTCCTTCACTGTGGTCTTGGGGAAAGTGGACAATCAAGATTTGGGACATACACTTTGCACCTGTAAGTCTGTTTATGAACGCCCATATACACTAGGACTGGAGTGAATGGTACTTTGTATTGACTAGTCAGTGTAGTTTTAGTTAGGACACCTGAAGACACCAAAGTTTCTCCTTTCATTATTGTTTTCTGCTTGGGTTTGCTGGGTTTGGTAGATTAGATCCAACTACACTGGCTAGTTTTGCTCAGTTCTTTTCTTCAGCATCACTCATGTTTCCTTCCTCTCTGTGTCTTTGTATATTTGCAAATCCCATAAACAGTATCACTTTCACATTTTCACTTGTAAATAGTGAATCTTTTTTTTCCCACTACATCTTCTGTGTTTATTTTGTCCCTATTTAAATCCTCAGTATCCCACACAGATTAATGTTACACCCCTGTACCCCTAGATGCCTTAGGGTCATAACAGCTGTCTTGTCCGCACGCCATGAGAGCAGAGAAGCTGTGAGGCCTTTAATGCCATCAGTGTAGAAAATGAAGAGCAGAAGAAGCTTCAGTCTGACTGCTGACATATGGGCACCGATTATGAAAAATAAAACTTTTCTAACTCCTAATCTGGGCATTTTAGCATGAGTGTGTAAAAATATTACTGAGATGATGTTTTTTTCTTTTAAAAAAAAAAGACTGAAACTGTTACACATGTTGAGCTAGAAAAAAGTGGGCGAGGAAGTGATGCGAGCAGACGACAGCGCAGGCGTCTGCTTGTGGTCCTTACCCAGCCGCGGGTCATACTGCCTCATCTGCACCTCCTCCACGCATTCTGCAGGGAACCAGCCTGTCCGCCCTTTCACCGTGCCTTCCCAGAATCCTCCCTCGCCGATGCTCAAGACTGAGGGAGAGAGAGAGAGAGAGAGAGAGAGAGAGAGAACGCATGTTAGTGTGACCGCCACCTTCCCTCTACAATGTTCATACTTCATCAGTCCCTGCAACCCCAGGGCAATGTGACAGCGCTTGACAGCAGATAAGAGGAGCAGCGCGTGTCTTGTAGTTTTCAAAAAGAACCGCCGCAAACAGGCTACAGACATGGCTCAACTGCGAGCTGTAAACTGAACATGAACAGTAAGAAAGTGCTGCGATCAGTTGTCTCGCACCACAAGGCTGCAGCATGTGTTTTCACAGAAATCTACAGGACTGCTACATATATCTGGGGCAACATCTCCACAATATTAAGAGTTCATTTACGCAGAAATCTATGGCAGTTGATTGAGACATAAAACCACATTAAAAAAGGAATGGCATTCAATTAGGTGTATTAAATGGCAGGTTCTTCTGCAGTTTTCTTTTTATCAGCATGCTTAACCACTTCAGGCACCAATTTGCAAAGCGGCATCTAAATCGAGCTCGGCATGCCAACTGGCAAGCAGATGGATTGACGGTTATTTATAGGTGCAGAAAAAAAGGTCTAAACAGTTTCCTCACATCATGCAAGCACACTACTGTAAAAGGCCCTCATTAAACCAGTCAATACTCATCCATTACTTCCTTTAAGTTAACTTGTCAGTATGGTTTCCTAGCAACAGCCGAACAATGTTTCTGGCTGGACATTTAAGAATTAATCAAAGATTTTCTGCCATCTTAATGTTTTATTCCCTTTGCAGGACATGAAATATCGGGCTGCCTAGATCCAGACCCGCGCGTGGTTCTCAGAGACATTTCGGATTTGAGATTTTTTTTAAAAAACTGACTGAAAGGTTTCATGTGATGGAACAGCCGGGTTGCTGATTGCGGCATGCGATGTGCAAAAGGCAGGGCAACAGGTAATGTAGTGTTAAGTGCTGTTGTCTTGCAGTCACGGGACTTCAGTTCAAATCCCTGCTCCTACAGTTGTACCCTGTAAGGTGTTTACCCTGATTAGTCCAGTAAAAATGACCTCTCTGTATGAATGGGTACAAAATTGTTAATATCTTAATGGTGGTATGATGCCTTGGAGAAAGGTATCAGCTCAACTGAATAAATGACAACGACATGGCATGTTTAGGCTGCCGAAGTAAACAGTGTGGAAATTTACTGCAATTCAGAGATGCTGTGGAAGTGAAAGCTGAAGGAAAAACCATGACGGGACTCAGCCGCAGAAATAATAAAACAATGTGCAACATTTTTGGTAAACACCAGACAACCCCTGAAAGACAGACATCTGAAAGGAGGCAAATCCACAGTTGCATACATTTGCATGTCAATGACCTTTTTTACCCATATCACCCCATCTATTCAGAAGGCCAAAGCACACCTGAAATCCTTATGGCATCGCCCTGAAAGAGCTTGGGAAACCAGAAGCCTCAGCTAGCTCAATACAAGCAACGATCCAGCTTTTCCTATGGCAGTTGTCCTGCTTTGTAACTTGTATCCCCTCTGTATGCTCTGTCCCACATCATCGTGCTGGAGATAGAATCAATGAGCCCGTTTTAGGCAAGCCTAGTGATAATCCTGGATAAGCAGTTTGATTTTGTAAACTCCCGCCTGTGATGACCCAATAGAGGACCTTCACAATCTGATCAAATGCAGTCCGCCCCTGCCTTAAATCGCCTTTACCCCCCCAGTCATTGAATTCTGACAAAATGGCACAAAGTATGGAGCTGGTGTTAAACAGACTAGCGCCCACACAGCAGAATAGTACCACCCCCCACCCCCCCCTGCATTTACTAGTGCACAACCTGAATCCCACTGGTACGCAAAAAGAAACAGACTGCATACTCATTATTTGGTTTCCGTAGTCTCGCTTGGAGGTGGTGAGACACGTGAAGAAATCTCACGGCGATCCTGGGTGCAGCTATCCCAAGGTGAAGTACCCAGAGGTTTCCGCATTCATGACAAAAGTGTAAGGAAACACATACTGAGGTATGGTGAAAAGAAAAGGTGAAAAGCTAACAAATCCATGTAAGAGGGAAAAAAAAAACCATACAGACTACCGGTTTATGACATGTGCAACCTTTTTTCCCCCCATGGTTGTCATGGTTACAACCAAGCAGCATGAGCAGGGATGCAAAGAGCAGACTAGTTCAGTCCCAGCTTCAAACTGATCATGGAAAATGCAGCTGGATTTGGAAAACTGGTGTTTTGGTCATGTAATGACCACGGAGAATGCAAAATGTTGAGTTTAGAGTTACTTGACTGCAGAGTTCATCTGTCCATCCATTATTTATAACCTCAAGTTGTGGTCAGGGTCATTGAGGTTCTCAGCCTATCCCCCGGTCACTGGGCGCAGGACCCATGACCTATAGTTTCAAAAGACATACGTGCTTTATTAAAACAGTCACAGGTCATCTCACTCAGTGTGCATAAGGCATAAATGCTCCTATTTAAACAGCACTTTGTACAACTCACATTTGAAGAAAAGCAGCGAGAAAATAACCACGCGAAAGGCAGATTTCAGCACCACGGGGAGCGCCCCCTTCCCCAACAATTTGAACCACAGCATGGATCTCTGCGGCGTTGCTCTGCTTTACATGGCGCTGTGACCTGCTTTCCTCTCAGCCAACAACCTTTTTGTTGGAAATGCTCAAACCACAGCATCCTGGAATATGACCTCCCATCACTTCACACTTTTTTCCTTGTCAACCCAGCGTAGACCAGCAGGAGGGCATTGCTCAAATCCTATAATCCTCAGAAATATGGCTTCCCTTCTGAGTATAACTTCTACCAAGTGGTGATTCTGACAGAGACAGAGGATCCACATACCTCCACTCCCTCCCTGAAGAATCTCATAACTGGGTTAAAACATGTGCTGTGTTCTCAGTATTTAATTACCAATACAGACGGTAATGAACTCTGCTTAATAAAGTCCTTCTGCCTTTGCTCACATCTCCATTAAAAACACTCCAGCTAACATTTCTGTGCTGCTCTGCATGGCTTTAACATGTACATTACACCATATTTTTGCTGCCTGCTTAATTTCATCACAACCCAACTGACAAAATTAGGTTTTATAATTAATTTCTGCTAAATGGTTTTGAGTATACAGGCCTAACTGCCTTGAAGAGCTCACCCTCCAGTGCTTTATAGAACAAAAACATTTTGAAAAGGGCTCCAAAAACAGGACACAGTTATCCATGCAGTCCCCCGTTCCAGTTTATTTTTGCAGCATGTTAACATTAAATTTGATCAGATTTTTTGTCAACCTCTTGCAATAAATGAATAGAATGAATGGATCCTGGCTGTTGTGTTTTTATGCCATTTCCCTGCTATAGAATGTGATGAAATGTGCAGTCATGGGTGTAGAAAAAGTCATTGCCCTTTCACATTCACTTACTGGTTACGCCACCTTTAGCTGCGCTGAGTGCAACTAAATACTTCCAGCAGCTGTTGACCAAAGGTATCACATTGCTGCGGACCAATTCAGGCCCACTCATCTGTGCAGAACTGCTTTAGCGCAGCAGCATTTGCAGGCTTTTCAGCAGAAGCAGCACTGCTGAGGTCTTACCACATTTCAACCAGATTCAGGCTAAGACTTTGACTAGGCCATTCCATAACTAAGTGAATAGCTCACTTAACAAACAAGCTTTAAACTTAAATCTAGTTTTGTGTGCTTCTCAGTCACTGCCTAGCAGGCACTCAGGCACAGAGTCTTGATCCCCAGCATGGACATAGGTCACAAGAAGCACACCGCTTCAGTACAGGAGAACGAGCAATGGTTTCTTCTGCTGCCCACAGGCCAAGCCCGGGGCCTACAGCTCTAAGATGACCAAAGGTAACACACTTTTCTTTGCTCCCTTTCTCAACAGTTGATGGAGATCTGAGGCCAGTGGAGTGAAGCTAATGAGATGTCTGAGATGCCATTCATTCAGTCTGACTAGAAATATCAATCTTGGAGACGGCAAGCAAATGCTGGGCCAGAAGTGGAAAAGGCCCTGCAGTACTTTAGATGCTCAATCCCAGAAACCATAAGGGATGTGTTAAAATGACATTTAACATTTTATATAAGTAAAATTTATTAACCTAGATGGGCTGCGCACATGTGTATGGTATGCATAAACATGTCAGATGCATATGACAGAACAATTGTATTAAGTCCTCTTATAAAACAATTTCCTATTTCCATGCAAAAAGGAGAAGAAAATGGAACATTTCTGAGCCAGTACATTTTGTCTCTGTTCTAGATATAACATTGCCATTTGTCCCCCAATTATAAAAAAAATATCAGCTTTACATGGGGAGTCTTCAGATTAGAACTCAAAGCCATAATGAAGAGGGGATGGAGGTGCTGATTCTTACAGTTCCTTCCTTTAAATGGAGGGATATTTGTAAATGTTACAACTTATGAAGGGGTGTTGAAAGGCAGCCAACTGGGTATCAATAACAAACTTATCTAGAATTGGTGAACAGAGGCAAAGGCCCCCCTTCTCTAAATCAGTTATTGGGAGCTTTGAGCAGAGCATGCAGGAGGGTGCATAAAGACTCCCCCAGTTCTGGGCCATTATTTCCCCTCATTGTAGGGAGTACAAAGCACAGCTCACGCAGGTCCCTTTATTTGCCCAGTCCAGTTTCTGTCTGCTATCCTATTATGCAGTTACAAGACCGCGGTGGGTGGAGCTCCTCTTATGTCTGGACAGTTCCCGAGCCCTCATTTGCACAAAACACCATGCAGGCTGAAGTTTCACCATGGTATTAGAAAGTGCAGATGCAGTACATGAGCGATAACATTTTCCCATGGTGGTTCATTCAGTAAAAGTAAATTTAATCAAATTCCACCTCTTTGCTGCCGCTGCCGCCGCCGCCACCACTAAAGTTATTCAAAGCATTTACTCTTAGACAATTCTGAAAAGGATTCTGTCTGTCTCCCCCCACCTCCATTAGCTTCCCTTTCATTAAGCAATTGCTGTATCTGGGATTTTATTAACTCTCGCAGCAAAGACAGTGCGAGCGCCCAGGCCAATCCTTCTTTCCTTCCAAAGGTATCTCCTCCACCTTAGGTTGCAGCCCACCTTTTTGTTAGCCAGTATTCATTTTTGGACTTATATACTCAGAGCTGCACTCTGAGGCCTTCGGAGAGGCCTTTTTGCTGGGCCCATCAGATTTATCTCAGATTTATCACTGTGTTGCAGTACCAAGCCCAACCTTGAGTTACGCTTCTATCCATTATTAGACAGTCGGAGGAAAAAAGGAAACCATGAAACCCTCCTCAGCCTGAAACATAAAACCCTAAGAATCATTACAGCCCCAATTAACAAGCAAGCATGCATACAACTGTGTCATATAGCTACAGTATAATATGAAAGAAATTGAGAAAAATAATAAAACGGGTTCTTAACTTCAAGAACTGGTGCCTAAGAAGTTCAAATGAAATGCAATGCATCTTTTTAGGGTTTGTTTCCTGTTTGTAGAATGAGGCTTAGACAACCTATTGAACTTCCATAAAAGAGAACCAGGATGTATTTTTTTTTCTTCTATCCACTGGTATAGATATGCTGGAACACTGCGTCCGAGGTTAAGTGGCCCAACCTGCAAGCAGCAAATCTTTCGGTATCAGCAAACAGAACGGTGCAAAAATAGCTAATCGATCAAAAAATCTTAAAGACAAGTCGGGTCGGAGAGAAGGAGAAAGCCGAAACCCCACGCTATCTGCAACTGCTTTGGAAAAATGCGAAGCTAAAACCAAGTTCAGACATACATACAATCCTCACCCTTCCTCTCATGAAATGTCAGTTTCAAAAGAATTTTAAAACACACTGCTTATTGAACTGTCATTATTTTGTCGCAGTTCACCATAAATTGTCTTAAAAAGTAGGAACGTGAAAGAGAAGTCACAAAAGAATTTGAAGAGCTCAGAAAATTCACTCTATGCCCAGCCATGTTCATCTTTGCAATCCCTACCCTTCCAAGCTGTTCCTATTTGTGGATCCACCTTGGTTCCACTTCCAAAGGCCGGCAGACTGAAGATGGACCACTGTTCTGAATGTCTCGGCCCTGCAGTTCAATGCAAAAGTGATTTCCGGCTGGACTGTTCTCATAGTTCTTCAACTCCCGTGTAACATGGTGTTGGGCTTTCTTTCTTTTTCCACCAAAATTGCACCTCTGCTGTGGAGTTTTCATCCCTTGCTAGTACAATTAAGGTTGGGAATGGTCATCACAGGTGCTGGTGAGCAAGCAGTGCATGACACGGGTTGCACAGTGGGGGTTTGAGGGGGTGCATCCCCGGGTCTCTGCCCATGCTCAGTTCTGATGTGAGAGCCAGTACACAAGGATTTAACTTGAGAAGACCTGTGTAAATAAACACCCGCTGTGGAAAGTAGCACATCGCCCTGGGTGATTCACAATAAGCGTAAATGAACACAAAGCTTCTGGAAACCTTTGGAAGGAAATGCCGCAGGTAAGTCCAGAGAGTGTGTTGCAAAAGGACTTTAATCTCCCGGCAACACACAGGAACACCCAAGGGTCAACGTTCCTTTATATGTCAACAGAAGGATCCATAACATTGTGGATGGTTAAGCTTGAGTCACAGTGTGCTTTGACTCCTGTGACAGCTGTAAGACAAATAAGACAAATGGGTGGTGACTCCTTGTTTATCTCACCTGCCACTCTCCAGGTGAAATACGCTTCTCAAAGGGTTAACCCCATCTCATTTTAAACGACTGCGTGGTCTGTCTGTGTCACTGCTCAAGGTATCTATCCCATGGAACCACCAGAGATTACCTCCTTAGTTTTGTCAAGAAGCTTCCCACACACTGCAGATGAACCCTCAAAATGCCAGCCATCCACAGTGTGGTCCATTCATAGATCCATCAAATGATATCAGCTGAAGGTTTTCTTTAAGCAAACTATCTGCAGTTGCCCAGCATAAATATATGGACTTCAAACAACAAAATCTGAGCAAAAATTTACATCAAGGTTGTCAGCTGGCATCTATAAAAGGTGAATGTTTGAGAAGCACTGGCATTATTGTAGGGAATCCTTGCTCTGCTTTCAAAATGTTTTCAAGCGCAGCTGAAATCTCCCGGTTCTCCATCACATTAATATTAAAGCCCAAATCTGCCTGCAGTGTTTACAGCAATTCACAGTCATGAATTAAACATCTGAGCTTGTGCACCTGACTGCTACCTGGACCCCCCGTACTGCTTCCTGTGAAGCAACCTGTTGGTAAAATAGGAAGCAAGCGACCAAAATAATCAAAACAAGAGCCAAGTGCTGCTGATCGTGTTTTTGGAAGGGAAAAAAAAAAATAAAAGCTGCAAACATGGAGCAATCAGCTCAACAAAGAAACCCCTCCAAGCACCACAAGAAAAGCTCACCTCCTTTTTTGTTCCTTTTTTGCTCAGGCTGATGCTGCAATGACACAACGCTGAATACGTATGTTCTCCTAGACTTAACCTTTGACCAGTTTAAATGTAAACATGCCCTTCCATTCATCTGATTCAGTCTTCAGAATTACTTTTCTCTGCATCTGACATTCGGACTCATTGTCAAGCAGTGAACGATTTTTCTGTCAATCAGAGGCACTCAGGAGGGCATACAGATCACTGAAGAAAATACCCTGCTCAGAGAAAGAGGAGGATATGGGTAGATCTGAGGTCGGGTACTTGGTAACACCTGTGAGAAACATGCTTACTGTAAATTGCTCAGAAAACTAACTATTCTTCTTCTTCTTCTTCTTCTTATTATTATTATTATTATTATTATTATTATTATTATACAATTTGTTAATTATACATTGCCCTGGCCAAAAAAAAAGTCTCACACTAATATTTTGCTGGACCACCTTTAGCTTCGATTATGGTACGCATTCGCCGTGGCATCATTTTGATAAGCCTCTGCTATGTCACAACATTTATTTCTGTCTAGAGTCACATAAATTTTTCGCCAAGATCTTGTATTGATGATGGAAGAGTCGGACCGCTGTGTAAAGTCTCCTCTAGTACAAAATCCCAAAAATTCTTGATGGGGTTAAGGTCTGGACTCTGTGGTAGCCAATCCATGTGTGAAAATGATGTCTCGTGCTCCCTAAACCACTGGCATTGTTATCTTGGAATATGCCCATGCCATCAAGGAAGAAAAAAATCCATTGATGGAAAAACCAGGTCACTCAGTATATTCAGGTAGTCAGCTGATGTAATTTTTTGTGCACATAACGTTGCTGAACCTAGACCTGACCAACTGAAGCAACCCCACATCATGACACTAAGTTAAATCCAGGTGGTGACTTTTTTTGGCCAGGCAGTGTATAATTATATTTCCATGTTTGATTCAATCTTGTCTCTCTTTGCATCTCCTAAGACATTCAAGGCCTTCAGTAATCAAAGGATCAGCAAACCGATACCTGGAAGCAAATCACTCCCTCAACCCAGCAAGAGCACATATGACCACTTTAGAGTCCCGCTTACAAAAGATCCAATACTGAAATAGCTCCCCATCTCCCTTAAAACTGCCAAATCTTTTTCACTGAGCAACTGCTTCAAATTTCTTTTGGACACACTTCTCTACTGACCTCTGAAGAGCGCCATAAATTCGTACCATCTCTCACAGTCACCTTTGGGTTTAAAATCAGACAACTGCTTAGGCAGCATCTCAAAGGGGGCAAAAAACTGAAAGACTCTTAGTTCTCAGTGTTGGCCCTAAAGTGGTGGAGAAAGTTCCTCTCTCCCTCAGGAGTGCCGAATCCCTCCTCCAGCTTTCAAGATGGTTCTCAAAACTGATCACTTCAAAATTGACCTCTCCTGCTGTCCTGACAGCTACACAGTTCCTATAACTTCATTGCTTGTGAAAATCATGTAAACTGAGCCTTTAAACACAGTTAGAACTGAAGACTGTCTATAATTTAAACTGTAACTGAAAAATTACTTTTATTTAGCCATTTTATTTTTATACAGAATTTATGTTCTGTAAAAACTTTATAACCTTGTTATTTGTGAGCAAGGACTTGGCGATCCAGAGCCTATCCTTGAATCACTGGGCTCTAGGAGTAGGAAAATTAGGAAACTATCCCTATACTGGGCACCAAATTTAAACTACTTATTTTATTTATTTTCATGTAATATTTTAATTTTAACAATTTACACTTTGTAGCTAGGGGTGTATATACTCATTCCATTCATTTTTTCACATGGCTCATGTGGGTGTTGGATAACGGTGTTCCTTAAATATGTGAAGCAAAAATGGAAAAACTGTTATGCTTTTATTCAGGTTTCTTTTGTCTGTTTTTATAGTTTGTCTGAAGATCTGAAATCATTCAGTGGGACAAATGTGCAATAATAATGTAAATCAGGAAGGGGGTAACTACTTTTTCATGGCACGAGTGGGGTCAAACAAATAATAGTCGTGTATTTATAGCCAATACTCTTTGAAGTGGTACATGAATAAACTTTACTGACAGGCAGATGCTACAGTATCTATCTGAAACTTGCAAGCCCTACACAATAACTTCTTGCAAGGTGATGAAGAGGCAAAAGTTATTCAAACTATATTTGTTCATGCTCCCTAATGTTTTCATAATCAAATAAAGCATCCCATTCATTTATTGATCAATATGATACCCCTTCTGAGCACTTTATGGAAGATATAACACAGATGTTATCACAATCACAAAAGTAGTCTTAAAAACTTGTGTCTGTGTTTTAGATTGAAAAATATAAGGAAGGCCTGGAATTTAATGTAATGTGCAAAGATGACTGAACCCTCTGTTATTGATATAATATTTCAATCAGTCACGGATAGCGCGTGCCGAATACGGACATGATAGGAATTTATTGATAATGGATGGTTTCTCTGCCTCTGCTGCGAGTGAGCCGACGTCTCGCTTCCGCGCAGTGGCTTTCCCAAACGGGATGGAACAATCAGCTGTCACTTGTTTTATATTAAAGTCTTTCCCCTTCCCACTGAGTCATCTCGGCGTCCTTTTTTCTTATTCAGTTGTGCTTGAAAAATGCTGAATAAAGTGTTTGTAGATTTCAGAGGGCATCATGGTGAGTTTATTAAATATTCTTTTGCCGTGCTTTTTATTAATTCAGTTCAGCTCAATACTACGTATTAAACTGAGCGTGACTGGAATTTTCATGACAGTGAGTTTTGCCTTATTATGAATTTGTGGATGCATACAAATATAAATGTAAATCTTTTTGAAAGGGAATACATGATTTACATGCATATAAAGCAGTGCCGTTGCTTCATGGAAGGCTGGACACTTTGGCCACTGCTTGGCCAAAGGCTCGATACAGGCCTGCCCTCTTCCATGCAGGCATGCTCCTCAATTTGCTTTAACCTTGCTGAGTGATAGAAACCCACGCTCCTGCGAATCGCACCTCCTCAGCCTCAGAGGGATGATGGGAACATGAGCCCCTCTGTTTCATTACACACACAGAGAGGGGTTCTCTGCGGCTGCCTCTCACCACATCTGCACCGGTCCCCTTCAGCCCGAGCCGACTGCTGGGCAGAGCATCAATGTTTAGCTTCTCAAATAGCCTTCCCTCTTCACAACAGCACATTTGCGCTTCATCCTTCAGCAGATGCTTTTCTCCAAACTGACATGCAACTCAAAACAAAAGAGCATTTCACAAGCAGGCGAAGACGCAGAGATGTGATTGTTGGTATGGTCGATTAATGTGCTGTCGCCATTTTTGCTGGTAGACTTCACAGCAGTAGCTGCCTATAAACCTGAAAGGGAGTACAAAGATATTTGATTCGTGCCATACATGAAAGTGGTAGAAGTTCGTGCAGCAGATAAGAGATCAGGAGAAAATGGATTAAAAAGAGATGTTTTTTGACCTTCTTGAATACTGAGAGGGATACGGCTGTGCTGAGGGAGAGAGGGAGCTAGAAGGGTGCAAGAACCCTCATCGATTCCTATGCAAAAAAAGCATTCATGTAGAGGTGGCCATTTCCATATCTGCTTTTTATAGCAATGATTCAAGGACCAGAATGAGCTTCTCCAAGTCAGAAAGCCCAGGTGAAGCCCCATGAGTGAGCTCCTCAGCTATTGAAACATCTCCTATACATCTCTTATACACTCTGGACTCCATACATAATTGCTGGAAGCTTAAGGACTGCATGAGGGCTGCAAAAGCAGGCCCACATTTCTCACCGAAAAAGGCTGTCAGATGAAGAGGGAGCCAAGAGGCTGTAGCCTACTGAGTGAACGCGTGGCTGTGTCTGGGCTGGTGGAGGAGAGGAGGGAGGGATCTGAAGTCTGGAAGCTCATCTGTATGCAGCCACTGCAGGTCTTATTTATGAATGGCAGGAATGCAACGCTAGAGCGCTCTCCTTGGCTGAGTCACAGGAATCCCTTCCACCTGCCCCCCGCTCCTAGCCAGCGCCACCTTCACCGAGATTTACATCCCCATTACACCATCCTGCATTCTCCTCACCTCGCTCAGCCCTCCGCTCTGCACGGCTCAAAATAGCACTCCCAAGCCAGATCTATAACTCTTAGCTGGGTTTTGCTACGCAGCCGGACTGAAGTATTACCCAGTAGTCCTTTACAGTGCGTCTGAGGACGAAAGGCGAGAGCTCCGATAGCGCAGCAGCAAGCCTGCCGCATCCATGTCATTCAATAGCAGCCACCTACAGGAGTCACATCAGGCAAGAAACGTGACATCATCTAAAATGTGTCACATTGAACCGACGTGTCCCAACGGAGGCTGCATTTCTCCCGTGGGTTTTCTGCTTACATACAGACTCCAGTTCTTCAGTTTAGAGCTACTGTACATCCACATGAGATTTGGGCTTTTCTAGATATCTTTGCACGTGTCAATACAGAACATTTGGACTTTACGTTAACCAACAAATCCATGAAGGTCAGTTTATACGTTAGAAACCCAGTATAACAAAACAGCTCAATACATTAATAAAGTGATACCAAAACACTGAGCATCAGTCAATAGTTTGAGTACATTTTCTGGAAATCAGCTGTTTTTCAACAAAGCATTTGGTTAACAGGTTAAAGCAGGAAATGAGCTCACACGTGTTCCCAGCTCTTCTGCAGCAATTCACAAAGCTTGTTGGGGGGGGAAGTTAATCCATCGGTCCAGTTTGTCCCATATAAATATTTTCCCCAGCTACCTACGTGTACTCAGTTGTTTGACTGCTTCCACATATGCCAGCTTAATGAATGTGGTTTTGTAAAGCATGAACAAAATTACAAAACAGAGAAGTAATAAGTATACGTTAACTTCATAGTGCTGCTCAGGCGTACTCAAACTTTTGAAATTAGTACATTCCAATGAGTACCATAGATGGTGCTACACGGATGCGGAGGGTATAAAAACTCCTGGCAGCACGTAAAGTTGCTTGCAGAGCCATTTCTGGTGTGCTGCACTGTAGCTATGGGAAAGGTTTGTCCTATGCCACCCTTAAATCATGTCATTTTGCTGCCGCCAGCCACAGTTCAGGATTCAAATAGACAAGTATGTCATATGTCTCAGCCCTGTAGCCATTCCTGTGACAAATGCTGAACTTCCGCTTGGTCCTTCAGTTTGCCAACGTTGTCAAGCTACAGAAAATTACCTTTAGCTGTTGTGTGGGAAAACACGGTAACTGTGGTATTTATAACAGCACCGAGTCACACTTACTCGTGCAGCTCGGAGTGGTGGTTCCTCTTCCATCAGTTTATCCCTCGCACCCCGTTCAGCCCAGGTAACTTTTTCACTCATATCCCAGCTCAGAGGTTCAAAGGCCCAAGACAGCCCAAGACCACTTTGATGGAACCAATACAAACAACAGAGCAGGTATCTCTGGATTTGTCCACTGCATATTTGCAGAACTTCCACACTGGCCAGGTCTCCATCTGACCCCAGCTCTATGTTGGACCGGTGCTGTTTCTGTGCATTCTGTCCATGGTCCTGTAGTCAAAAATTGGGATACTTCTTCTCAGCCTTAAAAACTGCAGTACACTCATAGCGCAGCCACGGAAACACCGAACCAAATATAATACAGCATCAAAAAGGAGACAAAATGAGCACTTTTGCTTTATACATGGCAACTTCAAGCTCTTCTGCAGTCTAGGCTGCAAGGCGTGAGGGAAGCGCACTCCACGCCTGGCTCCTCAACAGAAGAAATCAGAAGAAATGGCACCAGCCAGCAATTGCAGCAAAGAGGTGCTAAGCAACGAGTGAATAAAATGTCAGCTGGGATAAAAACGCGAAAAGTTTTTCAATATTTTCATTATCTGTTTACTGTTAGAACTTGCGATAAATATGTTTAATTAAAAGTGCATATTAATTTAGATAAAAGCACAGTTTGGGCCAAGGTCAGGCATGGACCCTGGACATCAGTGGGATGATGCACTGGTTTAAAAATGCTTGGTTGGGGGAAATAATCTTGCTCCGGCATACAGTTCGCAGCAGAGCTCCACGACAAACTGCAGTCAATTTGCATTTAAAGCAACTATTGCCTGGGGTGAAATAGGAGTCAAGGGGGCATGTGAACAATTTATTGCTGCGGTGCTGGACAAGGTTGAGAGGTCACGCAAAAAAACTGTCAATACACCATGCAAGTGCAGATTATCCTCGGAATATATGCGTGCTCCGACTGTTTCCGATAAAAAACATCGCTCTTCATTTGCTAGCTCTGTGACACTGTGCTTCCAAAAAACTTAAAAACATACTCCTGCTCATAAACTTAAGAGGTAAGAAGACATAAAATACCCTGCAACCGCAAAGTTTAATGCAATTTAACATTGTAAAACCCTTGAAAAAGCGGTGCGATCATTTCACGAGCTCCCGACATTTGCAACCTCCAAATGAAACCTTTAAAAATGTATTGGTGGACATTATTTAAAGGAAAAAACTGAACGAGGATTAATGTAACCATCAGCATTCCATTGAATGGGTCTGTAAAGACATTTTCTTGTTTCTGTGCTAAAAGTGGAATAAGTTAAACTGACACCCCTCCAATAAACTTCTGAAAAAAGATCCACGCAAAAGCCACTGCCAGTGCAGTCTGTCAGCTAAGTAACAGCTCATAAAATTTACATTCAGAGTTCAAGTCACGCAGCTTATAATTGTACATAATAAAATAAACTGTAACTCACAATTCACAATTCCGCAAATCCCCGATGATGGCTCTGCGCTTTGTCACCGCCATCCCAGAAAGGCTTCACCCTCGAACATATAGGCAGACAGCAGTTATTTTCCTCACGTGCAGTGTACAATGAGAATAATTCTAAAGAAGCCTTTAGCAACGTTTAAATCCTTTGCTGAACTTCCTCTACCGAGTAAATTCACAGCCAGACACCAAGCCTTAAATGAACCAGACGGTTTACTCTCACGCTTCCACAGAATACATTATTCCATGGACAAAATCTTCAAGAATCACTTGAGAGCAATTAGGCTGAGAATAAATTTAACATGCCCTGTCAGGAGTAGGGGGTTGGGGGGGCACCAGCAACCTGCATAATAACAAGACTATTTGTCTCATTGAGCGGAACACAAAGGTCATCCAAGGTAGGTGGCGGAATCATAAATTTGGAAGCACCAGGAATCCCAACAAGGCAATGTGTGCTGCTGATCCACCATTAATAAAAGAGGCAGTTGAGCAGCTCTGGACCATCGGCTCTTCAGCCTTGTTCGTACCATCTCCAGAGACTGAATAGAGGTGCTCGTATCACAAAATGCCCCAAAGCGTACACGGAAAGCAAAACACTTTGTCTGTGAAGTGCATGCATGAGCCATGCAGGTTTAACATCTCTCCACTTTCTAGTAAAACTACAAACCCTGTGAAAGAGTTCAGAGACCTCCCTGTAAGCCCGGTCCCAGCTCCTGAAATACTGCATTATATAATTAGATGTCTGTGCAGTAAGGCTCCAAGGGTGGTGGAGCACTGGGAAGTGGGAAGCACTGGTGCTCACAGCCCCTGAGCCACAGTTTCGAGCCTGGATTCAAATGCAGGGTGTGGGGAGTTGGCATGGTGACCCAATGAAATAAATGGAAAGAAAGCAGTGGTAAAGCTCTTACCTTTCCTTACTAACAAAACCACACAAATGGCCCCTAAGACTGGCGCTTACTCCACAGTAAGTTTTCATCCAGATTGTTTTTGCTGTATTCTACAGATATACCAATGCCAGACCAGTCTGGCCTTTACCATAAATTACCTAAACAACAGATCAGTCTGCATACTGTTGACCTCTAGAAACCCAGAAGTTTAAAGACCACATGTACCACTCTACCACCTGGGCCGTAGACAGTGTGGGATGTGCAGCTGGGACACCAATAGACCAAATACGTTGTTCTGCCAGTCTTAGCTGACCTCTTCATTTACTAAATTTACACTTTGCAGCCACAGGTCAACAAAATGGCAGTTATTATTCATGGCAAAATATGAACATCATTCGTTCAGGATAAGTAACCTCCTGCCTGGTGCAAAGCCACTGCGGTTTGGGATCTGACTCAGAAGCTCAGGCTGTGAGGTAGAGTGCAGCCTGTGTGGAGGATCACACACTCATACACTCACTGAGTCCCTGACTCACCTGAAACACATCTTTGGACTGTGGGAATAAACAGTGAAATCCACTGAAAAACTCCAACACAGACTGGGGATGGAACCTATCTAACCTATGATGGCAGAGGACAGGCACTTTCAGGCACCCATGCTACCCAGTGGCCTGCCGTGGCACCCTACACATGATCACTATAGTTTAAATATTGTGTTATTACCAACCTTCATTTATCCTACATCTTTGTCCAAGAGATCTTAAAATACCAACAAACTTTATGATTTGTACAGCACGGCATTTTTGCTGTATGAAAACCAGTTCAGCACATCGATCCAGGGCACTTCAGCACAGCAAAGCAGGATTCGAACCAACAAGCTCCCAACTATAACACACCATCAATAACCTCTATTCATCCAAAAATTTGAAGTCAATCTGCAGCGGTCATATAGAATTTGTGCACAATAGATCTAAAACTACCTGTAGATGAATTTGGGAGAGATTCCAGCAGTGTAAGAGTTAAGTATTGATCCACCGCTCTGTACAGTGCATCTGAAATGCGTTATAAGAACATGTAACTTCACGACTGACCTCCAGCTGATTAAAGTAAGGCTTAGCAAAGGATTTTATACCAAACTGTTTGTTCCTGGCCAAACCCCAAAGGTGCCCTTCATAATTAAATGGCTTTAAACGCTCTGCTCTTCTGCACCTTGATTAGGGAGATAGAAGGATTTTATTATAAGATGGCAAACAAAAATAAGATCCTGCTAGTAAAAAGGGAAAGGGAATAAACTGCTTTTAGGATCGTGACGCGCTGCGATGCCCTGCTCTGCCGAGACTGTAAGCTACACCCACCGAGGCAGCAGGGGGCGATGCAGACGTGCGATCTCTGGCTATTTGTGTGGCACAGAGCAGAAACAATTAATAAAATCCAATAACCTTCACGTTTCCTTCCAGTGCGCTGCTGCCAGTGAGCGTCCACCGCCAGCTCCTACGGTCATGTTAATTATGTGCACCTCCCATAGCCACCGGTGGCGGGACACCTAAGGGGAAGCCACAGGAGCCCTCTGACGCCACCGCAACACCACTCACCACCCAGAGAATGATTCATGTTGGTCATGTGAAGACGCTCAAAAGAGCCACTGCAGACAGCACTCGTGTAATAGCGATAAGCCCGAGGCTTTCTGTGCACCCCCCACCCCCAGCTCCACCCAAGCCCAGCATCTGCAATAGGAGATGCTAATAAGTTTGCTCAGTCGGCTTTCTCAATTCACCCCTGTACAAAGTCTGGGGTCTGCTTGACAGCAAACTGGCTTGGGGGCTTCTGAGAGGCGTAGGATGAAAATGTGCTGCCAGTGATGATTTATCACATGAGCAGAGGCCCACATCAGCCCCACTGTGGTATAGAAGCAGGGTGGTGTAGGGAGTCTCCCCCTTCCCGCTCTTCCCCTCCTTGGGCAATGTGCGTGGGGGGGGGTCATCTCTTTATGGGGTCACTCACTACCTGGGTGCTGTGAGGCAGACCTACGTACACCTATATAATGAGATCCCGTGCAGTGAAAAACTACTACACTGGATTATATAAATACATGCAATTTTTAGGGATAACAGGCTTAATATTCAGTGCTACTATATTTTTTCCAGACAGCATAGTAATGTTGCATCCCCAACAGATATATTATTATTATTATTATTATTATTATTATTATTATTATTATTATTATTTCGGCTGCTCCCGTTAGGGGTTGCCACAGCGGATCAATTTTTCCACTTCTTCCAGTCCTCTGCATCTTTCTCCGTCACACCCACCACCTGCATGTCCTCTTTCTCTTCCTCTTGTCTGGCAGCTCCATCCCTAGCATCCTTCTCCCGATATATTCTCTCCTCTGCACATGTCCAAACCAACGCAATCTCGCCTCTCTGACTTTGTCTCCAAACCATCTAACCTGGGCTGACCCTCTAATATACTCATTTCTAATCCTGTCCATCCTCATCACACCCAATGCAAATCTTAACATGTTTAACTCTGCCACCTCTAGCTCTGCCTCTTTTCAGTGCCACCGTCTCCAACCCATATAGCATAGCTGGTCTCACTACCATCTTATAGACCTTCCCTTTCACTCTTGCTGGTACCCTTCTATCACGAATCACTCCTGACATTTTTCTCCACCCACTCCACCCTGCCTGCACTCTCTTCTTCACCTCTCTTCCATGTTCCCCATTGCTCTGAACTGTTGATCCCAAGTATTTAAATTCATTTACCTTCGCCAACTCTATTCCCTGCATCCTCACCATTCCTCTGTCCTCCCTCTCATTTATGCACATATTATTATTATTATTATTATTATTATTATTATTATTATTATTATTATTATTATTATTATTATTATTATTATTATTTATACTCTTCAAAGCATGATGATGCGCTGTTTGTTCCGCTAAAAAACTAACTGCTGCGTGTAGATCCTGCTTCCGGTCACATCACGACCAAAACCAAGAATTTAATGTATTTTGATACAAATATCATTGTCACTCACAAAAAGTATTTTTTTGGTTCTTTTTTTATTTTGACACATTTTTTCTGGGGGAACTGATTATATTTTTTCCACAAGAAATAATGGTAGTTTGAGCCCCTCATGACTTTGCCCAATGTGGTAATTCTATGGAACAAACTAATCCTGTGACACAAGAGATGGATGTAGATGTTTTGGTTGTGTTTAAATCTCCAAAAACGCATCTTCATATGATAGCATGCAAACCCTTTTATAAAGCATGGTGAGCTAAGAGTGGACATGCTGCCCAAAGCCTGCCTTCCGGCCACATCCAACAGAGCAGCAGAAAGCCAGTGCAACCTTCAGCAGGACTGCTTCCCCAAAGCCATACGGAGTCACTGCAGGCCTCACGCTTTCCTATTATACTGCTACATCCAAGCTCCTGCTCACATGGTCCTGCCAAGAGCTTCCTGCTGATGGCAACAAAAGATCTGGAAGCTGCAAGAGCCACATTTGGACAACGGCCCAGGCACTGGAGCACAACGAGAGGTACAACCTTGTTATGGAAAGGTGACACTAAATAGTTAAGTTTACACAAATCATATTACCTCCAATATCATTCCCAGAGCGTGATTCAGTTACAGCTGAAGCTGCATGTCTTGTGTGTTTAATGGACCTGTCCTCCTAACAACCCTCTGCTGTTTCTCCATGGCTTCCCTTCCCAGAGCTTCACTCGCCAGCTCATTCCTGGGTCTTATGCCTCGGCCAGCCGGTAGGCCGTTTCCAAAACTGATGTCTGCTTTTTTCTCTGCTCCAGCTGAAATGTAGGACACGCTGTTCACCTGTTATTTTTCTAAAGTACAATTCTGAATGATTAAATCCCTAACTGAGTTTGAATTGTACATCACATTGGGTTGCAGAGGGTAATGCCCCCCTTGTTTGCCTCTCCTGTTCTAAAAATGCTGTATATCTATACAAATATGTACTGTAACTTCTACTACAACTATATCACAGGCATAATATGGGCAGATGGGAGGATTTGTCCCTCCAATGTGCATAAAAATGTAATAAGTCCCCTCCAGTAGTTGTGTATTACTATTAATAATAATTATCGACAATATTTTTTGTCACTCAAATACCTGACAAGTTGTTCTGTCTCTATGAATAAAACATTATATATAAATACTATAGCAACAAAGTCACACACTGAGGTAAGAGTTACATGATCAAATTTCCTTTTCTATTTGAAATCTTAAGCCAATATAAAGTAAAGTTCAAGGAATCCTCTTACAGTTCATTAATGCGGTTCTATTGATCTTCATCCTTAGGCGATTGAGGTCTCATTTGGACTAGGACATGGCTACCAAGATGCTATTCGCAAACCCATGCAGATCAGTTTAGTCTTTTGTCACCATGCATGCAGCACAGAGACAAGAAAACAAATCGGTTGCTGGTCGCCTGTCCCACAACGACCAATTTTATTTGCGGAATGCGTGAAATCAGTAAAATCCGTCAGTGGTAGATGTAGAAAAAACAAATTTAAAAGCATAACGCTGGGCCAGTGTTCATCTCCTTGCAAATGAGAACATCCCCATCATGAGGTTCAGCCCCAGGCCCATCTCAAAATGTAAAATCTGAAAACAGAACAGTGGTTGTCAGTGTGGGGATCAGGGTACAGCCTGGATGGAGGTAGGATGTATTGGAAGCACAAACTAGAAACTGGGTAACACACTGGCATTTAATATGGAATCAGTGGTCTAAAGGTTCGATGTAAGGGTCTGCAACTGAAACTTATCGATATGTGACAGCGTCCAAACATTAACCCATAATCCTCAACTGCCTGTTCTGGTCAGGGTTGCAATGATCCTGATTCTGGAAACATTGGGTAGGAAAAACCCCTTGGACAGGATGCTGGTCGATTGCAGGGTTATGCAAAACTAAATAACCTCCATATAAAGCACATGATTTTGAGAATTGTTTCCTCTAGGAAATTTATTTAATGACTGTAATTTAAAAAAAAAAAAAAAAACTTTACTGAAAAAAAGTTTTACTGCTTCCTCCTATGCCTTTACATTTGATTTTAGTGGAAAAAAAAAATCAGCAATATGTATGTACTGTGCCAATGGGAAATGTGGTGTGCAGGCATAATCCTATACGTGGATTAATTCAATAACACACAGAGTAATGAATATGTTACACAGAAAGAGGAAAAAAACCGAGACATTAAGCAGACAAGAAGAATGGTGTTCCGTACGAGCCTGGGGTCCTGCTGGAATGGATCTGTATGGCAGCTCTGCATGCTATTGGGCTGACCGTGGGCTCATTCTGGCTGTTATTACAAACAGTATAATAACCGTCTGGATAACACAATAAAGCCATACGAACTTATTTCCATAGATCCCCTTACAGGAGCATTTAAGACCTCATTCTGATGAAACTATAATCACCGTGAGAAGGAAAACGTGGTAATCAATGGCATTGGGCACCATTACATCTTCACAACAATTTAATTTTACCTTCTACTCCTCAGGAGTTACTGCCAGAATGCTGAGTTATTCGGTGCAGCTCTGCATCTGGGGGATTTCTTTTTCTGAATGAGCCTATGCTATTACAGTATGAATACTCCATGTTATTTTTGCATCTAAGTGCCTTAGAAATGCATACAAAAAAAGATGTCGGTACTGTAGAGCCGAGCCTGATCGATAGCGAACGCCGTGGAAGTGATATACACCGTAACTTCGGTATGGTTCCTGAATTTCAATACGCTTTTTTTCTTTCTTCATCCTTGCAGCTGACAAAATCCCTTGAGAAAAACGTACTGGAAACAGCATCTTAGATTAATATATGGAAATAAATTCTCTTCACCTAAACTGTGATTATACTGCGATAAAACAAATGTCGGTTTGCTGGTAACCCGCCTTGGTGAGATGATGTCATTACAGAAAGTTAAAAAAGTTTAAGCTTCTGTCCACCTATTATTTCCATGAGGTGCCAGCAGCTGAGATTGTGTATGTGTGTGCTTATGTGTGTGAAGTGCAAAATGTGCATAGGATGCCAGGTGGTGTGTGTGTGGGTGTGCAGTAAAGCGCTGTGCCAGATGCTGCAGAGGGTAAGTATGAGACCTTGCTGGGCTGTACCGCGGTACGTCCCACTGGGCCCATTACGAGGTCCAAACAGGCCTGCAACAGTGTACCGCACAAATCCATCCATCAGCCCGCCTCTTCACGGGGTAACTGTCACCTTGGAGCAAACGGCATAAAGAGAGTCACCCCATCAGCCGCCACTCGCGTTCCCGTCCACGGTCATTACACTCTTCTCAAATCATTAGCGCGTTGTTTAAATCAGCGCTGACAGGAACGTCCCCAACAGAAAGCAGCTGTCTCGCATGTATGTCAGACTTCCTTGCAACCTTTTTTCTCTCCGCCCCCACAAAACACCCCGACTTCCCCCCCAGGGCTCGCAAAGCCCCAAAGGAAATTATCATTTAAGTACTTCGCTAACCACAAATTAAAAACACTCTGGGTTATGAGACACTTTGCTCTTGAAAGTAAGCAACTTTGAAGTGGCGGATCAAACAAAATTAGAAGCTGTCATTGCGGAGGGGGTTTCTCTAGTACGCCGGTTCGAACGCGTTCGCCACGCTGGAGACCGGCTCTGCGGAGCAGCGCCCCGCGCTGAACACCATCCCCTTTGCAGGGGTTTCCATTTTTCCTCATCTGCTCAAGGTTAGGTGTGAAGACAGGTTTATTTCTCTGAAAAAAGTGTGACAGCTGACCACACAAGCCTTCGCCAAATTAATGAATTTGGTGTGGGCTCAAACAAAGTTTTAATGTAAATATGCTATAAACAAGCAAATACGCAAACAAGTAAGTGTTTAAATACATAAATAGATAATAAACAAATAATCCTGGCTTTCATGCATTAAACACACAGGAAAATGTTTTTTCAGCAAAACTTTCTATAGTAAAGAATGTGTGTGGATGTGGGTCTTGCTTTGTAACCTCAGGTGGAGGATGTTCTACCCCTATCTGGGGTTTGGGGAGCAATAACTGGAGAAGCTGAGGGAAAGCCCTTTGCTTGGAATGATCTGGATTTTTCTCCAACCAGCAAATACTCCTCCACAGCCAAGCTCAATGGCCAACCAGTTCCATCTCCCCAGGTGGGTCAACATGAGCTCTTGTAACACCACAAAGGGAACCTCAACTCCAGCCAAGAGGCTTGAGCCTTCTAACTGTTTCCCCTTCCAGTCCGAAGCATTTAGCTGGTGGCCACACAAGACTCATGTCACCCTTCCTTCATCACGCAAGCTTTTTACTGCAGATTTCAGGAGAAATAACAATCTACATTCAACAGATGGAATGTTTTACAGACTTTCTAAGGTACTTAAAGTATACCTTTGTCCAGCACAACCGCTTGCTGCAAATACTCCACATTGCTTTCCTCCAAGTATTCTGGCTTCCTCCCACAGTACAAAAACACGTGTTCCAAGTGAATTGGTGTGTCTACGTTAGGCATATTGTCTGTACGTGTGAGTGAATGATGGTGACGCAGTGTGATGGACCCCACACCTTGCTTCACATCTTATTCTTCTTGCATTGGTGGTGGACCTCCGCAACCCTGAATTAGATAGGCAGTTATTGACGATGGACAGACGGATGATTTTGATCATTGATCACAATCAAGGAATGGCAGTTATAAACAGGAAATGATCGGGTTAACACGAATGACTGAAGCGAGACAAAAAATGAAGATGGGCCACCTTTGCTTTGTAAGTCTTAAGTGGATAAGAGTTTATAAGACTCATTTCAAACTCCAGCGAAGGTTCCTTCTAAGCTCTTTCAGTCTTGTGACAGGGTGCTGCACCCACACCAGACATAGCGTTCTGTTCCTGCATTATTTTGTTCTCCTTTCCTCTTTAAGATATATGGCCTTCACAGTTAAAACACCAGGGAATACATCCACTGAGGGGTGAAATTGCGTGCATTAGAATAAGACATTGGCGGAGTGAAAAGGTCATCTTTTAATCACAGCAGTCAGAGGTTGGGGAAAAAAGCACATATATTTACCATGGCCACACCCTTCTACATGAAGTTTGAAAGTTCTGCAAGAATCTGAATAATTGCTCGGCGGATATTAATGCAGTATTAAATCATCTCAAGCATTCGAAGACTAAGTTCACCAGAAAGGAAACGCACAGCTGTTGTTTTCCCACATACAGCACAACAAATGCAACCTTGGAAGCAGTTAATTAAACCTATTGAAACCGAGTGGGATCGTGCTCTGCGGGAACGGGCAGCTGCAACCCATGTGACTGTGGTCATGGAGCTGTAAGACGTGAGCCGAACACCATGTTGATTTCTGCAGCCTTGTGGATCTGCATCCAGTTGCCTAAACCCGCTGCCCTTTAGGAGGACAACCTCACCCTCAACCCCCCACGTCAAGCAGCACTGGGGTCTTCCATTCCTGCAAAACCCCACATCTTTCCCAGCTCCCAGGACCCTGTCTGTTACCCATTGGTTCCGGCCCGATGAGAGGCGCTCGCTGTTACTACAAGCCAAGGTCAGGATATTTTAAGGAACAGGAACTCTCATTTTTAACATCTCATGTTACAAAGCCTGTTCTGAACCACCTGGCACCCAACAAACTCAAACTCTGGGTAAAGCTGGCTATTGTTTATGTGTTGGTTTATTTGTTTGTTTGTTTTCAGCAGCTTATGTGGTGCATTCAGTCCCCAGATCTTCCACACCGCTAACCCCTCTCCTACTGATGCACGTTGGCTGTACTCATCCCTGACACCCCTCTCAACCGATCCTCTCATGATCTGTGGGTTAACACGTTCTAACCAACCGTCCACCCGACTGTTTTGGATGTTCTGCTCCTTCATAACTTCACAGCCAAGACGACAGGCTCAAATCTTCTTCAAGAGGTCCAGCACATTTACACAATTGATTTTTTCTTTCCGCTTTAACCTAACAAATGAATGACAATAGACGCGGACCACATTATGGGGATAGAAACAGAGAAAGCCGGACTTCCTGCACATCCTTACCAATCCTGTTTGAACGTCTGACAACTGTGGCTCCAGAGAAGCTGCGGCTGGTCAGTTGCCCTGCACTTGTTTGATCTAGTCCATGCCCTCCATTTGGTGTGTTTAAGTGTGTGTGTGTGTGTGTGTGTGTGTGTGTGTGTGTGTGTGTGTGTGTGTGTGTGTGTGTAGGTGTGTGGGGGGGAATCTCGTGAAAGGTGTACAAGTTCTAATTAAGTTGACTGCTGTGACTGTGGCTCCCACAGAGAAAACCCGTTTTGTTGCGAGCGCTCTTTCGAAGCTCGATGGAGCCACGACCCGGGAGAAGAGCAGAGCTTGTTTAATAGACGCACGCTATGCAAATGAAAGCATTAATACTGCCTTCCAGCAACACAGGCTGTCGCTCCCTCCATTCTTACTGCAGCGGAAGGAGGTTTTCTGAGGACAGGCCGGCCACGTACCCACACCAAGGTATCAGTCAATGAGCCTGACACCCAGAAAGCAATAGGTTTGAAGGCGAGGTGGTGGTGGTGGTGGTGGGGTACGCTGTATTGTGGAATATTTACTTCAGAATCATAAAAGAGATAAAGGTCAAATGACAAGAGCAGTGAAATGACCCCCAGAGTGTGCTGGCAACGCACTTCATTACTTCATCTGAACAGAAATTGGCACTTCCTTACACAGCCGAGCAGCGGTTAAGGACGCGCGCTGCTATCTCGACTCCATCCCCTTGAAAATGGACCTGCTGCTGTACCGTAGCACAGGGCACTTAACGTGAATTGCCTCAATAGACAAAACGATCATTCGCTTTAGATAAAAGCCCAAGCTAACCAACAAAGTCCAAAACCACTAAGAATGAGATGATGGTCAAGTACGTTTGCCCACTCAGTGAAATGGATGGGGAGGAGGCTCCTTCAGCAATGCTTGAAAACATTTTGACGGCGGAAAAAAAACACACGGAAGGACACAGATTATTGTTATTAGAGCCTGCGAGTTGGAAAGATCTCCCTTCTCCCACCTGCAGTCTGCAGTTCATCAGCCGACCTGACTGTGTCGGCAGCAATCACGTCGACATCTCTCTGGTACCCACAATGCAGTGCAAGGCCACAAAGCCTTTATTTCACCTTTAGAGCAACACACCTCAGGGCACTGCACTCCTCATAAATCCATTTTGCAGCAGCGAAACCCTTTGCGCACTCTGGCGGCTCGGTGTCCTGCTCTGCGTTTTCAAGCTGCTGTCTGGGTGTCAAAGGCTGACACTTCAGGGAGATGTGGACACACATTAAGGTCCTGGCGAGTGTCAAAATCACAACTCCTGTCAATTAGATGCCACTTTGTGTTCCAGTCCACATTTTGTCAACCATGAGTGCATGTACATTGAGGGTGTCGGTGGCTGTGACAGCGATGGCTCACATCACTTCTTACTGAATTTGGAAATAATGACGATGATTTGGGAAACCCTTGACAACATTCCTATGTCTGACAGCAAAATCCACAGCTTTCATTTTAATATTCAATCATCCTCTCATCCTTTATTAAAGGAATTTTCAGTTGTGTGCTTTGCTAATGGGTATTTGATAGTCACTTTATAAACATTCGGCCAAAAACTGCTAGAAATCCAGTGTTGAAGGGTAGGTTCTACAGGGAATCGTGCATTCTGTAGTTAGCACTCCTGTCCCAGCCTATCTGAAGAAGGTTGCACCGAACAAACCTGTTAGTCTATAAGTCCATTTGTCCATTTTGCCCACTTTAGTATGGTAGACAAATTGGTTAGGCTACATTGGGGAGTAGCAGGGTTTAGACTCCTGCTCATTAAAAAGGACTTGAAAAGATGTCCATGGTCTGCCATAAAGCACATGGATGTTTTTCAAGACTTCTGGACTTCTGTGGACTGATCAATGAAAAGTAGAACTTTTTAGGCGTCATAGGCCATGTCACTTGGAGAGAAGACAATATACAGCATCGCTGCTAACATTCTAGCTAACAGTCAAGCACGGTGGCAGCAGCGTGAAGGTTTATGGATGTTCTGCTGCTACAGCACTTGGGCATCTTGTTGTCACTAGAGGAATTAGAAGTTTGTATGAGCAAATCCTAGAGGAGAACTTCAGACTATATGCCTCTGAGTTTAAGCTGAAGCACAGCTGGGTCACACAGCAAAACAATAACACCAAACAAGCGAATCAACATCACATGTCTGAAGCGAAATAGAGTTATGGAACAACCAACCCTGACCTGAATCAAATTATTATGTTGCAGCCTGAGCTAAAAAAAGAGCTGTTAATGTTGAAAAAACCTTCAAATGGTGCTGAGCGACAGCATGGAGGCCTGGGCCAATATTCCTCCAGAGTGATATAGAACCGTGGTCAATAGATACAGGAAGTGTTCATTTGCAGCCATACCTGCCAGGAATGAGCTATAAAGACACACTTTTTTTTTTTTCTCAAAAATATATAATAGCACATTCAATTATCTTCCACACTGAGGAACGGACAAAAGAAAACTTTTTTTTTAAATCTCTGGCTATGGTTAAGTGGCAAAAAGATCTTGTCAAATGTTATGTCTGTAAGAGCTGTAAAAATAAAGGAAACTAGAGAGGGGCAACTACCTTCTTGTTCCCACCTGGGCATAATTTATCCACTACAACTATGTTTGTTCCAGCTGTTCCAGCATCCACGGATCTAGCAGGTCCAAAGTGTACTGCACAATCCCATAAGCCCAGAACCAGGGTAAGAAAGGGACACGAGCGCAATAAAGCCCATTCTAGAAGAGGCATTAAACCTTTGCTGTGATTATTCACAAACGGCGGCTAAGTAATGCCTTCCTTTTTGTTTGTATTTTTTCTTGATTTGGAGCCAAATGTAATTGATTCCGATCGTTTGTATGGACGCGACTTGCATAAGGATGGGCAGGATTACTTGGGTGCTCTGAAGATTGCTGGAGATTCGCTGTCTAAAGGCTACAGAAATGTGATAGATTATATGAAAAAAAACACCTGGATATGTTCCAGTTCTAAATATGAATCACAGTGTGTGTAACTGGCCTAAAGGCACTTGAACATAGGTGTGACATAATATCAGATAAATCCGAAATCTTTTGGCTGTGAGACAAAACCACATTTAACTGCAGGTATGTCCAGCGAGAGTCAAATATTTCGGACACACAGTAGCGGACTTGTGAAGCTCACCGATACTCACTGGTTTGTTGATGTGGTCCCGCAGTTTTTGTATTAAAAAACACATGACACGTAAACTGTTGCTTTTAGCCCAATTTGAAATATTTTTTCTTAACTAAGGAAAAATTCGTAAAAATGTACAAGTCGCCCTAAACACTTCCCCAGCACAGGCTCCACAAGCCTCTGGCCCAGATACCATTTCAGCTGCAAGGTCTGCGCTACAGACCTATAGCTCTAGGGTATGACTGAAGAGTTGGATACAGGGCAGTGAAGGTGATAATTCAGCAAATTATCCATACAATTGGCTGTATAAATTCTAAAAGATTCCCACTTACTATGATTTTCACCAATTAAATTAACCCAGTAACTACCCTTGTTCTTATTAAAAATGGATAAAAAAAAAAAAAAAAAGCTTTGTTGTTGGTGTATTTTGCTTGCTAACCAACTGGTTTGGACCGTTTACCAGTAGTTACCATTGGCAGTTAGTGACAGATTTGCATATTATAGCTGCTGGGATTCTATAACATAGAAAATGTACCTTTATTTTTACAGGAAAAAAACTACATCTTGTGGTAACATTAATCCAATCGTCTGGTAAAAAGGGTTAATTTCTTTGCAACCGTAACTGTGTTCAATTCTGATTTTAAATTTAAGATGTGTAAAAATGTGAGCATTAAAATGAAAAATAAAACTGGGCCACAAACTACCTTTTGCATTAGCACAACATACTGTATTTTGTGAGGTACCCAACCCTAATCCAAAAAGAAACGAAGATACAAAAGAGGTCATTGGTGCTTGTATGCGTTATATCCTCACGCCCCTTTTCATTGATAACAGAATTTGGCAAAGGTGTTTATGTTAAAAATAAAGCCACCATTTGGGTTGTACATGGTGAGGGTTTTTTAAAAGCCTAAATGATTTTTTTGATGGGTAGGTTGATGTGTATCCCTCAGATCATAGCCTTAGCATGAGTGTTAGGGTTAGGGTTACGGTTATGGGGTGGGCGCAGCTTTGAGGGGTTGGGGAACGTCCAACTATATAAAACTCAGTCTGATGCCATGTAAGGACACAAAACAAACTAAAATCAATTTCCACTCACAGTGCACCTTTAGACCTTTGCCCACCTCAGGATCACCCGATCATCTCATGACCTCAAGGTCAGCATTGAGCTAATTCCATAAAGGCAAACAGCACCACTCCCAGGTGTTAAAGCTGAAGGGTGTTTGAGCTATGTAGGTCACTCTCGATGTGAAATAAATGCGAAAGCAAGGGCCTACTGTATCCCACCGTGCGATTTGGATTCGGGCTGGGTGGTTCTGCCCTGCCGGGTACAAGTAGGAGCTCAAACCGCACACCCCGCAGGCCATGAAATGAGAGAGAAATGCATACGGCTAGGTACCGGCATCCCACCCGAATGCATTATCGCAACGCTAACGATTGCTTGGTGTTATTAATCTTTCGGACAGCCACAAAAATTAAACTTCTCCAAATAACGGGCAGATTACAAATTTGTAATGGTGATTAATGGCACTTTAGTGCCTGCGGAATATTAAGGAGTTGTGATACAGGCCACCTGACCAAGCCATTCCAAGGGTGTGCATTGGGTGTTGTTCCCGCTTCAGAGGGAAGCTGGGGACCCAGGTTCTATAATCTTTGGGAACGAATAGCAAAGCTGAAGGGGCTTTGCCAAAGGAAGGACTGAAGGATAAAAGCATTTGAAGAAGCAAGGTCAAAGGTCAAGAGGCACATTTTCAAGAGATAGCGGAACGAGAGCTATAATCTCTGTGCCCCGTCATGAATTTCTCCTGGTGCTTTTTCTGAGAACTGAGGGAATCTGCGTGCACCATGGGGCCAATGGAGTATTCAGTTCCTTCGTAAGTAGATCAGTCTGTCCTGTGATATGTCCTTTTCTTGAATGTATCCACAAAATACGGTTAAGGTTCACCCAGCCACCACCTATCAAATTAAGTGACTCAGTACAAGAGGATTGAGAGTCATTAGTATGTGACAATCTTATTTCCAATGCAAGTATTACTTTTAATTCTGCCTTTTCCACATAATACTCTTTAAAAACCAGGTGTAGGGTTAAATCTGTCTGCTCTATCTATATCTGACTAGTAGAGGAAAGAGGGATATGTCACCAGGGAACAAGCAAACAAACATGGTTTAATGATATAAAGCATCAAACCAATTTGCCCAAATTATGCAGATTACATAATATAGATGTATACCTTGCTTGCAACTTTTGAAAACAGCCATCAGATGAAACACAACGCCTGACCATCGACATAACCAAACACACTAGAAATGCTACCCTAGGGACTTGGTAAATGGTGGCACAAGCCAAGGACTATTCACGTTTCTCCTGAGATCCATAATGGCAGAGCAGAACAAAAAAGAAATGAACACATGAGTGGAGCTCCAGGAGGTCCGTCAAAAAAAACTGGGTAACTTTGGAAACCCCACGATATACCCCCATTAACTGTGCGGGTTGTTTTTTTTTTTTAACTATTTCTTCACACAATAAAAAAAAAAAATGGTCAAGAGCAACCACTGAATTTTAACCACATCATACTATATCATATAATTATGAGATATTTTCTAAAAGCTGTAGGACAATAGGAGTAGTAAAATAATAGCATGTTTGATCAAACTTACTAAACATTTTCTTTGAGAGAATTAACATTACATTTGTTTATTTAGCTGAGGCTTTTTTCCAGAACAACTTATAATGTTAAGTTACAATGATTTTTTTTTTTTCCCCTTGTACACAACTGGGTCATTTTTAAGGTGGCAATCCATAGTAAGTGCCTTACTCAGAGGTAGTACAGCAGGAGGAGAGATTTGAACCTGCTTCTTCTGAGTGCATGCTGACAGTCTCACCGCTACTTACATGCTGTCCTATGCAACTCCTAACATGAAACAATGAAAAAAAACATACAAAGTGGTATGTTATAAACAGGGTGAAAAAACCAAAACACACATAGAAATTCCAACCAGTAAGCTGCCATCACCTTCAGGTCACTGAAGTGTGGGGCAGCCTGTTACACTGTAGTCTAAGTTGCTGCCTTTCAGTCAAGAATCCAGGTTTAGATGACACCTCCTGCCATCAAAGTACAAGCCCTTAACTGATCCAGTAGGAATGGGTAAATCATAATAGTGCACCGCTTAATATTACAAGTAGCTTTGGACAGCAACATCCCCTAAATAAATGTTTTGTTGTTTTGGAACACTTGCCTGTGCTTGTATTGTCTCTGCTGGTTACCCATATCGTCTGAGTCTAACCGTGCCGGTACCTGTGTATATACTGCGCAATATATTACACCACCTACATTGCGAAAACCCATCATAACCTCCAAACTGCAAGCCAGAAATGTTGCCTAGCCCACTAAGGATGAGTGAGAGAGATCTGCTGTGGCTTTGTGTCCAAATGTCAATTGCTAAATTTTTATTGTTGTACAAAGATAAGACAAAGTGACAATAGTTTGTTGGATATGCAGGCCTTTTACAGATTTTTAGTGGTATTTAAAAAAACTTGTTGGGGTTTTTTGGGGAAAGGGAGTAAAATTATAATTTTAAAGTTTAAAATAATGAGAAACAGGCTCCCTATTTATGTTTCTCCAGTTTTATGGAACAGATTAGGAACTTAAACCAGAAGGTATTTGTAGTTTGCTCACGTTCTATCATAAGGTGTGTGATATAATGAGAAATTTAATTTTTACTGCTCTGACACGATTGATTGCACTTTACTAAAAGAAATAGAAACTAAAACCAGAAAGACAGACAAATACCTGCACATTTAGCTTGATTGTTAATCTGACTGCCTTTTGGGTTCCAGCAATGGAGAACAAAAATCCTAATGTTCCATTTCATCAAAACTCACAGATTCCACTCAACCCAAGTTAAACGCCCTTTAAGTGGGAACATCATCCAAGCTATGAAACCCACAATCATACCACAGGAAGTAACAAACTCTAGGAATAATGACAGTATTGAGACTTGCTTTGGGAACAAAGTAAATAGGAATAAGAAGGATACTTTCAAAATCAGTAATTCACCACTATGTGAGCAGAAGTGGAAGAGATCCTCCAGTTGAGCAACATCCATTGAAACACTGATCCACCCATATAACAGGCCACCTGGTTTTTCACAACCATTCAGATGATGCAGAGAAGGAAATAACTACAGGGGTTCTCCAACGGGCAAGAAGAGAAGATCTTTCACAAGCAGGAAGACTGCAGGTTGGCATAGAAGCAGCAGCGGAACCCCATCTTCTCATGTAGACACACACGGCATGCAGATGTGTTCACATATAAACACTTTGCATGCATGGAGTTGGGGGGGGGGGGTTCATGACACAAAAGGTTCTAAACTAGTACTGGGAAAACTTGACCATGCACACACATTAGGTCCACCCATCTACAACCTGTCAGACTCAAAGACAGACAAAGTCATTGGTGGTGTCTGTTGGGAATCTCATTAAACTCTTAGGAGGAGAGGAAGAGGCAGAATGTTGTTATGTTTACCTCCCAGATTATTAGACTGATCATCTGGCATGAGGCAGAAATGGAAACGAGAAGAGATGGGGGGAAAAAAGCAAAAACATGAAACAGCAGCAAGTTCAAGACAGTGAAAAGTTTTGACGCAATAATGTACTGAATGAAAATTAAACATGTTAAAATATAAAATGTAAAAGTTGCAGATTAAAGCAAAATGCTTTGTCCACAGCATGATAAGCAGCAGTTTTGGAATTTAGTTATAGGTCATTTTTGACTCAGTGACAGCACACAACTCCTTCACTTATTGTTCCTACAAATGTCTGTTCGCACAACATCTGCTTTGTACACAAGTGCTGTTTCAAAATAGTTACATTGACCTCAACACCTGTAAAACACAGGCCTCTGCAAGGCATACACAGGAACATGAAGAGTTCACAGCCCCCTCTGCAACCTTCCGTGCCCTGTATCTCCAGCTCTGGCCTGGGGCTCAGAGAGGGGCTGGTCGCATGCAGACCCCCCCTGCTCAACTTCCTGAGGGATGTACGGCTCCCCCTGAGCAAGATCAGCAACTGCTGCACAGCACCTCTTCATGCACAAATCAGGCACACCAGCCAAATTCCGACACACAGCCCCACAGGTAGCCAGTGCAGTGGCACCCATGGCTCAAATGAGAGCGGCAGAGTCGCAGCCACGCAGCCCCAGAACCAAGGCAGATGCAGGGCGTTCATTATGATGGATCGGCCCCTGTGCCATCAGGAGGAAGAGAGCCTGGGACTTACCCTTCACCCTCTCGCCACGGTTCAGCTGGATCTCGCCCTCCCCTTGGGGTGTGTAGGGCTTCACCACGATGAAGGTGCGGCCAGGCACGGCGCTGTACAGTTTCCGCTTGGGGCCCCGGGGCCCAGTGATAGCAGCCGGCTGTGGCGGTGGAGGGCTGGGCTCCCGTGGGACCGTGCTGGGGCTGTAAACGAAAACATACGTTACCGTGGTGATCCCCGGCAGCTGGTAGCTGAAGCCAGTGGTCACCGACATGGCGGTGTCACCCCCACCCTCCCGTGTGCGCGCCTGGCGCTCTCTCAACGCGCCCCTTGACCGGGGTCCCTCATGCGTGCCACGAGGTCAATGTCTGCAGAGGGAGCAAAGCGGCACCGGCACCCCCTGCCCGCTGGGGCTCCCCCTGCCTCCGCCTCTTCTGCAGGGCGCCCACGTGTGTGGCGCGTGTGGCTGCCCCGCCCCCCCAACTCTCTACGTCACAGTCACTACTGGTGGCCAGAGGCGGGCCTGCCGTGGGCCACTGGCTGGGTCAAGGGGGAGTCAAGCATGTCCAGAGCCCCAGGCGAGCGATCGCCGGTGCAAGCTTCCTCCTGCTCCTGCTGCCACCGCCAGCCGCCCCGCACTCCGACTGGCTCCGTTGCGCTCTGCCGCTGCCCTCCCCTTCACTCCCACCGGCCCCTCCCTCCGCATCACACCGCACACACACGCCTCGGCGCCCGTGGACTCGCGCCTGCACTCCGCTTGCCTCCCAGGAACGACTCTTCAGGGAGCACAGCGGCGCAGACCACTGTCCCGTCTGCTTAACCGCCACAGAGCTCCGCCCACTTGTCCACCGTCCTCCCGCTTCTCTGCAAGCAGCTCCTGGAAGAGTGAGGCCACGAATGCTAATAGGACTGCAGGCAGCACAGCCGCTGCTCTGGAGATCGTTCATTCAGCAGCACTACTGTTGTCACATCCAGGACTATCCCCCCTCTCTCTCCATCCCTCTCATCTCTCTCCCCACTCTCTCTCCTGTGCTTGTCCTCCCTCCCTCTCCCCTCACTCCTCTCCCCGAGTCCCTCCATCTGCGTAATCCACGCGCAAAGTGAGCATTGATTTTCAGTCCCATTCACAACATCTTCTGGAGGGATTTTCTTTTCCACACAGGTCAGGTAAAGGCAGCTTTCTGTCTAACCGTTGTGCGGTGTGTGTGTCTGCATGCTTGTGTGTGTGTTTGTGTGCGTGTGTCTGTCTGCATGTGAGATGGATGGTTATTGCATCGCAGTCATTCGCTCGTCCCCTTTCACTGTATATTCAAACCCTCGTTTTTCCATGACTCAGGGATTTGTGAATCGCTCCATACCCTTACTACAGCAGCTGAATCAAATGTGTTCCCCTTCATTTTCTCTCTTCCCCTGTCTTTCTCTCTCACACACACACACATGCACGCACACCCTCTGTTGTATCGCTTTCTCTCGTTTCTGCTGTAGTCTTGACTGTAACTGTGGGGATAGAGAGCAACAAAGATAGCTGTGCATCAGCCTCCTTGAGAGAAGACTGCTGCAAACAGAGACGACAGAGAAGGGGGGGGGGGGGCAAAAAGGCAGAAAAGGGGCACCAGAGCCATGAACATCTAGAAGGACTAAAGGACAAACAGCTTTAAGAGTGTTTGCGAACAGAAAGAAGACACCAATCCCAGACCTGAGCGTTCTGAGGGCACTGACCTCTACTTTTACATATCGTCCTCCTTACAGACGGTGTGCAAACTTCACTTGTGAACTGCCTGGCCTTGCCCATCACCTACTTTCGTAAATTTTGGGACACCAAAACATTACGGATTGCATTTCAAACACATAGATTAAAAGTGGGGAAAGTCTGTAGATACTGAAGAAGCTGGGGAAGGTACTAGTAATAATGCTTATATATAGAGCTATGAACATCCATACATTCTACCACTAATATATTACAGTATAAACATGTTCACAAGGAGTTAGGGTATAATTGTTAGCTTACTGTTGCTTTACTCTTTTATTTTGCCTTATGCATTACAAAACAATGGTATCACGTACATTAAGCTGGCCAAACAGTCAAAAAGTTTGGGTAGATCTGGGCAGCCTAGGCAGTATTTGCATGGGATAAAGTAAACAGAGGTGTCCACAAGTGTCCTACATGTCTGGGATTTGCTGGAGAAAAACTGGGAAGACATCAAATTTAATACCCAAATGCCTTGCAAAAAAGTAGCTTCCAGCAAGGGTTCTCAAACCTTTTCCTGGCACTGGACACGTTTCATTATTTCAGCTACTTTTAAATAACAATGTTCAATCCACAAAAGCTAACTGCATTAGAACACTGAGTCCCAAGACGTCTTGTCGGAACAAATATTTTCTTTGCTCTTGGCTGGATTATAAAAGGTGGAAGACAGACTTAGTCAATGGAGCTCAGAGAAAGCTTAGGAGGAGGAGAAGAGAGGAGAGAAACTTTTCATCTTCATCTCTGGCATCCACTGTTCCTGCCTGTCAGCAGGAGCTGCATTTGATTGACTTGAGACAGTCGCCTCACGTGTGATTTCTCCCATCCGGACCACATGGTCAAATTTTGTAAAGCCTGGGCTTTGTTGGTGCCCATCACCCCTCACTGCCTGCCATTGAACTGCCAAAAGCAAACCACATGACATGGACCTGGAGCTCAGAAGAGGCCCATGTTTTCATCAGTATGATTAGCAGCAGAACATCTTGGGGTGAAACAAAGTAATAAAAAAACAAAAATATGTCACCATAAATCCAAGCCCCTCTGTCACCTGCAGTGTCACCAAGACCTGCGGTGGGGCCAGTGGATGACTGGACAGATGCTCAGTTCTAATGCCAAAATTATAAATGGGATGTAATGGGTCATTCATGGCACACCTGGAAACTAACTTGCCGATGTCCTTTCCTAAATCAAAGGAGCGATGCAAATCATTTTTCACAAATGTGATGGCCAAGTTTTCATCAGGAGCAATGAACCAAAACAACAATCTAAGTTCAAGGAAGTTGATTTAAAGCTAAGGAAGCAACCCTCCACCAAGGGGATCCAGCACCTAGAAGTCACTGATGGAGTATGGCGACGAGCCAAAATATGGCACCTTGTAAATTGGCACCTGACCTGCAATATTCTGGATCACAAATCAGTTGATGTTTAGCAACAGTTTAAGTATGAAGGCCTTTTGAAGCACCCATCTTGGTAGCCTCAGACCTGATAGGTCATGAAGTCAGTTGATGCAGTCTTCCTGGATCAGATCAGAGCACATTTCAATACATGGTACACAACCATGTACTTGACAAATAAACTCTTTTGTCTTTGTCTTTGTCTTTGTCAGACAATTTGGATATCTCAAGGTTTACAGAGGATGGGCAGGATTGAAGCTGGAGAATAATGGTGGAGTGATTGGATCAGCAACAGGAGGGCCTGATGGCTCCAAATTCCAAAGCAGGATGGGTCAGATCCCAGCTCGGCTGAAACCATGGCTCACAAACAGCTGCGCCCTTTGAGCATTTCACAGTGAAAGCCAAGCCCAAAGGGAAAGACGACCAAAGAGATGGTGACAGATTGCATCTCCATCACCCTGACACAGCAAAAGACCAATGACTGCAAGAGTGATGCCTTGTGCAGGGAATATAGCAGCTTTGAAAAGACTGTTTGGAGTGCAGTCTCCCTGGGATTTAGCCATATTTAAACTTTGATCCACATGCTGAAGTCTATGCCTGCGGAGGTCTCTGGCTGGAGCGCCACTGAGCTGGCTTTGGTAAACACAGAAGATCAACCCACACTGGATAGGGTGGACTAAAGAGCTCTCATTCTTCCAGTCTGCAACACAACCCCTGACAAAATATCGGCCAACAACTGACACCTCGACATGGAGCAGGGATTAGGTAGCCTGGTGCTACGAACCAGATGGGGGACAGGAGGCTGTGGGGCACTCGGGCAACAGCTACATTGCCAAATGCTCCTCCAGGTGATGATGCCTTGGTTTACAGGTGCATGCTCATTCTCCACCTGCTTTTGGGCTATTAACTTTTCTGCATGGACACATCCTAAGCAACTCCAATCCCACTGTAATCCAGCCACCACTGGTCTCACACATAAACCTCTGGTCTCCATGAAGTTCCGCCTGTAAAGACCCAAACAAAAATCTCTGCAGCCTGCTTTCGAGCCAATTATTACTAACCAGCAGCCATTACAGTGTACTGCTCCACTTCCTACTTAGGCACAGAGGAGACAGATGGTTCCAGTAAACAAGATTTACGGCTTCGTGGCATTTTTTTTTGTTAAATGTGCGGTAGATGTTCACCTCGAATGCTAACCGTGACATGAAACACAGTTTTTTCAACATCTTCTTAGACTTTGAAAAGCTCTCTAATCTCAGAATAAGTGGACAATGCTAATACCTGTCTTTGTTAGCACAGGGCTCCCTTGGTAATCTTTAAAAATGTTTTACAAACTTGCACAAGTCACAGATAAGCTCCTCTGGCATAAATCCCTACAACAGGACCGCCTACAGTGTGGCCATACTACATACCGAGATGAGCCCACAAATTCCTTGTACCAGATGTTTGCCACCTTTATTTCCTCCATCTTATACAAAATGGCAAATGAAAACGGGGAATTCAAAGGCAAAGAATGAACCTGAAGTAATAAAGGTTTCATTTCTTAGTTTTTTTTGTTTTTTTAAGGCATGTGAACCTGATGATTCTTGCCTACTCCGAGGCCCATTTAAAATAACAATTAACAGGTTCCCAAGAAACCCATGGGACTGACATTTACAGAAGAAGCAGAATGAATTCCACCTACACAGGTCTTCCTAATTGGATCGGAGCTTCGCTGCTTTGCTGCTTCTCCCACCCAGACCAAACACGGTGGCTCTCCTTTGGAAGCTCTCGTTTTTCTTAAAGATGTAAGTTCCTTACACTAACACCAAACCAAAGACATAATAATTCAGACCACTGCATTAACAATACCATCAGAAATCCTAGATACAAAGGTTCATCTATTAAACCTTTTCGACAGCTTTTTGTTTTCATCTTTCACTCCCACACCCTCCCAATGTCTGAAACCCTTCCTAGCCTGCAGTTAGCGGCCTATCAGCTGACAGATGGAGAGACCCTAGCGCCATCCAAAAAACTGGTAATATCATCAAGAAAGCCTTCACCTCTATTACTGCGAAGACACAGGCAGACCTACAAACACACACGGCCCTGCTTCTGTACTATAATGATCATCAAACATCATTTTCCCTTATAGCCTTCGCCACAACTGCAGCATTAACACCGAGCCATTTCTGTGTAATATGACGACGCCGGAGCGGAACAGCGGCGATGACGGCACACTAAGCAGCTGATTAACAATTTTGGGAGAAAATAATACCCATTATATCCAAAACCTGGCATTTTTTCTAGCGGATAACAACAGAGAGCACTGAGGACAAATTCAACAGTGTTCCTCGCAAGGACCGTGCTGAGTCTTTGCAGAAGCACGTCAGCTCGGTGATCTTTGGTTTTATCCAGCGAGCTGGAGCTGGCCCCTTGACAGATGAGAGATGTGTTTGGAAGGGATCTCATGGCTTCCGTTGTTCACAGTGGAACAGCAGCCTTTGAACCTTCCTTCTGGTGTCCATGCTTCTGATTGGTCAGGATCATAAGAATGGGATATTCTGGATAGACTGAAAATAATTTATACCTAGAACTGGCATGGTTTAACAGTGACCTTGCTACGAAACCTGCTTGGACAGATTAAAACTGGCCACTGATCAAGACTTCTATTCCTCAGTGGTGCTTTGATGTACATGTCTTCCAGATGACTTGCAGCTCTGAAGCAATCTGACCGCTCGCCTCTGGTAAGGAGAAGTCGATAATTGGCTCTTCCCTGCCAAAACAACTGTGACTAATAACACATCCAGTGGTCTTGGAAGATGCAAGCGACGTGGACCTTGCATTTTTCAACGCAAATATACAGCCGACACACTCTTACAGGCAGAAACTGATCCCTGTCCACATGTTCCAACTTTTACACAGAAATGCTGATTTTAACTTAAGTCTCAGTGTGCCTGGTTTTCTCTTGGCGGCCTTTGGTGAATTGAGTCGTAAGTAACATGGAAAAGCCCTCCGGCAAATCTGTATGTAAACAGCTCAGAAGCAAGAAGATTAGTAACGCGGATTATTGCCATGCTTAGCAGGGGTAGCATTTTTTTCCCCCTAATTTCAATACCTGGAAGCAATATAGGTGCCCCTTCCATCAAAGAATTTGAATAGCTTTAGATGAGTTGGGCCATAGATTGTATGGGAGGAGCCAGGACACAAAGAATGACAGTAATTTAATTAAGCATTTGTAATCCCCAATCCTTTACTTTATTCTCAAGGTGAATTGCGAAAGTCTGGAAAAATCCCCACTTCATCCGATCCTCCGTCACTTCTACACATTCTGGCAGCAGTCAAAGTGCACATTGGGATTTCCTCCCATTCTCTGGAACACCGTGCGTGTTTTGGAAGGCTGCAGAAAAGCCCTCTTTTTTCATCATGCACCTACAACCGTACCCATCCCTTTTGTGCCCTGTCGCATTGATTCATGGCTGCCAGTTTACATTAGGGCGGTATGGGATGGCACCTCTCCCGCTCCATTTCATTCTCATTTTCAGATGTGCTCTATTGCTGCATGGAACTCAACACAAATTCTAGACTCGAGAAGAAAGAGCACCACATGTCAGAAATCCCAAGCTGTTGTACTTTTGTTATGATTTCTTAACAAGAGACACCATATCACAGCAATGAATAACTAACTGACAGCGGGACAGTCACCTGTTTACCACCATGCACAAATAAGGATGGTGCATTTTCAGGGCCTTGCCAATTTTAGACCACATTTACGTTATGGATTGTGCTCATAAATACACTGCCCGGCCAAAAAAAAAGTCACCATCTGGATTTAACTTAGTATTATGATGTGGGGTTGCTTCAGTTGGTCAGGTCTAGGTTCAGCGATGTTATGTGCTCAAAAAATTAGCTCAGCTGACTACCTGAATATACCGAATGACCAGATTTTCCCATCAATGGATTTTCTCTTCCCTGATGGCACAGGCATATTCCAAGATGACAATTCCAGGATTCATTGGGCTCAAATTGTGAAATAGTGCTTCAGGGAGCATGAGAGAGACATCATTTTCACACATGGATTGGCCACCACAGAGTCCAGATCTCAACCCCAATTGAGAATCTTTGGGATTTTGTGCTGGAGAAGACTTTACGCAGCAGTCTGACTCTCCCATCATCAATACAGGATCTTGGCAAAAAATTAATGTAACTCTGGATGGAAATAAATGTTGTGACATTGCATAAGCTTATTGAAATGATGCCACGGCAAATGGGCGCTGTAATCGAAGCTAAAGGCGGTCCAACCAAATATTAGAGTGTGTGCCTTTTTTTGGTCAGGCAGTATATGTTTTCATAAAAAATGGCCATGTTTTTTTCACCAAACATGAGGATACAGGTATGCAAAGGCTAAATGTTGACATGCGCAAATACAGATGTAAAACATGCATTAACATGTTTACCAACTTCATATTTCATATTTTCCAGCTTCCAGTCACTTTTCCACTGTCCTTCGTTAAATCTATTTGTGAAATGCTACCATCACATCTGTGATCCATAGTCCAGGGGGGGAATGGTTGCTTGCCTGTGTGCCACATTTTAGATTTCTTAAATTTATTTTTTAATTGTAATGTGCAAAGCGTTACTTCAACACATTTACGAAAATAAGCGTATATTGCCTTAATGTTCACTTAAAACAGTTCTAGCCACAGGACTTCACAGAAGGGGGCATTTAACCCAAACATGAAGTTAGCACAGAAGTAGCTTGCTCTCTAACCCTGACAGCAACTGGGCAGTGACAGAACCCAGTTTCTTGGCAGTAAAATCAAATTAAGTGAAAACTGTTAATCGCTTGCATTCAGGCGCCAGCATGGATGCAGACATAAAGCTCTGATTCAAGATGGTTCTGCTTCCTGTCCTCTATTGCCATGGCAACTTCATAACAGCAGTCCCATCAACAGCAGCCTGTTGGAAAAATACACCACAAAATGGCCATATAAACTTGCTGAGCCTGTAACACTCATTAGGAGGGGTTTGGAGACACAAACAGAATGGGAGTCTCTTCTTCACCAACACCTTTTTCTCTCCTGCTACAAGTCTAGTCGCTCAGAGCTAAAAGCAGGAGACAATAATGGCAGCAATCAGTCAGAGGGGTCCTACTGGGGTCTAGACACTGGAAGAGGTACTGTCATCCCCACTGTGTGATTACAGATTCCTCTGTTGGGGGAGGAGGTATGACACCTGTTATCCTGAGGTGGCCTGCACCCCTGCCACAAAGTCAGGAGGTGGCAAAGCAGGTGGCAGGGCCACTTGGCACTCCTCATTTCCCTCTGCCGTGGTCTAGCTACAGACCAGGCAGGCAGCCACTTGGGGAGCACTGGAGGGGGTCACAACACAAAGAAGGGCAGGGGAGTCGGGTGCTGTTGACCACCTGGCCATGCCGGAAGCTCATGCCCTAAACAGGTCCCTGTGTGCATAATTAAAAACACACCATGGCTAACCAATGACAGACAGACGGACAAAGTACACGGCAAATGCTGCAGAGGGGAAACCTTTTCTGTTTGGAAAACCGTTGCCTTCCAATCCAACCCCCTTATTTGGCAGAGACGCTTTATAAACTCAACGGTTTTTGTAAAGGTCACTGACTATGATTCAGTAAGGTCTCAGAATTAAATGACTGACACCCATCATGGACTTTTTTGTTGCTGTTTCGGTTCGTATCGACACACACTGGGGCATGGGACCGTTGTCACGATGTAGCTGTGGCTACATCATCTCTGTGAGAAATACATTCCACGCTGTAACCCACTGATAGGGAGCCATTGACGGACGGGGCGGAGGCAACGGCAACACAATCCCTGACAAAGGAAGAAGAAGCCGTCATGCCCCATCTCTCCGCTGGGCTGCCGTCCCCCCAGTGGAAGCATCAGGAGCGGTGACACTGACATGAAGTCGCCCCTGACAGCAAGCCTGCTCAGCTGCCAAGGCCCTCTCAGATGCATCAAATGCATTCCACCTACTAGCCCAGTTTAGCATTCCAGGTCAGTACAGCTGCCGTCATTCCAACTTATCTTCATTGGGCACACGGGCAAAGAAACGTCCACAGCTCTAAAAGGCCTGGTCTCTCGACTCAACAGCTCGACAATGATAAATCTCTCTATTGTAAAGTGCTCTGTATTTGTATGAGGACACTGAATACAGACCTTTTTGCCCTAATATTGTCCATGGGTCTCCTTATCAATGACATAAGGAGAACGTGATGTATGGAGTCGGACAACACTGGGTGTGAACAACAGTATAATGGCTGCACAGCTGATGCAAAGCAAGGCTCATAGTGACTCAGAGGAACAAACCGATGTTTGCTTGCTTTACCACGGTATTAATAAGCCAGTGCCCAGTTGCTGTTGCTGTCTTCAGAGCTCCATGCAACGTCCTGTGACTCTCTGTTAGCATCCCCTCCTATTCTCCACATGTTGTCCATGGTCCATCTGTCCCACATTTGCCTGCCCTGTATTTACTCAGCCCGCAGGACATCACCCTACTGCGTGTAGCTCTCCCAGCCAATCCCCAGCTGGTTTCACTGCAAACCTGGTACATGGTGGGAAATACAGGGGCACAAGAACATTGCATCCCTGAAGAACATGACGAACCGCGGTTTGAAAGCACCCGATTTTAACAAAAAGATGCTGATGCACAACGAGTGCCTCCCGTACCATTCAACTTGCTTTGTTTCCTGGTCCAGTGGAATGGTACTGGAGTTGAAGGAGAGAAGAAGGAGGAAAAGTAAAACCATGGTGGATTGGTGGGGGAGATGAAGCAAGAGCAAGGTGGAAACCAAGATGAACAATGAGATCCATGCCATGATAAGACAAGAGGAGAACCAAAAAATAGCAAGAGAGAGAAGAAGTGGAAGAAGAGGGGTGCAGGAGAAGACAGGTGCCTGACCTGAGCCGACCCCGGGTGGGCCTCCGTGGGCCGAGCCTGTCGACATCTTCCTGGACCCGGTGCAGTGAGGGTGAGCGCGAATGCGAACTGCGGGAGCTGGCGGTGCTCTGCAGACTGCTGTCGGCCACGTCGGCAGGCGGGAGGCTGCGCAGCGAGGGGGCTGGTGAGTATGGCCCCCGCCCGTCCGCCAAGAGGTTGTTGTCGCTGGCGGAGCGTGGGAGGGAGTGGGGTGTCGGCAGGCCGCTGACTACCAGCCTTCGCCGGTTGGTGTACGAGGGGGTTTCCCTGAAAGGCACTGTTCCGCAAATGGGGGTGGGGCAAGGGGGGACACATGCATTAGTCACAGGGAGAGGGAGGACATTCCCTGCTGTCAGCATCCAAATCTCCCCCTACATTGCCTGTGCTCCTGCTGTGAGCCATTTAATTAAAGCTGGATACCCAATTTGTATCTCCAAACATTTACACAATTCTATAAATAAAGGCAAACTACTTCTGAAGTTATGGCTAATTTAATAAATCATGGACCGAAGGCTTAAAAAAAACATTTCGAAATTCACAATAAATTAGTTTATAGGCAGCCAGCTGGGGGGAGAACATTAGGAGGCCACATGCTTGGTAATGAGTGAGAAGCTGAATTTTTGGTGCTGAAATGAAATGTAAATGTAGAATAAACAGCATTTCTAAAGTTTGGTTTGGGTAATGTGTGGTTTCTACTGCTTTCGGCTGAGCAGCTGTTACTGCACGTCTTCCGCTACGATGACAGATTGGTGTCTGCTGCACTTGTCGGGGCGCTGAACTCCTCCTGGACCAATGCTATGGCAGTATGAGAGTACCTGCTATGATTTGGTCATTAGCACCTTCTATATTAATATATTATATTACATCTTCACCTTCCTTTTTGTCCTCTGCCAAATATTATAGAAATATTTCAAATTAGCACCGATGGTGGTCAAAGTTCGGAAACACTGCAAACTGATGCAGCAGTCAAAAGTGGGGTTTGAGCTCCTAGCTCTACACACACCGATGTTTGATGCTTTGGCAGCAAACAATAACGCAAACCTCAAATTACTTGCTGTCTAAGAAGGTATCAAACTGAAGCTGAACAAATGAACTGCGCCAAGCTTCAAAGCTGTCGTGTTCGCTCCCGGAACTGCGGCGTGATGTCATGTCTGCACGTCTGAATTTTCCTCAGGGCCTCACTCTATTCAGGGTCTGTTCAGGATGCAGATCCACAACAGCAAGACGTGTATTTATACACCACAAACTGAGTGTGGAAGACTGTGATGTGTCGCACAGTGAGAATGATGGAGGTCTCGGAGCACCAACAGGCCTCGGACCCCAATGTGACAGGCAGACAGGCTTCAGGGACCCATCTCCCAACACACTCAGTGAAGTGCTCACTCTTTGCTGGTCTACATACTCCAGAATGCCTGAAGGCTTGGATTTTGCTTATTTTTCACAGTAAATATTCTTGTGACACATCAGAGTGTCTCAGTTTTAACTGCCACGAAACAGTTGTACCAACGAGAACTGCAAGCCACCTGGTTTTGCTTTTGGGATTCCCAACAACAGAGCTGCTAGATTTCTTGTTGTGTGCTACTCCACAACTTCAGCTTTGAATAAGCTAAAAGATTAGACTTTCTGAAAGGTGGAAAGGTTACAAAAAATAATCCTGGAAGACTTTGGCGGCAGGGAAGGAAGAGAATGGACTTTACATTGAGCCAGAGAGGCATGGACCAAATAAAGGATGGTGGCATCGGTTGCATCAATATTCATTAAGATTGTTGCTCCGACAGAAGATGAGACCCCTCTTGTCTAGAAGGGGAATGGAGTGGGTGGTTTCTGCTGGAAACCCATTAGGAAGGCTTGTGAAGAAGCTCTGAAAAACATTGCTCTGGTTCGACAGAACCGGGCCATGCTATTACACTCCAGCTGGCTGTGCAAGGAGGGCACCGCAACCACAGCAGCGTGCCAAGTGGCCTTAGGCTTCCATTCCCAGCTCAGACCCCTGACATGAGATGGCTGACGAGTCCATTTTCACAGGGTCAGATGGAAATCCAATTGTGTGTTTTATATGTATATAATAAGGCCAGCAACACAAGGCTTCCAGCATTTCATGCTTCGGCCAAGAAGGCCCAGTGACACAGGCACTGCCAGGCATCGCTGATGGGATTTCATGAAGTGGTAATACAACATCAGTCGCCTCTTGTCTAGAGTGATTTTTTAAAAAAGAAGTCAATTTCAGAGGTTCTTAACCTTTTTTAGACCGTGGACCTTTTTAAGAATCTGCTGAAAGCTCATGAGAACCCTCTCATAGATAAATATTGAGAAAATATTGCACTGAATGTAATGCATTGAAACTTGATTACCTTTACACAGAATTATGTCATAAATAACAGTGGCATAGTAATATAATTATAGTATTTTTAACTTTAACAGACCCCAAAGCGATCCATGGACCCCAGGTTAAGAACGTCTGGTCCTGATGGTAATGTGAGTGAACCAGGCATTTTGGTTTTAGATTTAATATTTAGTGCATTTCATCACTGATAAAGCAGTTTTAATTTTGATTTCATAAATGCAGTTCATCTCGGTTTTGTTTCTGCTGATCAGTAATGCTTTCCGTTTGTCCATTACAAAAGCATTACTTCATGTGGTGTTTTCTGAAGGTTGCAAGTGTGCGCCACCATTACACAGAGCACACTACATATCCGCTAACATGTTTGTTAACACAGTGCATGGCAAACAGCTCGGAAGCCTCTCAACTCACCAACGTCTGATGCTTTGTGGACTTTTATGATCTCTGCCAGATCAAAATTCCCAGCAATGATTGCCACCTAGAGAACAAGAAATGGTCAAAGGTTACCACTTCCACAAAGCAGGAGAACGCTCATGCAACAGCTTTACGTTTCCCCCAACACTTTGCAGAGGGATGCTGGAACGATGCCACTGTGCAGAGTTCGACCGAAATGAGGTCTCCATCTCTAAACGCTTGGGCAAACGTTCAAGATGAGAACTGGGAATCACTTTGCACCGAGTCAGAGTTCAAGCCTCAGGTTTGGAACTGAATTAATTTGTCGGGTTACGGATTGACCCCAAGGATGGCTCTTCTCCTCCACCTCCTTCTCAGACAACTGTGGTCGTTTCTTCACCAGACCTCATCGCTGCTGCTTCCCGTTCAGCGTGAGCTGCTTCAGCTAAAGCAGAGTAATAAGACTAAGTGCTGACTAAATGCCATCCGTCCAGAGAATCCATCACTTCTGCAAAGCGCTCCCTGGTGAGCTCCCCATGCAACTATAATGCTCCCACCGCGAAGCACTCCAGCTTCTGATGGCCGCCTGCTCTGGGATCCTCATACCCTCCTGTCCATACACACCACAGGGCATGGGCTTCTGGGTCTTTTACAGCTAATGCCAGGAGAAAAGAGCTCTTTCACCTCTGTGATTCCTAAAACACACAACACATTTTTACATTTATCTGATATTAATCTTTACAGCAGCTTATAGCTACTGGTAGTAATTTACACAGTTGGGTAATTTTTACTGGAGCAACTCAGCGTAAGGACCTTGCTCAAGTGTACAACAGCTGGAGGTGGGATTTGAACCAAACACCTTCAAGTCCAAAAACGGCATCGTCTGTGGACTGCAGATGACGAACACAGGTTCACCTGACTGTTGCTGGGAGCCGAACCCCTGACAAGGCCTGAAGAAGTCCCAGGATTCCCTGACACAAAGATTCCTTTCTTGCCGCTCACGTCTTAAAACGAAGCACTCGTGCTTGTGTAGTTAAGGGACTTAATTAACTTGAAAGACAGACGCTGCTGGAGGGGTTGCAAACGCCTCTCTCGGGGGGGGTTCACCACCACAGGCTGTGGCAAGAAATCCATTATGCAGAAAGAGGCCACGCTTTAATTTCCTGGGCTGTTGCTTAACATGGTTTTGTACATTTCATTGATTGATATGTCTTCAGAATAGCAAGGGCTGCACCAGACATGATTTTCTGCAGCATATAGCTTGGTGTGTGTGTGTGTGTGTGTGTGTGTGTGTGTGTGTGTGTGTGTGTGTGTGTGTGTGTGTTCAAAGGGAATTCCCCCCTTGAAAAAATGTACTGCAGGTTCAGGGGAGATCAGTGATCTTGGATTCTCTATGGTGCACCAGCCATTGCAGCAATCAATTGCGCCCCCCAATAACCAGTTCACCTCCCTGTCCCCCTGCCCCTCCTGCTCCTTGCCCCCCGCCTTGCACCCCTCCTGTTCAAAGCTCAGAAGCCATGTTCTAAAGGATGTCATGCTTCTGGTGTTCCATGAGAGGACAACAGACATACACTCACCAGCAGGACCCCCTTGAAAGGTGTGCGAGCTGGAGAGAAATGGAGGGAGGGGGATCTCTTCACACAGAAGAACACACAACATAAATCAGAGGGCACTTCAGATGTTTGCTGTTCCTGGAACTGACGCACAAGGAGGCATAAAACCAGGGGTGACTGTTCTTGAAGAACAATCAAATTGATTACCGGTGAAGACTGGACCCTCAGCCTGTGAGATATCTTTACTCAATATACTTACTCCATATACCTCTAACCCCACTCCCCACCCCCCATGGCTCTCTGAGGATTGGCTGCAATTCATTTCTCTCACACAAGCTTCTCCTTGTTAATGGTGCCAGATGTCTGATGCCCTCGCGGTTTGTTCTGTCGCTTTGCCACATCGAGCTCTCTGGCCCTGTACACAAGCAAATTAACTTTGGTTTGTACAGAAGATTTGTGTCAATGTCAAACCTGATAGCAAGATGTCTCAAAATACAGTTTTTATATTCTTCAGAAATAGTGTAATGGGACTTATATTTGATCTAAGCTTCCACACACCAATATACCATGCTTTTGCACTAATGTAGAGTGAGTAGCTGGTAGCACAGCACGTAGCATCACTTTTGATGCAGCTATTGACTCAGTTTATTATCATTATTCCATCCATCCATCCATCCATCCATCCATCTTCAATAACCACTGCTTCTGGTCTGGGTAGTGGAGTGGAGACAATCCCAGAATCGCTAGGCACAAGGCTGAGGGGCATACATCCTAGCACATGTGTTTAGACTGTGGAAGGAAACCAGAGCCTCTGAAGAAACCCAGGTCTATGCAGGGCGCACATGCAAACTCCCCACAGGTTGAACTGAACTCAAATCCACATCCAAACAGGCCCAGCTGAGTAAAAATCAACATACGCAGCTTAGTGCTGAAAGTCGTACTGAAGAAAACCCCAATGAAAGCTGAAAGGAAACTGTTCAGCGGTGTTGAAAATAAGCGGCATAGAATATAGACAGGTAACGAATGGGCTAAATCTTTAATATCATAAAAGGCACAACTCACTGTAATGATTCTCATGGCTACAGCACGGTTTTATAAAGGATGAGGGAAAAAATGTGACTGAAAGACTTTTTTTGTGTCATATGTCACCTAAGGATAGGGTGTAAGCATGTCTGCAGAGAGAGGAAGGCCATGAGCCGTGTCTGACAGCATGTTGGCAGAGAAAAATGTCCAACCCCCCCCCGTGCTGTCATTTGCTCTCAAGGCAAAGGAGTGGGATTACCTTAATGACGGCTGCCTGAGCTCTGCCCGAACATGTGGGTAAAGGCGAGCGAGCAGCTTTGTTCAGCATTAGATCAATCGCCTGTGATACTTCTCCATCGCCTGGGCACCCTGGGAACTGCTAAACACACACACACACACACACACACACACACACACACACACACACACACACACACACACTCCAGGCAGCTACAGCCAAAGAACCCCAAATGGACGTGGGGTTAAGAACCAGGAACCAGAAAGCACCTGTTGCTCACTGGCTGTGGTTGGTCACCCAGCTTTAGGCCGCACCCACTACATCCACACCAACCCACAACTACATTTGTCCTTCACACCTGTACACTGCTTTTCTTTCCTGAAGTCTACAGAATAGTGCTAAAATAATTTTTTTTTTTTTGGCTGTGAACAAGCTGCCATTGTGGCACAGCAAAGTTACACCTTACAACCACCACGTTTCCTGATGATGCTGTTAAGAAGTGCACCTCAGTCTCTCTGTCCCGCCAGATCTGCAGCATTACAACTGACCCCTCGCGGAGGCGTACTGGGCATTTTACAAGGCTGTTTGGACTTGACCGGAGCTCCCAGTGCTGCCCAACAGTGAGCAGCCTCACCTTGAGCTCCCAGCAGATGTCCATACAGGAATGCAGGCCCTTACCTGAAATGCCGTTTGATTGTTGTAGTTCTTGATTTCTTTGTTTGCGCCTCGGAACAGCAGAACCCTGGCACAGCTATCCTGAAAGAAAGAGGAGAATATTGCATTTTGTCTATTGCTTTTATGGAGCAGGATTAAAATCTGGGAGGACTTCAGTGGTACGGGATGAATATAAACTGCACATTGACTGCACAGCTATGATATGTGACATATTAGCCTGTAAGTGGTAAATAAGTGCAGATGCTGTTTAACAGCAGCTGGAAATGAAGACATGCTGGGATATTGTTTGGATCAATCAGGCTCCATTTCAGCACGTTTCCCTGCTGGTCATGCAGTGCTCACTCTGGAAAATTGTGGAGATGAAAGGCCTCCCCCCCCAGTGCACGGACTCATAAGGCCATATTACAAAGGCTAGACTTCCCCAGCACCTTGATCCTCCCCTTAACAACCGTGCAAACAGGGGTGATATTAGATATGGTTGATGGCAACAAGCAGGAGGTCCACAGAAGCTCTTCATAGGAGGCACAAGTAGACAATACAGAGATGACTGTAATGCAAGTTACACCACTGGGTTAACCACCAAGCTCAGGAGTAGCTTTTTCCTGCAGGCTGTCGGACTGCTGAGTTCCGGAAAGGGACTGATTACTACCACTACCACTGACCACCCTCCCACTGTACCATGAGCACTATTTGCATTGCCCCTTTATTCTCATCTTATTCATTATTTTTCTATTTATCAATCTATGCATTTTATTATTTATTAGTAGTCTATTTCTATTTCTGTACCTATTTGTCTACTTATCTATGCAATTTGTCTGTGTTGCCCTGTGTCATCATGTGGTCTGTTTAGTGTGCTGGGTACCATGGAGGATAAGTGGATCTAACAGACATGGGCTTTGAGAGTTTTTAACTTTGGACCTCTTGTATGTAGGACCACCAAGAGGTTTGAGGTGGCAGAGAACAGCAGTCAGTCAGGGTTTATAAAGTCATGGGGTCTGGTAAGTATCGTAAATCAGTTAGTTTACCAGTAGAAATCTGACTTAATGTCAGTTAAATCATAAAATATGTGATGACTGTGACAGAAAACCTGAATGTCCTGAATGAGGGAAGGGTCAGCATGTCTCCTCATGCAGGGTTTATTATCCACACAGTACCTTGCTGCGATTAGCAGAACACCGGTCGAAAGAGGAATAGCAATACAATGAAGCCAGATATAGAATAGAGTTGTGACACAGGACAGTAACAAGGGGCGAGATGAAATCGGCTCATGGAGGACCTCAGACGTGACCTTCAAAATGTGGTGGAGCCAGGAACCAATGCACACCTCTGCCTGGGACAAAGTGAAATGTTTCTGAAGCCTCATGTGCAAGGAGCCTTGTTAGTATCTCGTTGGAGCTACTTAGTTTGTGGATGTATAGTTGTATCCCATTGCCTTGGAGGAATCAGAGACATCCATTTCTCAGTTGCAGTCTCATTGGTATCGGGGTCTGTGTTGACTTCGGTACTGTCGTGCTGCATCACAGTGGCGGGAATCCTTACTGGAGGTTGATAAAGCAAGAGGCCACACTTGCTAGACAGCTATACCTCACAGGTTTGTGGCATCGGTGACACCGCATCCACCCCAGCAGTGTGACGCTGGAAGGGGGGGCTCAGATAGAGACGGATCCTTGATGAACACTGACCACTGGACTGTTCTCCAGCACCTCCTCATGCCCCCAGCGTGAAAGACAAATAAGTTTAGTGATTTAACCCGCACTCGCCAGCTGCACGGTACATTTTGGGAGATCAATATATAATTTGCGCAGGTAACCAGAATTGGCATGACTGTTGATAAATTCTTATTAGCATGCCTCTGTCTGGCGCAGGTAATTTAAGGTATCGATCAGGACGGCCCACATACAAAGCGAGGCGCGTAAATGAGATGCAGCTACAAATTAAATGAATCTACGGGGATGCGATGCAGCGATATCTGGCTTTCCATTGACGTGACAAAAACGCTGAGCAACGGTGCTCTGATTTTTCCATATGACAAGCCGAATCGGTTCGCCATTCCAAACTGGTCCCGGAACCAAAGTTATAACAAATGTACGTGGTGCCCTCTTGTGGTTGAAAAGCACTGCCGTAGCTGTAACGGACGTTGGGGGGAAAAAAAATCGCATCTTCTCAAAACAAAAAAAAATAAGTAATAAAAATAAAAGTAAAAATTGATTGCCTCTGTCACGTTCAAATCTATGCCAGTCTCGGCGGAAATGAGTATCTGATTTTCCAACATGATGGGAAAAGAGCAACTAAACAATGTCAATAATTTATGTTTACTTTGCTTATCGTGCAGAAGCAGACTTCAGCAGAAATAAATCCAAATGGAGGGAAGGGAAAGAAAGAAAAAAGCGCCCTTTGGGGGAGACAGGAGACACAACGGATCGTGTTAACTGTATGTTAATGAGGCTTTTTATCGTGTCGTTTGTTTTTAACACAGGTTACACCGGTATGGCATCATCGACAGGGACTTCCTGCAACCAAGACTCTTACTGTAACACCCTCGCAGGGAAAAGTGTGCGATAATATTACTGCGGTTTTCGATTTTCTTAATTCACACAAAGCATCGCTCCTTCTGTTTTAAAAGGCATGCCGGGAAATAATCAATGCCTGAATAATTTACTTTGCGGGGTTATCGCTTCTTCTCTTGCCAGACGCGGTAACCAGGGCCGCGCGTTCCCATTCGGGAGCCCACCCTGCCGAAAACCCGGGACAGCGGCTCCCGGCTCAGTCGCAATTAACTCTGTCCTCCATCAGCAGCACCGCATTCGTGTCTGCGAACACTTCTTCCTGAGGAATGACGTCCTGCCATTTTAAACTCCACCTGAGTGAACTTGGCGCCCGTGAAACCGACATTGCGAAACATATGTTTTTTGGCTTTATTTTGTGCGAATCTGAGCTTTAATTGAGTTGGGTTTGATTTTTCGCCACCATCTGCTGCGGCCACCCTAGGTGGGCCTGACTTTGGATTAGGTGAAACCTGCGTACAGCTGGGTGATGTCCCCCCACACCACCGCCACGCGAGATGCTGTCAGAGGTGGAGGGTGACAGGTGGTGAAGAACCCGTCTGTGATATCAGATGCCTGTGCCAAACAGCACCAAACAGTACAGGTTTGAATGAAGGGGTGATGGTCCTGTTAGTCACAACATAGGGAACCTTAATCTACACAGCCTTGTCTGGGAGCTCACTGGGCCGCAGGCTGCGGGGCCCTCGTTCCCAGTCCTGCCTAAAGCGCCACTTCCACTCTCCACAGCAGGACTCTACTCCGTTGCTGTTTCGGTATTGATCTGCTGGTCAATGCATGATGTCCAGACCCCAAGCTGGGAGCTGGTCAATGAGAGACTCCACATGGATTACTAGCATCACGCTGTGCCACCCTGCTGTGTCTAAGCATCCCTGTGTGATTATCCATTGCGCTCATGGACTCAGACAGCTGCCATCCTCACATCCTGCAGGGGTCAAGAGGACTGATGTAAAGTGTGGACAAACTGGCTCATCGTCCATATATAACAACCCAAAGAAATGCTGAATTCCAAGGTATGTTTTTTTCAAGATGTTTAGTAAACCACCCGGTCCTTTTGGTGAACTACAATGCTTCTCGCAATTTAACAATAGTTAACGTGCAAAATGGGGCAACTGACACCGCTTCCCCACTGCGTGTGAAAATGACAAAAACTCTGCAGGATTCTTCCGTCAAAGCCAGTACAAAACTAGAACTGTCTCAGTGATCATTCATCGAAAGCAGAGACAGATCCGGCTTCAAGTGACAAACCGACTCTGCCCAGGTCACGTGGTCCTTACTGTTAGCATAGCCAAGGAATAAGTTTTGCTCACGTTCTTGGGTTGATGACCAATGAAATGACAAAGTCAAAACTCCAGGGTCCTTTCCGCTTAAGAAATGGCCCATTAATTCACCTGCGAGAGCCCAACTTACATTTCTCATGGGCACTGCATATGGCTACGATGTCCTATGAGATAATATAAATGAATATTAACATGTAAATACTTTGCAAATGCACTACTTGGGTACCAACAAGAGCAATAACTCCATTTTGCATTACACAATTGAGTGTAACGACTGCATTTGCAAATGATAAACATATAAACTTATTAAAGTGGAAGGGTCTATTAAATTAACAATGATGCAAGAAATTGACATGAGAAAATAATGTGAGTGCTCATGCTTATGCGGAAAAAACTCGGTTGCTTTGGTTTTTAGTTGCTTTTGGTTGTTTTTTCAGGCTAAAGCAGCAAAGCCATCCCTCCCATCACTCCCAGGCCAGAGGTCACGTGAAGGGCGCATTGATGCATGCCAGCAGCATATAACACTGAAGCGGGGTTTACACACACAGACACACACACACACACACACACACACACACACACACATACACACACACAGGGGTCAGTACACACGACTGCAGTTGTCCAACCATCCCCCATGGTTTTACAAACATAACCCAGCAAAGGACAGTGGAGCAGAACTGACACCATAACAATCCCAGAAGAGTCACTCTAGTGTGTTCACTGCCATGTGACCACGCCGCATGGATGGAAGGATAAAGTCAGGGCTGAAAGTTGTTATGCAGGAGGGGCATCAAGATACATCTGTCCATCTTTCCATCCATTTGTTGTCACTAACTGCTTGTCCAAAACAGGGGGGTCTGGTGGTCCAGAACCAAAGGACATTAGGCAGGGTTCACCCTGGGTTTGACACCAGTCAATCACAGGACACCCACACACACTCATTCACTGACACATACACACACTAAGGCCAATTTAGGGCCACCAAAACACATAGAACACATGCCTTTGCTTTTTGGGAGGAAACCAGAGCACCCCAGCTAAGCCTACAAAACCTCATACGTATGCAGCGTCAGCCCCAACCTTTTCCTGCCATTCCTGCACGGCTAAATCAAAAAGCGACGGCTGTCTTTAGAGTCACTTACTGCCATCAGTCTTTCACAAAAACATCTCATCTAACCTCAGCTAAAGCCCCACAGTGCAGGTGTCAGGGAGTAAAAGGAAAACCCTGACACATGGGATTAGCTGACAAGTAATCCGATACGTGAGATGACAAATTCCCGAATGGATGAAATTTTGCACATTATGGAGATGGACACGTAATGGTGAAAAGAGTCCGATCTAAACAGGTATCCTGAACTCTTACTCTGGCAGCGTGCACTCCTTTACCAACACAGTAATTTATCTGACACACTTCACCATATTGACTGTCACAGATAATACCTGTCAGCTGGGGATGATAACTACAGCCACTGGAGATTACAATTGTGCTGCATTACAAAAGCTTCCACCTTCCATGCACCCCAACGTAAATCCAAGGGCAAAAATATTTCTGTACTTTTTGACTGGCAAAAATGTTCATGCAAGTGAAAAATCATCAGTGTAATTGTTTATTTATGTGATTACTGCACTTTTTTGTCTTTTTTTACCATAATGCAGAATATATGTGTCCTACATTAAGTTAACAACATTTAAAACGCACAGGTTTAAGTTAAAAGGAACATCTCTTGCATTCCAAGTTCTTTTTTAGTCTGCTTTACTGTTGTAGACCTCTATAGGATATTCCCAGGGCGTCTTTGCTGTGTTGTAAGTTTGAAGCAGCTCCGGGCACTTTCATACGTTTACTCTGGGAATGAATGGCAGAATTCAAGGTCTTCTTTTTAACATTCATTTAATTACTGAAAAGACCTTTAATGTAAACCTTTCTTTGTGCTGCTTAGCCCACCTGGTAATCGATTCTGGAAAACATTAAGAGTAAAAAAAAAGTCAGTAATGGATTGGTGGATGAATTTTGGAAGTTTACTTTTTGTTGTTTCTTCTGGCCACCCTGTCAGTTACTGTAAACTTTTTGCCTTTGAGTCATACTACGTTGTTATATGTACAGTACTTGTATGAATTTTCCAAATAAATAGATTTTCTGGTCCATACATCTGACTGGAGACTTGCCAAGATGAACAGGAAAACAATAATTCCCAAATGGAGCACATACTAACCCCCAAGTTTAAATCTGTCACTGCAGGAAAAGTTGGCTCTACCAACTATTGAGGTGAGAGATTTGAAAAATTATTCAAGCAACATATTTCAGTTTTTCCTTTTCTTAAAAATTACCTGCAGCACAATTTATTTTGGCTCCGACATTTTAGTGTTAGAACATACAAACTCACAGTAAATAAACCGATTGGAAAAAAATTGTATAATTTTAATTAAGGCAATGTTTATAACTTTCAAGGGATTAGAATACTTTTGCAAGGCACTGTGTATGAAGATGATTTAACTAAACAGCCTCCAAAATGATATGGGACTGGAAATGGTAAAGTAAGTAATTCAAGCAAAATTTCTCAAAAGGTCTAAGAAACACCACCTGGAGTCCACGCCCAGGGTATACAGGGACCAGGAGCACAATCGGGCTATGCAGCCCAGGCGGCTCATGGAGGGAGGACTACATGAATGGAAACTTCACCACTGCCAGCTCACCCTGAGCTCGTGCTCTGCGCTGCCCACCAGCTGCACCCCCTCACCTGGTTGTAGAGGGCACAGATGTGCAGCGCCGTGTTTCCCGAGGCGTTCTGTGCACTCATGTCTGCCCCGTAGAAGAGGAGATGCTCCAGGTGCTGCACGTGACCGTAGCGACAGGCCTGGGGGGAGACACGATTAGCGGCCCTGTTAGCGCCCATGCTGTGCTTGGATGTGTGTGACACAGCGACAGCTCCAGAGGTGGCAAATCACTACTCAAGACACAGATCACCTTTTTTACTTACCCTCTGCTCATTAAATAATCCTTATTTTAACATATCAACCATATTTTGGCCCTCCTTCGCACATTTGGTACAAGATGTGCATCTTTTACTGATATTATTCACTTTGTTGCTGCGTGTATGTGCTTTTCATGCCTTTTATTACATTTTGGGAGGTTACATTTTCATTCTTAATGGATCATTTAAAAAAAAAAAAACAAATGAAAATACAATGCTTGATCATAAATTCACTGTAAAAAACATATCTATCCTAACCGAATGAAGACACAGCCTGTGCCGGATCTGAATAAAAAAATCACTCTCAATTTTAGTAAAAAAACATCTTAATGAGGATTATGTTGCTCTAAGGAATAATTCATTTTTATGGACCCATCTTTGCCGCCCTTCTCTCTACATCTTGTAATCAAGTGTACAGCTATATAGCTTTTTATTGTAATATGTCCTTTTTAAATATAGGCTATTGTCTCGGTGTTTGAGCAAGGTGAGTGTAATGGCCTATTGAGGTTCCTGCCCGCATCGCTTAACGGAAAAGGCTGCAGTATGTGTACCTGTTTGTGTTTTTCAATTGGCGATGACTAATGTCACAATTTTCAGCGCCGAGTCTCACATGCACCGACACACACTTCTCAAAGCCCTGCCGGAGCTGCGCTCCGCACGTCCATCCAAAGACGAGAGGACAGCGATTGCTACGGCAACCATAGCATCGAATGGTGCCTGACAGGTCAAGCCTCAGAGAGGCGGCTGACCACATCACTTGGGCTGCACGCAGACACACACAGACACAAACACACTGGCAGATACATAGCATTAATACACATGTGTGTCAGGCTGACGGACAGGGTGTCAGCGGCCCGCTTTTCACGCGCCTGTCCAGGCGTTCCGCGCAGTGGGCTTTCCGTTTGCTCTCTGGAATCTCGTTCAACTAGTAACAGATCTACCATTACAGGTGAATTGCATCAGCTTGCCGGTGCGAACGGTTTAACCTATTAACTGGCTAAAATGCCTTAAGGAAACCAGCTTTGCGGCCCATTTCTAATTATTTAAGGCAATTAATGTTAAGACCATTCCGCAGCAATGGTATTTCCATCCATGCCATTCAGCTTACCTGTTTCTCCCCCCAGTACTCTCAGCTTGACGCTTGGAAATGTGGAACAAATGCAGTAGAAATGAGGATGGCAACTACATGATGCTGTTTATGTGCGTTTCAGATCTGTTTGTGCAGGACAGTAAGTGGGCCCATTCCGTCCTACGTTTATCCAGTTGTTAAAGTCTGTTTTGGGATGTTTGGAAGGTAGGGATTGCACTTCATCCTTGCATCACTTCTGGATTCTAATGTACAACCGTGGCCCTCTGCTCACATATAACATGTGGCAACGGGCCTCCCGGCAGCATTTAGGAATTGTTCTCCTACACAGTGGGTTCTAACAGTCCAAGAAGAAGTACAGTTACCCGGCACATACATGAGCTGGATGAGTATGTAAAAACGGGCACGTATTGTTGGATTAGATCTGCAGAATTTCTTTAAAATGCAAGATCTGAGTTCCTCATACTCTGAATTGCCACACGGTGCTCCTAATTTTGCTCTTCACAGGACTGGTGAATGCATCACACTGGTTTAAAAGGTCATTCCAGTTCAGGCGGAGCTCCATCTCGGCCAGCAGCCGATGGGTGGGCAGCACGGCTCAGCAGACCCTACCCCTGGACAACAGCCAGGCCTGGGCAATGCGGACAGCTGGCCATCCGTGCAAGCTCAACTCAGATTTAATGATGCCTAATTGAATGTTCATGCTAACTCGGGAGGCTATCCCAGGATGCTAATTTCCCCTCTTCCCCCCATTACTAGGGCTGGCTCCAGGTCCTAGGGTGCAGGGTCGGGTGTGTAGCGTGCGTGACACATGTTGGAACCTGCGTGAAGGTCGCTGGAGATGTGTACCTGGTGGATTTCTTGCCAGCCGTTCTCATCCACGCAGCCAACCTTTGCGTGGTCGTGGAGGAGCAGCTCACAGCAGTACGGGTCCCCCCCAACCATGGAACTGTGGTACAGTGGGCTCAGGCCACGGCTGTCTTTGTAGTCGGGGGACGCGCCCAGGTCCAGCAGCGTCTGTGCAGCAAGAGAACCCACAATCACACGCACTCTTTCCAATACTTATACAAGGTGCAGGGGGTGTAGTCTAAAGTTACAAAACCTCAAGGTTATCATTTTGCCTACTTCAATTACAAAAACATTTCTTTGGATTTATAAAGAACTGAATTTGGATTCTGCGCGTCACGCGACAGCCGAGTAGTATGAGAACAGCGCCACCACGGGGTCTTCTTCTCAGTTATAGCTTGGCTAATGCTGCCTTACCTTCTGAACCTCCGTTTCTCCTTGTTTGCTAGGTTCGCTTCCGAGTCTGAAAAACCGCGGCTTCTACTTGGAAGCCAATTAAAATTTGAACTAATGGTCACTGCAGCTTAAATTTGCAAAAATTCATCTTACCAAAGGTTTTTAAACAACGCATCGCCTTGAAAGATGGTAAATAGCGTGTGGCGTTACTATAATCTCACGCAGCTTGTGGCGCAGTGGTTCAAGGTGCTGCCTTTGGACTCAGAAGGAGGGGATTAGATCCTCCTTTGTGCCGTAGCACCCCTGAGCAAGCAACTTAGCCAGCTGTATAAATAGGTAAATAGGCAGCCAAACACTGTAAGTAACTTTGGAGGAAGCTGCCAGCCAAATAAATGAATTTAGCTGCGCAACTGACTAATTCATCTTGTAAAGTTGTCGCTCTGCATCATGGGTAAAAGCCCGGTGGCCGCTGTGCACACAACCCTGCGGAGGGCCGTGTTGTTCCGGCATGGGCAGGACGTGCAGGCACGGGGATGGGGGTGGGGGCTGATGCACTCACAATAAGGGCTGTGTGGTTCTTGCTGCGCACAGCCTTGTGCAAGGCCGTTATGCCATCTTTGGTCCTGAAGTCCAGATGGGCGCCGCCGTTCTTCAGCACCTTGATGAGCTCGGCGCAGCCTTCCAGCTGGGCTGCCATTGTCAGGGGGCATTCTGTGCTCATACACAGACACACACCATCAGGGAGAGTCAAGCCAGGCCTCCTGTGCGCTATAATGTATGCTCGTGTGTGTGTGTGTGTGTGTGTGTGTGTCTACTGCCTTGCTGCAGTTGTTTTAAGCCTCCTTCTGAGATTATGTTAACACACCTATTGTAAGAGCACAACTGCCTCAGGGATCTATGGGCCTAAATGTACAAATTAGCATAAAAGCGCTGCTAGTGTTATTATTAATACTACGTGTAGTTTATGACTCCTTTAATACCAAGTTAAAATTTGCAGCTGAGGGTCATGGCGCAATTTGCTATATTTTCTTTTTTCCAGTGTCAAGATGGTTCCAACATAAACAGTGGAAACATCAGACCATTTTCTCCCTCTGCCAACTCCCTCACCTGAATGCTGGCCTTACCTCCTGTCTCAGGGTCATGGAAATTGGGGTCAAGCCCTTTCTCCAAAAACCTAGAAACTTTTTCAGTGTTCCTCTGCTGGACATACTCCATGAACTTCTTCAGGTTTGCCTGCAGGAGGAAGGATACAACGGAGAAAAATAAATTGGTATGATTTTAGCATATGAGGTCAGAATAAAATGTATGCCAACTACGTATTTCCATGTATCTCAGAGTGTATATAAATACATTATGAGGAGCCATATGTGGTTGTGTGCATTTGAAAAGAAAAATACTACTGCACATATATCCCAAAATAGGCAGGGAAACAACAGGAATAAAACAGATTTGACACTGTTTTGATTGACAGTTCTGGAAAAAACTGAGGCAGAAAGTAATGTTATTTCCCTCAGAAGTGCATATAGAAAGAGACATTTGAGGTGCGATACAAAAAGCTGAACACACCACTGGCGCACACTGCCAATCCTTTCTCTAAAACAAACCCACACACACACACACACACACACACACACACACACACACACACACACACACACACACACACTCCATAATGCAACACAGACATACACATGCCTAAAAAACCTCCACTTCACTTCTCTGAAAGAGAGGACAGAAGGGGCAAAGTATCCCCAAAACAATGGCCCTCTTTCCCTCGGCAATACAGTGCCTTTGGATGAAAGTGGACTCCAAAGTGGACTCAAGAGGCAGAGGTGGATGCGACAGGCAGATGGTGCCCATGTCTTTCCCCCAGGGCACTTTGCATGACTTCATGACCACAGAAAAATCTTTGATAGAAGTTTAAGAGCCACTCAAAGACATCAGCCCTGAACACGTGTTCACAGGGGTTCCCATTTTATGAGTGCAACTACATAGCACGATTGTGTTGCTCGGGCTTAATAACAGAAAATATTTAGTGTTGTATTATTAAAAGTATGGCAAAGAAATATTTATGGTATTGCTGGTTCTGGTACTATACTCAATAATCACTGCTGGCTAACAATAGACAAAAAGACATTAAAGCTTAAATTTTACAGATGTTATTGCTGAGGTTAACAAAGAGCAAAATTTCTGCACTGCGAAACAACCCCCATAAAAGTAAACATTAACCTGTTAGTTCCTCTCGCATCCTCGTAGTTTCTAGTGTAGCAGTTATGTAATTCACGTTCATTTGGACACATGCACACACAACACAGACACAGCCCCACTCACCGTGCGCGGCATTATCTCCAGCGCCCAAAACCACACCTGACTCATCCTTCAGCTCGCTCCCTTTCCTGATAAAGGGCCCCCTCCCCCAGTCACACGCATCACGCAGAACCAGAATCCAGCACCTTCACACAGCCCGGACCAGCCGGCTATCTTCTCACTTCACCCAACCCTGCAGTCAGCACTGCAAACCCACTGCCGGCTCAGGCTTCAGCATCCGTTGTCATGACGATGGGAAACAAAAGGACCCGTGCCTGCTGTGTGTGTGTGCGTGTGTGTGTGTATGTTTGGAAAGAGTACAAGGGAAGGGGTTGTGATCAAACATGATCCTTCACTTTCGGTCTTCACACATTCCTTTTGTACAGCACCATAACAAAATGACCTACAAGCCTTTACCAAAAGCTGCAAAGCACGTTTTTAATATGCAAATCATAATTTTCTATACAAAGGGGAACTTCTTTTGCCCTCAAACTCCAGCAGTGGAGACCTAATGATTGTGGATCCCCTGTCAGAGTATTTTAACTTCTGACCTCTGAGGGAATAGGATCCTCCCGTAGACCTGATGGTCCTTATAGGATCCCAGGTTGTATGGAGCCTCGGAATACAGCAAGCAAAGTTTCGGAAGTCTTCTGGAAATGTCTTGGCTTCATGTGTCACTGATGTTCTGACTGCATTCATTCTCCGGCTCTGCAGCCCCAGACCTCCTCTGGCTCCGGAACTCAGCCGGGGAGCACAGCCTCTCCTATCTGCATTGCTCACGCTGACCTGAGGCTGCTTTGTTTCTTCAGTTCAGCGCTTTCCTCCAAACTCAAATCCATGTTCTACTTCATTTAGCAGCTCATGTGCCAACAACCTTCTAGATTTCCATCCTTTTTTCAGCAGTCATTGGCCGTGTGATCAAAGTCATTGTTTTTTTTTTCTCCAGCGGTACATTTTCTTAATGTTTTCAATGAACTTTGCAAAGCTTCCACAAGATGCTGGAGGACTGTTTAGTGTCAGCCTGAGGTTAGAACTGATGTTCTCTTTGATGTTAAGTTGCCACCATCATCCATGTCTCCTACAGTTACTAGAAATGTTTCACAACTCCAGGATCTCATACACTGTCTCTACCCAGAGAACACTGCAGATCACATTTATGGAGCTGAAGTTATATGACGCTGATGTTATGTGATCCATCACCTCCCTCCTCCAGCATAGCCACCTCCTCCACTGCAGGAATCACCTTTCGGCTTTGCTCACGTGCGGACACTCTGGGTAGCCGCAAATTTTAAATCATCTGTATTTATATTCTCTTTCATCACCACAATCAATCGTGATGCAGGAAGAAAAAACACTACATTTTCACCTTGGCACCAACTAAAAGAGTGATTTGGATGTTTGCCTCCATTTCTCTGCAATCGAGAACTTTTATCTGTCCTGTTGGAAGCTTTTCACATGAACCCCAGTGAGTTACAGCACTGACCACTGTATTTTTGTAAAAAGTCTGAATTGAGATCAGTGGAAGCCATTGTGAGAACGGTGGATGAGCGCCATGACGATTGCCTCTTGCCAAGGATAAATGCAGGGGGCGAAAGTGACCTCTTGCCCTCGTAATAGAGGTATCGATAACCACATGACCAAGAGGTTTTTTTCACCTATAGCTCAGATGATGACTACACTGCTTAGCAAGTTTGTCACTGGAAAGACTCTGCCAGGTGTTCCCTGCAGTGAGCCTTGTTTTGGCTTTGTCCTGAGGCATATCTGCAAGGGGTTGGAACATGCAATGCGCTTTTCCCAGCCAATATGTGTAGGCCAAAAAACAAAAATCAGCATAAAACAGACAGAATTCAACATTACTGAACAGTAAAAACACACTAAGTCTGCAACTTTAATTACTTTAATCCAAAGTAATTCAAATTTCGCACATTTATCCAAAATTATTTTACTGAAGTAGTCTGTATTAAGTTTGTTGTATAAGTGTACAGTAGAAGAGAGAGCAACCTTCAGGATGTAAGTTCATAACAGGCAATACTGTCAACCAAATTAATGTGTTACTGAGGAGTTGCAGTGAGCATTTATATGCAAAGCATGGACAAATGTCTCAGGAAATCAACGTTGCTTTTCCATTACAGTAACTCTATACTGTGTCTGTCTACTCAGGTTTGTCAAATAAACAAGGAAACCAACTTGTTTTAAAATGGACAAAATCTCTAACGCATAGTACTTAGAAAAAGGCTTGAGGAAATGGGGAATTTTTAAAAAATGGATTAAATACACTATTGTGCACAATGGCTTTGGAAGTTTCTGTTTTTATTTATGGCAATTCTGTGCATCACTCACCAGGAGTACACTGATGTAGCAGAAGATGCTTCTTTGCAAAAACCCATGAATGAGCTCACAGCTTTCATTACATAACTCTTCTGGCCAAGATCACACTCATTGTATTAACTACTCTAATTAAGTTGTACAGAAAACCTCATGGGAATGAAGGAGAACATTCAGTCTAGTCCAATAAAGGGAAGAAAAAAATGTAAAGTGGGAGACATCTAAAGCACACATTTTATTCTTCACATCACTATGTATATTTCAAGGTGTGAGCATTTTACATCTTAAAAAAGGATCCCTTTCAGTTCAGATGAGTTTTACTAGAATTCTATCCATCTCTCTCTACGACATAGGCCCTGGTTACTACTACCTTGAGTCTTTGCCCTGGTGGGCAGACCCTCAATGGTATTGCAGACAGCATGGCCAGGGTTGAGATGCATGTCTCTCCTTGACCCAACCTTGTCGTTCTAATGGCACCTTCTGTATATCGGTTCAGCAGGAAAAATGTCTGGCAGCTTTACAGTTAAGAGGGTAAAGAGTGTCCACCAGGGCAGTGTGTAAATGTCACTGTTCTTATAATAAGTGCATAATAAGGGTGCTGACCAATCCCAGCAGCCTTTGGAAAGGACAGCAAAACAATGGTCCTTTCAGTTTCTTTCAGGCCACTTAAGAAACATATCAGATGCTCTTACCATTGTCTTTATGCCACCAAGAAGCTTCACAAAAGGCATGGACAACCTGAAGAAAATGTAATAACTTTTCTGAACAGAAAAATATCACCAGCTGCGCTTATCACCATTACTTATGCGAATAAGTCTGGTCTTGGACAGAAGATGGGTCTGAAGGAAATCAATAATTAAGCTGAATTCTGTGCTCTTTTCATCATATGTCTGCGTGTCCATTCAAGTACCAGATACATGCTTTGAAAAAGTTCACCTCCAGTGCTCTTGTTGAAATATAACTAACAAGAGGAACAACGAGGATTTGCAGCTGGGTCGATATTCCTTCCGAGTCCTTGTTATGAGTAAGCTAAATACGGGGAATTACGCAAAATCCAGTACAGACATTGATTTTGCTCCATCCCCTGTAGAGTTTTGGCACTTAAAACCATTTAAGTCTTTATGAAATATAAGGCAGACCCTTCCAGGCATCTACGGAAAGCCAAGTCTGCAATAAGTGTAGAAGTAACCAGACGGTGGCGGAAACATTACGTTGTCTGGCTGCTTCCTGTGGTGTGGACGCACGACAAATGCACCGCAACAAGTGGAGGTGACAGCACCAGTTTAGAATCGCAGCCACGGCCCCATTACTTGAACCAAGTGCTTGTTCACATTGACGCTGAAAACACGTAAACAAAGTGCCTTCAGAAAGTTCTGTCCTCCACTTTTTTCTTTAGGCTTGAAAAAAGCCCAAGCAAGTAACATTTGGAAAGGAACTAATGCATGCATACATTTTAAAGTGATTTAAAATACGATTTAGCCCTTTATTCACAAGTAGGCTGCAGAAAGACAATAAATGCATAGGGATCCTCTCCTGCCCAGGGATCGATACCCCCCCACTATAGCATGCAACCAGTAGCTATTGTCCAACCACAAAACACACCATGGTTGGTGTGTGCGAGGTAGTAGGTGGGAAATGAGTGACGGAGCACCAGTACATCCCAATTTTTTTATGCCTCCATGTTAGCTGTGACTAAGAGTGAATCGATAAGAGTTTGTTACACACCACAAGATATTTACACATTCCAAATGAAGTACAAAGTGCAAACAGGCTATTGCAGCAAAGCTGTAGAACATTGAGATGAGCTTAAGCGCAAAAAATGGACAAACTACTTTTTTGGTTCATTGTCTGAACCATAAGTCCTCGGTGGTCTTGCTGTTGGATCATTACATCCAGCAAAGGCTGATTGCCAGTTTGCTCATTCACGAGGATGGGGGCAAACAAACTGTGCCTGAAGGGAAAGTGCACGATCAGCAGGGCCACATCCCAGGGTTCATTTCACAACATGTGTTTGGAAAGAAGTCACGTGGGAGGTTTTGAGTCGATATGCAGCCAGTCAAAGCCAAAACTGCCGAAAGATACTAGCAGTACTGCAAGCAGGATGCTAAGCAGAGGCTGTAGATGGAGCACTTGAAAAAATATGATTTATGAGGAGGGATTTGCATTACTCTTCAGCAAACTCTGATAAAGATCTCCTCAGAAGCTCCGATGATGGATGTTTGTACATAAAAGTCACCATTTTAGCTCTGTACGTGAACGCAAGCAAATAAATCAGAAGAGCCGATGAACAAAAAGAGTCCACGAGGTCAACATTTCAATGCAATTTCATGACAATGAAGCACATAGAAACTGTGCAAGGTTTCACAAACACTAGATGTGCAGTTTTTTTTTTTCTGATTTGGAAAACACTAAGTTATATTCCCACTGCCAGCATTGCCAAAAAATAGGTTACTGAGGTGGAGACCAAGGGAGGTTTTATTAAATATTTACAAGACATTAAATTAGTGATTAACACAATTGCTTTAAGAAAAAAGTTTCCATATGGGAGTAGAGAAGACTGCTCAAGTTAGCCTCAGCAAAGGTAATGTTGAGAGACTTATTGTGGCAAATTAATCGATTCTCCACCAACCCTTCCATAATACCTAACTCTTCCCATGAATGAGGTTCAGCCGAATGGCAATGAGTGAAGACACCCGGGAGAAATGAGGGAACTCAGCCGAAGAACTCAGTTCTCTGAAGATGACTCACGGTGAACAGATTCTTATTGCCAACACAATTAAAGCAAGACTCTAATCCTATCATTCTGTAAATCCACGATCCACTTGAAGAGCTTTGCCTGCTTGCCTTTTCTCAGCCAGGATGAGTTGGCTGAGAAAGAGGCCCTTGTTACTGGGTGAGTGGAAGCCTTTTAGCAGAGAACCTGGGGAAGAATGTCTGATGATCTCATGACCACCGCTGGATTTTTGTAGAAGGCTTCAGCCTGTGCCCACATCCACACAAGAACAAATTAACTTATTTCATAGACTTCTGAATTTTTTTTACATCTCAAACTCTTTAGAAACTGATTCCTACCCCTGTGAAGTTAAGAAGGGAACCTACTGGATCTGTACATCCACCTGACCACAAGGACATTGGATCATAGTGCGAGTTATAGCTGGGCATAATATGAGGTTCACAACCATAGGTCGTAGAAACACTTTGCATCACTTGCTGGGATTCTGCTGATGTTCAGGTGACTCCAAAGAAATGAACCTTCAGATTCAAGCCTGTGTCCTTCATCATTTATTTGGCTTAGCGAAACACAGAAAAGTTGGACCGAGTTAATGTTTTTGCATGTTTCTTTTTTGTTTGGATAAAACTGCAAAACATTTTAGTGGCTGTTACTATCCTTTTAAGATAGAACAGAGGAATAACTGCTCAGAAAAGAGAAGAAGAAACTGTAAAGTCTGGTAGTTGAGAAGGGGGTGGAGATAGGAACAGATTAGTTAGAGTGAAAGAACACATTTAGCAGCAGAACCGCTTTGTAGTGTAACCCCCACCACGTTCACCATAACATATATTTTCCCCCAAAGCCACTCATGCTCAGACAATATTTTCAAACTTAAAGCATTTCATTTGAGGGCACAAACAACACGTCTTTGTAGAAGAGCAAGAATGTCTGATCTTACTGCCAGAAGTGAAGGAAAAAGACGCACAGATTACGGTTACGGCAGGATTCTCAGACATGCCTAAATTTCGAGATTTCTTTCAGCATTTGACTCTGCTTTGAGCACTTACAGGTAAAGACAACAGAACGCAGGGAGCGGTTTAGCATTTCACAGCTACGAAGCTCGTGTCTTGTCATCAGCTTTCATCTCTTATTGTGGACAGTCGTATTCTTTGAATGCTGCTATGACCTTCAGCTAAGTGTTTCAGTCAGTCATAGAATAGAACCAAATGAACTTCGGAGCTACCAGGGGACAGAAGACAGTGAAATACTGATAATGGGCTTCTTCTGAAGTATCCTGCACTGACAACCACTGACAGCAGCTAAGAAGCACGTTTCATTTCATCAGTTCAGCCTCGGAACCGATGGACCTGCCAGCGTCATCTGTGTATTTCAAGTAGTGAGGAGAAGCGATATTTATCAACCGCATCGTTTTTTCCACAGCTGACCATAAATCCCCTCAAGTTAATCTGCTGCATTTAGGTCTGCGAGGATGCAGTTGTTGAGAAACAAAGCGATGAGCCAAACGGGAATTAAGGATGATGCTAATAACTAAAACAGATGTGTTAAAGTTCACCATTGTACATTTTAAAAAGAAGAACAAATACCACTGTCGTAAAATTGCCTAAATTACTTTAGAAACAGAAGGACAGAGTCCATCGCTTGTATGTTAGGAAGATAACCTGGAGGATGGTTATCTGAAAGACCCTCTTTGCTGGCGGAAAGTTAATGATTTCGCGAATGATCTAAGAATGGCTCTTGCTCACGATATTATAGTGTGTTTGCCGCATTAATAAGTTAAATCGCTTCCAGCCGTTTGAAAGAATGGCCCTCTGAGATGAATGTCCACAAAGGCCCTTTCAGACTATCAGTTCTGAAATGAGAAAATTGAGGGAGTTGAACGGAACCTGGAAATGCAGCATCAAACAGATTGAATCAGTTGATGCCTTCATCTTGTGCTATCTTTACGGAAAAATATTTCAAATTAAAACACAGCTACCAATCCGGTGTACTTTATGGGCAAAACTGGAGAATAATATTTTGTCACACCTTGTTTTTTTTTTTTTTTTTTGCAAAGAATGTTCCTTTGTTGGTGCAGTGGTTCTCCAGCCACATGACTTCAAATGTACAATGCTTTAAAAAGGCAAAAGTATTTAAATTAATAATACAATACAAAGGGATTCGGTGGAACAAACCAATTAATCTTTGGCTCAAATGCGGATTGCTTAAATTCTTCTTTCACTGTGTGGCCTTGACCACATTAGCAGTGACGTCTGTACGCTTATTATAAGACATGCAACTAAAATAACCGTAAGACTATAGTACCGCCAAGTCCCAAATGGCCTGGAATACTGGGCTTCAGTTTTGCTTTTTTTTCCAAAGAGCCGACAAGGTTGCTTCAGAGCATCAGAATACATTACGTATTTAAAAATAAGCAAAAATGTTAAGGCTGGTAAAGGTTAAACAAAAAAAACCATGGAAGGAGTTCTAGGCTAACAGGCTTTAAAAAGTGGAGAAAAGTCATGCAGTGTGGTGTGACATCCCCTCTGGCTAATAAAGAGTAATTAAATGTTAAAGTTAAAAAAAAAGAAAAACTGAATGAGAAAAATGTAAATCAATGCCTTTCTGTACAGTGCGCCGCTCCTTTTCAACTACAGTAAGGTCGGGGTGAGGCTGGCACATGGGAAACTCTGTGTGGAACTAAGAGATCGATAAATGCTACCATAAAAACCGCAACCTGCTTCTGTTTCATGACCACAAATTAGCCGCGCCTCACACACAAAGATGATTCCCGTTGCCATGGTGACCCACTGAAGTAGCAGTGAAAACATCGATGCATTTTGTGTGTCCATCTGACAACAGACCCTCAAAAAAAAAGAAACCCTTGTCCTCTATTTCCATAAAAAAAAAAAAAAAAAAAAATTGCCTTTCAGGAACATCTATCGCCACTCCACTCTGTGCATCAGCCCAGGCTCAGCACACTCAAAGGAAGTCTACTGACTATGTTCTCAGCCAGACTTCCAGCAGGCTGCTCAGATCTTGACTTCAGATAACGGCAGACGGTGGAGAGGAAAAGGTAAGAACTGCAATCTCACAGAACCATCCCCTTCCTGGGAGCATTGCATTGTTTTGCAGAGATTGTGCAAGGAACCAGTTGCAACATCAGGGCACGGGGCCACAGCACATCACTCGTTGCTGGGACACAGGGTTCAGCTGCTGCTTCCCACCGAAGATGCTCGGTGTATGTTCATCCAATGCTCAGATCTCCACCCGTGACCCACAGGCCCAACTTACGGCTTGTTAGCAGCCCCCTTCATGGGTACTGTTGCTTTGAGACGTGGCTGGATCACACACTGGAATGGCTGCAAAGGTCGCTTTCAGTTGCACAATCCTCCCACACCCATTCAAACACCCACACAACCAGACATAAACAGCTAGTTGCTCCTCGTAGCTCAATCCACTAATCGACTGGCTCTTTATGCTGTCTCCATTATTACAATTGTTAACCCAGGGAATAGCAGCTTCTCTTCAATTTAGCACATCTCCTCTCAGCTCCTACAGTCACAGCAGGTCCTCCATTCATCTAAGCCACATATCGTGCACCTTGGCTCATTAAGCAACGTGCGCAAAAATGCACAACGGCTTTTTTGTGCGAGAATGATTATCTGTGTGTGAAAAGCAGCAGGGGAGTTTGTCAAGTTCTCCCATTAGTTTGTCTGGTACTTCCATTAAGGAGCTAAGTTTTACATTTCATTAGATTTCTGTGTATCATTACCTAAGGGTTCCGGGTGGGTGACCCCTTTTCCCCAGGATATGCTCCTAAATGCGAACTTCGCTTTTCAGACCAGTTGTCAGCCCGCTCGAGCATGGCTAATTGAGAAGTAACTGGCGGTGGATGTTGAAACTTTAAGCACAGGTGTCAGTCACTTTAATCTGCCCGGCAGCACATTGTGCTGTGCAGCCTGTTCAGCACCAAACCCGCAGCTGCATTACAAGTACTCCTGAATCCCCGTTGTAGGTGGGAAAAAAAAGCCAAGCGGAAGACACCGGTGCCCCTCGGTGGAGGAACGTGTGACCCGGGGATGCCCATAAGAATAACGTGGGAAGCCGTTACCTGCGAATGGGAAAAACTGAATAACCATTAACCACACTGGACTCGAAAGATAAAGCAGGAATGCCAGCGACAGGAGCAACAGCAGCTGGTGTGAGAGGAGGAGGCCAGTGCTGTGTTCACAGGGGCTGCTGGGAAACAAATGCCTGGAATGTAGAATTTCTTCAACTGGATGCCAGAGACATAAAGAACTGAATCAGTGGCAACAGTGCGCAGGAGAACAGGCAATGTCGGGGGTTGAGCAGGGTCAGACTGGTCTGGGGGGAGGCCTCAGCACCGGTGGATAACCACACATTCACAAAGAATAATGCATCCAACCCCTCCAATCCTACACATCAGCACCGGCCCTAAATCTGCTAGTCTGCAAGTTATACTTTAACAGGGCCCGCAGTTTAATCCCCACATACTGGTCCAGCATCTTCAAAAGCAGCATGTAATGCAATTAAAGTGTACACAAAGAGGTAAAAAAAATAATCATGCAACTGCCTGTCAAACTGTGGACCAGTTTCAAATTTTATTATGATCACATCTAACCCATTGCGTGTGTGCTTGAGGCCGGCGCTGCTCAGAATCACATAAGCGCGAACTGGGCACCGCTGAGGGCGGGGTGCACTTTACACACACGGTAGTCAAAATAAAATAGATGTTAGAAATGATCACCACTCAAAAAATTCACATTTTTTTCAAGATTAACTATACATCATCATGCAAAAGCTATTAAATTGTTTTAAATATTTTATTATTATTTTAAAACCACGGATGGTGACGTACGCTGTGTAATTTGTATTGCTGTTTAAAAGAGCTACAGCTGAAAGAACACACTGGCAAATACACACTGGCTAATACACACAGAAATGAGTTCAATGTCAGGAAACAGAACTGACAGCCTGCTGCCAAAAACCCAATACTGTCTTTATAATGGAGTTCTGTCGTGTACAGATGAGCTCAGGTTTGTATTTTCACCAGTGGTCCTTTAGAAATAAAACACTCCTCAGAAGGCTGTGGCGCATGGCTTCGTCCAACTGAACCTGGAGTGTTACAGCTATGTTGGACCAGGTTACCTCCACAGCTGTTAATCGCTGTCAGATGCAACACCGAAACAAAACACGTTACACTCCCGACTAAAATTGGCAGATGAGTCAGAGCGGCATCAGCCAAATGGATCTGAATCCTCAACGCCCAAACACACACATACACGTACGTACATGCACATACGCAGACATGGGCTTCCTCCCAACCTCACCTCAAGATCTCCAAACTGACTTTCATTGCACTTAGAGGGGAATAATAATAATAATAATAATAATAATAATAATAATAATAATAAACTCAGTGCAACTAACTGTCCTGCAAAGCACAAATCCTTTATTTAAGAGACATTCATTCAATTAGTCACTAATTCGCTTTTCTCCAAAGCCACTAACATCAAGCCAGCTGCAATAATCTGCCTATTTATACCACAGTGTAATGCTTACTGTATTTCAGTGTACTCAATGCAAGTACCCTTCTTAAGGGCTCTACAGCAGGACATGTGATTTGAACCCGAGTCAAGTGCAAAGCAGCGGTTCTGAACACTGTGCCACCTGCTGCCCATTAAATATAATAAAATATTTTGAAAGTTAAATACAAGGAAGATATTAAATGCATAAAGTTTGGGGGGTAGAGTAGGTCAGAATGAACAGGTCACAAAGTGAAACGACAAACAGATTCCAAAGCTGCTAACAATTGACAGGGCATCCTGGAGAAATGCAGGGTCTGTCTGACTGCAGCACTCAGAAGGCAGTGTCACCCCCACAAACAGACAGGAATGATTTCCCTCCTAGAGAAAACAGCCTGAATCACAGAGAGAACAAGCGGATGGAGAGAGTGGGATACCTTACTATTGATTCTGGACCTCCTTTTCTTCTGCGCCTTCCTGTCTCGCTTGTCCAGAGACTCCCTCCTCCCCAGAGAGGAGCCCATGTCGGACCATCAGGCTTGGGGCAAAAAGCAATCCAGGGGTTCCCCTGCTCTTGCACGCCACCCACCCCCCCCTTCCCTGCAAAGTAAGGCAGCCGGACGAGTTTTCAAGACCAGGGTGCCACAGAGAAAGAAAAAGCAGAGGGAGGGCGGCAGCTCTCCCTGGTAGCTGGGGAGGCTGGGAGATGGGTGTCGGAGGAGCTTCGGAGCCAGGGCAGGCAGACGGAAAGCAGCAATGGCAGCCCGTTCCGCGTGTCGCTTGATGTGCCGCGGAGAGACGGCACCGGGATTCCGTTCAGCTGGCTGGCGCGCTACAGGGTAAGGGGGCGGGGCCGTCACTCAGCCAATGGGCTGGGTCCAGCTGCAGCTGCACTGGGGAGGGAGGTGGGGCTCAGGTGGTATTCCCCACCTGATGACAGGGAACAGCTGGAGCCATGGCATGAGGGTGGTCTGGGTGCTGGGGCGTGAGGGTGGGGGGTTACATCGATGCAGCTCTGACAGCAAATTCCACACCCGCCCCCTCCCCCTCTCACTCTCCCTTTCACTTTTTCTCTTGCTCGCTTTTGTCTCTTTCTCTCACTCTCCCCTGTCTGCTTACTCTCGTACTTACATTTTCATGTCATTTGCTCTCCAGTTCTCAAGGACTGCTCTAGTAGTAGTGTTTATCTACCTTTTCTTATTCATTCTGCCATAATACTCTGCACTGTGTGCATGTGTGCGTGTGTGTCCACGCTCGCATCTTTGAATGACATCTTCAAGTGCAACCTCTGGTGAAGGAAACAATAAAAATCCTGTGGCCCAAGATACCTGCAGACCATTCACGCTACAAACCGGCACGTGATGACAGTGCACCTCCTGCAGCCGCAGCAGCTCCTGGCACAGGCAGCACAGGATGACTGATGGATAAACTAATGGCTGTTTCTCAGCTCCTCTCCCTCATGTGGCGTCAACAGGCAGGCAGGTGTGGGAGACCAGGCTGCTCTACCCTGCACATGCGAATCGAACATTCACACTCCTGCGTTTACACCCAAAAAGGTCACCGGTGCCGTGACGGTAGCACGTTTGACCGATGTGTGGCAGTGCGGGCTCGGCGCTCTTCACGCTCCATTCCCCCCGTGAAACAGAAGCATGGGCTGACGCCTCCATTAAGCCATGAAACGAATGTTCATTACAGTGTAAATTCTATTGACTCATAGCTGATCATCATGGGTTATTGTTCTACTGCTGATAAAGGCAAAAAAAATCATCCCAGTTCTCTATTCCCATTCTTTGTTCATTAACTCTGAATGGTGAGATGATCAAGCTGAAAAGACCATGAGATGACATCAAGTGGAGATGTAGGATCTTCCGGTTATCAGCACCCCTCTCCCAAGCTGTTAAAGAAATAAGTGGCTCTAAGGCTGTAATGTTGATGTGAAGCCCAGACCTTTACTGAGTGATTTTTCTAACATATATTTTGTTTTTGTTCTAATGACACCGCACCTTTGAGAGACTAACAGATGCAGAGAAATGCTGCAGGCAGCAGCTCATAATGGTCAAAGACCATAATGCTGGTGGTATGTTATGTCACATGTTCATGGCTATTAGCTTGTAAAAGTAGGGAAGCAGCTGCAGGGCCCATTATGTCTAAAGAACTGTGTGGTGTTACCATCTAAGGTATGGTTATGATATCATTGCAATTTACAGGGAGCCACCACAGTTGTTGTGAAGCACAGAAACTGCCACAAGACCAGGAAATTGGTGACCTGGACATAATTTTTAGGCACAGTCTTCCCTCGATTTGTATGGACTCATTGTCCCTTGAACATGATGTGATTTTTTTATAGTCTCACATTACGTGCTGATATGCTCAATACAAAATGGTTCAGCCAAAAAAATCTGCCAGAAAAACTAAAAAAAGCTCCACACTTGCCTCATGTATATGATGTTACCTACTTCTACATAGGTGAATACGGTAATATTTAGTGCCGTTCTACATAGGTGAATTATGGAAAGAACGCAAGTTATCACTCACCATGAGAATTGACTTCTAGGAGTTTCATCCGTGCAAAAAAGCTGAATGTACAGTATACCTGGTTGTAAATAAGAAAGTGTTTTATTCATTTCAATTACATTGCGGTGGCGAATCCTTTTTAGTGGTACCAGGACAGTGTACACAATGCTGTTTCTTACTTTGGTGTTATAGTAAAATTTAAGGAAACTCTTTGGAGTTTTTGGGCTTGGCTGGAAAGCATTACAATATTCCCCATGAAAAATGATGGAAATAGTTGCCTCAATTTACATAGTTTACAGCGTGGCCTTTTCAGGAATCAATTTGGCGCGTAACTTAAGGTATGACTGTAGTAAAACCAAAAGTAAAAACTATACCTGCTTTGCTACACTGAATTGTGCATTTGATCAACAAGTTTGGACACATACCAACTCAGGAATTTTAAGTGCAGACAAAATTGTAAATATTAAACTAACATTTAAATTAATAAGATCATATTTGTGTTGAATGCAGCTGTTCCAGATGTTTCTCATACAAATATTGGACTTTTTTTTGTACAACAAATCTGTGCAGCTGTTTTCCTCATGTGTTCTCAGGCCCCCTGGGAGATGCTGGCGGACATACAAGGTAAATTAAGGGTTTCCCCAGGGTGAGTCTCTTCCCCAGAGATATGAGAGAGTGCACTTGTCCACAGTGCCCTGTACCCAAGGCAAAGAGTCTGGGTTGGAGTTTAGAGTTGTGGACACATCGAGGCACATCAACTCCATACGTTTCCCTCTGAATTACAAATGACGTTTCACAAAACTCTAAACAGGGTGTCAAATTCAGCAAGAAACTGCACCACAGCTTGGCAAAGAGTAAGTTGAGAAAAGCACCAGTTTGTCATATTCTATACCCTGGCACCGTGTGTGTGTGTTACTTCAAACATTGCTATAGAATTATGTGAATAGGGACGGATTACACTCCAGACTACTAAAATTTTATTCAGTTTTCTTTTCACAGAAGTGTGGGCATTTTACTGTGTCCTCCCAGGCGCTTAAGATTCATTCACCTGCTATGACCACCACATCCATCCGTAAAAGTGAGTCACCGGCAAGATCTTCTGTGGCTGCAGCCAAACGGCAAAACAAAACAAAGCACTGTAAGTGGACACTGCTGAACACCTCGCATCAATGTTTTGTCTCCATGACCTCGCTGCCAATATTGTGCCTCTGTGGGGAATCAATCAATTAATGTATTGATCAGACCATCCATACATCCATCATGGGAACAGCAGAATACCAAGAAGAAGGGCCTGACCCTAACCGCTCCATACAGCGCAATCTCCAAATCAAGATCCCTTAGGGAAGAAGCCAGCACTGGTGGATTAATATGCAAAAGAGAAGTAGCTTTCTGAATACAAAAGACTAAAATTTAAGGTTCATTGACACACTCTCCACATTTCAAAATCATCCATGCCTGCATCCAGACCACGTTTATTACAATTTTTACGTAGAATCTTGTTTTTTTTTTTTTTTTTTAAATGAATACAAACCGAGCAACACCGCAGAATGTAATTTTTCAAATAATGTGGGCTCAGACTTCCTGAATTTAAGAACAAATTTATTGCGCTGCAATCCCCTCAACAGTCAATACAGTTTGCGGAATAATAACCACGAAGGATCTGAGTTGGAGTCTGCTTGTCAGATCCTGAATTCTGCAAGCTTTGTATTAACAGGTATGACTTCTTATTGCCTGGCTTATCTAGATATGACAAAGCCAGGATCTTCACACTCACAATGAAGAAGACTATTGCTTGTTTGACTCTTATTATAATCACAATCGATACATGCATGGTTTCTGTTAGCATCAATTATTCAGAATTGAAAAGGCCTGACAACTTATAAATGTTCATCAGCAGTCTACAGATAGCGGCCATTCTTTATTGCAATTCTATGAGAGTCAAGATCTCTTTAACACATACAAACTGGCAGTTTCTTTTCTTCTGTAGAAAACAAGCTCTGGATGGAATAAGCAAACCCATTCAGATGGAACTGCGAGGTTGTGTATAAAAGCATGAGGAATCCCTTAGAGAACCAAAAGAAAGAGAGAGAGACTTGTGCACCGGGACAGAGGGACAGGCAAAGGTCCGCGGAGGTCTGAGCAGCAAAGTGGATCTGACTGTAGTTCTGCGATGTGGGATAACAGAGGCACTGCAGCTCACCATGGTGACAGCTTGGTGCAGGCTTGATAAGAATGTGCCCTACTGACTTGCAGCACCCCAACCTCCCTTATCCTCCCAGAGCCCTCATACACCCCACCACTCCGAGCTCAGGGATAAAGCTGTACCATGGCTGCTCCCCTACCTTAGTGTGGAGCTTCGCCAGCTGCTTCTCATCCACATGGCTCTGCGTGTACACACGTCTCTTGTAGCGGAACTGTGGGGGAGGGAAAACAGGCCACTCAGAGCAAAACCTGCACCCAAGAACAGTCCCACCTCTTCACCAACCAACCAAGAACGATGCCCGCTTTGAAATAATTGTACAGTGATGAACTCTGATTTGTTTGACAAAATTAAAATTTAATAAAGTTAATGTTTGATCTGTGTAACTCATAGGATCTGTGTACACTTCTAAGAGTTGTACTGTCACTTATGATAGTGCAGCTGATGTAACCATTATTCTTGCATGTTCCCCCTCTTTCCAGACTTGTTGTTTGTGCAAAAAAAGAAAGAAAAAACAAATAAATAACTAAATAACTAAAAATAATCATTTGATATGACACAATGGCATAGCTGCCACTGGATTCAATCAATCTACTTGGTTTGTGAGCTCAGAATGAGAAAACTGCCAAATAAAAATGTTGCCCAAGATATGGGAATATGGCAGAAAATGTATACTGAGCATTCCTATGCTTCTGAAGTGAAATCACAGTTATGTTAGTTTGGGTGCACTTGGGGTTCTGGGAGCTCTCAGAATAAACCGGAAGGCCAATTCTTTCAGCTTCGCTTCAGTACGGTAAGATGGGACAGGTTTGGAAATAATGAGCAAACATTTGAGGTAGTTAAAGTGAAGGGGACCCCATACAAAAAAGCTCTCAGATCCATGAATGAGTGCCCAGATGGTCTGATGGGGTTCTACACCAGGGATGGTCAAGCACAGCACCTCACAGTTTAGAAAAAATATGAATTAGTGGATCAACATGTAAAGCAAAAGATGAGGTGATTTACATTCAGCAAAAAAGCTGCTCACCCTGCATCTCTCGAGAACCTGGGTTGCAAACCCAATTCTATCTGACTGCCCAGCATCAGAGGATATTACTGCTGTTTCACTGTGTGTCCCAATAATATCTGCGATATGCCTAAATCCCACTGCAGACAGCAAAATACATTTTGAGCTTCTGAATTGAAACCGTTTGTTTCATTAAAGTACTCTGGCGTAGTACTGGTCACACCGTGTGACTATCATGCTGCATTCTCTGGGGCTGGCATTATGAAGTCTGCAATAAATCAGGTACAGAAAATAATGAGCTTTTTCAAATTAGCCAGGTGCAAGAGGGAAAAGATAATTGGCAATTCTTTTCAAAGGCGAATGACACAGATGACTGCTGGAATGGAATCTATAATTCTATCCCCTCCCGCAGAGGAGAAAAAAATAGGTGACAAATAAATTTATCAAGTGTGTTGAATGCTCAGGTGTTTTCATACAGTATACAAGCGACTGGAACAGAGGAACATGATGATGTGAGCCCAGACTTGGTATAAATTCTGTCTCTTTGTCTCACTGTCACTCCCTCTCCCTCCCTCCTGCTCCTGCTCTCCCTCTCTCCCTCTCTCTCTCTCTCTCTCTCACACACACACACACACACACACACACACACACACAGAAGGGCACTATCAATCCTGCTCTGTACATATTCCTCACTTCTGCAGGCAGCACCACGCAGACATGTAATGCAACTTCCCAACGATGAAGAAAGGTTCTCCATGCAGCAGATTCAAACCAGAACGCTGTAGGAGCTCAGTCTCAACAGTGGGTCTTGGCTGAGATACATATACACTTTTAACTGCCACATAGCCTAGATGAAAGTGGTACTTTTTGACACCCGAAAATCCTCTACCCTGCCGTGAGCCCCACGAGGTCCTTTATGGCAGATACCAGTAAAACCACTGCAACAGACAAGCCTATCATACTGTAACTCTTACCTCCAGGTATGGCACCGGAGAGATGGAAGGGAGCGGGTACTCTTTCAAAAGCCGTTCCTCGTCTAGGAACTTCCCAGCTTTTCCATTGTAGGCTGGCTGGAAGAGCCCATAGTTGAGCACGTCCTTCAGGCTCTGATTCAGAGTACACAGGATGCGCTGCTTGGAGGTCCAGATTGGGGCCTCCGTGTTGAATTTCATGCATTTCTGAGGAACAGAAAAAGAAAAGGACATGTGAGAAATATGCTGGCAGCAACAACCGTGCGACAAAAGACCAAAAAATCTAGGTCAGACTTCAGCCTATGTGATATCTGTGTTGAGCGACATAAATCACCATGAGAAACATTTTGTAGCTGAGGGGCAGCCACCCCAGTCCCTGACAGCCATATGTTGTGCTTTTAATTGGTCAAATGAAGTAATATGAAGTAATATTAGAAAGTGTTCTTCAGAATATTCTAGATTCTGGGACAAACTGGTCTCCTTCTGTAAAATCCAAGGTATGTAATAGGGCAGATGCTCCTTTATTAACACTGAAATGGCTGCAGACAAAATGGAATTAACTGTCTTTCCAAGTAACTGTGGATGGGGAGGCTTAAAATGCAAAAATCCAGCCATCTTTGCTTATTTGCCATTGTACTTTTTTGACAGCAAAAAACAAACAGTTCCTTATCAAATTTTTCTTACAAAGCAATTTCTATACAAGGAGAAGCAGCAGAACACAGAAATATAACACACGGAGGAAATGGGAGAATACAAGGCTGCAAGAAGCAGACATGGTTTGTATGAAGAAGAAAGCTCTGCCAAAGCATAAAAACACAAATCTCCCTGCAATCAAGTCAACTTTTACCAGGTGCTTGGGGACAGCAGCAATGCTTCATGCATTTATTCCGGATTTAAGCATAAAATATCCACCCTAGGCGTCACAGCACCCAGGATGATGGGACATGAGTTCAAACCTGGCTCAGTCTGCATGGAGTTTATATGTATCACCCTTGTCTGCTTGGGTTTCCTCCTACAGTCTGGAGACATGTGTTTGAGGTTAATCTGCTACTCTAAATTGCCCATACATAGTTTAATAGCCTGGAACCCAAAGTTTCTTGATCACCACATCCCTGCTCACAATTAAGTGGTTAAAGATGATGGATGGATGGATGGATGGACAGATAGATGAATGGCATACCCATGCTATTTTTGTTTAAAGCTGAGGCCCTGCTGTTTGATCTGGTTCCAATGTGTAGTAATGACTTGGATGCCTTGCAGGGTCAGATTCAGTTCACACTGTTCACCAGGAAGCATGGAAGTATTAGAAAAAGTGCACAGGCAGCCGTGTGGTAGACGGACCATCACGCTCAGCTAGTATCTCAGCCCTTCCTGCATGGCTTCCACAAGATCATCCGCAAAAGGCCTATCGAGCTCACATGTCCAACACCAGGGTTCACCAAGTTCTCGCATGCCGCTTTAAAATGAAAATGAAACAGAGCAGGTTTTAAGTCATAAGGGAGTTTAGTGTAGGCAGATAAACCTTTTAGCAAGGATCACTGTTAATCAAGTGGGTTCCCCGGCAAAGAAAGGCTTTTGCACAGCAAATTGCTGAATGCACAGACTTCCACGAGCAAGCGGGAAAGTAATTTTTTAGGAGCTGCTATCAGTGGAAAGCCCTGTGTTGGAATAATGCAGGACAAAAAGCACAAAACTGTGACTTTAATGAATCTTTTTTGAAAGACGTGGCAAGAATGAACTCCAGTTTCTGAATAATGGCAAGAAGTAATTACCATTCGGATGCTGCGATCGGGGCGATTTGAGCAACGGAGCAGACCCCGAAGGGTTTCACTAAACCGAGGCAAGGTTTTATCTTCCCAACAGAGACCCACGTCCCTCCCAGTTCTATTTAGGTTCTTAAAATGCACTCTTTTGTTAAGGTTTATTGAAACAAGCAGTGTTTTGACAAGAGAGACAAGAGGCGCCTCAGCCAAGTGTCACAACAACAGAGCGAAGCGTGCGAGAGTCCCATCTCCGTCGTTTCCCCTTTGCCAAGGAGAGCCTGCGACACTGCTGTGGTCCCAGCCTCTGCCAGGCATCAGTGCATAAGGCACAGCCCTGGCCCAGACAGCTCTCAGACAAAAAGAATGGAGGATGGCACCTGAAGCTTCCTACAGTCCAAGGATGTGTCAAGATTGCATCCAGGCAACGGGAGGAGCAGAACGAGATGTGATTTCCATTTACGGAGGAGACGTGGAGGTTGGGGGGTGGCATTAATCTTTTCCGCGGTAATAATGCCTTGTTCTAATGAGCATTCATTGCTTCTGCTTAGAATCTTCTTTCTCGGTCCCACATTACAGAAGATGTTTAAACAGGAGTTTAATAGTCGCCATGGCTGAATGAAGCCATTAGTCGTATGAGTTTAATTGTCTGTGCAGAGATTTGTTTACAGCAGTCACAGAACACCTATTGGATCTTAGAGGTGTGCGGCGCACAGGTCACAGGACACCACTTGCAGGAGTCATTAAAGGCTGACAGGCAATTCTCAGACTTATTAGGGAAGGTTTTCAAATCATCCCCCCTTTCTTGCTCCTCCGCTGTTCCCCCGGCAAAAGTCTTCCGCAGCCTCATCTTGCAATCGGACTCGCACCAATTCACTTTCATAAAAAGGGGGGAAAAGAGCCTCGGTTGCATCATCACTGTTGACCCCCGCCACCACCTTTCCCGAAATGGTGCTTGAGAATCTCTCGGGCCCAGATTTGAAAAATATAAAGCTCTTCGGTGATCAGAAGGCACAAAACGTGAAGGATGGGTCCGGGGGCCATCAGATAAACATCTGTTGGCTTAAACAACAGGTTCGTTCCGGAAAGACTCTCACTGTGACAACTGGTTCAAGTCACACACGCTAATATTTGGTTGGACCGCCTTTAGCTTTGACTGCGGAATGCATTTGCCGTGGCATAGTTTTGATAAGCTTATGCTATGTCACAGCATTTATTTCTGTCCATTAATTTTTCACCAAGATCTTGTATCGATGATGGGACAGTCAGACCGCTGCGTTAAGTCTTCTCCAGCACAAAATCCCAAAGATTCTCAATGGGGTTAAAGTCTGGACTCTGTGGTAGCCAATCCATGTGTGAAAATGATGTCTCTCTCATGCTCCCTGAAGCAATCTTTCACAATTCGAGCCCCATGAATCCTGGCATTGTCATCTTGGAAAATGAAGAAAAAATCCACTGAAGGAAAAACCTGCTCATTCAGAATATTCAGGTAGTCAACTGAACACATTTTTGGGCACATAACGTTGCTAAACCTAGACCTGACCAACTGAAGCAACCCCACACCATAACACTAAGTTAAATCCAGGTGGTGACTTTTTTTTGGCCGGGCAGTGTATAATTATTATTACTATTATTATTTTCTCTTGAACAAAAAGTGGACAGTGACACAGTTCTCTGTGTTGTAAAACAAGAGCAACACATTATGTCAGCTAGCAAAGCTGGGTATACTGATCTTATTTAGCAGCTAAGAATTTGACAGATTTCAGTGCTTTGGCCGTGTTCACAAGCATTTTCCATTCCTTGCTCCGTTTAAGTAATATCCCGTTTTAGTTGGATCAATTAAAGGAAGTGGCTGATTTATGCTCAATTGGAAATCCTCATTAAATAAATTTCCATGACTAGCAGTTTGCGTGAAAAATAACTCCACAGTGCGGCGGTTAAATTTGTTAAATAAGTGTGTGTGTGTGTGTGTGTGTGTGTGTGTGGGCACGCACATGTGTACCCCTGCAGGGTGTTATTTACCAATTAAAGCCATCTCTTGCACACCAGCAGTAAAGGGAGCCACTGTGAATGAAGCTGTGGAGTTAATAACCTCACTGGTGTTTTCACAGCTGGAAAAGCCAGTCCATCAAACAGTGGCTACTTATCCCCTTCACCATCTGAAAACCTGTTTTGCTCCTGCCATAACACACAGTAAAGTGTGCTGTTCTGACCAGAGACCGTCAACTTATTCAGCAGAAATGCGAGGGGCTCAAATGGCTTCGGTTCCATTTTTCTAACGATAAAACTCTTCAAGCTGGAAACACAGACCTCCACGGTCCATCTCTTTCAGAAACCGAGCCAAGCTGCCGGGAAAGATGAGGGCAGAGATCGCCAAATTGACAAAAAGTGTCCAATCATCACCAAGGGAGTTAACGGTTTGACAGCCAATGGCTCCCTTGTTATATATTTCATACAAAGGATAGAATGAATGGACACATCAGCACAAGCCAGAGGATTCAAGATTCTCAGATGGAGCGAATATATGAGCCAGACTTACACTTTTTTATTAAACGCACGGAATATGGTATTAGGGTATTGAGTTAACAAAGCAGTTTCGGCCCAACTCTGGTCAGCCAGTGTGAGGAGACAAAGAATATAAGAAATTACATAAAATTTGAAGGGAGAAGGTATTTGAAGCTTTCTTGCGTATCCCATAAATCACATTCAGATCACATCTACCATATAGCACATGGCAATAGAAGTGAGAACAAGCTAAAAAGCATTGTGGTTACCACTGGCCTTCAGTCAGGGAGGCTGGAGAAAGGCCATCCGAGTTGATATTCTTCCCACAACGTCCTCCAAGTACTACAAATACTCGAACCCCCACACTCCACGGGCTGAGTCCTAACCCAACCTGTCCTGTGTCCCACTGGCACTCTGCTTGCCCTGATGTGCAGAAAGGGTGCTTGAGCCCCTAGTAAAATGCATTTGGTTTTGCGTTTATAAGTTCCACTTTAACAAGAGATGCATTCAAATCACAGCACAGCAAGTCTACAACCCCAAATCAGAAAAAGTTGGGACAGTATGGAAAATGCAAAAAAAAAAAATGCAGCGATTCTTCCATTTACTTTTACTTTTATTTCATTGCAGATAGTGTGAACCCAAGATATTTCATGTTTTGTCTGGTCAGCTAACATTTCATTTGTTAATATTCATCTATTTCTGCATTTCAGGCCTGCAACACATTCCAAAAAAAGTTGGGACAGTAAAGCATTTACCACTTTGTAGTGTTTCCGTTCCTTCTTCCGTTCCTGCACTGAAGCGTTTCAGGTGTTATTTTGTCCCATTCTTCCTGCAAACACGTCTTAAGGTGTGCAACCATACGGGGTCGTCGTTCAAAATTCTCCACACATTCTCTACTCGAGACAGGTCAGGGCTGCAGGCAGGCCAGTCCAGTAGCTGTACCCTTTTCTTCTGCAGCCATGCCTTTCTAATTTCTGCAGAATGTGGTTTGCATTGTCTTGTTGAAAAATGCATGAACGTCCCTAGAAAAGATGTCATCTTAAAGGCAGCATATGTTGCTCTAAAATCTCAGTGTACTTTTCTGCATTAATGCTGCCATCACAGAAGTATACATTATCTTTGCCAAGGGCACTGACACAACCCCCTACCATGACAGACCCTGGCTTTTGGACTTGTTGCTGATAACAGTCTGTGTGGTCCTTTTCGTCTTTGGTCCGGAGCACACGGCATCCATTTCTTCCAAAAAAGATCTGGAATACTGATTCATCAAAGTCAAAAGAGTCAAAAGAGTTTATTTGTCACGTACATGGTTACCGAGTATGCCATGTAGTGAAATGTGCCCTGATTCAACAGGAGACTGTATGTGGTTACATTCCAGAAAAATTTACGAGTAAAAACAAACAACCACACACCAAGAAGACAAGAAACAAACAACAAATAGATAAGTAAGTAAGTAAATAAATAAATAAATAAAATCTTAAGGTGCATTGTAGGGACAGTGACATTGAGAGACAGGGGAGCAGTCAATGGATATTGTAGACCCTGGTTTGTGAGGATTGTGATGGCATGTTTGAGTTCAGAAGTCTTATGGCCTGTGGATAGAAGCTCCTCCTGAGCCTCGTCTGACCACAATACACGTTTCCACTGTGTGATGGTTCATCCCGGATGCCTCCGAGCCCAGAGAAGTCGAGGCCGCTTCTGGACACGGTTAACATAAGGCTTCTTTTTTCCACAGTAAAGTTTTAAGTGGCATTTTTTAATGTAACTTCGAATGGTAGTGCTTGACAAAGGTTTGCCAAAGTAATCCCTTGCCCATCTGGTTATATCAGCTATTGATGAATGATGGTTTTTGATGCAGTGCCTTCTGAGGGATGGGAGATCACGGGTGTTCAGTTTAGGCTTGCGCCCTTCCCCTTCACGCACTGAAATTCCTCCAGAGTCCTTGAATTGTTTAATGATATCATGCACTGTAGAGGAAAGAAGATGCAAATCCCTTCCAATCTTTCTTTGAGGAACATTGTTTTTAAATATTTCAATAATTGTCTCATGCATTTGCTGACAGAATGGAGATCCTCTGCCCATCTTTGCGCCTCAAAGACTCAGAGGTCAATGCAGGAATGAATGAATATTACCAAATCAAATGTTAGTTTACCAGACAAAAAATGAAATATCTTGGGTTCATACTGTCTGCATTGAAATAAAAGTCAAAGTAAATGTAAGAATCACTGTGTTTTTCTAATTTGCATTTTCCATATTGTCCCAACTTTTTCTGATTTAGGGTTGTAACAGACCCAGTATTGGTCTGCCGTCTACATGAAGTCTGGCGCACATCACGCTGAATTAGAGCGGAGTTCCTCTCTCAAAAATACTTTTAGTCAAATAAGGAGGATTGATCGCCTGCAGCCCTTCACCGTGAGAAACGCACCCCTCCACTCTTCAGGAACATGTTGGCAGGATTTTACATTTTAGTAATTTTATCAATTGGCAAAATTGGCATGGGTTCCTAAAATCCTGCTCGAAAAGGATGCTGTTGCTACATATAGCTACATGTTCCAGGCTCTGGATTCAGAGACTGGATCTACCCAAATGAAGGGGCCTGACAGGCAGATGACTGATGGGATTCACTGAGTTGCAGCAAGAGATCATCAGCTCCTTCGCTATCTGAATCATCCAGATGTGCAGCCGTTCAGCTTCGTTGCAGACTTCTGACTCCTAACACCTTCCCATAGTTTTGATGGATGCAGAGATGTCCTTAACACTGGCACCTGTTGCCTTGCAGGTGTCCTCCATGTCTGAATTTTAATACTTCAGAACTGAACACTGAGTATAGTGTAACCCCCAGTCTCCAGCTCAGACCTCCCGTGGGCAACAAAAAAATTCAGTGCAAGTTTGTACTTAGCATCTCCATTTGAAATGGAAAAACACAGCTACACCTCATTCGCCCAAATTTATTTACAGTAGAAATGTTTGTAACAAAACAAGTTCAATACTGTTATCATTTCATGTTATAATTTGTGTAAAAAAACTACAAACGTACTGTTCATTATTATAAGAAATCTGTCTGAAAGTAAAGGCAATAATCAGAAAGTTTTAAATTGGGAAATATCCATCATTTTGTCACAAAGGCATCTGTGCATGCTTTTTAGAGTCAGTGTCATAAACTCTTAAAAGAAGAGACTGGATCAAAGAATAATTAAAAGAAAAAAATAGTAAGTCAAGAAAATGATGGAGGCTCTAAACTGCCCAGCTCTGCAATGATTCTCCAGTCTCCAAAAGTTTATTACAGCATCCTCTTTGGTGGAAAAAAGCTTTTAATTCCTCCCACTTCACACCAGCATCACCCCCAGCAGCACCCAATACACTAATGATATTTTGCTCTACAATCGTAGAGTTCTTATGAAAAGAAAATGTTTGAAATACTCATGAGCTACAATTCATTCACACATATCTTGAATATTTCTGAAAAGGAATCACTGATACAATTACTGTCATTAAGGCTTAGTCGATATTAACTGGGATTCTTTCTTTAAGTGGGCAAGATGAAGAGAGCAAGAACTTGTGTAGCTGTTGCTGGTAATCACAAGATGCTCTTAGATATTCCTCCAAAGCATCTCTTTTCCTGAGAAATTTATTCTTAATTTTTATTCTAAAAAAAAAATGGAAAAGCAGAATGAACTCTTAAGGTGCACGAGAAAACTTCTGTACCCAAACAACTGCTTCCAAATACACTGCGCACATCCAGTGGCCCAAAGCAGACGTGACTGGAAACTTGGTGCAAAACTAGAATATGAGAAAACAAACAGGAGATACAGTGGACTTATGGATAAGGGGAGATCCTGCTGACCCATGCAGAGCTGTAACTGTCAGAATTCTTCATCAAAGGAGCATCAAACCGCAAGAGATGCCAGCATACTGGAAAGTGGAAATCTTGTACAAGCTGAGGCTCCCAAGAGAAAGCATGTGCAGTCGACTCTGGAAATTTCTTGGGAAACATATCGCTTTCGTATAGATTCAACAAGACGTGACACCTCTAGGAGTTGCTGTCAGGGCCTGCGACAAGTGGCGAAATAGAAAGGGCAGAAACACCTTTAAATACACTTCGCTGACATTTTCATTTATTTTACCCAAAACACAGAGATTTAAGTGTTTCACAAGGATTCTGTGTCACCACTTTGTGGGTTGTCAGTGCTTTGCGGAAACGCGTTTGGTTCAAAGTCTGCAGCTTGTAAACCCAGCCGATGTGAAATTTAATTTCAGCCCGCAGACTCAGAGCGAACTGGAATTTGCATTCTTGCTCATTCAATGTGCCAGGTTGTTTTATAATTACAAACAATAAAGAGTCAGGCTTCAAACAGCTAATCCATCAATTACATACTTTGCCAAACCAACGATGCCGCGGTCGGTTCGACTCTCACCACAGCGAAAACCCGAAATGAAAGGCAAGACAGGTTTTGAATCTCAAGAAGTCGCGGGACATAATTGTCTGCTTCTCTCTGCGGGGCATCAATAAACTGTGCGGCATTACTCGTTCCCCAGCAACCCAGAGAAACTCGCTGAAGATGACTGGTCTTTCCGTGCCAGCCTACACAGAAAATTGGGAAAATGTGTGAACTTTAGTTCACCTAATTGCCATTGCCATCCTTCATAGCTGAGCTATAAAGAGACACCCCCAACAACGTGAGTAAACTGGCAAACGTTGTGTTCTTTCACCTAAATTGGCTCCCAGTAAAACCGGTACTCCGGTAGACCATTCATGCCTACTTGGTGACACCTGGACCTGGAGGAGGGTGGCTATTCATTCTGCATTTGTGCATAATTGCAAAATTATGTTCTCCCTCATACATATTAACTCCCTTTTAGTCGAGTGTGTGAACTGAATGTGCTTTGTGTCTCCCTGCATCATCGTCAAAGTACATTTTAAAGTATAATGTTTAAAGTTTTAAAACACACGTGTCTATATTTTCAGAACACTGGGGATCGTATGAAATTACAGTGTGTTCACTCGCAATGAGAGACAGTTCTGTTCGGTTTGGATAATCTACAGTTACAAAATTGTGAGAAGCTTCTAGAACTGTCGTGCATGGGCCCTCTGACACAGGCCTGCTGGTCATTGCGCCTACAAACGCACCACCACCCGATTTATTCGGCTTGCCGACCGGTGTATATGCAGCGCACAAATGGAGGTGATATGCTGGTGAAATAAACACCCACAGGCCTCATGATTCTCATGGTCAGACTTTGCTTCTCAACTGTCAGCATCGCTGAGCACCAAAGCCCACGATTTGAGCAGCTTGCCCTCACCCATCTGTCATGGATTCAGATTTTACGTGAACATAAAAAGTCAGTTTGAACAACAGAAAGTTGCCAGCTTTGATTATATTTTCAGAATCTTGAGAACAAATTCCCTGAATATATTCAGTCTCCAGATCTAACCTGAAATATCGATAGCATAAAATCTAAAACTGAAAATAAATCATTTGGCGATAACTGTGAAATCGAACTTTCCATTCTGAAGTTCCAAATATTTACTGTATCTTCACCCAGTGAAAGTAAAAAAAAAAAAAAAAAAATCACTTCCGGATTATGTAGTAAATTTTTCATTTTGGAACATTTTGCAGGAACCTTCAAGGTGCAATAACTTTAGAACAAACTGTAATAACTTACTCCAAAACTGTAAAAAATAATAACTTACTGCCAAACAGAACGTGAATCAATGACTGGAGTCTTGTTTCTACAAGGATATTTCACAGTTATGGTCGCAGAAGATTATGAAGACTAAAGCACTGAAGAATCTGAAGAGGTGGTTCAACGTCACTTATAAAAAAAAAAACTGGTCAGCTCTTTACTATGAAACGGCTGTTTGTTTTTTTTAATCTACACCATCACAGCCCTGGAAATGACATCTTTGTCACCAAGCCACTCATGCATCCTTGGTGTCTCTTCTGCCTTCTTCTCATTCTCTTCCTTTTGATGAACGTCACAGGTGGACAGCAGGTTGCACATCAGGTTGCTGTCACTCACATTCCCTCTTAGGTGGATCTACCACCACCTCAGCTCTGTACTCGGAGAGAGAACGTTCAGCTGGACTTCTTTTCAAGAAGAATATGGCCAAAAACAGAGAGAGAGAGAGACTGTCCACAATTCACTGCACCAGCTAAAGTAAAAACAAGCTGCCAAAAGCAAGCAGGCTGAAGATATTAACACTACTCTGTCGCAACTGAGATCATGACCCTTTGTTTCTGAAGACCACACTAGCAGCTGCAGGAAGAGCAGTTTGGAGGTTCATGTGCAGACAAGATGGAAAGGGACAGATGTGCTCGGCCTCATAATGCGCGTAAGTGAGTACACATGAAAACATGCTGAAATGTCTGTATTTAAATATTCTGTCCAGATGGGGTTACAGCACTTCACAACACCTGAGGTTTGGATGTGGATTTGAATGCAGCTCAGTCTGCGTGGGCTCCCATGTCCATGTGGGATTCTTCCGCGTGCTCTACCCACAGTCCAATGTCATGGGCTTCAAGTATCCGTTAGCGTGAGTATGCGTGCCTGTGACTGTGATGGATTCATATCCCATCCAGGATGTAACCTGCCTCATATCTGTTCTTCTGAGATACACTCCAAACCACCATGGCTGCAGATGTGTGGATTTAGGCATCAACGAAGGTACAGGTACGTTTTCACCTACGTCATCGCGATCCATTCGACACCGACCCTCCTGTGGTGAAGAAGCTCTGTCCTGCCCACCCCCACCCCTCCCTTTGGGCCCTTCTCCCTCTGTCAATGGAGCGCTCGCCGCTGAGCTCAGCGGACCAGGCAACGCATCCTCCTCCACCACCAGCGCCCTGGCTCACAACACAGTTTGTGTCAAGCTGTAAATAATTGATTCTGCTCATTTGGCATTCACTGAAGATCTCCCTGCCGTGGGAGCAAGAGAACGAAAGCACAGCGCTGTGAAATAATCATTAAAACACACAGCCGTCGGAGCAGTACGCTTAGCTGCGTTCACCTCTCGAATGTCACACACCCGTCGATAGCGTCCCGCCAGAGATTGAACATTAATACCTGTTATTTCATCAACGTAACACATGAAAGGGAAAGCACGAGCACAAATATGCTGTAGACGTATTCTTGGTTCCTAGTCAGTGCTGATCTAAGCGAGTGCAGTTTACTATTTTAGTACTAGCTGCTCCATATCATGCAATAGCTAAGCAGATGGCCGTCTTTGACTGTGTGACTTGGATTGTAAATCGGACACAATTTAAGCAGAGTATCTTACCGCTGCGTGTCGGTATGATGTTTATGAGACAGCGGAATTTTGCTTGAAACTTTCATCACATTTCCTATGTCTCAACTACTATGCCAACTTGCCTCTTCGTGCATTACAAGTTCTCGCCCATGGGTAAGTAAACGCGTGTAAGCACAAGTACAAAAGCATAGCAAAAGAAATACCTGGCGGTGTCGAAGCCGTCTTCTAGGTCCTGATTTCCAGAAAAGATGACTTGTTTCTGACCGTGCTGGCTGCAGTCAGCTACTCTAGTTGCACAACAACCCCCATTAACCAGACATTGATGAATCACTTCCTCGAGCATCTCCGCACCCAAGCCGCCACCGTGAAACAATGTGCATGTGGTGTAAACCAGCGGCCATTAATCACGACGACGCCGGCAGCAGGAGACAAAACAATGTTCCGAACTATCAGCTTTGGCAACCTTTTGTGGAGGAGACCAGCATTGGGCTTTTCATCACCCTCCTCCTCGGTGAGCCACATTCAAAATCTGGTGCTTTTACTGATAGGGAAACTATAATTAAGACTACATAATAAAAATTAAAAAAAATTCAGTAAAGTCTTATTTACGCAAACGGTGACATTTCTTTACTTTAGGAGCCTCCAACAATCAAAGAACGTGAGTTTCATTCAATTCAGTTTATTTTTTATGCTCACACAATGACCTGGAGCACTGAAGAACAAATTAAAAACAGAACAGATATAGCAAATATGAAGTAAACCTAGAGATAAAAGATTAGCTATACATTTAATGACAAGAGGAACCATTCTGGCTAAAAAAGCAATAAAGCAAGCCTGCTGGCAACTATAGAGGGGAAAACAAAAAAATCCCAACCAAAAAGGCAGAGGGAGAAAAATGTTTTTATATATATATATATATATATATACACACACATACACATACTTTTATATGTAGAATCTCAAGGAGGGGTGGGCAGCCTCCGGCGCTTGGACTCCCTCAGCTGTCCACCCCTCCTTGCTGTTCTGCATATAAAAATAGTACCAGTAGCTACAGCTAGAAAAGATTACACGGCTGTATATAACACTATTTTAGACAACAGAAGGTAAACTGATTTCCAGGTGCAGGTATGCTGATCTCATCCATCACAAATGGGGTTCAAAACCTACTTCCTGCTGAATTACACACGATCAAGGTCCTTATCCTAAACTGCACCAATAAAGTTTACCCAGCTATATAAATAAGTAAATCACAAACAGGGTCTGAACATGCTTTACTTAACCCTCTCTTTGTTCTCTGCACTTTGTGCTTTTGCCAGTACAGTTTTGCTAGGAGTGTTTTTAGTATAAAAATGCTGTGCAGCTGCTTTTTTTCGGTATATACACATTCGCACAGAAACGTTTGTGACGTTAAATGCGCTGCAACACTCACCCAACCGTAACTCAAGTACAAGTTGCAAGGAAATCTTCAGCTACTTACAGAACTGTCAAGCCAACACATGCTTTCCATAATGCTTCGCGCTCACAGTGCCACAAGATTTGACAATGCGAAACATTTCCACCTGTCCAGCTTACCGCAACTCACAGCAGATCGGCAGAAACTGCCATGCGGGAGAAAGAGGAAGGCAGTGAATGTGTCCATTCTTGCAGGGAACCTGGTCATGAGGCAGCTTAACTCTGCAGGCCAACCTGGGGTAAAAATCAAACTGGCGGAAGTTTGATCTTGGGATGTAAATCAGTGTGCCAGTCATGTTCTTCCTTCATTATCCATTAATTTATTAGATGCCCTTTTTTGGCCCTGCCTGCTTCTCTTGAACCTCCTCCTCTTCCCCTTGGCAGATTGACTTGATGCAAAATCCTCATCTGTAATTTAGCCGGTGATCAAAATTCTCCGTCTCCTTGACAGTTTTGGAGTGAGCTGATGGTCTTTAATGGCTGTTGGTCTTTATTTAATTCCAAACATACTAATTCCCTCAGCACATTTTCAGCATTTCACCCTTAACCTGCTATCAGCTTTTCCTGGCCTAATTTCTGCACCACAGACTGCAAACTTCATTATTATATATTATTTCATTTATTTAGCTGTGCTCCTTGGCCAAGGTGATTTACAGTGCTGGGAGTGTTCAGCAATTCACAGTTATTAACCCAGTAACCCATAAGCCTGGGTATTGTTACCAGAGCAATTGCAGCCTAGAACCTCACTCAAAGGTACAACAGCAGGAGCAGGATTTTCCAAGGACCCTTAGAGTATAAACCAATAGTAGTCAGTTTTTGGGTAGAACCACTCCAAAAATTTTTTATTTATTTCCAGAAGCCATCTTTGCATTCCCTCATTTATGAAATGCGCGTTCGGTGAGTTCTAGGCTCTAGATTACTTTGACTTTAATGCTTGCTTGTTTTTTAATATATAAAATGCGAAAGGAGAAGCAGCGCATTAGATCACCAGGATGATGTTTGTTTGATGTTGCTGGGGAGGAATGTCCATTCGAGCATCAAAAATTTTGACTCATTAAAAAGTCATTAAATGGAAAACAGAAAAAGGCATTGGCATTCATATCTGAAATAACTTTAAAATGCAATGCATAATCCATGACACTCCAATGATAATTTCAACATTTTACATCAACATGGAAACACATCCAAACAGCCTTTACTGCGCTCTGCAGTTATTTTCTCGGTGCAACGTATACACAGCAGCGGCTAGCGACCGACTCATCTCCTTTATCCCCCTTGACCACGATGATTTTTATATTTTATGTGGCTTTTGTCCTCTACTAGCAATGTTGGACTGTAGTACAACCTTAACTATTTTGATAAACTCCAAATATCAGTCCTACTTCAGCATGCCCCCATTTCAGCCACAAGGACTTGACTGCACAAGGAGTTTCATTTCATTTAATTCCTCTACTTTAACTTACAAGGCTTTTTTTTTTTATTTAAAAAGACCAAGCTTGGACTGGTTGGCCACCTCCCAACAAATGAACAACCCTAGACTTTTACAATTATTCATTTAGGGGGTGCTTTTCACCACAAAGCAACATGCAATTATATCGTACCAACCTGACACCTTTATCTGAGGCGAGTTTTATTATATATTTTATGCCAAACTTCCCTGCGGGGATCAATAAAGTCTTATTCTATTCTACATACACACACCACAATAAACTGTTTACAGTCAGTCACACATTTATACTGCAGGCCAATGTAACGCATACACACACACACACACACACACACACAGTGTGCAATTTACAGTCACCAGTTTGCCTGAAACACATCTTTGTGTGGAAAATCCCACAAACACAGGAAAAACATACAAACCCCACACAGACTGAGCAGAGACCAAACCCCTGCTGAATGGCACAGCTCACCATGTCACCTTGTTTACAGCTGTGCAATCTTACAGCCTGAAGGAAGCGAAACTGCCTTGTTAAGTTGTGCTACAATAACTAATATTACCCGTTGAATTATGTCCATTTTAATGGGACTTAATAATATTTTAGTAGAAATCGGTGTCACTTCTGATGCTCAGAAATGCAATTTTTACCGCAGTAATTACACATTAAACGTGTGGGAATTTACACTGTGAAAATTTCGGGAGTACATTACCTTTACAAGGTGGGGCAAGACAAACATTTTTAATATCTACCTGAAAACGCCTCAAAATCAGATGTCAGTTGGAGGGAAGAAGGTTATAAACCGCAAAGTGGAACCAAGGAAATTAAGGCCATGACTGTTAAAAGTCTTTCTGGCACAACAGGGGGACAGGAAATGGATGCGTGCTCAAGACACACAAATCCAGGAGCTCCATCCGTGACGTAAGCAAAGGTCCTCAGTGCTTTCCCTTGCTTGTAATTAAAAATGTGAGCATGACCTGGCCTGATAAACAGACAGAAGAACATTGTGGTGAAGAGAAGAACAGCCTTCCATCAATTCTACATCCATAGCATCAAGGCCCGATATTTCCACCTACCTTCTACGTCTGAGATAGATTAACAGCGTAGGAGGGTGCCGACAGATGCCAATGCATGGGATGACAAAGCTTCTCGTAGGGGAAGCTTGTCATAAGGACCCAGGATCAAAAGTGCTCAAGGATCAGTCTGTCTGTCGCAGATGCGCAATTTCACACGAGCCTCAGTCAAACACAGCTGAACAACCTGATCCTGACTGCAGAGCTGTGGTTCTGGACTGTCCAGGTGAAGGAGAGATTTCCTTCAATCCAGTGTGAGGAAACGCAAAATTTTCCATGCAAACACCTTTTGCAGCTTTATTTACCTTTTTTTTTTTTTTTTACAGGCTTTGATATTCAGGTCTCATAAGTATTCCTTCCTCAATCCTTAACTCCACCATCCAAGTTTCTGTTCTGATGCAGCTCACAGTCCTGAGGGATCTGCTAGCGTGCTGAAGCGTAGACATGAAGGCCGCAAAGGGTAACGGCAGTAAGAAAGCAAGACGTCCTCGGTCGCGGCGGCGGCAGCGGGGTCACCGCCGATCCGGACTGAGGATCTCCTTGCTGCGGGTTAAGGTTTTGTTCTGAATCCCCATCTAAACTATCCATCTCCCATCTGCTGGGGCATCCTGGGACTTCACGCAAGGAAAGCTCACTGAAGCTTCTCCAGCAGACCTAATGTGATTAAATACCCAGAGGGCTGCGAACTGTTAAACGGGACGGTTCGCAGAATTGCCTCTGATTCAATTAGTGCAAGTTAATGTGTTAAATCCTGAGACAAATATCGAAATGCATGAGCGGAAAATGCTGAGGGTGACCGTTCCCAATTAATGAACAACGGAGCGCAGAAGGTGATTCCAAATTACGGACCGTCGGCACGCTATAATGCCAGCGTTGCAGTTTAAGCGGGCTACTTCGCTATCGCACCAAATAAAATGTTTTCTTATCTGTTGCTGTATTGTCTGAACTGACGGCACAACAGGGAAGTTCTCGCATGCATTTTTAAACTTTTGCTTTTCTTTTTGCGCACGGAGGTAGACTGTGGCAGGAAAAGGTTTTAAGAAAAAGATTCAGATTGGTCGCAGAAAGTCTGAAACGTAAGTCTGAGTGCCTTCAGTCGCGGGAGTGTGTACGGATGTTCTTTTTCGCAGCGTAAATCCACGTCGACAGATTTCAAGGTTTGCAGTGCAGATCGGACGCGGACATCATTTGAGGGCCAAAAACAAAACTGAATCAGCAGCCAAGCCCCTGTTAGTATTGTTTATTGCTCTTTTTTCTTGCTTCAAAGCAGGGTTTGAAATAATACTATTAAGATGTTTTTAAATTTCGCCTTGTCTGGAAGGTAGGTAACATTATCTGCAGGAGGAAAGAGCTCCCGAAAGCCGGAGCCCCTCACACCCGAGTAAAGAGGCTGCTTAAAAAGCGGACTTGGGTCTGGGGGTGTAATGGACTCTTATCAGCACAGTGCTTCTTTGTCCTCTTCATTTGCAGCGCAGTGAGAACAGTGGGTGGGTACCGAGGGGGCACCAGCACTGTGCCACGCTGCCTTCTTCCCTCCCCTCGCTCCCTCTCTCCTTCGGCAAGCACCCGAGCAGGAAGCTTGACGCTCCGTCAAAGGTCTGGCATTTTTGTTTCCAGCTCTTGAGTGACGGATGAAAGGCGGCACCGATGAAACCTCTTCCAAGTGCAATCGGTATCAACTCCGTTTCATTCGCATCAAGAGCAGCTCTAAACTACAGTGATGGCTAAAGCACTTCTCTGAAATTACACCCAGGTTATGTGAGCATTTTCTTATTAATGTGTGCCATCCGTGTAACTTGTGTGGAAGGCAGTTTGACAGGTAAGGCTATTATATTTCATTACGCCTGACCATCGTCATGGGTCAGTAAAGTCTGAGCAGCAAGGCTACCCCTGTACAAGCACCAGGGTACAATCCATCACTGATTCAGCTATAAGCTCTCAAAGTGCGTGCGAGCACGCACGCATGCATGCTTGTAGGTGTCAGCAACTGTGTCCTGCAGTGATAGTGTTTATGACTTGTGCTTCTCTGTATGTACTACTGTGTTCTACACATGTTTATGTGTGTCTGTCTGTGTATGTGAGCAAGCATGTGAGTCCGCTGCATCACTAGGGGCTCAGATGGCTGTGGGCGGCCTCTTTACAGACAGCTCCATCTCCCTGAGGGTCCTCCCCATTCCCATGGTGTGTGTTCACAGGTCTAATACATCTCCAAAGGCCTTCTGACGCTGCTGTTTTGACTTTATTTCGACTGTATTATATTAAAGCTATAAAATTTGTTTTAATAATACACTGTATGGCCAAAAGTATGTGAGCCCCCCCTTTCTAATGACTGAGCTGTTTCAGCCGCACCCATGCAACATACAAGCACATTCTACACAATTGCGTACTACAGTGGCCTCAGTTTCGGGGGAAGCTCTTTTCCTGTTCCAGCATGACTGCCCAATCCCCTCCCCGGCCCCCCATGCCCAAAGCAAGCTCCAAAACCACATGGTTTGCCCAGGTTGGTACGGAAGAACTTGAGTGGCTGCACACAGCCCTGACCTCAACCCCACTGAACGCTGCTGGGATGAACTGGAACGCTGACTGCAAGTCAAGCCTTTTCGCCCGACCTCACTGATGCTCTTGTGGCTGAATGGGCACAAGTTCCCACAGCCGTGCTCCAAAATCTGGTGAAAAGCATCCCAGAAGAGTAGTTTGAAGTTGCTGTTATGGCAGCAAAGGGGGAACAACTCCATATTAATGCCCATAGGCTTGCAATGGGAAGTTCAACAAGTATATTGGTGTTGTACTCGAGTGTCCACACACTTTTGGCCATATAATGTATATAACTGCATGTTTTAAACAGCTGTTATCTTATTTTAAGTCCTCTTTCTCGGATTCAGTTCTGCTCAGTGTCTGTAGAGACTGCATGTTCTTTCCATGTTTGCATGGGTTTCCTCTGGGCGTTCTGGTTTCATCCCACCACCCAAACACATACATTTCAGGTGTGTTGATCTACTACACAGCCTGAATGATGAAAGGGTGAACGATTCCAAGGAGGAGTCTAATGTGCTTAGCACTGCAAATCCCCTCGGATAAAGGCATCAGCTAAATACTATTAAGCAATCACTGTACGTCGCTTTGCGGAAAGTGTGCGCTACAATAAATAAAATGAATTATAAATGTGATCCGGTCTTTGTTATTTTGCCAGTGACAAACAGGCAGTAGGCATTGTAATTTTCTCATTGCCATTGTTTTTATCTCTGCTTGCTAGAAAGCTCCATACATTGTGTTCCCCACAAAGAGGAACAAAGGCCTCCCGTCACTAAAGCACGGAGCAGGGAATCGCTGACACTGTGTCCCCTCTTCACTTGCCACAGCTGGCTCAATTCCATCCGGGTTTGATCGAAATGAATAGCCCATCCAAATCAGTCCGTTGCATTTGACGCTCAGCAGCTTTTCGTCTTCAGACAAAAGAGTGGGAAATAAGGTTCCAAGGCACAGTAGGCAGCTACAAAGCACCCCTCGCGTTCTCTCTGTCGGGCGTGTGCAGACCCAACGTGTCAAAGTAAAGCGTCCGCTTCTGTGGAATTATATAATAGGCCTGTTCTCGTACATGACAGTGACTGCCTCACGCCTTCCTGGCAAATTGAGCTTGCGAGGCCATCTGGCCGCTCTAAGCAACCTGCCACCCTCCTCCGCCGAAGGCTCCTTCCCTGACAACACCAAAAACCAACAACCATTTTCCACACATCAACCTCTGTGTGGTCACTGGGTTCATTCCTCTTAGACGGCAGCAGGCGAGCGCAGTCAAGGCTAGAGGGAGGAGCGTGCACCTGACTAATTCTACCCCACAAGCGCACATGCGCCCACAGAATCCCGCACGCGCACACAGACGTGACAATCGCATGTCGCACGGTTTTAATCGGGTCTCTTTCCACAGTGGTAATTAGCCAAGCAATATTTCCTACAGTTTCCACACAGAGAAATATTACTGCTTAGCAAAGGGAGTTGAATTGTACTTTAATTATTAAGTTAGCGTGAAGGTTTGTAGGTTCCCAAGGTTAGACAACCCAAAATGGGGTGGAGCGAAACAGGATAGAGGGGTGTTCTAGTCCTGTGGTCACTGTTCCATACCCCAGGATGCATTTCTGTCCGATTTTGATGCTGGTCAGTCGTCTACCTTCAGCCATGTGGGGTTCCTGTGCGCTGACTGAAAGAGAGCCGACAGTTCTTGGGTAGCCTAGGTGTCACCTGGCACGGTGCACAGGCTAGTTGGCAACACCCGACTGATGATCTCTCCACCTCAAACTTTCTTTCAGTTCTTCAAATACAGGACAGCAACACCCATCCCTACCTCCTATGTTCCTCCTCTCTGCTACCGCACCTTCTTATTGACTACATAGGCAAGCAGATTTGGGAGGAGATGCAAGTCCCTATCTTTTCAACTCATTAATGTGAAACTTTGGCACCCTCACTCTGGCACTGAGAAGACAGCCTCACTTTATTTAAATTTTGCTGGCAGTTTGTAAACCTCAAATTTAGTATCTTGCCTCACTCGCAAGGGAAAAAAGTAATAATCAGAAAGCTATTTTAGGCAGCAGCAGATTAATGCCTTGGCCATAACCAAATGCTTGGTTAAAAGCACTCTGGTTTACTTTCTCACAATCCATTTTTTAAAATTGGCCATGACAGAGCTGATGAGTAAAACTGACGCCCTGTTTTTCACGATCCCCTTTGTTATGACAGGAGCAGAGATTCATGTCCATCTCACGCGCTACCAGAAAACAGACACAAGCAGCTCATTGGCAAGCCTCCTCGTCAGATGAGCAAATGTCCTAATGTCTTTGGACACTGGAATAAAGTTATTTATCGCTTCCCACTGTACTCCAATGCCCTTCTTCCTTCGAGTGCCATGTAGTGGCATACTTTCCAGAACGCAGTCCACAATTAATCCAATGTCGTAATGAACCATAGGATCACATGTATAACTCATTTGTTGGTGGACACGCAACCTCTGGGATTATAGGGACGTATTAAACATTTCTCGAGCTGTGTGGACGTCCGACTGTTGCAGTCAGCCTGGATATGGCCGATGCTTCGCCTGAGAACAAAAGTACTTCCTCTGCACCTCACACACCTCGTCCCATAGTGGTACTGCACTACACTTCTGGACCCCTTGGCCGAACCAACCATTTTTATATCCAGCCAGCAGAACATTCCAACTGGCCGTGCACACTGATTGTCGGCCCACCTCAGTCCGCAGTGGCCAGTGGGAGTACTGGCTGGCACAGGTTTGACTGGGCTAAAAATAGGAGCTAGACGGACACGAGCAGCTTGTCTGAGCAGGCCAAGGTGTGGTTGGAGCGTGCCGGGTGGGGGTGTGCAGTGTGCAGAGTGCAGGAGTGATGGATGGCAATGGGACACCTAGGGACAGAATCTGCATCTGTGCTGGTCTGAAACCATTTGTGCCAGAAGAGGGGGCCAGAAACCTTTAGAAAGCCAGTGTGCGGCAGCGAGAGGAGTCCGCACTGGCGAGGATGCTGCAGCCTTCATTAAGATCATTTGCAAGGAGAATTGATTCCGTGCAGTTTGAAGTCAGTTTGCCACTTATCGGTGTTTGCATCTATTAGTCCTTGGTGCAAATTACCCAGACAAATATATGTCAGACAAAAGTTACATGGTGTGGATAGGAAAGCAATACAAATGAGGGAGGAAAACTGTCATTTTGAACAAGAATCTACGTACAAAATCTCAGCATACATAGTACATAGCTGGGCACTGTTTGGACATTTAGAGATCATTAATTAATGACAATTTGATATGTACCAGGATTTCACCATGTTAAAATCTATTGAAAAGAGGTGTCATATGACCCAAGCAGTACAGTTACATGCTGATATCGCATAAAAGCTGCTAACTTTACAATCATGGTAACTTTTCCTGAACTACGATGACTTTTCCTGAACGTGTGTCTGAACATGAACCTGCACCCACTTCACTGCTGACAAACCCTGGACCGGACCACGTTTCCTTAGAATGACATCCCTGAAAGCTTGCATCACGTGCAACCTAATGAGGATAAAAGATCTTTCATTTTATCTAATTCTGTAAAAAAAAAAACAGTTAAAACAGAAAATTTCCCCAGGAAATCTTTTATTCTGGCAAGCCAAGTGACAAATATGGCCGGGTTTTATCGCAGGATTTTTAACAAGGCCGAAACAGACGTCCAAAAAATGGCAGGCCGTGAGAATCAAGAGCATTGTCGTAACCCATGACAAGTTCGTGCGTGGATATGAAGGACAGAGCACTTCAGCAATCAATGGCCAGACTGGTCAGTTAGAATGTTGCCCGGGGGCTGCAGGGTCTACGGGCCAAAGGCAGGACAGTGGGAAGCCCCCCTAGAAGCCTGGAGAGCAGGAAAAACAGAGGGAAATGAGAGTGCCTTGCTGTCCACATCATGTGCTCCATGAGCCTTGGGTTATGACATACTGGCAAGTAGAATTAGAGAAAAACCCAACAGATAAAACCGAACCCATTCTAAAATTCAGCAAACAAACCTTAGCACCCGTATAAACAAACTGGGCTGTCGTCCATTTCATCAGTAAACCAGTGCTACTGTCTTCTGCAATAATTTCCAGCATACGCTTTAGCTGTTTAGCTGGAGTTTATTAGTGTTTTGCGCAAAGAAACTGGCAGTGGTTGTGACCGGGTGCCATCCTCCAGGTCACATTCAGCAGTCACACTCAGCGCTACCCCAGGACCGCTATGGAACCTGTACTGATCGTCCTCCATTGTGGGTCCACAATCGTGTCTTTAACCTCCTTTCTATGACAAACAAAGCGTGACTTGAATCCTCTGGTTTCCGAGTTCACCTGCAGAATCACCCTGAAACCTGACGTGTCATTGGCGAGTCTATCAGCTCTGTGTTCTCCCTGGCCTGAAGCACATTTCCTCTGCAGGAACCCAAAATGATTTGTGCTTTTTCAAAGCCTTCAGAAATAACACGTCACTCAGATGTGCTAAAACCTTTGCTCCAGGAATTTAATGCACCCCCTCTGCAATAGGCATTAGAGGAAAAGGAAGCAAACTCTGCCGTACTACGCCCGGCAGGAGCAAAGGCCTGGGAAAACAACCTCAACATCCTCTGAAAGGGTCCGGAGCTCTTCGAACAAAACCCGGGATGGAAATCAGAGAGGAATTACGAGGGTGTGGCCTCTGTAATGAAAACTTAATGTGTTGTCATCACATAAACTGTGAAGGAGCCGCGTGCCACAGTGCACAGCATCCAGTGTAAGCTGCCTCTCTGGGGCTTTACCACAGTCCTTTAAAGAAGCTCATTACCGCCTTTAAAGGCAGCACAATGCCAAGACACTGTCTCTTTAAAAATCCACACTGCATAAACTGATGAATGAGTGAGTGAATACATGCATTCTATGGTAGGTGCCAGATGCGGAGCCACACACGAAAAAAACCAGCCGCTATCCCATATTAACTAAATGTTGCCAACATATTTATTCCCCTCTTATCTTCCCTGCATGCCTTTGGAAGGATTCTAATGAAATGACTTTATGAAACAATTACTCTGGTTGCTTTTGTGCAGTCAATAGAGCTCCCTCTGAAAGCAGTGCTCCCAGAATGCAATCGGGATCGACTACTTGTGTCCGCATCCACTTGCGTAGCTAAAACCTTATTAGCAAAGCCAGTCACACCTGCAGGAATGTCGGAGGTGCGGCTAGAGAGCATCCATGCATGTGGAGGGTCCGCCTGTGTAGCAGGTGCACAGCCGGGCAGGGGGGACCTGGCGGTGTCGCACGCTGCAGGCAGGAGAGAGACTAAAGTTTGCACACGCATAGAGAAACTGGCCAGCTGGCCAGAGCGCATTGCTGCTGCACTCCATTGGGCAGGAGATTCCAGCGCAGGAACCCCTCAGAGACAGCAATGAGGAGAGAGCAGGTCCAAGCCCCCAGTACACAGGTAGCAGTGCGCCCCCGACCCCACCTCCCGCACCCACAGGGGACCAACTCCACAGAAAGCCATCCAGACCAAACCCAAACCCTGCAAACACACCCATGTGATAAAGGGTGGTTATCCTTGCCACTGTGTTCCCATCACCCCCTCTCCGCAAGTGGCATGGCACCTTGCAGAGTTGGCAAAGTCTACAGCTGTGCTAATGAAGGTCTGCGACTCATCAGCGCGCGTGGAAGAGAGAGAGAGAGACAGCAGAGGAGAGAGCGAGAGGGAGGGAGTATGCGAACGAGCGAACCGGCGGGTGGGCAGGCGGGCGTCGGGATCACTCACGGTTTGCTGCAGGTCTGGGATCCCTATGCGGACGATGATGACACTGCCCTGGGGCTCCTCCATGGGTCCGCCGGGGTTCTTGTCAGAGGCGCCGGTGGAGGCTCGGATCGTGTCGTAGACACAGTCTTCTCTGGAGCTGTCCGAGTCCCCCTGGTTGCCGTTGGTAGCGCACAGCTGCTGCACCTCCTCCTGCCGCTGCTGCTCGGATGGCTCATGTTTGCCGGCTGCCGGACTCAGAGGCATGCTCTGTGAGAGGGGTTCGCCTGTGTGCACTTCAGAGTACTCGCATCACATCACTGGGAGGGAGAAAGGGGGGCAAGGAAAGGGGGGGGGGTAACAAAAATAGATTAGACAGGCACTGAGAGAAAATAAAAAGGCAGAATAAAAGATGTGCTGAATGAAAGATGAATGAAAGTGAGAGAAAGATCAAATAAGGAAAGTTGCTATGGGGGGGTTTACACAATGAAGGGGGGCTTCACCAAGCCCTGTAAATGGAGCCAATAAACAAGCAGGCATTTTTATAACCAATTTAAGGTTGCGAAGACCAGATCAAGAGTGGTAACACAGATGCATTCATATTTGTATTCTGATGGAATTAGCAGAAACCCCACTGTTCCTCCGTCATTCTGCTCCTCGTAAGAACCCCTGGACAACAGCTCACTCTGCGTCAGTTCATTCTTCGGGAGCTAAATCCATTAAAATGATTAAAATTGCTGGATGAACAAAATTCATTCTTACGCCGTACACAAGACAGGCAGACGTGCAGGGTACGCGCTGGTAGATTAATGCCAAAGCATATCCAATTATGGGCAGTCCACTGAGTCAAAAAACATAGTATAGGATTATACAAATGAGGAGAGAGGAAACCCCTAATAAGATCTGCCAAACAGCAGGTATGCACCCCGCTGCAAGGCTGCAAAAAATGTTTGTCACCCGATAAAATCCGCTAACTTTTGCCTGTTACTGAACCGATTTAGTAAATTTGGCTAACCCAGATGATGCAACCTTCCTCGAAAAAGCCGTCGGTTTATGCAGAGGTTGCAGAATATAACCGATTACTCTGTGCAATTGTATTAAGCGATGCACAACCCTATTATATTAAATGCATGCAAATTTATTTAAAATAAATGCATCGGGGCTGAAGAGTTCGAGGTGGACCTAAAGCCTGAGAAGATAGGAAGTGATGCAGGCTGCGGAGCCTGGAATGGGGGGGGGGGGTGCAGTTTAGGGAGAGCATGTAAGAGTGAAAGCGTGCAACTCTTGATTCGAGACAAGAGGCGTTTGGAAAGCTGGGCTGTAAATTACCGAAGTGTTGCACTACGGTGGTGTGCTGGATCCATGGAGAATGGTGCAGAATGAATGGCCGATCCCACTAATGTTGCTCATGTTGCCGCTGTGCCACTGCTTAGCTTTGTTAGCCAATGCCTCAGGCTTACAAGAGGGTTTAAAAGAAAGCACTAAAGGAACAAGCATTTGCAAACTTTAATTATTTCAAAATGACTTGAGAAATGAACATGGCTGAGGCTACAGCTGGGATCAGGGTTAATACTGGCAGAGATGGTTAAAGTGTTATTAGAGCGGACAGTAAAGGCTTACTGAGCATGCTTTATTACGACAGTAAGTAGGAGCTGGTGGAGCTGTATGTAACAAGGGCTTGACTGCAGTATAAAGATAAATACTGTAAGCCAAGTACCTTCTGAAAAGGCCAGATGGCCTCAAAGATGGGGAAACCCAAAAAATATCATTTCAGGGACAAGCCCGCATTCAGGGATGTCTCTCCATATAGTGTGTGTGTGTGTGTGTGTGTGTGTGTGTGTGTGTGTGTCTTCCTAATACTGTGAGGACATTTTTCAGAAACAAAAACCCGTGTAAAGTGGCTATTACAGGATCATTCTCGTGAGGTAAAAGTCATGGTTTTTAACATTAATTGGTTTTTAAAAAGTAAATGTCAAAATATAATGACCTTTCATACACCGTGTGGCCAAAAGTATGCAGACCTCCTTTCTAATGATCGAGTTGGATTATTTCAGCTCCACCCATACAGCAAACAAACGCATTCTAGACAATTGTGTGCTTCCAGCATTGCGGCCACAGTCCAAGGAAGGTCCTTTCCTGCCCCAGCATGACTGTCCCCCACCCCCGTGCACAAAGCGCGCTCCTTAAACACTTGGTTTGCCCAGGCTGGTGTGGAAGAACTTGAGTGGCTGCACAGAGCCCTGACCTCAACCCAGTGAACACCTTTTGAATGAACTGGAACGCTGACTGCGACTCAGGCCTTCTTGCCTGACCTCACTGATCCTCTTGTGACCGAATGGTTGCAAATTTCCACAGCCGTGCTCCAAAGTGTGGTGGAAAGCCTTGCCGGAAGAATGGAGGTTGTTACAGCAGCAAAGGGGAAGAATTCCATGTTAATGCCCCTGGGTTTGGAATGAGAAGTTCAACAAGCACATATGAGGGTGATCCTCAGGTGTTCACATACTTTTGGCCATACAGTATAATTCAGTTTTGTTCAGGTGGAGCTGGTCTTACATAGTGTGAAAGCATGATGTCCCTACAAAGACAGGCAAACAAGCCTGTGTTGATTTAGTAGTATGAACAGATTTACTAAAGGTGTGCAAAGTAATTCAGCTCCATCCTAGTTCAGTTACTAGTAACATTAAAGGACACCCGCCATGAGCAATAAGTAGCACACCTATGCAGTATGAAGAAAAAATTATAGCATGTCAGTGACGCATAATATTAACTGTGGAAGTGCTTAACTCACACCTACCACACCAGTGTGATTCCAGCCTTAGCGCCAAGTGGGTCTGTTAGTCCAAAGTTCCATTGTCATTTACAGCATTTCCCACAAACTGAGCAACACATCCATCTGCAGGCCCTCAGCACAATGCCAGAACAGCTCCAGTTTAATACTGATTTTTAATAGAAGGGAAAGCCAGTGGAGCTACTTCTGATGCGTATGAACTTTGCAGACCTTACACTGACTGAGTGCTGAAACAGGTATTTGGTAAATGAAGGGAGCCCTGTTCTCCACATAAGCATAGTCTGCATATCAAAATGCACTTTAATAAGTATTATAGCAACAGAGCGCACATGACTCTAATTTAGCCCTCAGTAACTGGGAAGGAATTCAATTACAGACCCTGCAATTTTGTAGTACACAGTGCCCTGTATCTGCGAGTAATACGTTCCAAGACCTACACCCTGGATAATACCTAACGCTATATATAATGTGATATTTGTGTAACATACATAAATACGGTAAAGGTTCATTGACAAATTATGCACAATGAGGCATTAGCAACATTAAAGTAATAATAAAGTGTACTGTACCCAACATTGTACATTTATCTGACGTTTTAGCCTAATCCTCAAGAGACGGTAGAGCAATGACAAAAATGCAGAACCTCTACCATATAGTATCATGCAGTTTCTGAACTTTCTGAACACAAACACTGCGATAACGCGGCAACTAATGCGAGCAGCGAGAACACTAGAAGCAGAATGGAGGTAAGTTCTGCGGGGAAGCCTGGGTACGGGGACAGAGGAAGATGAGTCAAGTAATAAGCACGTTTGAGCTGCTGGATTTCACCAGGTTATGCCACGTTCTCGCTTGGCACACATTTTGAAGTTTACGAACCGTATATTTCTTTAATTTTCCTTTTTTGTTTAGGCCACAGTAAACTGCGGATACTGAATCAGCGGATACAGGGGCACAATTGTACTATTACCACTACTACTACTAATAATAATAATAATATTGCTGTTGTAGCATTATGCTCTACAGTACCTATTCATTTGGTTGTACATATTACTGGATACAATAAGCACATGTCGCCTATCAAAGGGTAAAACTGAAATAATTTGGTAATTTTAAGGTATAAAATTTATGAAAATTCATTCATGAATTCCAAATCTGAATCAGAGTTTACAAACCATGAGTGCTAGAATCCCTAAGAGCATTCACAGAGAGAGGAATTGGAGACAAACTAAAACGTGTAGTTTGTTTCACTGGGCTTGTGTGTGCCCACTCATCTGTTTTGTCTCTGTGAATCTTCGGGGTGACCCATACACTACACGCTACCAGCCTTCCTAAGAATGAACGTGACTTGGAGACCGCAAAACGGTCGCACGCTAACAGCCTTTCTCTTCTGCCCTTTACGCCACAAATTTGTATGGAAAAGCAAACCCTAACATCTGTCTGCAACATGGGGGGGCCCGGCAAACAGAAGGAGGAGAAGGAGGGCGAGGGTGCTATAGAATGGTAGCAGACAGAAAGGCAGGCTGGGCATCTTGAGAGAAATTCACTTCCAGCAACATAATTTGTGCATCCTCACTGGATTGCAGGTTAATTAGACTGGGATTCAAAGGTGCTGCTTTTCAGTCACATACGCTGAATCATCGGTGATGTAGGCTGCATTCACTGGGTGTTCTGGGTGATTCCGCACCATAAAACCTCACCCAGGTGACCAACAGGAGGACAGTGGTTGATCTTAGAGATGAGATAGTGACCAGAAATCTAAGCTGCTTTCCTAATTCATCATTAATCATGTGCTGCCAGGCTCACGTTGTCACCAGACGCCATGAACTGGCGATGAACAGTTGTTCTCTTTTACCCTCATTGAAAAATGCTGTTATCTTCTGTCAGGAGGTCCTACTTTACTTTACCCATACTGAGAGTTTTTGCCACACTTTTGAGCACTTGGATGTGACACCAGCTCTAGGTTCATGTCCATGGTGCTCCTGTTCAGCTGCTCAGGATATGCTTCAATGTCTGTCCTTGGACATGGTGAGTATGTTGGAGATGGCCCCAGTGTAATGCCACAGACTTCCTTGCTCAAGCATTTGATATGCCGAGGCTCTGCTTCCTGAGTTCTAAGAGATCTAATGCTCCAGCATCTGCTAACATGTTCCATGCTACCACAAGCCTACCATCTAAACAGAGCTTCTCCAGAAACAGCTTGTGCTTCTCCTTTACACTGCCCTTGCCAATTTTGCCACGGCCACCACGACCACACTGTGCTGAATTCAGGGCCAGGCCTTCTCCACAGCAGAGCACGAGCTGAGTTTCAGCTTCAGTTTCAGATGGACAGGAGTCACCGGGAGATTTTCGGAGGAAAGTACACATCTTAAACCCTCAGAGTAGGTTGGCTGAATATTAACAAAGAGCAGAATATGTTTTATGGTACTACTCTTTGAATTTCTTTCCCCAGATCAACCCAGCTACAATCCCAGTCCATGTCTCATTAAATCCCAACTCACAGCAATAGGACTATCTGAACACAACTGGCAAATATCTATAAGAAGGCTGCTAACAAATCCCCTGCCTTTGTGGGCTGTACTAAAAGCACAAGCAGACGTGTTTTTGACTACCCAAAAGAGTAAATTTTAGGTGCCTTTTAGGGAGTTGAAACGGCAGCCTTTTCAAGACTGAATTCTGTGTTCTCCATTTTATTTAACAAATCCAGTTTTCACTGGGATTCACAAGAAATGCGTATGCAACAGACTGTACGGTTGTGTACTGGTACCCAGAAGGTTGCATGCTAAAGTCCCAAGACGGGGAGTTTAAGTATCCCTGTGAAGCACTATACTATATACAGTAGGTTTTCTTAAAAAGCACAAGCTTAGAGATGTCCTTGGACAGAACAGTAAAATGGTGGAACATTTCAGTTTATCCTAAGAAACTAGCTTTAAATGTATATTACTGATGAAAACCTTAACCCCTTGGGGCTAAAGTTTTGGTGATTTAGAGTCTATTTCAGAATCACTGGGGGCTAGGCTACAAAAAAAAATACCTGGATGGGATGCCTTTCTATTGCAGGTTGATCCCTCCCACTCACTCACTCACTCACTCACTCACTCACTCACTCACTCACACACACACACACACACACACACACACACACACACACACACAGAGTAGGGGCAATTTACATACCCACACCCAAACAGCCCAGACACTGTCAGGCAGCAGCTATATTTGCTGTTCTGCAGTGCCACCACTTTTAATAAAAGTACTCTAATTTAATCCAGCCTATACTGCTAGAAAGCAATAGTTGTGTTCCCATGGTAATTTGGAAAATAAAAATAAGTTTCAATGGGATAAAATTTTGTTTGCTGCAGAGCACATCAAATACAGTAATCTTCATCTACAAAAACTCTTTGCATTTTAGATACAAGTTGAAGCACGTGCAAATAATAAAACAGCATCCAGTTTATAACAGGTTCACCTTTTTAAACAAGTCAACATCTAACTTCTGGAGTTAAATCCTTTCTTCTTTGAACTTCACCAACCACTGGGTAGCCGGAATGCTTTGATGGTCAAACATGTTTAACTGTAATGCACTCTCTCACTTAGTGTTGTTAACTGAGTAATAGTTAACTGAAAAAACACAGGGCACGCAGCTAGTCAGGGTACACCTGGATGGGATACCAGTCCATTGCAGGGTAGCTACATATATTCACTTACACGGTGAAACACTAGAAACTTACCAGTTCACCTGTAACACATAGCTATGGACTGTGGGAGGAAAGCAAGTACATGCAAACCCAACACAGACTGAATCAAACCTGAAGCTAAGCCCTGCATGCTGTGCCATCATGCTGCCCATCCATAATACAGTCGATCAAAATTAAGCAGAAAGTATGGCATGAATTAGAATTGGTGAAACGGAACTTCCCAAATCACATTTGTAAAAGTCTGCATTACATGAATTGCATTCATCAGTTTATTCAAAGTGTTATATCCAACTTGTGCAATTAAAAACACATGCTACAGTGTATATATTATACTGTTCATTCATTTAAACAGAAAAAACCCCTAAAGAGCATATTAATAATTCCTTTTCTTTTTTTTTGCGCTTCAAGACCAAAGCAGTGCTTACATTTTTTTTGTTCTTCCCTGGATAATACATATTTCAAATATTTGATCTTAGCGGCAGTCTCTACCTAATGATGATATGCTGTTGTAATAGGGGTTCAACCCAGTACTATCACACCCACAAGTTCAGACTTTTGAAGCATGACCTTGTGTGTATTGGCATGTGATGCAGAAGCTGTATGAGGCAAGAAAGACCTTGATGAATGGTGTCAGTGGTGGTCCACTGCCCACCATTGACACTTCAAGATAACAAGGACCAGCTGCTGACTGACAAAAGGCTACCAAGAGTGACATTTAAGCTAGCTGGTCTGATGATTCGGGAACTGTTGCTGGCAGAGGATCACATTTCAGTGACAATGGCAACACCACTAACTTTAACTGCACAGAAGAAAGGCCTGGAAATCTACTTCCGTATCTTGCCATAAAAACTTTATGAATGGTAAATAACAGTACTGGGCCGAAAATAAGACGGTTCTGTCCTTATGGAAAAAGGTTTTTGTAATATTATTTCTAATCTTTAGAAAAAAAATTTGTATTCATATTTACCATATTTTCAGTTTGAAGATGGTCTTCTTAGGCTCGCCATCTTCGAACAGGGTATTCTGTAACTTTATATTTCTGCGATGCTTGAGAGTCGTTGGGTAACTCAGCCTCATTGATCACCACTATCTTAAAATTGGCATCATAACTCCTCCTCAGTCTTTGGTTAATCTGGTCTAACATCAAGCTTATTTTTTCCCAGACCATCTTGAGGGTTCACTCTTTTTTACACTCACTAGCTCCTACTGATCATTTCTGTGGATAATTGACAATAGCGGAGAAGTGACCCCATCTACTGGTGTTATGCGGAATATGAACTTCATACAGTAGGTCTAGTCCTTGAATGTAAGACGACCCCAGTTCTATCCAAGCAAAGCTGAACCACATCACAGAAATATTGAAAACTGGCTTAACTACAGCACTGTGCCCAAAATCTGTGTTTTCAGGCTTTGCCCTGTATTGCCTGTAATCAAACACAATTTGTGCTTTTCTGATTTTGTTCACCTCTGTTCAGTGGGTCAGTCCCCCAGCCACAGGTCATTACAGTAACAGCCCATTACAGAGGAACATTTTATACTTTTTTCTATTCCACGTTGTTTTCATTTCTTCATTTTTCTACACATTTCTCTATTACTTGTTCGGTGCTATTGTGACTAATAAGAAACATAATGTTGATACTAAATAAAAAAGTAACTGCATGTAAACATACAAATCCATATTAATTACCCCATGAACTGTATTTAAAGTGATATTTATCACTGAAATAGGTTTTTTATAGTGTTGGCTATATCTCAGGGAAATTAATGGGGGTTCCTCAGTTGAGCCTCGAATGAATCATAATTGTACTCATAAGAAATTGTTTTCCAGTGTTTTAATTTGCGGTATTTGAGCCACTACTAGGAACCGAGTACACTCAGATATCGGGGTACAGGCATACTAAAACTGTCGTGAGATAGTTTGTGCACTGGATTTGTTTGCCAGCTTGGGCATGGATGGTGGCTGGGTTTAAGCCATTATCTAGTAGTTCTAGTACTCCAGCCTTAAAGGAATCACTTTCTGGATCCTGAATTAAAGTCCAAACAATCACAGCTGGCCACATTCCCAAACTGGATCTGTGTATAGGACTGTGATGCAGACATTTGACAGCTCTGTAGCTTCAGTGAACGTGAAGAGTCCTTACCTGTCTTGGCTTGAGAAAACACGGGAAAGGCATTGACAAACTAAGGTATGGGTTCTGCTGCAGGCTCACCCAACAAAACCATTGATTTCACTCCCCAGTTTCATTGCACAGCTTCAATTTCCTAATGCAAATCCACTCCTGTTAAGCAATCTTCTCACTTGTCCTCCTTCATTAGCCATTATTCTTTTATGCTTACTAGGCAAGAAGAGCTGACCTTGAACTAGGACTGACAAAGACCATGCAAAATGGGGGAAAGAGTTTCCAGCAGTTTGACATCTGTGTAGACTACTAGCACAAAACACAAATATGTAACAAGAAACTCAACTTGACACCTAATTCTATTGCTATGAATTCCTCCTTTTCTCCACAAATGTTGAAAATCTACCTTCTGGCTCCTACCCAAACATGCAGTGTTCTGTTTATTCAGTGCACATTTGAGAGATCTTGCTCAGCCTGAGCAGCATTTGGCCATCTGAGCGGGTTATTTTTCAAGAGAAGTGTCAGTCGGCAAACATTCCCATGATAACGCAAATGTGTGTTTAGCTAAAATCATGACAAAGTGTTCATGGCGGATTACTTGAGGTTGTGGGAAAGTTGCCGGTTAACCCGCTTATCCCTCTGTCTTTGTGCTACATGTAACACCAAAACTGCAAACTCATCACGCTCTTGTGAACTTATTGTTCAGCGATCCAGCTTTTCTCTGTAGTAGCTGCAATAGCTCACCTATTGTTTACACCCAATGTTTCGGCCTCTAAACTCTTATCTTTTTAACAACGTCCAACTGAAAGAGAGCATTTGTCCATAATGGTCTACAAAAGGCACCATACAGTTATATTTAAACTGTAAAATCTGCGGCATCTGATTTGCTCTGAACCTGAAAAACACACCCAGCATTTCAGCACCACTTCTGCCTTCCGATCTACTTTTAAACATTTCCTTTACTTTACAGCTAACAGTAGCAAATCTTAAAAGCACCGGGGTGCTCATATCTTTACACGATGAGTTACGTGGCACACGTAAGGCAACGGACCAAACAACAGTCAAGGTTGTTCTGAGACTCAACAGCTTAGAAGGAAAAAAAAAAACACGTCTTAATAAACCTTGTGCGCGTATTTTTATAAATCATAAAGTTTTATTTGTTTCTGTCAAAACTAAAGCACTCTGGAGATGTTGTTCTACTGCAATAAACAGAAAGACCCGCAAAGGCCCAATGGGCCCATGCTGCAAGGGTTAGGCTCCAATGTTAGCTTATGCATGAAATTCTTTCTACTTTCAATAAGTCTTTCAAATACATTCTGGGTTCCTGTGCGTGTATAGATATTTCCTAATTACACAAAGTTAAAGGTCTGACACAATTCAGCGCTGATTTTTCACCCAATTCCAAAACAGATTTATTCAGCAGAAATTATAAACGCTCGCAATTTTACTGCTGCAGTTCAGGTGCAGCGTCTCTCTCAAGAGCAACGCAAGAAAATTCCCACTCACACCTCCATTCCCTTCAAGGTTCAAATTGATCTTTGAGAGATAATTTTTAAGCCACTAAGCCACCTGCTAGCCTTGACAACAATACTGCAGCCTTGTATTGGACTCCAAGTCAAAACCGAAGTGCATCAAGGATTCTCCCACAGCCACTATCACTGTTGAGGACATCTTCCATATCTTGGTACTGAATGTTAGTATTAGAGTAGCATGTAGAGAAAATATACGGAATATACTCTATTGTACAACTCATTAGGTCAGTTTACATTCTTTTACACTGCCTGGAAAACCTGACATCTGATTCTTTCCAAGTTCCTTTACAGGTGTCCAAAAATCATTACCGTCTTCTCTTATCATCACTCTTCATTGGCAGAGAATTGTTATGGCAGACATCACAAACAAAGCAACCTAAGACACGACTGTCATAAATCACGACCCAGGAGCAGGGCGATTTTACAGCAGAAGATGAAGAAAAAAAAAAACTGATTTACAGATATTATCTTTGCAAAGGGAGTATAAATTCGTGGGATACAGACTCTAACCCTGTTAAAATGAGCCAGCATGTTAAAAAGGTTAATGAACACACACAGGAGGTGGATGAATGAGATGATTTTTTTTGTCACAAAAGGACTTCTGCAAAAATTTGCAGAAGTGTCTCGCTAGAGTGGCATCTCCTCCCAGGGGTACATTTCAAACTTGACATTTACGTTCAATTCTGATGTTTTCCTCCAAAGAGACTCGTAATGTTAAGCCACATAAGATGATCCACCCATTCATGCGACTTTTACTGGAGCAAATTATGGTAAGTACCTTGCTCAGGGGTACTGCAGCAGGAGGTGGAATTCAAACCTGGATCCTTGGGCTTTGACCTAGCAGCTCTAATTTTTATGCTATAATAAGTTGTCAAAGAAAAATCCTAGAAGACCTAAGAAAAGTTCTGATCCCAGTTGCATAGACCAGCACACAAAATCATAGAAGTAAAAATAACACATTTACACTGCTAAGTTGTGCTGTTATTTAAACCTATGTGCAATGTTATTGTTGTTGCCTACAATGGGATGTGACCCAGCACACCAACGGCACATCCAAAAGTAAAGGGCCGTCAGAGTGAACCAAATCCTCCAAATTGTAGGATAACCCAGGAACCGACAAGGTTATCCCTTAGCCACCCCAGCCTTGTCAATACACAAGTAATAAATATTCCCTCAGCGCATTTATCAATTTTCAGGCCCATCATTCAAGCTCACGCCCAGTCTCTCTGTGGCAGCCTGATAAGAGTTTACTGCAAATGTCTCATACATGGGGAATGGAAGTGGTTTCATCCGTGGCTAAAAGGAACACAAAGTGACTATGCGCCAGGTTTCCGATAGACTGCTTTCTACCTATCAAGAATCATTAAATCTACTGTGGCCACCCTGAACAATGCTGCAGCTGGTGCTGTGCCAAAATAGTCCATTATCTCTAGAAACATGGTGAATGTTCTCAATGCCTTAACGCATCTTTCTGAATGCAAAGATATACTGTACAGGTTTGTTAATGCACTGCTAACAGCGTTAAGAGTTTACTGCAAATCCGTGTCCGATTAAACCTGCTTTGGTTCAGTTCTGAGTAACACTGAGACAATGGATAAATCGAATGGGAGTTTTAAAATTATATCCTGGCATCCAGTGAGAGGGTAAAGGTTATGCCCACTTTCCAGCAAAAAGCCCCATAGAGAAACAGCAGATTTGATCAGCAGACCCAATGTCTTCTGACACAGTTTCAGCATTGTGGCCCCTGACAGGTCAAGCCTGGATGTTGGCATATAAAGCATCCTGCATGCGCTGTGTTGTACAAAACTGTGATGGATAAACATTCACACTGGAGGCAAACCACCAGTCAGGTCCTATTTACCCAGAATACAGTTGAAGCCATTAATTTGAACGTAGAGTCACACACAGCAGAAACTTCACGGCAGATTTCTTTAAACTGATTTGGGGGTTTGTTGTGCGGCTGCTCTGTGCCATTCAGGTTTGGTGTTTTTTCTTCATTGTTGTTCACAGAGCAAGAGAAAAGGAAGGGTGAGATGAAGCCTCTGAGCTAGCATCAGGGTTGGGGAGGCTGGTAGAGAGTGCGGTACTTGCTGGAATCTTTGCTGCTTAAGAGAAGATGCTGACACCGCGCCGGTGTGTTTCCATCTTCCGTGACCCATTCATTTATTACATGCAGCCATACCTGGGCAGAATGATGCAGAACCAGGGCGAGCACCAAATAACCCCGGTGGGACTGGCTCACAATGACAACTTTCCACAGCTGTTGCTCCTGGTTTTTTCACACAGCAAGAACACCGCGGCAGGTCAGCATGCATCAGCTCCGGAAAGCTGAAGTCTATTATTACCGCCTTCTTATCAAACATCTGCGGTTATTTAAAGGCAGCGCCGTGCACAGTCCGCATGCTCCAGGTAAGCAGTAGGTCTTTGAGGCACAATGAATGAAATATGAGAAAATCCTTAATGAACTTGTCATTTTGGCCGGCATCTTAAGGTGTGCGCTTGATTTCTTATGTCAAAAGGCCCAATGCATTCTTGAGCTGTTCTCCATAAATAACCCAAAGTGCCCTAAGGAACAACAGTTCAGAACCAGCACCAAACCATGCCCCAACAGAGTAATAACAATCGATAACACGCAGCGCTCCACATGGACTGCTCATTTTTCCCAGGCGAAAGCACTCAACTAAGGCAACTGTGGCAGCAAGCAAGCGATCGCCCTCTCAGGATCCACGACAGGCCTCATCCTCGCTCCCCAAGGGGAAAATCGGGAACTAATGAAGCAATTTTAACAGCTTTTGTTTACAGAGCATCGAGGAGAAACAGGTTGGGAGGGGTCTGGGGCGCAGGATACATTCAGAATGCTACCGATGCAAAGAAAAGCATTTTTAAAAGGATCAACCATCCAACGTTCACCACAGCGACGTTTTTTTTTTCTACCTCAGAAGCAGGGCGGGCCCTTCAGCTTGTTTGTGTATGCGCAGGCCTCTTGTAAGACCCACCACCTTATGAGTTAAAGATGGGTTAAGCAGCTGACATGTTTAACATGCAAAAACAAGTCATTCTGTATACTTATGTACAAATATGTGCTTTTCAAGCATCATCAGCTCAGAAGAATATACAGTAATCAATTATGGTTGAAAAACAAGGAACATAGCAGAGTACACAGTACAATGAGATAGCATGCAAGAGAATATATAGCCATCAAACTGAACATTTCCATACAAAACTGATTTCTGTCACATCTGAATCCAGATTTTGATGAATGCTGGCGACAGGAAGGCTAGCAGAGACCATCCATGCCTTTGTTCCTCCACTGTTCACCATGGAGAAGCTCCACAAGCTCCAAGCTACAAGACAGATGCCAAAATCTCCATAACATCATGCAGGACACGGCTGAAGAACTTTTTTAAAAAAAGACCAGAGAGTCATTCTGAGACAATTTAAAAGGCAATGCAGTATGAGAACAAAGTTCATCCAGCAATGAGAGGCGTGAGGCGCCATCTTTTATAGGGTCGTCCTTAACAAAGGCCAGCACACCTATGATGGCTCCAAAGCTGAAACACCCATTTGTGTCTAATAATGCCTTCCTTTCTGTTTAGAATGTGAAAGCGTTTCTTAACAGTTCATTCTGATGAATTTATTTCATTTTAAGCCTTCAAACGTCCACAGTGCATCTTCTAAGCATCTACAATAGGTGAACTGGACTGTTTCCGTGTTCTTGAAGTTATGCTTAATTATCACAGCAATAAGAAAAAAGCAGAAAGTCTGGTCGAACATGTTTTTTTTTGTGTTTTTTTTAACCGTGCCAGTTGGTACAGATGTTTTGGCAGCCGATCCCTGCTAATGTGCGTGCGCGCACGTGTGCGAGCGTGTGTGTAGCTGTAAAATTTCGAGTCCCCTGCATTTTCCTTACTGTAATGAATCATGCTGCTCCAATGGGCAGAATTGTTTGTTTCTATTTTCATTTTCATGAAGCCCCAGAAAAACTGGAGCTCTGGATTATCGTGTACGACACAGTGCCTCAGATGTGCCCCTGCCTGCCTGCCTGCCTGGCACAGCTACGAATTACGCAACAGAGAGAGCCCACAGGGACATCCGTGGCAAGAGCGGGCAGGACGTCGGGGGGGGGGGGGGGATGTTGCCATGGAAACACCGGCACCGGGACGCGCAGAACCATCCTGCAGAACACGCGTTAGAATTCCCTGCCACACTCCACGTTGTGCAGATGCCGTTTACCGGACAGCTCTCCAGGCGATACTTCAGGCCAGAAGCTCTGATCTAGTCGCAGCTAGTTACCACAATCCAGCATAACGGGACGCTTTGGGCCTGTCGAGCGCTTGTTCTTCCACCTTACCTGGGCTCCAAAACCCAAAGATGGCCACGATCTCCATGCAAGTGGGAAGCACCATCTAGCGGGTCAAGCATTGGGGGGGAGGCAGTAAAATCTGGGTGCAAGCGCAGCATTAATTATTAACCAGTAATGTGCCTGGTCCGCTTGCTGGGGAGGAGATGAGACGGGCAGCTACGGGCCGCTGGACCAAGCACACGTCCACCGCAGGCCACATGAGATCACCGCTAATGAAGTACGCTGTCAGGGCAGAAACCCACAGCTCAGCACTTTCCGGTCCCGACACAGGGAGGCGGCTCGAATATATGAGGTTGCCATAACTAAAACAACTCGTCCTCTGCACACACCGATATCCGTTTCATTTCTGACAGTGATTAAAATGGCTATGACTTATATTTCTTTCCTGAACCATGATGTTTCTTCTGCGCCTTCACCGAACTTCCAGGTTATCGCTGGCCTGAAAGTGCATTGGGACAACTCGTACAGCAGGTGGCGCAGTTGTTAGCGCTAAAGCCACGCACTTGAAGGGCCCAGGTGTGAATCCCACCTCCTGCTGCAATACCCTTGAGCAAGGCATTTAACCTAAATCGTTCTGCTAAAAAATTACCAAGCTGTATAAATGGGAAAATCACTGTATCTTAATACTGAATATCACTTTGAAGAAAAGTGTCAACTAAATGAATAAATGAAAATGTAGAGCGATTGTGCGTTTGCAGTTAACAATAAAGGTTTGTCATGCTGAAACAAATCTATATGACAGATGAGAGTCGACGTCATTCTGCCGACCGGGCGTACATAGGCCAATGATTCACAATGATTAATCTTTGAATTATGCCTGCAGGGGGTTGTAGTCGCATCCATGCATGAATTGGGTTTTTTTACATTATCAGTTTTAATTTAGAGTTCTGTACAAACAATGTCGGTGTCTGACACACAACAGAATTAGAGACAAAAAGTGGCGCTTCTTTAAATTGTTAAATAACAAATAGTAATAAAAATAATACGAAGAAGAAGAAGAAGAAGAAGAAGAAGAATCCCAGTTAGCACAGCCCATTACTACAGCACAGAAGTCTTCTAGTGAGGACCCATTTCTGGAAGCCCTGACTTTGCACTTCACACGGTGACTCCAGCTCATATCGCACACCCTCGACACACAGTCAGCAACAAAACCCCTCACAAAAGGCGCGCTGCTCTCGTTGAGTAAAAACGCACGACCGTTCCGCAGCAAGGGTCACAATGGCAGCATTTTTCAGGCCGTCCCCTGCAAAGTTGTGTCATAAAGTTCCAAAGCACTCGCGACACAACAGCAGCAGCCGGAAGCTCTAACTGGGAAACATTACGCAGCATCTCAACCTGGTTATGGATGCAATCCAACTGGCCATAGCTGACGTTCCCAAAGTTAATCACCTGTCCAACTTCCCTTAGGGGGCAGCAGAAGAACCAGAATCCCACCGACGGCATGATCTGACAGAGACATCCAAGCTTAAACCACGCAATGCAAGATAAACCCCTCAAAACTGCAGGAAAAGTAGTTCAGAAAAATGGCGCAATACTGAAATGCTTAAAGGCAACATTCATCTGTGCTGACAGACACCAGCTGGTTTAACTATATGGAGTTCCACTTTTTCAAGATTCCAGTTGCCACAACAGCGAAACAAATAATGCTATTTATTTCAATCTATAAACATATTAAAGGAATCTGCCTGGCTGCAAATATCAACAATCTCTTGTTTATACATTGTTGGAATCCCCAGCATAACCACACAAGGGAATCCTAAGGTTAACAGACCCAACTCTCGGTTACTCCCTCTGAAAGACACTCTAAAATGGACCAGGTAGCCCTTTCTGGCATTGCTGAGATAAATGGGCTACCAGCATAACTCTATTTCCAACTTTCTAAGGAGCAGCATCAAGCCCGTGGATTCATTCCTCAACATGTCAGTTGATGTTCATGACCTTGTTTATAATCCCCGAGAAGTGCGATTCTGTGTCACGTTTCCGCTCAGATTGTGGAAATCGCTACCGATTAAACTCCTTCACCAGCTGCCTACCGCACGTCCTCTGTTTTGCTCTTCTCCACAAACACAACCATACACCCTAGCTGCGCCTGCAGCTTAAAAAAAGATCCCGATAAACGTCCGCAGATAATTAAATCCATTTTCCCTGTCTTCCATCACAGCTGGGCCATAGCTGGGAGGTCTCACAAACATCTGGCTCTTCTTTCCAGCAAAAGGTGGGGTGGATCACAGCACAGATGTCTCATTATTCCAGAATAAAACTTTTCCATTAGCTGTTTTCTTTCTTTGCGAGTTGAGCCACAGATTTTTTTCTTCTTGCCAATTAGACATTCAGTCCGGGGCGAAAGAATTTCTTTTACATGAGATGGAAGCAGGTGACTTTCTTCACTTCAGCGAACCCCTTTAATTGGAGTTCTAAATTAATGCGATTAACAAAAAATAAGTCAATCAATAAATCGATCAATGAATCAATAGATAAATAAATCGATCGATCGATAAATCAATCAATAAATAAATCACACACATGCACGCGCGCGCGCACACACACAAATCCAAAGGCGATTAAGACAGAAGAAAGCGCTGCTGCATTAGTTTCATGGCAGTTGGGCTCGGTTTACTTTCAGCATCCCCTTAATAAGAAGGCGTGCCAGGCTTAAGATTTTGAAACTAAATCCAGCCTTTGGACATTAGTCAACAAAAGTCGCACGGAAGCATCGGACAATGCAGGCAATTTGGAGCGGGACAAAGACAGAACGGCTGCGTTTAGGGAGGCAACTTTTCCTCGGCCGCCTCTCTTCCCCTCAGTTTGTGTGAAGAATGGAGGGAATGAGTACGGCAGTCTGGGGTGAGGCCCCGGGCTGCATCAGATTAAAATAAAGGACAGACCCTTAACATGTGTGGCCAGATCAACCGCAGCCACCACAGCCTCCAGCAACGGCCTCGAAAAAATAAATCACATTTGCGCTGAAACGTGAGCGACAGCTTAAAAAGTGCTAATAAATTTCCCGTTTCCTTACAAGAGAGGGAACAAAAAAAAAAATCTGCCGTCATCGAAAACGGACAAAAGAAATCCATGCGGCGTGGCTGATTTCGCTTGACTACGTCTCCGTCTTCAGCATGGCATAAACGTGGCAATTTTCCAGCTCGGTTCATTCTGGGTCTCAACGTAATTACCTTTCTGTAAACCTTAAGATTCTCACAATAAATGCACACAGGAGCTTTTTATGGTCTCCTTGACAGGATTCCTCACCTGTTGACATGCGTCTAAGAAGCGCTAGCAACTGCGCAGCGATGTTGCCGAGACAAAACGGCACCACCCTGTTTCAAACCAGGGCTACGCTTTTGTGTCCCCAACTGCCATCCTGAAAGGCCAACACGAGTTGGGATTCGTGCGCATGGAATCAACGCACTGTGCCCGTTTTCGGCGTTTTGCGGCACAATGGAGCCTGAAAAGAAGCAATCTGGAACATGGGAGAGGCCCGCTTGACAGGAAGTCGCCTCCGAGGGAAGGCGTCTGGGTTTACCGATCAATTACGCGTCGCCTGTGCGAGTCGTCGCAAATAAGCAGACATCCAAGTGGGGTGTCGTTCTCCGCCTGGGGCACCTGTGCAAAGCTGGCCCACTTACAACTGCTTATCAGCCGCTCCTCCCCACGCCGCCAGTTTCCGCCGAATTCCCCAGAGCGTCGACTGTCAGAGCTTCCCAGCAACATGCCGACATATTCGACGCGTCGCCAGAATGTTCCGCAACACAAGCCGCACGTCTCCCCAAGATACAGAGGAGCAGCAGACCCGCAATTCACACCGCCTCATTTGTCAGCTCCATCATGGCTGAGTTGTCAGCGGAAAATTAATATTCCTGCAAGCATGTGAGGGAGCGCAGCCGCGTTCCTTTTCAAACTTCGTGCTGCTTGTTGGTACCGCCTGGACTTGGGGACGATGTACCTAACACGGCCATTCAAGGAACTTGCTGTCAGGTTTTGGACAGAAAATCCATGTTGCTCCGATACTACAAAAAATTCTTAATCCTCTCCCAAAGAGGTGCCTGTAGTGTTACAGTTAGGGCAGTAATAATAATTCCTGGATTTGAATCGGGACTTTCGGTGCCTCCATCGGTTGGCTCGATGAAGCCCGGTGACTTCGCAGCAATCAAAACATTTTATCCGTTCGCTTCACGTGCCCCTCCTGGGAGGCTGTATCTTAAAACCTTGTTGCCGCACATCCGGCTGTTGGCCCAATCTTTTGCTGAATGAAGCAACAGCAATGGATTCAACTGTGCTTTCGCACCACCTGGAATAAAGGACATCAGCAAAGTTGAAATTAGGGGCACAAAGCTGTTGCATCCTAGCAAGAGGTTTCTGGCAGGCATTTTAATGGAAGAAGTTGTATCCACCCAGACATTTCAGAGAACTGCTTATAGGGACTGGAGCTGTAGCAATCCAGGGGAGCAAAATGTGGTTTGACCTGAATGGGGTGCAAATCCAGCACAGTAAATAAGTACCGAATACACAGTATAGAGTCCTGGGGGATAACCCCAGGTTGATGGGCTGCGAACACCACACTGAGACCACCCCTCTGAAATGTAGAGCAAGTACTGATGGGAAATTAGGTCCCAGATTGCTCATCTAAACTAAGGTAGCCAAATCTAGTCAACCTGTCCAGGTGCATCCATCACTCCCCACATCTGGGCGAGTTCAACACTGTTTAACAAATGGTTAAAGCAGTCACAATCTAATGCTGGCAAAGCTCTTTAAGGAGCCACCAAAAAGTCACATGACCTTAGCTGAAACTTTATAAATGCCATGAAATTATCTGGATGGGATTTAAGCAGTAAGAGAGAATTGTAATGCAGCAAAAGGAGCTTTTGATCAATTATGACTTTAAGAGCTCAAGAATGCTTTTAACCAACTTGCGCACTGCTGACATGCAGTGCCACACGTAGGTCTGGCTTGCTGCATGAATTTTTATTTAGAATTATTTTATTTTTTCTCTTTGTAAAGGTAAATTATTTAGTGTGGAGGATGCTGCACAAAGCATCAAAAATTTTCATCAGGAAAAAAGATTTCCATCACCCTTAATATCCAAAGTACCTATATTGTATTCTGACAGATTTCCATTTCTTTTTACCATGGAAATTCAAAGATATTTTATATCTCTAGGGGACAACTCACATCAAAAGAGAGTATTCATTAAAATGTGCGTTTGTCCAGTATGTCAGATACCTAACATGTCTACAAGTCATTTACTGGTCATGCAGTCGTGCCTTTTACCGTTGGTAACCTTTTTTCTTCCCCCAAACATTTTAAATGTCATTTAACCAACTTACCCGAGCTTCCGCAACAAAGCTCATCGAAGTTTTTGTCTGAGCTGCGCAGTCACACAGTCAGGTACAATATCGGTAACTCTGTGCTGAAAGGGGTGTGAAACCCTTGGCGAAAAATCGTTCACTTGACATTAACTGTGAAGTATGAGGTCATGTGCTGCAGGCAAACTCACTGGAGTTCGTATTACGGAAGATTATCTACACCACACTATTATAAGGCAAGCAGTTTGCCTTCATTTCTCCGGGGTGCTGGGCTACATTCCATTATATTTAAGGCTGACAACCAACACAAACTGGCAAAGAACATTTCACAACAAAATAACTCATAATATAATAATCTATTTACCTATTTATTGTAGTATCTATATAACGCAAAGGATTATTTCATATATTATTATTTTATATATTATTATTTTATATAAAATATTAATTAATTATAATATCATAATAGATTAACAACATGTCTATAGTATTATTATTATTATTATTATTATTATTATTATTATTATTATTATTATTATATTAATATTAAAGTACATACTTTTTTCATTATCCAGGGACTAAAAATTAATAAAAAATATTCTTTGATCAATTGTGAAAGAGGATTGATAAATCTGGCTATACTTTCCAGTGAACAGGAGCAAACAAACTTCTGTAATGAAGTCAGATTTGATGAAGTCAGATTTGTGGAAATTGAGAGTAAAAGCAGAAACTGTAATACTGTGCAATATTTTAGAGGACTAATCTAAAGTAAGGTTATTTTTCTTTTCTGCCAAATAAATTACATTAATAAAAGGGAAAAAAAACTCTTTATCCTGGTCAGGGTCAGTCTGGAGTCTATCCTGGAATTACTGGGCGCTAAGAAACGCAACAAGCAGTCCATCACCGATTTTTTGGAAAATAATACGCTTAACTGTTTATTAGGTGCACCTATGTAGTGGTGTGTTTTGTCTCCTTTGGGCTTCAGAATGGCATGAATTTAGCTGGGGATGGATTCTGTAAGACGCTGGAAGCATTGTGTAGGACTGTTGTACCAGTAGAGCTTCGGTGGCAGCCACCACCACATGTCTACGTGCATGTACATGTGTGCATGCGTGTGGAGAAGGGAAATCCGCCAGCATCTCTACACTACAGTGCACTCTGCATGCGATATAAATATTTTATAAGTGTTGTCAGAGACCAAATTTTAAATTTTAAAAACACTAAACAGTCTTTTTTGGAATGCAAATTGCCTTAATATTTTATTGTGCCAACCTGCTTTGTCTCACTGATTTTTAACGTGGAATATATTAGTTATTTTAGAGCACATTAACATTTTCAACCAAATCTTTTTATATTTTTACTTGTCATCTTCACCACCACCTTCCTCTTTCCTCTCACTGCCCTCACTCTCCATCTGTAATCTACCTGCCATTTGGGAAAACTCTCAAACCATTAAAATTCAATATCACAATGTCGTCCATAACAGATATTTTGTGATAATGTGTCAGCCAGATGGAGCCATTCCTCATGCCTCTACACAGTCCAAGAGGGAACACCAGCAAGTCATTGGGCCAACATAGAAATTTTCAGGCCTTGCCTACCAGGAAAAGTTCTGAGCTACCCGATTACAACCCCAGTACTGATGCATATATGCTGAATAAACTTTTTCTCTCTCACACACAGACACACACTTGGACTCCTGTTGTTCAATTTTAGCTGCTGTTTGACTACAGAGGAAGTTCAACATTCATGCATAAATAGAAGAACCCTCCAAAAGTTCTTGCAAAGTAGTAGATGCAAACTACTAAAAGGCATCCCTTCTGGATACACTCACCTGGGCGGAGAATGGACTACCTGTGGAGATCTGCGCATCTGAGAACGGGCATAGCAGTGAATGGACTCGGCAAGGGGTCAGGTGTGAGCTGCAACTGCTGCTCGTGCTGCTTCCGTCAATAAGGCTAATAGGATCAAGTCCAACCATCCATCCCTAGTACATGCCTGCCACTAAAAATAACAGCGTTGGTTTATGTTAATGCGGGAGCATCAGGTGGACACTGGCAGGGTGAGGGTGTCTGACAGTAAAGAAGCTTCTTACTGTGCAGGTACGCTAGAGAGAGAGAGTGGTGCCATGCAGCAGCATGATAAGCAGTTCGCTCACTGCTCCTGTCATTGTCACCTTCACGGGTGAAGAGGAGGGAGAACAACAACAAAAGTGTCATTTGTTTTAGGTTATAGAAAGCTACGGAGCAAGCTGGACATCTAAAGGGATGACCTTCTGCAGTCCATTTGAAACTCATCACTTAAGGTGTGTTTTGAATTTTAATACATTCATCAGTGCAAAAAAAGACACGGTGTACGGTTACAGGTGCATTTACCATCTCACGTTTGAGGTCCAAAAAGGACTGATTTTCTACAGGACTTTGATCGGGCATTTTAAGTTCTGCTTAGTTTTAACTCAAATGTCCACACTAAATCCTTTGGACTGCAGCTCTAAACAAGAAAGCAGTTTGAGGGCAGTTAATATATTCAGCAAGCAAGCTTCCGTTCCAGCAGAGTTTTACAGCACTGTAGCGGCTGCAGTAAATGATGCCCACTGAGGTTTGTTTTGTGGTTCTCAACTGAGACTGCTGCTGAATTCCGGAGGCAGAGTCACTTATTCTTTACTCGGTGTGCACGGAATATAAAATGGAACAAAAATTAAAAATATCATTTCGTTGACCAGCAAATGTGTGTGATGGCATCATCCCAGGTTCCGTAGCTCAGGCTGCCTTTTAGGACTATGGTTTGTCCATCTGCTGGTTCGATTCTGCACTAGCACCCCCCCCCCCCATAGGCAGGTGCACAACTGCAAGCTAGCAACTACTGTTCATATCAGAACCACATCTTTGTTACGGTTTCGTGTGATTGGAGCCAGGTGTAGGAAGTGACCATCTTGGCCGACCTCCTGCACCCCAATAGAGGTGCAAAAGTGGTGTTGGAAGATACTGTAAACTGCTGAGTGGAGTAGAGCTCAGCTGGAAACAAGGCATGCTCGCTCTCCTTACCCGCTTTTCAACTTCGTGGTTGTGGCATCTCGGAAACACAGCACTGACCATGTACAGGACACAGTACATCACGGGGCTGTCACAAACATTCATTTTGCCCAAGCAATTTTTGAGCGACCAGTTCACCTGAAACTCTTGTCCATGGACTGTGGCAAGAAGCCAGAGTACATGGAGGAAATAGGGAGGACATGCAAATTCTGCACAGTCTGAGCTGGATTCTAATCCCCAGGCACTGTGAGGCTGCAATGCTACCCACTGAGGCACCATGCCATGAGTAAGAACTACATGCCTAAGACAATTCAACCTTTCAGTTAAACAATGGAGCTGAAAGAAGACTCAGAAAGTCCACTGAAAGGGAAAACTACCAAGATGTAAATTTCATACATATGGCTGACGGCATGCCCTGCATCCAGGATAGGCTCTGGACCAGCACAACCTTACACAGGACAAGTGCTCACTGACTTAAGAAATGAAGCTTTATATATAGTAAATAAATGCAAAAAAGTTACACTTAGCTTAGTGTGCCTTTAACCATTATACAAGCATCTGTTTGTTTCAAAGGGACTCTGGATTTCCACCTGTTGAACAGCAGTGGCCTTGAATTAGTGGTGAAACTGTAAGGCAGCAGACATCCTTTGTAGTATATACCTGGCCACCTGCTGCAGAACCTGTCCAACCCGGCAAAATTTCCTGCAGAGATCAATAAAGTTATATTCTATCCCTGGCACGATGCTGTCCATAGCTTCTGTGGCTCTCGCTCTGCTCACTCACAGAAATTCTCAATCGAGTGTATCTAAATGTAGGAGCTGCCCACTTGGCTCCAGAAAGTCTTGCAAACTCGAGAATAAAAAAAATCAGCACGGAAACAGAGGAAATAAAAGAATTAACAGGGCTTTCTGACAGTGCAGAGAATAAGAAAAACCTCTTTTCCAAGACCCAGTCTGATGGGAAAGTATAAAGGAGCAAAGGGCTCCAAGTCTCATTATGTTCTGCCAGCTCAACAGCCGTGAGTTATCTTCATAACCAGTTGGGAGTCAAGTAACATCTTCAAATAAAACAAAACCCAGTTTGCTAATATGAAGCTCTCCCAGTTCTTCCACAACAGTGGAGTTCAGGAACATTTGCTATGAGGGAACTTAATCTTTAAAATAAGAAGACCTGGAAAACATCACTCATCCCTTCTGGCTGCTGTCCATTCTGCTAACTCTGAGGTTTAATAATGGCGTCAATACATTCTGCATCAGGCTCACTGATCCAAAAGCTGTCCGTCACAGTATGTGGGCCCATCCCAGCATTCCTTTTACCACCCCGCAGACAAAGTGGAAAACCCAGCCAGTTTCTCGAGCATAAAATGTCAAAAATCCTTGGCCAAACCATGCATATGCTTCAGAAAACCAAGCAGGTTTCACAATGTGTTGCTGCATTCGTCAGATGTCCTACAAAAAGAAAAGCCTCTGACCTTAATTTTATTTCATCCTCACCTAGAGGTGTCTTTTCATCCTCTTATAAATTGGTTAATGTGACCACACTGCTAAATACCGCTGGAGAATGACACACATTCTGACTTTGTGTCTCACAATAGTATTTACAGCTGATCTTCAAGCATTGTGAGGAGTGGGATCGATGAAGTTGGTGAGGGTTAATGAACATGGGCTCAGGGCTCCTCCGCCAACAGCTGACAGGCAGCGGCTGGATTTGAAACACAGATCACACCGGCACACCTGTTTCTAATTAAAACAAGATGAAAATCCACCCATCATCAGCTGGTTAGATGCAAGGAAAAGAAGAAGCACGAACTTCCGACGGGAGCTTATCGGGGGAACAGCCATCAGCCTTTAAAGGAGGGCTCCAAAGACAGAGGCAGGTCGCATTACGAGGAAGGTGTGCGAGTCAATTATTTCGCGCATCTACTGTATACGTGAAAGGGGATTTTAGATGTGGAAATCGACAGGTCAGGTGTTTTGGAAGAATGGACAACAGGACTTTTTTTGAACACCTGCCTTTTACTAACTTACCCATCTTTTTCATATTCTGCTTCACTCACTTCTGTTCATCCCTTGATTTGCACAGACTCAGACAATGTGGCACGGTTAAATTTTTAGCACTTCTCTCAAATTATGTGGCAATCTGCTTAATACAACACGCTTCAGCCAGAAAAAGAACAAAATCCCATACTTGCCTCATATGTGATGGTATGTATTTACTGCTGTGCTACACATGTGAATATGGTAATATTTTGCACTATTCTACATTAGTAAATACTTTAATATTTAATTGTCTTGTACATCTGTAAGTACGGTAAAATTTTGTGCTGTTGTGCATTGTTGAATACTGTAATGTTTAGTGCTATTCTACATGGGTGAATAGGGTAAGGATGTAACTCATCAATCACCATGAGAACAGAGGGATGGGTTTTGTTTACGCAAGAAACATGTATGTACAACCGGTTGTTAATAAAACATTTTATTTAAATTATGCTGCAGCAGCAAATCCTTTTAAATGCTACCATGACCATGTATACAGTGCTGTTTCTTAGTTATAATTATAGCCCCTTTCTCTGTGTTGTAGTGAAATTTTGGAATTTTTTAGGCTTTTTGGACTAGGCTGGACCCCATTATAATTTTCCCTATAACAAATAATGTAAAAAGTTGTTTTGATGTACAATTTTTCACATTTAAGGAATGAATTAGCCGTGTAAATCAAGGGATGACTATTTGAAAAGTGGCTTTTATAAGCACAGCACTCACAAACCAGTTTTTGGCTACCTGTTATTTCGCTGTTTTTCCACACAAAGTTATTTCCACTTTCACTTTTTTCCATCAAATTATTTTGCAGAATATATATGGTTGAGCACCTCGGCTCTGGATCACCTGGGCACTTGAAATGGTGATAGGTTACAGGTCAGTTCCCTGGGGTACCTGCTGCAGAATTTAAACAATCAGTATGAGAAAAGGGACTGCAACTATCAGTGAACCATAAAACCCCAGGGAGCTGTCAGTTTACCTCCTGGCCATTTTCAGCCAACAACCCATGACTTGGTTTTTTCGCAGGTGTACTTGTCTAGGGTATAAAGAATCGTGACAGCACCCGGGCAAAAAATTTAAAGTAAGACACCGTTAAACCAATTCCCAGAGGCCGACGTCTGTTTAAAATTAATCTAAAAAAAACTCCTGCATGGGGTCTACATTCAAAGCACAAAAACAAAGGGTAGCCTGTAGTTTCATGAATGCAGACTTGTAATCTGAAGTATTCTGGGTTCAACAGTCGGGAGACTTCCTGCTGCTAACATCCTGCTTGTAATAGTAAGATAACAAGCAACACAGAGAGGGGTTAAAAATGACAGCAACGTTAAAAAAAAGGCAAAAAAAGTCCATAATGAGTCCTCTGCAAATAAGCAAGGAAAGTGTGATGGAGTCAGATATACACAGAAGGACCAAAGGGACCAGTGGATACTCACAGGGTCTGAGAAGAGTACAGATCCCAATCAAATAAGCCGCTCTTGTAAAATCGGCTTAACTCACACAGCGCAAACTTAATCTAGAAATCTCGGAAACTCTTCACTATGCATCAACAATCTCCATCCAGTTGGTGTCTTCTGATGATCCTGATTTTTAGGACCAAGATTAAAAGTAGCCTTAATTACAGCATAAGGACTTTTCTTTTTTTTTTGAAAAAGTGAAAACGTTCATCGATTTATCTTTGTATCATTTTAAAGTGTGACGCGACTCAGAGTTCATCTGGCTTCTCAATGGAAGATAAAGGTTGCAATGAAAGAATTTCGTAATAGCGTAATATTAAAATATGCATGGGTTATTAATGCCCAACCATAAGGAACCTCATCAACATCTAATCCTGTAATGGTGTTAAACCATTTGCTGTCAGTGAAGTCAAACTCTACAATAAATAACCCTGAGCTTTGTTCTCCTGCAGTGATTTCATCCTACCCGCGCAGGGATAACACAATAAGAGGAAAAAACAAAATAAAAATGCTCTTCTTGAGGGTTCTCCAGAGCTTCACACTATAAATACACACAGTGTACAGTAGCAAGTGCAGCGTTTATCAATATGGCTGTGTTGTCTGTCTTTGTCAAACTGGCACGTATGTGTGCTCTGGAACTGAAAGCCGCTTTAGGCCATACCCATTCATGCGACTTGTTCTGGTACTTAAAATCGACCCCACAATGCAAAGTTCATCCCAGTGTGTCTGTGGCTAAAGAGATTTTCTATGCCTAATAATACTAATCTCGGCCTGGAGTCTGAAGAAAGCTTAATGACAGAGCTTTGCTTCAGCTCTAATTTAAAAGCTTGAAACTTTTTTGCCCAACCCGGATTTTTACTGTCATGTGAATCATCTCGGTCACTTTATTGCACTCAGCCTTTGCGATGTTTATCATGGCCAGCAGAGCGGCTTCACAGCACTAAGGGCCGACTCCCATGCAAGCAATGTTGCTAATGCTGCTGACAACCTGCAGGCATCCAACGTGACCCTAGGGGGAGCTCACGCAGCGAACAACCATGACGCCCGCCCCCACACCCACGCACCAAGCATAGTATTTACCAGTTCAGTTCCGGTGTGGTTTCCAGTCACAACAGGACGACTATTCCGGTCCGATTAAAATCCCCGGATTGAGCACTCAACAATAAGAGTTGTAAGAACCAAAATACAGCAAATTCAAAATGAGCCAAAATAAATGTGAGAAAATGAAAATGAAACTCCATGTGGGTAATGGAATGATGGTGCTTTAACTTTTTTATTGTTTGTGTAAAAGAAAAGACATTTGTCTAAGGAATGGACAAAATGCCCCCGAAACAGTATGCGTGGATTTTACCTGCAGGCTCTCAATTACACTTTTCCCAGAGATGCAGAAGAGGGAAGGAACACAAACTAAGGTCAGAATAATGGAGAAGACATTTAAATGCATTCGTTTCACAATCACTTCTCTCCAAAGAAACATATAACTCAGAGTGATCAAAAGTGCATTTCACCAGCGGGCAGAGCAAAACAGATGCAGACGCATGAATCTCATCCACAGCCCATGGAGTGTTTTTCACCTCATCCATGGCACTGACACCAGAAGAGAAACAACACAGAACAGATAAAATAATACCATTCCATACAGAAATGTAAGCGCACTGCTGAGTGGTACAAAGTCATTTAAGCCTAATAAAGTAAGAAAGACAACAGAACTAAAAAGCAGTCCCTATGAGCACGTAGAGGACCAAGGAGACCAGCTGGACCCCCTCTCCCATCAGCTAAAACAAGAGAATTCAGACAGGCCAGCATGGCTGCCAATTACCAGCCTTATACCGTGGCAAACTGATGGCAGTGCTTTGGGACAGCGTTGCAAGCTGCCATATGCCAAGCCCCTGATCTTTGAAGCCAGTCATCAGGATGACTGACATACAAAATGAAACCGCTTCCAGCACTGGACATACAAATAGCTTCGATCAAAGCCTTTGAAGGAGAGCTGAATGGACCTCAATTTGTAGCAAAGATACCCATAGTACTAAACAGACACCATAGAGTGGAGGATCTTAGATGTACCCGTTGCACATATGACCCCAAGAAATGACAGCTAATCCACATGCACAACAGCCTCTTGCAATCACTTGCAGTATAGTAGGTACTGGGCATACACTACAGTGGCCTGGCATCCCATCCAGGGTGCAGTTTCTGGGCCTGTTGCTCAGTGATTCCAGAATACTCTCCAGACTGTCATTAACTTGACCACAATAAGGCAGTTAAGGTCATGGATGGATGGATGGATGGATGGATATAAGTACACCTGTAAACAAACAAATTTTCTACACTCTCGCTCCATCACACCACCGTTTACACACCAGTCATACAGTAAGTATAGCCTGACCCTGACCAAACCCCTGACAAATTTTCATGTTTCACAGCTGGAACTTTCACAAAATACAGTACAGAAGACAAACTTCTGCTTTGCTTAATGACACGATACTGCTGCACCCAGCAATATCCGGCTCTAGTTAGTGCCATCTCATTTGGCATTAAATATGCTCACATTATTAATCTGCAAGTCTTGTCGAGTCTCAGCTCTTCGGTGGGTCCCAAAAACAACAGAAGCATCCTCCCGTGTAAACTGGACATAACAAATAAATCTAAATAAAATTTTGAGCTATTTATAATGCAGGCAGGGACAGCCCTTGCAATTACTCATACAAACAGTTACCAAATTGGAATAACAGGGACACAAAGGAGACACTTTCCTGTTTTTCATTCCAGCTAAGACACTGGGGCAGAAGAACAATGAGGCGTGGGATTTAAAGGAAAGCTCCATTTTCTGCATGGTGAGGGAGTGCAGTGACTGGCTGCTATCCCACCCATCTGTCCTTCAGCAAAGCGACCACTGATGCACTCCTCAAAACCAGAGCTTCAAACTTTGGACCAAACATGATCTCTGACTGTTGTACACCATGCAGCACTGAAATCTTTCAAATACTGACATTTTTAGCAGTGTTACAGCAGCTCATTGGAAATAGCTCCTTCTTACTTCACAAAGAAGGTTGACTTACAGTATTTTTGTCAGAAAAAACCCATGTATCCTGTCACTCGGTCAAAGTTCAGCAAATGAATCACAATTCCAGCGATCAAGATTACAGATTCCATGTTTAGGATACAGGGTATTTTACTGTAAATCAGTTAAAAATAATAGAGGAGATGAACATTTGGGCTCAGCTCCACAGATTCACCACTTTTGCACCATTGCACAGGGGGTGCGGCACAGCTCCTGGACTGCTTACGAGGTGTGGGATTTGAGCATAGTTCAGGGTGTGGGGGGCTTGCATATTCTCCCTGTGTTTGCACCCCTCAAATACATGGAAGAAAGCACTGGCAAACCAGTTCTGTTGCCTCCTTTGCCTTAGTAATCATACCAGTGGTTGCTGTCAGTTAGATTCGACTTGAAGGTATCTCCACCTCTGTTCATTGAGACACTGAATTTGGCATACTTGGTTAGAAGGTTTTTGTTAAACCATTGAGTTAATGGTGACTACATGGATATTTGACCTGAACTGAGTTTAATCTACAGCCAGACTGCTAATCTTTGATGGAGCTGCATTGCATATTTTCCTCTTTTGACTTTCTGCCTCACCAAGCATGAAGTCCTTGTCCAGTGATCTTTCTCTTCACACGGTGTGCCCAAATGAACCAGAATCCTTGTCATTAAAGCTTAAAGGGGAGCTTGGGTCTGATCTCCTCCAGTTCCAACACTTTTGGTTTACAGGCAGGTCATAGCTAAATTACATTCTTCACCAGAACCATAATTCAAAGGCAGCAATTTTATTCTTGTCCTGTCCTCATTCAGTACTACACTACAGTCCATTTCAAATGCACCCATTGTAACAATAAAGTTACATAATCCACAAACTCACACAGACACAGAGTACAGGCAATTAATGATTATAACCCGCGCCTATTATGTGTCTTGGTGAAAGAACAATAGGCATCCGTGACTGTTCAGACAACTTTTACTATAATGGTGGTAGTGCTAAAGAAAGTGTCCCCCAAGTAAGGTGATTGAGGGCCAAAGGACCATTCCAGAGGCGCTCCTCAAGAAGTACGTGCCTGCTCTCGATTACTTTGGAAAGTGCTGAGCAAAGCCTGTCGTTGATCTACAGCAGGCCTGGCAGGCACTGGCCGGCTTGAGAAAGAGCACAAGCACCAGTTCTGCAGCCACCAGCCCGTGCCCACTTATAAGCCAATTTCTTTGTCTGCACAGCGGTCCACATCTAACCAGCCAAAACAGGTAGATGCCAATTCTCCAAAATTAACTTTCAGATAAAAATGCAATAAAAGCAACAATGTCAAGGAGTGCTCAGTTATGAAACATTATTATTTAGGTTCCTGCCCCCGTCCTCTTTTCAGCATCTGTACACAACATGTTACATCTCTGTACGGGTAGGCCGTCTAGCATCGGTCCCGCCATCATTTCCACAATCCGGACCAAATTCTAAGCTTTATCATTTTAAAAACCCTGCCATTTTGTTCAGTCCCTAGACTGAAGGCAGTTTGTGACATTTGCAGTTTGGCCATTTTGGCTTGTGGTTTGACTATTTTGTCAAGTAGCAACTTGGTGTGTTTTTAAGTAGATTTGTGATTTGGTGTGTGTGCATTTGTATGCTTTTGCATTGCTTGTGTATGGTTTTGGGTAGAGTGGTGTCCTATTCCTATTTGTGTGTTTTGTTAGGTACTTTAGATCAGGGAAGTCAGGCATGGAAAACTTTGTTTGGCTTTGCTACTTTTTCTTTCAGGGTTTAAGATAGACAGTTGGTCTTTGGTTCACATGCAGCAGAATAGTTAGCTTGTTTTCACTTGAGACACTTTAGGGGACAGCATCATTGTATTTGTATATTTTCACCTTATCGCTAAAATACTCAACAATAAACCCTTCCAGAAAATCCCTTGATTTTTCTGGAGAATGACCACACCAACACCTTCCTTCTCCTTTTCCCATTTTTACGTACAGCCCTTTCACCCCCAGCAATTGACCGAGCATAAAGCCAAGAAGGGGTAATAATGTTAATAATAATAATCTGTATAACAAATGAAATTTTTGAAATTCAAGGTCTCTAATTTCGGGAATAACTTTTCACCTGTAAGTATTACATAGACTCATGGGCAATCTTTAGTTAGAAGCCCCTCTATTTGAAGTAGCACATACAAGTTTGAAGAATTACTGAAAACAAATTCAAAGTTGAAGCAAAACAAACTGATATCATTACGTACATTTTTCTGCCATCACTGTGTGTTGTTCATTGTGTAAAGTATACACACACAGTGACATCTGATATGGAACAGCAGCTTTTCCAGTGCAACACAGTGCATCACAATTGCAAGCTTGAGGGAAATGGTTGCGGTCAGCTCTAAAGATCAGCATGAGTCGACCTGCTTCTCTGCCACATCTGAACATTAAGCCAAAGCCACTACAAAACAAGAAGTCCACAAGTTGACCAAGCAAAGTGAAAAAGCTTACATATTCATGGCAACAGGAAAGAACCTAAACTGGAAGAGAGACCTGATGTTGGGTCATGACAAATAACAGCAGATACACCATCCACGCCACACACTAACATCTGCCACGTTATTCTTTTTAGTCTAACTTAACAAGTGTAAATAATGTAAACCACTACATATGTAAGCACCCCAGGTATAGCAAAGTGAGGATCAGTGAACTGCCCCATGCGCAAGTCTGACTCCCGTGACCAGGGACTTCTGCTCAAATCCTAAATGAGGGAGGACAAGCACAGTTCATTTGAGTTAATGAAGCGTTTTTCATTCATGGTACGAGCCTCCTTAAATCTTTGTTTTAACAGTCTGAGGAAAGTCAACAAACCATAAATTTCTGCAAAAAAAAAAAAAAAAAAAAAAAAAAAAAAAAAAAAAAAAAACCAAATATACTTGAGTTACTTGATAGGTCGTGAACTTATCACTAACAGCCACTGCATAAAGCACCAGAATCACCACGTATTAAAGTTTTGAAACACTTGGAAAACACAGATTGATGTCACACTGCAGGATGATCTCCAATAAGGAAATTAAACATATGTTCCAGCCAGGAGTAACACAGCAAAACGGATCCATGGCGTGATTAATTCTAATGCCCAATTACCTCCAATTACTGTCTGAAATGAAAAACTCCATTAATGGATGTATAGATCTACGGTCCCTTAGCTGTCTCTAATTTTTACCCAGTAATAGTGCAGTGAAGAAGATGGTTACATTGGTCATGGTCAGGTGAGGTTTCCTTGCCACTTTTGCTCAGCAGATGTGGACGTTGATGTTATCGGACTTTTATAGCTTCTTCCTCTAGAAGGGGGAAGTCTGTTGAAAAACCAAGCGACTCTTCATTCCAGGCCCCGATCATATTTGCATTATCAGCTCCAGACCACTCGCCAACCACAACCTTCTCCTTGCTTCTTCTTCGAGAAAGATGCTCTCAGGCTTGCACTGCCCATTCAGAGACCTAGTACAGACAAGCCATTAAAAAGCAAACGAAAAGCAGATCGATCACTCCATCAGTCAGGCTTTTCACCAAAATACCCCTAACGCAATAACGCTGCCGAATAAAAGACAGGAGAGCAGGGAAAGAGCCCGGCAGCACCTGATTGTACGTGACATGGTTTGCATTGTCATTGGCTGTGGGGGTAGCACTTCAGTTTACTACACTTTGGTTAGGGGGGTCCAAGTCTGGTTTAGCTCCCCCAAAACCACATGATTTAAAACTCACTCATTAATACCAGCTGAAAAAATAATAGTATGGATGATGCAAAAACAAGCTATTGAGATAGCAGGTCTCCCACTGCAGAGCTGCAGTTAGATCAGTTCGCTCAGTTCCACCTCAAGACCGATCTCTGGGCAAAGCGATCGCTCACGTGTCTTCTCCACCTGCCGCTTCTTGCACCCGATATAGCTTTCTATTCTAGAAAAGGTCCATCGGCAAAGTCCGTTCAGTACCCAAGGACCAGCCCTGCCACACTGCAGACACTGCGGTACGTTACCAAGCGTACTCCACTTTGGCTCAGAATAATGAATGAATGGCCACACTACCTGAGCCACAGCTAATCTGTCCACCACCATCATGCACATATTCTCACACCCCCCAAACATCTCGTCCTGCAGCTCATCCTTAGAGCATAGGGGCAACTCAGGGACATTCACAGTGCAGAAGCGGCAGCAGCACTCTGTAGGAACTCAATCCGGACCAGGAGGAAGCTGCTGGTATGGTTACAAGACCAGCCAAAGGCTTTCTTTTTCTTAACCTCCCTAAGCAGTATCGCTTGCATGTTTTATTGCGACTCAGGTTTCTTAAAAGCAGCGTCAACAGGAGGAATCGCCATGCACTTTCAAGTGCACCGCAGTCGTGTGAAACAACCGGCTAAAATCTAATAGTCTGCAAAGACTTGCAGGCACGGCAATTTCAGTTTAAAATCAGAAAAGGAAGAATTCTATTTGTCCTACTTACCTTAGAGACATTGCATGGAATAGTACATGGAGGCTAGCAAGGCCCTGCGGTAACCATGGAAATGTTGCTATCTCTGTGCATTTCTGCGGAGTATAAAGAATGATACATTTAAGTGACTAACACAGCCACTTGCAGCAACCTGAGGGGGAGCATGTTAGTTTGAGGGGTTACCATGGAAACTATGATGTAGACTCACAAGGGAGGAACGGAATTTGGAAAGAGTGGGGAAAAAATGAAAATCTAGCACCTCCAGTCCTGCCAGGAAACACCCGCACACTCGACATGTCTGTCAAATATTTAAAAGCCTAGTCCACACCATATGAGATGGTGATCATCTAAAAATGAACTCCCCCCAATACCCTCCTATCGCCACCGTTGACTATAGATGAGAGGAGGAGAGATTGTGAGCCAGATCAAGAAAGACTGCGCTTCCAGAATGCTGCGTGCACATTGTGACATGCGACCCAAATAGCAGAAACAGGTGTTCCTGATTGAACCGCGGGTCTAATGCTATCAAAGGTGATTACCATAGTAAGTCGGGTTTTCACCATCCAAGGACTCTGAGCACACAGCACAGTCTGGTGACATTAACGGAAAAGTGTCCTTCACAAGTGGTGACAGGGTGCAAACAGAAATGCGGCTCCCTTTCACTCAAGTAGACAAGGTATCTAGATTCTAGCTGGTGTGGTCCCTTTTGTGATTTTATGGAGACGTACAGCAACCTGGGGTGAGGGCTCTACTCGGCATGTGCTGAGCTCACAGGTCTGGCTCAGGCTACAATGGAAGCCTCAGCATAAAATGCACGGAAGCGCCTGCCTATCGGTGCTGGACAGGAAACACCTTGGCTTTCCTGCCTTTGCAAAAGGAGAGACTCGGGGTGATGGCAGGGGTTGGAGCGAAGGCCACCAAAATCCCCCCATCCTCCTCCTCCTTGTTTGTGTAAGAACATCAGTGCCATGGTCAGCTGGGGTGACCCCTCATGATATATATCATTGTGCCAACCATTAATTTATATAGTTGGCTATTTTAGTGAATCGGTACAGACTTCTTGCCAAAGCAGTGCTACAGCGTTCATCTTTATTTTCATGAACAATATCCAGGCAATGTGTCCAAAAATAATTATAACTGGCCATATACGTATGTACATTTTTGCACATATATTGACGCGTATTACAGTGTAAATGCTTGCCAAGTGTTACCTTGTTAACATGCCCAAGTATAGTATTCATTAACATTTACTGATGCCAGAAGGCACATCATGGATTTCAATAGTGATGTCCGGTAATGAGAATAATCTACCCTAACAGCAGCCATTTAATGATCCCATGCATAGAACTATCTTGCTCAGACAGGATTTTGCCATTGCTTCAGAATTCATTCACACACATGCACGCACGCACGTGCCCGTCCATGCTCACATTCAAGCTCTGTAACCATAGCTACACCGCTCATACTCATTTAGACACACAGTCCTGGGTTCGTCCTGGGTGTTTTATGCTAGCTGCTAGCCACTAACTCCCCTCCGGTTGGCCCCCTCCTTCAGATATAGGTGGTGGGCCTACATTGCATGCTCCCTTCTTGGAAAGGAATGGGCAGATTGCGAGCAGCACTGGGTAGCAACTGACACAGAGATGCCGGTCTACAGAAGCAATGAGCTGCTACTGCCAGAAGAATGACCACCGTACAACTCCAGCTGAGCTGAATTTAAGAGCACATTGCAACTTCCAAACCCCCTAGATGAAGCCATTTCAGACCGTTATGCTTCATGCTTCACATTGTTACCTACTCTCCTGTAGATGGAGTAAAACAAACTTTACATTTGCAATATTCAGTCCTGACTAAGGATCTGTTCGCATGTCACACCGTAAATATGGGTTTGCGCCATATCACTTGGGAAATAGCAAGCAGAAAACACTGCGTAAATGATTCACTGCTCAAGAACAAGTTACTTTGTGTCACGTTATTTTTAGTGTTTAGTGGAAGTTTAGAGCTGATTTTCTGGACAATTTGCTGTTGGCGGAAACCAAAGGTCAGCAGGTACTCTATGAGATGAGATAATGAACCTTTTTGACAGGATCTAGCATGATTCTCACACCATTGCCTCGCTCTGCATGCTACCGAGCCAACAGATCCTAAAGTGCTATCAGCTGTTACATTAAATCACACTGTGACACCTTCTTCTAAATCAAAACCACCTCACAAGCTTAGCGGAATGAGCTGCTCTCACCCTGGACGCCCTTATATCACCACCTGGGCTGAGCAAGGTAAGTGGCAGCTGGGCAAATGCAATCTTCAGTGCCTGTTATCAAGATGTTGTGAAAAATTCTGGTCTCACTGGGGTCACTACACTTGATGTATTCTCAAAAACATGTACACTAAAAGAAGTTTGCAGCGCGCAATGTATGTCACGTCTGCAGAGTGCGGCACGCCTAAATGTCATGGCAGCACTGTAGCTCATCTATAAATAGTAAAGGAAATGTTAAAAAGGGGACATTTCAGCTGATTTAGCATCTTCTATTCAACCATATTGTTTCAAGGATGCCCTCCATCTGTATCAAACACACACACACACACACACACACACACACACACACACACACACATACAAATCTTCTTCTCTGCTTCAACCATGGCTTCCTCTGGACCACACCAATTCAGGGATATTATTGACAGGTTGTGTCCTGCATGCTAGGCTCATTCTGGGTGCCAACGACTGACAGAAACTTTACTGAACATCTGGCTTGATGTTCCAAACTCTTCCCAAATTCAAGGGAAACGTAAACATTCAGTAAGACATTGAGTATGCAACAGCATCTCTCCCTCCTTGGATCCACGTCTTTTTCAGAACTGAGGGCCGTTTTAAATAAGTTCTATGAAAGAGGTTCACCAAAGAGAAAGCATTGCGGCCAAAGGGTGTAAGCTGGTGTGGGCTCCGGGGGATTCACCCTTCTCAATCCGCTGGAGGTTTAACCAGCTATACTCACACACACACACCCAACATCTATGAAAGCCCTGCAGTGCAGTAGCTGAATCCAATCACCTGCGCCAATCTTTGTGTGACAGAGAAACTGTGAGCTGCATAAAGAGGAACTGGAGGACTCACTTTTTGAGCCACTACCAAAATTTAACCCCCACCTTACACACCTCTATGCACCACCCAACAAACATATGCAGCACAGAAGCCTTTTCTTCCCCGGGCAGCTTTAATAGTGACACCAGCTTAGAGGGTATCCCTGCATTAATCCTGCCTGGGTTTATTGATTTTTTTTTTGATTTTTTTTATTTTATTTCTTTGTGTCATGGTGGCTTTTAAAAAAAAAAAAAACTTGATAAAGGTGAAAAGCAAAAGTGGTGCTCAATGCAGTTAAACAAATGTGCTTAATAAACTCAACTATTTGTATCTCATTGCACCGCAGACCTAACAAGAAATTCACAGAATTCCCACCCCATATGCATCACTTTGCTGTCTTGTCTTTACAACCTACTTATTACCTTCTTAAATGAATTCAAGGACCATTGTTAATCATTGTACACCACTGTGCTGAATTAAAGCATTTCTATGAAACATAGGTGAAGCAAGGATGTTTTTCCTTGTTTGCCAGAGTATAAAAACGGCGACACAAGATAATTAACCATAGACATGGGTTTTATACGGGATTACTCGTGTAATGAAACATGTAGAGGCTCCCCTGAAGCAAGAACTCAGACCCGACAAGCAAAGCAGCCAACACCGACTTCATGGTAATATTTTGTGAAAGACACAAGAAGGGATTTTAAACCCAATGTGGGCAAGTGTGATTAACATGTGTTGAGTGTGACCGCCGCCTGTCCCTCAAAGTGAATTCAGGCATAAGTTTGCAATGCATGAAGTCTGTAGGTGGGGTGCTGGAAAAGAGTTCTATTTCTACAGACTCTAATCTTGGAGTATGTTGTGCATTTCTTCATTCTGCATTTCAGTCATAAGTATTAATTTTTTTTTTTTTTTGTTTTGGAGGAATCTGTCACTGGGCCACCATTTTTTGGGGCACCCACATTTCTTGGCCACTATTCCTTATTATCCCACTGACAGCATCCCAAATCAAAGTAAAGCACCAGTTAGCGAAAGACATATTGAACACGAATACATAAAATAAGTCCTAATTTGTTTTGAGGATGCTACTGAGGTGACTTACTAAGGGCACTTTTTTCCTTTGAGGGCCGCATCAGATAGTTCTGCCTCTGAGAGAGGTTGTTTCGGCACTGCTTCAGCACTATTTTAACACCGTCCCCCCGCACACAGGCTGTACTTCAATGAAGCTTATCGGTATTCACCAAAGAGAGCTGGACGTCACAGCAAACACACCGTCCGGAGCAGCCCCGCGGTAACCAATTATGGGGCGGCCCGGAGGCTCTGCTGCGGTTCCCTGCCGCAATTTGGGCAGAAAAGCAGCCCCAGGTGATGGAATCCCGGCGGAAAAGAAGCCCCAGCCACACAGCGTCGCTATGCCTGCCATTACTGTGGTTCACACCAGGTGTTCACCACAGTGGTCCTCAGGAGCCAAGATACACCTTCATTATCACAAGATCTCCATCTGAAACGGAAGCTCATCAAGAATGAAAGCAAGCGCATCCTGCGGCTACGCAGGCCAGGGACTCTATTTGCGGTGATTTCTTGGCCATGTCACCACTCCGACAAAATGGAGTGTGGATTTCCTCACACCGGTAGTGCGGGGAATGAGTGTTAGAAATAATGGTAGCTGTGTTACACAACACAGCCTGTTCATAGCGCCAGGGGAATACCGTGCAGCAGACAAGCATCACTAGCATTGCATTCTCCTAGGACTGGAGCAGGTGACAAGAACGTCTCGGTCATCAGGCTGGCTGCAGGACAGATTTTGGGTATTAGCATACGAATGCATGTTCCATCTCATGCAAGCTTGCTAAGAGCATCATTCGGCACCATTAACTACAAGCATTCGGCTTCCGTGGCCATCTTCTCGCAGACCTCTGGTAGCCATCAGTTGTGCCGATATTTTATTTACACAGAGATTACACAACAGCAAAGTGCGAAGAAACACTTTGCATCGCCTTGATACAAGGTTCTGTACTCGGTATAAACAATTTTCAAGTAATTACAGAAGCCCATCTAACTTCCTTACTTTTAAAATTCTTTTATTATTCCAAATACAATTCAGTTAGTCCACTACAATGTTTCAGAGACTGCATTTATAAAAATGAAATCTTAATAGCAAAGCACACCCACGGTTAAAACCTAATTATTAAATGAACTCAGAATTTCACTTTTGCTTTATTGAGATGAATTATTAAAATGCGTGCACTGAACAAGCAGGAGATAAAAAGATAACAGGTGCTCTATAAGAAAGGTAAGATTTTAAACATACATTTGTTTACAGTAGCGAAGGTCTCCGTAACAAAGTAAATGCCAGCAATGTACTAACATGAGCTACCCAGATTGCAGATGTGGACGTGTCCTTCAAACCTGCAACACGCTCTGAGGTCATAAACTGTCCCCTAGAACTGGAACGTGTGTGGAAAATAAGACACATTTCCTGCCTCTGTTGTTTGCAGCTGCCCAGTAACTCCAGGCCCCAACCCAAACTGAAAGAGGAGGCACACAAGCAAACTTACTGAATCCCAAAAAAAAAAAACCTCTGCTGCATCTTCAGATGAAATGCAAAAAACATAAGCATCCTTCTTGTGGCACTGAAAGAGAAACCTTATTATTTTAACTGGTGCTTTTACATTATATAAAATCCAGCTGTGTACAGTCATATACTCTTCCATACAGCAGGGTAATTTGTACTGTAGTAATTCTGGGTAAGAACCTTGTTCAAGGGGACTGGGATTCAATTCAAGCAGTGGGATTCAAACCCAGGGCTTCCAATTACAAGGGACAGGCACTACCCACTACACCACAAACAAGCTTCACCCTCATCAATGTTCCATTCCACAGTTAACCAAAAACCACTTTCCATGTATTTACATTTATTTATTTATTCAGCAGACGTTTTTTCTTGAATGCAATGTACAAGTCAGAGTAAACAACAGCGGAGTTACACAACTGCAAAAACAGTTAGTCTGCTACTGTTTTTGTTACCATGTGCTCCATGAGTAGCTGCCTAGTCTTTTTTTTTATTGAGTATGATGAGAACTACAGGATGAAGGTGATTCTGACAGATAAAGATGGTGTCATGCATGTTTATGGATCTGTTAGAAGATTTTTTTGAATGCTGAAAGGGATTCAGCAGTTGTGAGGGAGGTATTATGTCAAATCTCACTATGAACCTATGGACTTTAGATTTCGGAACTTTCGTGAATTGGACCACCGAGTGGCCAAAGGTGGAGGAGCATAACACCCTACCTGGGCTATTTATGAGGCATCAGATCTTGTGAGTACCAAGGTGCCAAATGTTTGGCCATCTTTAAGGAGAATGGAATAATTCAACACTCACCATACCATACATAGCAAACAGCAAGGGGTTTCACACCTACTATTCAAAATAAGTGCATCCAACAATGTTTCCAGGTGGGTTTGTGCTGACAGTAAAATGAAGAGCAACATGTTATCATCCATGAGCCAACATCCATGACTTTCAGGATCACTATTTGAACTTCACTGCAAAATTACGGGGGGGGGGGGGGGCATTCATTTCTTTTGAGCATTACATTTGTATCGTGCATTATCATCGTTTTCAACAATGGGAAAGTTTTTCCTACTCTGGCATAATTGCCAACAACTAGTATATGACTGTAAACTGATGGAGACCTTCATCTTCACAGTCTTTTTGCCCTCTTGTACACCTCATGTACAACATTTGAGGGTTGCCAAGTTACAAGTATTGCCTTTAGTGACCTGTTGAGAACGTTCACCCCCTCAGGGGTGTGAGCAGATACCTCCCCATCTGTGTACATCTGCTTAGACCCCATTTGGGTGAAGCAGCGCTTCAGTGTCAACCAGAAGGTTTGAGCATTTGCCCTTCCTGTCTTCAGACTGAAGCAACACGTTTTCACTTCTGTCTCACGCAATTTAATTCTCAGCTACTGCGGCAGCAGCATGGAAAACGCGCTTTCTGCAGAGGGAAATCTTTAGTAGTGCCGTAGCACGGGACAACGTAATCTTTAAAACGTGCACAAAACCACATTGTGGAGACAAAAGCCAATGTTAACCTCTGCAAAGCACAACAATCACAAGGATCTGGAAATTAGAAGTTAGGCTGTTTCACATCTGCTTAAACCTGACATCTCTTAGACTAAAAGAAGAATTTTGGATAAATATAGCTTTTTTCCCCAACAGGCTACAAATCACAGGTAACGTAATCTGTAACAATGCCAACATAGCTTCAAGTATAAAGGTTTAATTCCAGGTTTAATTTTAAAAAACTGCTGGTTCGATAGTCACCGAGATAAGAAAATCATTGTTACGTTCAAAGAGAACACTTTTTCAAGTATCTTTAATTTATTTATTTTTCCCTCTTGCCTATGCTTTTTTCAAGGGTATCGTGCACTGTGCACAACTTTCCCCAAAGCTGACTGTTCCTGCGAATCTCCTCCTTTGTGAACAAACCACGTTTCATAAGTTTAAGGAACCCATGAACTGAGCTATGTTGCTGTCATACCAAAAGTATCATCAAAGCTTTCACTACAGAAGATATGCAAAATATTCCCAGTACTTTACCTTTGATGCTCAAATCCCAACACAGGAAAATAAATGCTGAAACTGAAGGTTTTTGACAAATTTTGCCACCAAATATATTCCCAGATTTTGCTTCCTCAGAGTTGACACTCGAACTTTTTCTGCTTACTTGAATGAGCTCCAGGAAAGTGGAAGATCCTACCTGCAAAGCAGCTGAATGGTGAACACTAACAGCTAGGAAGGCCTGAAGGACAGAGGAAACGACCAGAGGAAACAGGCGCATTCGTTTCCAGGCATGGCGCCGGCAGGCCTGGTGGTGGGGGGGGGGGGTGTCGACGCTGTGGTCATATACACGCTTCTTTAAAAGCGCACACTGGGCAACGCTGACCAAAGAGCAGCTCAAACTCATGCACGTGTAGAGTAGATGCCAAGTATGTTATGATGGACTCAATCAGGACAACACCTTGACAATAATAAATGCATTATTATATTTCTTATTTCTTATTAATACATAATTTTGCATTGATGCTATTTTAAGCATATTGGAAAAAGGTATTCCTAGGAAAGCAAATATTATGCTAGGGGCAAATAATCTCAGCTGGTTGTAAAAGTAAAAAAATATATATATTTTTTTTAAAAAACCAGTAACTGTGTATTATATTTATAGGATGGAAAATAAATGGCACATCTAAATGGCCGCCACCCGTCGACTTCGAAACCATATTGCACGTTTAAAAAAAAAAAAAAAAAAAGTGTTGCTATAAAGCTGTAAATATTCAGGAACGTTTCATAGTTTTCAGTTAACAGACTTAATGTAATTATGCCTGACGGTGTAAAACCAACAAGACTTGCAATTTCCTCCAAGCTGCTCCACTGGGGTTTGCCCTACAAGAACAAGCCTGAAAGGAAGCCTGGAGCTGTGCGTTCGGCCGGCACGTCAGCCTACTGTCACAGACCCCACAGGGAGCCACCCTTCATACCCAGGAGGGAAGGGACACTCCTTGTTGTCTGAAGGAGCTCTGCCATCCCTTGTCGAGGTCCAAGGAATCTTCCTGTCTGGGCTGAGTGCGCCAGGATGTTTTGCGGGAAGTCTGAGACCTTCAGATAGCAGATATTTCATACTTTTCCTGACCGGGTCAAAACTAAGAACAATGTGCATGTTAAAGATGTTTAAACCATCTGTCTACAACTGGTTATATATTGGGAAGGCCTTAAATCACTTTATTATTAAATTTATGTGAAAGTTGAAAGTTTAAAAAATCTGAAAGTTTTGCAACTGTTGCGTGCTTAATCTTAAAACCATTGTTTTTTTTTTTTCCTCCATTCAGGCAGAGCTTGGAGTGGATTGTTACCAAGCATACTGGGTGGCAGCAAACTGTTAAGCATTACATTTCTAATTTATGGAGTAAATGAAAGATACTAGAAGATATTGCTGATGTTCACAATATGTATTTCTTTAATAAAGCAGAAAGAAATTTCAAACAAATTTGAGAGCTCCCTTGCAGCACAACTTAGTGCACCCTGGGTAACAAAATATAGCTGTGAGAAATAATGGACGTGTACTACAGCAGTGTTTGGCCGTGGCAAAGGCTCAAACAAACAATATGGCTGGCTGGGAATATTAATTAGAACAATATTTACATTTGTAAAGCATTTCAGAAATTAAGTGGCCCAATTTCCTGAAAAACCACACCATTCTGCATCTTGTTCTCCTAACTGTAGAACTGCGAGCAGTATTTAGGGAAGGCGAAAGCCACTACCATCTCTCTATAGTAGTTTGTTGTATCTAGACAAAAAAAAAAAAAAAAAAAAAGAGTTTTGCTGCACATGACACAAAATGCAGGCCAAAAGGCGGAGACAATCCAATTTAGACACTTGAGTTACAACAAGGCTTTCGATTCATCTTTCAGCATCACTCCAACCGTGTATAAACTCTCCACGGTTCTCCACGCCAACCAGCCGGAATCATTTATCCAGGCTGCTTTCTCCGGCTTTGTCATGCTTTGCAGGTCAGCGTTCTGATTACAAAGTGGTTTTAATGCATCCGGACAGTGGAATAAAACCTAACCGAAGTGGACTTTTTTGGACACTTTGTCACCCTGAAAAGGACTTTGCAAAAATACCCCAGAAGTTTTCTTTTGAAATGCCTCCACATTTGCTTATATTTGCTTACGCGGGCGTCACCGGTTCGGCACAGATTGGTCAAAAGGACAGTAAATATTCAGTTACATAAGTGGTATTGAGAAACCGGGGGGGGTTCGATGGTCGGCTTTTTATTCAAAACTATTAAATGACTGGCTTTCCAAATTCACACAGCTTTTCTTCATTCATTTCAGGTCTCCATGAGTAAACAAACCCCCAGCTCTCCTTTCAAGTTCTTTGATTTGGTAGTGTTCCTGGTGTTCTTCTGACATTTTAACCTCCGCCACAGCGGCCACAGCTGCATCTCCTTTTTCCATCATAGTTCCAGCCCACACCACCCCCCAGGTTTTCTAAGAGGCAGCAAACATACCTTTTAATACCACGGTGTGTTACCTACATTACCCTTTAGTATCCTTCCTTCTGATGGTTAACCAAGTTTACCAACAACTGCTGTGCTAGTCCTGTCCAGCGAATGTGTGCAGTTGCTGTGGAGTCTGAGCCCAGTTGGATTCACGACAGCTTTTCCCAGACTCCCGAGACAGAGTTCCTGCTGAGATCTCTCGGGTTCTGCAGACAAGACCTTAAATCAAAGTCGCATCTCTAATTGAATAAACTGCATAATCGAGTGGAGCAGACAAAAAATATAATTTGCGCTGGCATCAAGTGAAGATGCGATTACATCGGAGGTCTCCTCTAATGCATGTACGTTCGGTGAGATCTGTCGGCAAGGTCTCTGCTAACGCTTAAACGGCAGAAGGCAGCCAGGGATAAGTAACTACACTGGATATCCTGAGACTAAGGGTGTAAAATGCAGGAATGCATTACTCTAGTAAATATTTACCAGAATTTTAAATCCAAAGGTGGCCCTCCCTCACGTCTCAGTCCATGTTGCAGAACAAGCCTGCTATTCCAAGATCAGATTCATATCAGTCACAAAGTGTTAACAAAAGAACTAGGGCTTCAAAGGGGATCCCACTCCCTAACCTTCATCCTAAGAACCCGTTTTACCTTATCCTAACCTGCAAACACCACGGCAACCCCACAGCAGACCTATCCAGCCAGTACACGATGGTTTGTATCTCCTTCATACCAGTGTTAGCCAACTACAAATCCACACATGGCACAGCGAAATTATGGAGCAGTATCTCGTCGGGGTTGTCAAGTGGGCACCTCTCTTCACAGGTGTTTTGTCGAGTTAGGCCCACAACGCCTCCGAAGGCTCAACCATAGTTCAGGCGTCCCAGAACTACCCCCCTCCACCACTACGTGCACCGACACTAAGCACTGATTTTTAAATAAATCCATTAATAAATTACACATCAGTTACATGCAGCTGCCACATTGTGGCCAGAATGATCATCCTCGGTTCAGGGCAAAACAACTTCTACAGGATCTTTTAGGCATGACAAGGAGGCTATTATGCAGTATGTCAGAAATTAATGTAAAAACTTCATGTTTATGTTTCAAAAGAAGGTCCAATTGGTTGTGTAAAAATTATGGCAAAGGTGTAACATTAGGCTACTATGTCTGACTGGCAGAGTTTGAATACCAAGGAATGAAAACAGCTAATGACTTGAGTTGGGTGGCAACATTTATATTAGATAAGGACTGTATATAGAATTTTGGTTTTTGGTTTTTGGGGGGGGAGGTTTAAACCCAGACCTGGAGTTTCTGCCTGAGGGTTAGATATTGCAGCAGTGCTGGGAGAAATCAGGGCTAACTATTAATAATACCAATATATTCCTTATGCAGAAATCATAGAGACCTCAATCATACAACTCTTACAGTCAACTGGAGAAGGGTGTGGAATTGTTATTAGATTAAATCCATATATATACAAGGAATGATATGATACAAGGAATGATCCAAGTGTTAAAATATAATAATAATAATAATAATAATAATAATAATAATAATAATAAAATATTCAGACATAATACAGCTGTGGTGACTGAAAGCAAAAGCATATTTTTAGAAATAACCTGGGCAACAGTTTTGGTCTTAAGAAAGTGGGCCTTTTTTTAAAAAAAGAAAAGGTTTTTGTTAACATTAAATGTGCTTGGCTTTGTAGCCTAAATAGCAGTACTGACAGAATGAGACAAAGTGCCTTGAAGCATTGGCAGAAAAACTGGCTGATTGCTGAATTCACACAGCCAGTGGGTGCACCATCACGTGTGGGAAGGAGGCGGAGGTACTGTCCATTCACAGATTTGTTGGTGGCCAAGAATACACTCTCCACTCACACAAATGAGCTAGGAACACACATAAATATGGGATTGCTTTGGGATGCAATTGGGCTCAGATGTAGGACTGAACACTAACCTTGCACCAGGTCATTTGTGCATCCTCCCTAGTGAGTTTCCCCGCGTTCCCTTGACAAGCTCCCGTACTTGAGATGGATCAGCAAAACCCAACACACACTGGCCCAATTCCAAGTATGGAGTACAAAGTGGAGAGCTTACAGACACAAGTTCAGGATGCCGCAAAGAGAACAGAAATGTTTGACTGGCCTTATTGCCTCTTTACCCGTCTGGGATGCGACACAGTAATTTCATAATGGTCGTGATCAAACACTCAAACTATTGTCATTGCACTTGCAATAGCAGAATGCTGTTGATAGTTCACAAGTGCAAAAAGCACATTTTCACCGCTGTTTGCTGTAATTACAAGCTGCAGAACAACCTAGAAACATAAGTAGAATTCCAGAATGAACCATCAAAAAGGCATAGGCATTCAGTAGAAACAGGAAGCGCACACGTAAGTGCAAAACTAGAACTTGTGAGATGAAGATTCAGTGTAAGATCAAATGCTGTCTTGGTAAATTCATCATGACAGGGGTAACAAGCTGATAAGGGGAGATGTTTCTCCATAAAGAGCTGTAGGTAATGTATGATGTCCGGGTGCCTGGAAACACTGCTGAAAGCTACACCCCATTTCCTCATATTATCCTTGTACCCAAGAACAAGAGATCCACAACCCACCCAAAGGGTATCAAGCTACAATAGCGATAACCTTTATAAAGCCTACAGATCAGTCATTTTTTGTATAATTAAAATAACAATTAAGAACGTCTGAAGAGCAACTTTGCTAGCATCTACCCGACAATGACTAAGACGTATGGTATAACAACGCAAAGTACTGTAAATGTATGAAGGTGTTTGAATTGTGAGGTGAAAAAAATGGTAATATTGGACCTGTTCACTGCATAGCCACACGGTTCTGCACATTATGATCAGATGGATCAATTACACAAAAACAGGCCTAATGGGGATTCTTACACCTGGCCAATATTTATTCAGTCTGGCTCATTTCACTATGAGTGTAATTTTGAGACAACGGCTTTATGTCTTATACTGCGAGGAAACACTTGAATGAAAAGAGTTGTCAAGGAGAAACAAAGACAACTCTTATAAATCCTTAAAACTATTATATTTCATCGGGGCAATTAGCATCTTTAACTGCGCAACTAACTTTAAGCTCTTAAGAAATCCTGCGGCTCAATTTTGCATCGATCAGTAAGTAAAGTCAGGAAAAGGAAATCAAGCGATAAGCTTGGCTCTTTTTGCAAATGCAAAAAAATGTATTATGCGTATAGAATGTACAGACACAGCACGTCCACTTGGTAAAAATCGAGTTGGAGTTGGAGAAATCTTGTTTAGTAAATCAAACGCAAGTCTGATGTTCGCATTGTACACCACCAAAGGGATTAACCTTCAACAGCTCTACCTTCACGTCAACTTGTTGACACAAGGACAAAAACGACTTGGCCTCAGGTATGACAATATAGCCACTTGGTGTGAAGGTTTATTGGCTCAACCCTGCTTGGTATTAAATAAACTCCAGGGGCATTGGGCGGCCACGGGCAGCGCTGACAGTGGCATTAGGGCAGACATTAGAGCAGCCAAGCCAGGCTGGGAGCTGTGCTGCACAGGTTTATCCATTATTATATCCCAGTTGCACCATCTCCCACTGGGAACAGAACCTTGGCTGTCTCATTCTGTAGGTCAGTAGAGAAAAAGTAGGGCTCTGTGTCATTCTTCTACAGAATTAATCATTTGTTTTTTCCACCAAGAATTTCTGAAGTTGTTTGAGTCAAGAAACTTACTCATGAGCGCAAGTATGCAGTCTTTAAGTTCAGGTTCTGTTGCCGACAGTTGCTAATGGGCTCTTGAGCTAACAGAGTATTCTTGAAAAAATTGGTTGAATGCCAGTTGGTAACATTTCAAACCAGGCTTCTTTCCTGAGAACTTCCTTACCAGCAGTGCATGAACCTGTTCTGAAGCGCTGTGATAAACTGTTCTAAAACTGACCCATCGGTTTCATTATGTCCAACACTGCAGAGGTCCAGAGTCTATCCTGGAATTACTGGGCACTAAGGTATGAAACAGAACCCTGAATGGGGCACCAGATTGTTGCAGAATGGCTGCACACGCACGCACACACGCAAACTACCTGAACAGCCCAGGTGCTTTGAAATAGCAGCATTACTCACTGCACCATCCAGACACCCTTAAAACTGATATACTGGTTTGATAAAATGTTCAAATGTGTCTAAAATCCATCCATCTATCCATCATCCTAAACCACTTTTCCCAATCAGGGCTGCAGCAGTCTAAATCCTACAGAGGAAACACTGGATGCTAGGCTAGGAGACACCTAAAATTCAACAGAAGAGCAAGTAGAAAAACATATAAAACAGACCAAGATAAATTTAAAAGCCGTTGTAATTTTCATGCAATATGTAGGTCCAATTCAAAGATATCTAAACATCATTCTGCTTGTAATGTACTGAGCTTTTTTGTAAAAAAAAAAAAAAAAAAAAAAAAGAAAGAAAGAAAAATACTATTCGGTTAACAGCCGCTCCTGCGTACGCCTACCATAGATGGCTCCAAATAAATCTGAACTGTGATAGCTGACATCCAAAAATGTGATTGAGGCTATTATGACAGGATATGTAATTCGAGATTGAGCCATGTCACAAAAAGTGAAGAGCGCTGCCTCCGCTCTGTTCGGTGCCGAGAAGCAATGGCTGCTGTAACCATGGCAAAGAGTGGGAAAATATGCTGGGGGACCTTTCAACACTAAGTGGTGTTGTGGGGACGGATTGCAAGTGAGTCTTACGTACTCCTAACCTGCAGGTTCTAGCTCTGTCCACATTAGAATCTGAACAAGTTAAAGGGACTAAAGCAAAGGCGATGATATGATAGTTGCCCCAAGGAAATAAAAGATGTAACATTTTAATATAAGGGTTATATATTCACCAGAAACTTTGTACACCGCCACATTTGACGATTAAAAAGTTAGCTCATCCAGCAACAAACAATAAATGCATCCAGAACAGCAAATTCAAAGTTAATGGCAGTATTTATAGGACAGCCACAAAGGCGGGTGATATTCTTTTTGCTGTGAGATGCGGTTCTCATCTTTCATCTTACACGTCAACCTGGCTTCCTCAGGAAAAATTGCATTGAGATTATTAACACTGATAGATGATCATCTTGCGTGATTTTTACATATTATAAAGTATCATTAGCAAAAATGAATGACTTCCTCCACGATTCACCAAACATAGTTTAAATTACCCAAAAGGTCGATTCTGGTTCTCCATCTCCATAACAAAATCTTAGAAAAGATTGCACTGTCAATGCTATTTTTAATCTAACAAAATAACTGTACAAATAGTGTCAGATGCAAGTTTTACTGCTCGAACCCTGATTTCATTGCAACGGTAACAGAAGATTCAGTGGTATTCTCTGCGGCGTCTAAAGAGCCGTGAAAATTGAATAGGTGGAAAAATCTTTCAAACACCCACAGCTGATCCAGTAAAACAGATTTATTGATACCAAGTGCAGTTTAAATATAACGCGTAAATGTACATCCCCCTAAACTTCTGTTCAACTGCAGTGTCTTTGTTCCTCGACCGTACTCTTCAGATTAAATTAACCGCAGCCACAAGTCGCAACAAACCAAGCTTCGCACCTTTCTGCTTCCACGTTCAGCTGAATTTTTACTATGGTAATTCAGGGTACCTTTGTCAAAGGTTTGGCCTCACACGCTTGAGAGTTTGGCACCGGTTCGGTTTCTGAGATGCTGTAGGTCTGCTTGGAGATGACAGACATGCACGGTTCTCTCCAAGAGTAAAACATGAGGGGAATTTTGGGTAAATTTTGTTCTGCCACTTCATGTGTTCTCCAAGATGTTTAGGTGCTTCTGCCCGGTCTCCTTGGGTCTGAGGGACAGCAAGGCCGGCAGATGTTCTGTGACGGCGCAATTTAATTAGCTGCTTGTCATCTTCTCAAAGCGTCAATCATTACCAGAGATGCTAGCAGGCCGCTTATGAACTTGTTTAGGGGCACGAAGGTACCCGATGCCAGAAGGACACCCAGTAGAGCAACTGGTGCTTAAAGGCACGTGGCTTTAAAACGCGCCCAAAGCTAGATCAGCTCATCCTGCCAAGTCTGCCATGAAATCACATTCAGTTAAATCACAATGAAGTTAAATAATTTCAGTAGATTACAGCAAGATCCCAGAGATGAGGGTGTCCCGTATTCTGCTTGCCACCAGTCTCCAGCGCAGATGTTTTGCTTTGATTGCCCCCTCCTACCCGCCGGCTTGAACATGTGTGGAGTTTCTCTGAAGATTTTATGAATAAAACAAATCAGCGGAGCAGCTCCATCCTCCAGAAAGCGGCGGGTTCCCAAGCTTCCCGCTTATCAATGCTGCCACCCCATCGGTGCCGGGGAAGACATGGGAATCTTCTTGACAACTCAATAACCTCCTTAACTTGGCAGCCGAGGCTCTGTGTGCCAATCCAGGCACCAGGGTATAGGCTGAGGAGCTGTGGATGAAGCTGCGAGGGGGGTTTGGAGGAGGAGGATGTTGGAGGGGTGGGTTGTGACAGTAAGGGGACGTGGGAATGCTTTTTCAGAGTCACGACTTCCATCAGTGAGGAAAGCGTGATGCAGGTGGATAATAACGCTGGGGGGTGGGGGGCACATGGGGTCAGGAGGGAGTGTGGAGCACAGAGGTGCGTGTAACATGCTTCACAGCACGTTGCTCCACCTTCTCCTCAGTCGGCGCTCACCTCGCAACCGAAAACACCGAATACACTGCTGCATAACCGCCACCCATCTCCAAAGACAGCGACAGAAGAAGATCGGAACGATGCGCGCGGATATTAACGCATTTTTCATGGTCTGTCACCAATAACTTGGTGCCAAATGCCAGCACAGTAGAGTAGCAACACATGAGCTACGCTTGCACCACAGAAGTATGACATGAACAATAAATATTATGCAACTGTTAGATGCGACTGAAGCATGTGTCCCTGCTGAGATTTGATATGTATGCTAAATCCTGCATAATGGGAAGTTTATCCTTTACAGAACCACTCTGCTGCAGCAGCTGAAGCACAAGAAAGGCTGGAACTCACCCCGGAAGTGTCAGTCTGCCCATTCATATTCCACTGGCATCTCCGGCTTCCTGTCAGAGTGGCAATGGCGTATGCAGAGCAGTGCTCAGGAGCTGAGAGCCGTCAGCCCACTCAGGCTGCAATGACATTCCTACTGACTAGCTCACTATGGGAGCACCGGGTGTGTACATGTGTGCCTGTGCGCATGTGTCTCTCCCTCCTCCGGGACCCACGCACCAAGCTCCAAACTGCATGGAGAAGGGAGGCCCCTTGGCCACCCAACACCTCCCACTCAGTCCAGCATGGACTTCTGCTTCCTGCCACTGACAGCCGAAAGGCAGAGTCAAGCGCTTGAGCTGCTTCCACCAGAGCCACACTTAGCAGTGAGACCCTCAGACTCAGGTTACGCTTCAGCTTTTACCAAAAGTGGACATAATCTGTAGATATTCCCTACCCTGTAGATAACTCAACGTTTGAATAATAATTTGGTTCTTAAGGTTGTTATATTTTTTAAATGCCTTGATTTTAATGTCTTCATTGAACATAGGTCACAGCAACAAAACTAAGAACATCATCTGTATTTTATGGCATGGCACCATATTCTTCTCACTTTTACTGTTTTATCCACCTTTTTCCCCAGTCGATTTCATGCATGATGATCTTTCCTCTCCCACTGACAGATGGACTTTTGGAACGAGAGCTGTAGACCCCAGTGCCCACTCAACAAAATGCTGGCCAAAAGATTAGTGGAATAAAGGGTAGCTGACCCAAGTCACGAATGCTTCACCAGCCATCCAGTAACACAGACCACGGGCACAACACCCACCTTCTTGTGCTTTGCTCCTGTTGCACCCACACCCTCAGCAGATCTTGGCTCCCTAACCAGCTCTGTTGCCACCTCTTGCCTGCTTTGTCTTCCAGATCTCCAAAGTGTAGAACACGCAACACCAGTACATGCAAAATGGCATCCAGAGTACTTCTGCAATGAAAAAATATGAAAATATGAGCTTGTGTCACAAAAGCCATGTCAAAGTTGTAATTTTCCCATGCTCATTTTGAGGTCCATGCCACCCAAAAAAAAGAAGGCCAAAAACTCCTTTGATGGAGATGCAAAAAAACACCATTTAATGGGTTGAGCCAATTAAAAGTAAACATGGTAAAGTGAAGGTTAAGATGGAAAGAGGTAAACAAGCTTTTAAAATGTTACCATAAAATATTATGTATGATTGTCCCTCCCCCCCACCCAGGTCTCCTGAACTTTCAATCTCATGCCCTATTGTTCTCTAAAGTAACCAAGGCGTAGCTGTGTCGCTGAGACGGTTCATTGCATTGACCAGTGCAAATGAGATGTGAAGGACGTGGATTTTATTTCATTTCTGTTACCCACTTCTTTAATCTTTGCATTAAACCAAAGCAGTTTGAGCATTCTTCTGCAATGGAGATATCGCCGCAATAGATTGACTGAGATTTTCCCAACTCTTTCGAGGCGATGCATGGAGTGGTGTTGTTAGATCTGCTCAGGCTGGTTGACAGTCTTGTTGACAAGGGCAGGCAGAGTTGGATATAGGATTGGCAAGGGAAGAAGTCAAAATATTTATCAGCAAACGGATGGTTGTGGAAGTGCTACCACATGGATTGTGATACGTACTTACCGCATGCCTTTATTAACAGAGATGGATGTACGTACAGTTTCCTTCCAAAAAGATGGAAATCACTGAAACTGTGGACTTTGCCTTTAGCTGAGAAAGGTTTAGAGTGCTTGCCAAAGCAATAACACAATGGTGCTACATAGCCTGGAAGATTCCTCAAGGCTACAGAAGACACTGACAAATAGCGATGTAATAAAGAGTTTCCATAGAGTGTGAAAAATGCATTTAAATTTAATACTAAAGAAGGTTGGTTGTGGCTAAGAAGCAGAGAAGTGCAGAGCTCACGAGCTGGGTGGTCCACAGCCTCCATCCTCAACAGGAGAATTAAAATGCTTGCCATAGGGAGTGGAGGGGAAAAAATTTGCAGAAATAGTTGCCCAATCTCCACTTCTCACCAGGATTCATGTCTTTCCAATGTCCTATGCATTCAGATCTGTTTCCTTATTTTGACGGCAGGCTCTCAGGCAACTCAGTCGTTGCCATTACCAGCGTCACCAATCACGCTCTTTTCAATCCTTACCTGGTTTTGCAGGACAGGTGGCTAAACAGACCACTGGTGAGTGATGTAACCATTTGCTATCCTCTCTTGTGTACAAACATTTGTTCAAAGCCAACCATTCTATACATGCACGCAGAGGCACAAACCTAATGTTCCAAGTCACCTTGGATAGAGGTAAGAGTTAAATATAGAATAATAATGAAGTCAAGCAACACAGAAGTCACTTTGCTCTTTGAAATTGTCGCTACCATCTGCTTTTCTCCATTTAAACACTCCAGGCCACAGCAAATAGCTCATTCCAGTAGTTCAGTGATCCTTCACTTCCCCCTCATTACCTTAGTCATATGAGATAAGCCTCATGAGCTATGTCACTCATTGACTTTTCACGGCCAATGAGCCCAGCCGTTGGTTCAGGTGAAACTGGCAGAGAAAAACTGGCCCACCCCCATCCCACCTTTTAATCCAGTGCACTGTCCAATACAACCACACGAGTCCTCAACAAAAGCAATAAAAAGTTCAACTGAGAGTTGATCGATTCCCTCCAACACTTGCCTAGAGGAGAAGAAAGGAGTGATTGCTTTCCTCATGGATTGACAGTCATTTGTTGCCTCAGTCTGTGTACAGTACACTACACTTTGTCTTTATTTATGGAAGTGCTTCATGCCCACAACACTTTGGTTGACAGAGATGATCATAACTGTCACAAATGAGCCTGATTTTGTCACAGACAAACAACCTAAATCGAGAGCCAATGAAAAGGAAGAATCAGATAATTTGGTGAAACCATAATTTGAAATGAAATGAAAAATGAGCTGATTTTTTCCTTTTTTCTTGTATTTGGAGGAATATTTACAGATACAGTTTGCTAAAGTGCAGATGCTCCATCCTGCCGCCACTGGGGCACCTGGTGTTCAGCCGCAAGATCCAGCACATCCTTTTATACATTAGCTGGGATCTCAGGGTCAGATTTGCTCCAAACTGTCTACTTCAGAGTTTGATTCACAGTCGATGATCGTTGATCGTTTCATATTAAGCCACGTTGTTCCAATATTTAGTTTAAATCTTTGGGATAAAACTAGCCCATTAAAGGCCTAACAGATGGAAACTGAGTTGATGTAAAATGTAATCACCAGCGTTTCCAGTTCTTCAGGTCATTAAGAACGAAAGAAAGTGTAAACAATGAAAACATCCACAAAACATAACCACATAAAAAATAAAAATCCAGTTTGGTATAGTACAGCCTCTCAGCTCTCGACATTATTAGATGTGCTTCCCTTAATCTCAATCTGTAGGTAAGTGTGGAATGGTGTGGTTTTCCATTTACGGAGGAACGGAAGTGATTTGCCATTGCCGCCTTCTGACATATTTTTTCTTTGGAGGGGTGCAAACACGGAGTAGAACATGCAAGCTCCACACACATCCCTGAGCCGGAGCCTAGGATCTCCGAGGCACCGGCTTACCCCGCTGTGCCACCGCACCCCCCGTTGGCAAGTTTGTTCACCTAAAATTTATGTCATCCAGGTGTGAAAAGTGTATATTTGTATGCAAAAATGAGCTTTTTAAACTTCAGTCTGGTAAACCAGCAGGAAAGTTTGACTCCAAATGTGAGATAATGCATGATGCACTCAAAGCAAATATTGTACATCAGGCAGCTTAGCATCCAAAGTAATCAGCCACATGGGAACTCAAAGAAGTGTTCAGAATGCATAATTGTTCCAAATTTTTTCTTAAGACAAAGGAAAAAATTCTAAACACTTCCACACAAGATTTTATGCTAAAAAAAAAAAAAAAAAAAAAAAAGAGGGACTCCAATTTGTTCGAGCTCACGCCCTGTAAAGGAAAGTACATTTGCCATGTAGGAACATTTAATGTACAAGTTTGTTTTTTACAAAATCAGTATAGCACGGGCAGGAAAGCCTAATTGCAAATGTGCAACAAATGGTTTTGAAACCATGAGCAAACCCTAAGGAAGGCAGGATTGCAAGGAACTCGGTCGGTGCCCTGAGCAGCAAACACTGTCATATAGCATGAAATGGTAGCGGTTTATTAAAGTAAAGAAAACGTCAGAGGAACAAACATATTCTTCACAATCTGGGAATGAGGGAGAGGCTAAATTGAGGAACGAAGAGAGGTAGCAAACAGCATCCACTGTAGGTAGGAATGGGCCCACTATTTGGGGCTTTTTAGGTAAACGTGCTCATCATAACCACTGTAAAATATCCGCTTAACGCAAAGCAAATGTAAACCAACTCACTTTTTGAACATCCTCATGTGTATCTGAGCTCTTCGCATGTTCGAAACTTCCGCACCGAGGCCTCCAGTCCTCGGCCGCCAAATCTCCACCCACACACTCCAGACTGAAGAGTCCCGTCTCTCTGGAGGGTGGCGCGCAGATTCCAGGATCACAGATACTTACAATCCTGTTTCATCCTCTCAGAGACAGATTCACGCCATGTGTGGGTGCTATCTGGTATGATTTTTTGTCTTTTTTCTTTTTTTTTGGGGGGGGGGGTCTTAATATATATTCAGTTAAATAATTCTGGGCAAATTTGAGATCAAAGCAATGCTCGATTAATTAAATGTAGCATAAACGCAGCATTAAATATTGCATTAATTTGTTGGGTTTTGGAGAGAAGACTGCAAGGCCTTCGTAATAAAGCGCCACTGCGTCATCTGGATGGTGGCAAGGACAACTGTCGCTCCGCACTATAAATACCGCGTACTGTAATTGTCTTTGCAACTGTGATATAAGCAGTATTGATCTTCCTTGAAAAAGACCGATGTGGACATTAATTCTTTGCCAATGGTGAAAATTACTGGACATTTTTAATTATTCCTGGGTCACCCAAGGGTCTTCGAAACAGAGATTCACCTGATGCTACAATACCATTCGCTTCTGTCATTGAGCTTCTCGGTCACGGTCAGCACACGGTCAGGTCGGTTTCTGATCGTGACGTCGGGCCCCCTTCCCATACGGCCACTATAGGCGAAGCAAAGGCTCATAACCTGGAAAACTGCAGACTGAAGAACCACGGGACTCCTCCAATGCAGTCACCGTTTTAGTAGACAACGGCGGTGCTGTGTGAGGCAGTCTTAGTGTGACGCTGCACGCAAATCATCAAGTTTAGTCTTAGTCGTACGTTATAGACCGCCGACTTCCACACCACCAACCAACCCCAAAAGGTCTGCCTCCCTCGCTTGCTTTTAAACATTCGCTCGCAACTTTTTCCCCAGAGCAGCCCTTGTGATGTTGTTCTAAGATAAAGGGGACAGATTGCAGGTAGTTTTATTCAGGCAGTTGCTTTGAAGCAAATAAGAACGGCGTCTTATCAGATCAGTGAATGAGGACATTCTCTGTCGTGGGGGGGTCCGGCTAAACAAAACCCCTCCAAAAGCGTGCATGTTCTGCAGCAAGATCAGACTTGCGCTTTGCTCTTGTCAGGAAGCAGTGTGTTTTATTCCCCGGTCGCTGCTGGTGGCTTCGGGTTCTTGGATATTTCTGCATGTTAAAGTATGACAGAAAACGAGCACCGGCAGCCCCGCCGGTACAGCGCTGAACAAAAGCGGAAACTCTCATATCATTAAGTAAAATGAAAAGATTTGGCCACAAGAGCTGAAAATTGTCACGCATTTATGGGAAACCATTTATTCTAGCGCTTTGTGGCACAAGCTTGCAACATCAACTTCGGCCGTTCAAATTGCTCAAGTTGCCCTGCTGCAGAAGCTCCGCTGATCGCAGTCCATCTCTCAACCGCTTGTCCCGGTCTGGGCTGCTGTGATCCAGAGCCCAACCTGGATGCATAAGGTGTGAACCAGTGTGTTGGGTCCTTCACAGGGCATCTCACTCACCCATGGGACAACTTAGGGTCACGAATTAACCTGAAACACATCTCTTTGGACTGTGGGCACAAACCAGAGCAACTGGAGGAAGCCCATGTGAGCATGGGAAAAATATGGAGAATCCACACAGACTGAGTTAGATGCTGCTGTGGCAGCAGTTCTCCCTACCTGTCGTGCCACCGCATCCCCCACATCCCAAACTGACAAACCGGGATTTACTCACATACATTCCCCCTTTAAGGAAGGAGCCCTTTGAGTCGTACAAGGAAAGCAGACAGGACAGCTTTGAAAGGGCAAGGACAAATGGTGGGGGAGGGGTTTAAGTTAAAAGAAGAGAAGTACTCTTACAGAACTGGACACCGAGAAGACAAATCAGAGAGACTGCATGCATGGATGTGTAACAGAGTCAAAGCCCCATCCCTTAAAGCAGGTGTCCAGCATCACTGCATTGTCGCAGGTGTTTAGACTGCTGGCGCAGCAAATGAAGTCCAGCACAAAACCATTCTTATGTATATCAACTGGACACCAAACATTTGTACTGTCAATAGAGGGCTTTATTAAAGTACGCAAAAGGATATCATTAAAAGGATCACAATCTGTCATTCTTATGTCAGCATAATTTGGATTTTCTTTAATGCTCGGAGCTAAACTAAATCCTCAGAGTTCAGAACAATGTCATAATGGACATGAGGGTGCGGTGAGAGCAGGTGTGTGCTGAAGTGCATTGTGGGTTAATGACCCTTGTTATGGACGTGAAGTCTAGGTTGGATGACAGAGCAAGGCAGCCCTTCACTCGGCGGCCACCCTTAATCCCTCGATTCGGCAGCTAATGAACTGAAACGTGGCGATTTAGCACAAGAGACCTTGCAAAACTATGGACCCAAAAATTTGGCTCATGAAGAGTGACGCTCAACAATTGTACTTTCTCACTCAGTTTTATGCCAAAAAGTAGCCTTGCAGAGTATTTATAATAAAAAAAATTTTTTTTTTTTTTTAAAACCCAGCCATGCTAACAAACAGGGGCTGTCGTGTTGCAAGGTTTTTTTTTTTTTTTTAAAGCTTTTTCAAAACAGGCTCATTGAGGCCATGGAAATGGGAAGAAAGTGAACTTAATAAATAATATCCTTATGTGTTTTACAGAAGCAGGCTAAGATTCCAGTGCTCACACTACAAAAAAACAAGTGGAGAAAACAACCAAATACACAGGAGATATGCTTTTGGATTCAAAGGATATGAGAAAGGATTTTTAAAAGGATAAGAAAATACAAACTTGTGCTAATATGTCCATGAAAAGAGCGCGTCGGTCTCCTTGGGACTAAATTTGCCGATCGAGTGCGCAGCAGTTGTAAAGATGCTGTGAGAGGTACTTTTCACGCACCTTACGCTGCACCCATCTCGCCCCAAGATGACAAAGCAAAAAGGCTTCTGCTACAGAATTGCACGGCCAGTGGAACCCGACTGACTGCTGCTTCTGAAGACTGACTTGGTCCACCCCAAGGAGCATTTCTGATCGCAACCCAACGTGCCACCCATTCAAATCAATTGATTGCATGGTTAACTCCTCCTGCCATCCTTACTTCCAATAGCCTTCTACCTCTGTGGACTCATGAAATATTTTTGAAGAAAGTACAGAAAGATATCCTCATCTTCAAAAATGTCCATTCATTTTCAATAATCACTGATCCATCTTCTGTAGGACTGAGGCTGTATTGGGATCTTTGGGTGAAAGATGGATTCTGGAGAGCCAACACAACTCTTCAACATTCTAGAAGAGGAAAAGAGACACAAATAGTACAGTTCTACCTCCTATAGTGCTGTTTTGTGATAACCTTCAAGTAATTTAGCGTAAAAATTTACGATTTAAAAAAAAAAAACCTTGAAAAATAACTTAAAATTTAAATAAAACTTAAAATTAAATATTCCGTTTTTTTATAAGTAATCGATTTCACATTCTGTTTTCAAGTTCCATTTATGTAATATACTGTATTAATAACCTTTTACAACCTGTGCCATGAAGCTCCATTTCTCAATAACTCATTTAATTGATTTATTGGTGTATTTTAAATAAGAAGGTCCTCCCATTTAGCGTTACGGTACATTTTTGGCTAAAAGTTGGGACACCACTGCTTTGTGGAGCTTTTAAAGGAGAGGGCCAATAATTCAGGAGTTCCTTGCTGGCCATTCCTTCACTTTGTTTGCATGCCTTTGCTGTTTTTGAAGGAGTGCCTGGCATTCCAAGTCTGTCAGGTTATGCCAGCCCAGTACTGACTGGGAGTTTACCAGAGCAGTTGGGTTTCCCGGCTCAGAGCAAAATTTCAAGGTAATGCTATGCCCTTCGAGGTACAATTTGAGGGTTAAAAGATGAGTTTCACAACACATTAAAACAGGATTCCCATGGCCACTGGGTCATACTTCCCATAGCTCTGCTGTGTAGACATGGAGCAAGTCAGTAAAATACACATTTATAAATATACATACCGTATTTTCCGCACTATAAGGTGCACCTAAGAGCCTTAAATTTTCTCAAAAATCGGCCGTGCGCCTTATAATCCGGTGCGCCTTATGTGTGCACCGAGTTCCAAAATCTGTCAAAATGTTGTTGTGCGACTTTGATAAGCGCTCCGCTTGACTGACTGTCGGACCATTTCCCGCTGACACAGGGATGTAATACGTACGTTGGCAGCGATAAACCCATCAGAGAACAGGACGTAATACGTACGCTTACCTCCGCCACGCCTCCGGTAGGTATACTACCGGTACGCTGCAAAACAACAGCCGGGAGAAGCGTCTCTACAGTCACCATTCGACTGAAGGCAACAATGATAGCACAAGACATGAAGATCAAAAACTTTCAAGGAGGTCCGTCTTGGTGCTTTCATTTTATGAAAAGGCGTCATCTCTCCATCCACACATGATGAAAAATATGATAAAAAAATAATGTGTGTATTGTTAAATAGTAGTAAAGTTCAACTAAACTCACTGTTGTGCTTCCGTTACCTTTTTTTTTGTAGACCGTATGTTTTAGCATGCGCCTTATAATCCGGTGCGCCTTATGTATGGGTTAAGTACAGAAATAGACCCCGTAATTGAGACTGCGCCTTATAATCCGGTGCGCCTTATGGTGCAGAAAATACGGTAATTTAAGAAAATGGAATATTTTTTTCAGGATAGTATGTACAAGCTATATTCATTAATACTCTCTCACTGTTCATTCCATATTAGAAATTGCTTGTCCAATTCAGGGTCATGGTGGTCCACAGCCTATCCTAGGAGTATCGGGTAGTAGGCTAGTCAACGTACACCCAGGATGCGACCCCAGTCAATCCCTGGGTTATCAGAGTAGCTGGAAGAGTCCAGGCCTTAGCTACAAATTTAGATTCTCCAACTCACTGGGAGAATGTGTGCAAACTGTTAGAGGAAAGCACAGCACCTTGAGGATGTGCAAATTGCACAAAGACACAGATCCAAACCCACACCCCAGCAGCCCTGATGCACCAGCGCAACCTGCTGTGCCACCATGCCACTTTCTCACATCTGTTGTGGCATTTTCAATTATTTACTATACATCTATGCACGTGGCAGACATTTCCACAACAGCATTACATGAAGGTGCCCTGTGTCCTAATGGCCTAACCTTCAGATACTGAAATAATTGCTGATATTTTCATTCAGTATAGAAGTGCAGCCACTTGGACATTAAAGGGTTGCTGAAGGACCAGAAGGGAATGGTGCCAGTAAGGGCTCGAGACTTAGGCTGCACGCCCTCCTCTGTCCAAACCCACAGTCGCTGCAACTCCGAAGCTCCACTCTGGAGTGTGTAATTCCAGGACCAGCGGGAGGCTCTCGATAAAGACCTCAATGGCGCTCCATCGGCCACCGCCTGAAACTTCTCCATGTCTGAAGGGATTCTGCCAAGGGGCAGGCGCCATCTGCCGCGGCACTCTTTGGGAGGAAGACGAGAAGTTGGGGGCAGGGGGAGCCCCAAATTTGGCAGCGCAGCATTACATTATCAACTAGCCTTTGAATTAAATATGGAGCTTTTCATGTAATTCACTTTGTAGAGGTAGAATATTCTGTGCTCAGAGTTTTGAATATTTCTGTCTCAGGGAAGGGAAAAAAAAAAAAAAAAAAAAGAACTGCAGCCCAAGCACAACGATTACATTACTTTGAGCAGATGTGTTGTTCATAAGCAGATTCTTTTGAAAGAGGCATTGAATAAATGTCTCTTACCGTTACTTTTTTATCAGCCCAAGAATTATCACCATTTTGTGGGCATATTTCAGCATTCCAAAATGAGAAAAGGCAAGCAACAACAATACCAGACAACAGAAAAAAAACAAACGTACTGAGATGCAAATCCATTGTTCAACATGTAAACGTACTCTGTCTAGCCAAAAAAAAAATTCCCACACTCCAATATTTCATTGGACCACCTTTAGCTTTGATTACGGCACGCATTTGTCGTGGCATCGTTTCAATAAGCTGATGCAGTGTCTTAACATTTATTTCCGTCCAGAGTCGCATAAACTTTTCACCAAGATCTTGTATTGATGATGGGACAGTCAGACCGCTGCGTAAAGTCTTCTCCAGCACATCCCAAAGATTCTCAATGGGATTCTGAACTCTGTGGTGGCCAATCCATGTGTGAAAATGATGTGAAGCACTCCTTCACAGTTTGAGCCCCATGAATCCTGGCATTGTCATCTCGGAATATAAAGAAAAAATCCACTGAAGGAAAAACTTGGTCATTCAGTATATTCAGGTAGTCAGCTCACCTCATTTATTGGGCAAATAACGTTGCTGAACGTAGACCTGACCGACTGAAGCAACCCCACATCATAACACTAAGTTAAATCCAGATGGTGACTTTTTTCTGGCCAGTTAGTGTATGTGTTTTTCCTCAAATATAGCAACAGATAATAAACACGTGACATAATATACTTCTAATGAGAAACTTATCATAAACGTAATCCTTTTACTGATAAAAGTTTCAATTTTAAGTTAAGGAGGTGTTCAGATGTTCTTGGGTTGCAGAATGCAAAATAAGGTGCTGAGAATGTGCTTCAGGTTAAGAAGGAGCAGACTGTGAAGGCTACAACGTCTTAAATCCATTATACATTAAATACTTGGGTTTCTCTGAAGGCAGCGCAACGCCTTTGATTTGAGCAAGGAGCACCCCCTTGTGGTTATATTGAGCTTTACACTCCATGGGGGCTAGGGGTCAGCATTACAATCTCCATATTCACTATAACACACATAAAGGAGATGGATTCAAGGAAAACACCAATTTAAATGCAACCTCCATACAAGGCTTTAAATCACAGTAGTGTGCAAAATGTAATTTACATAAGAGTCCCTCCTCCTCGGAAAATTATGCTGTTGGCGTTGAGTGCCAAGTTATCACGGAGTTGGAAGAGGGAGGGGATTGAAGTTACTGAGGGCATCTAGATGATGGCTGTAGATGAGGAGAGGCGAGCCATACTTCAAGGCAGCATTACCTAGACACAGAATAAGGTCTGAGCACAGGACTCATCACAAGTAGCAACTCTAGGCCAGATGGTCTCGCTGATTCTACGCCACATCCAGACCCATCCGTGCTACTCTCCCCTAAAGTGGTTTGATAAAAACAGGGAGATAAAAAAGTAATCCATAGCTGAACTTGGGCATTAAATAGTTTTCCTCCTTTTTATATCTGAATAAATCATGCTTTGAATTACTACCTCAGAAAGGTGTGAGATTATACAGGGCATCATAGTACCTTGGAGTTCAAGCCAGGATGTGTAAATAGATCTCTGGTCATCTGGTACATCAGAATTCCATCTTTTAAAAGGAGGATTCTCAGGTATGCCCTCGGATGTCCAAACAATAGCAGCACAGCCCCGGGGAGGAAAGGATTACGTATGTACCTGCAAAATATTTCAGGTGTAAATGCACATTCCTGCTACTCCTACTGAAGGGAGTTTGGGAGTCTTGTGTTTCAGATTTACTTCAGCTGTAAGGTTCACAGCAGTGGCAGACACAGCAACAGCTTACGGTCAGCTACGGTCTGCTATATGCCTAAGCAAGACTGCAGAAATTTCCCTGACTCAGCACTTAGCGTGGACCATAAGAGCAATAAAAGATGAAATATCCAATACCGCAAAAGCCAGGAAGAGGTGATTCGCATCCCGAAACAGAACCGACAGCAGAATACAGAGATAACACTTAGACAAGCGGGAACTCTGAACTGAGCCTTGACAGCCAATTAGAACCGAACGTTCACCAGACATTCGGACCCAATAATTGCCAGCCAGTTTGAAGCTGCTGGCTTTAGGCACCATTTCTGGGGTTCGCCAGGAGACGAAAGGCCCCAGCCAGGTAATCTGCAGAGGCCTTTAACTGGACCTTTAATGAGGCTACAGAACCTCTAAAAAGAATTTGGAGACTTGGCCCTGTGAAGCGGTCGACAAAATTCTGAACCTACACCACATCTTCCAAAGGAATTAGCATGTTTTACACGTGCTAAGCACATCCCATGAGTTAACAATCCTTAGCGCATGGCGACACTCATTCGTCCTGTTACGTAGTATTTTTTCCCCACCACCCTCCATTCATCTAAACGTTCTTGTTTTCACGTCACGCAACCAGACAGCTCACCAGTTCTCATCCAAATGTCGCATAACAGGAGGTGATTACACTTGAGGCATCGCTCTTTACAGTAGAACTCCTCAGCGACCCAAATCGCTCCCAAAGTCACCATATCTGTTCAGCAAGGAGTACGGCTCCTTCGCTCAGCATCTTCTCTCCAGCTTTATCAAACAACGGATGGTTACTTTATTTGGGGGGGGTCAAAGCTGTCAGATTACTCTCAGTGCCTCCGCAGGATCTTCCTTCTGCCAGCTGCTCAACATGACATCTGGCAAAGCTGGTTGGAACTCACTTCATCTCTGCTACAGCATGTTATTTAAATACGAGAGTGCAGGGGGTGCAAGACGGATGATTCGACTTACTGCTACAGATCTAGAAGCAGAGCACAGATCACAGTGTGAGAAGCACTGCTTTTCTCTCAGCCCACCGTAATGGGCAATGACCTTTGTAAATTCCACCAGACGGACCTACAGGGACCCAAGTGGTCTTTCAAGCTCTCCCAGTTACTGCTTGCTATCCACATCTAGTCAAATGGCAAGATGTCTCTACTTCAAACATAAACAAGGCCTTTGGATGAAGTGGGACAGCAATAATAGAAAACTAAAAACTGAGCGATTGAGTCCTGTGGATCCTAGCCGCAGTTTTCCTACACCTTCAAACAGGAGGAGACGCGTACCTTTATGTCTGGAGTCCAATGTGTGGTCAAACCAAACCACTTGCAGTAAATGCGTTGCAAAGGAAGCGTTGTCTGCACAAGCAGAATGCAAGAATATATGGAATATGAGAAGCTATGCCTACCTCGAGGCAAATATAAGATATAAAATATATCAGATTGTGGCCTAATGGAATCCAAAAGTAAGCCCTTTAGATTTACCGGCAGAATGTGAATTCCACTTCTTTCCCCTTGGTTTCTGCTCTCAAACTTGTTGCAATTTCACGCCTGGCCACCCCACCTTGCCAGCTCAAGGTGTGAAGCCCGAAGAGCCGAAGGAAGCGGTCGAGATGCAACGGCCCATGGACCGCGTGAGTAAATAATTCTCCTGGGGGCCCACCATATTTGAGGGGGAGTATAGGAGAGCGTGTTTGCTGCTGCTGGTTTCCTCGGGCCTTGGTAAATTATTCAACTGTGCCTTGTCAGAAGAAACGCAAAAGGCAGAGGGACGGGTGATGGGGGCTAGCACAACACTGCCCTCAGCTTGCCAACCCGCAGCCCACTGAGGAGGCTCTGTGAAAAGCGTTAGGAAGACCTGCACACGGCATGCAGGCTTAGGAAGATGTGACAATTTGACAGCACTGCCCAACTCGGCATCAGAACTCCCAAACACGCCTGCTCACCTCTCATAAGGACCACATATTAAGTTTACAAAGAGGCTGTTTGCATCTAAGAGAACTTTTTTTGCGATCAAAAAGTGGGATGAAACAGGTGGCTCGGTGTGTAACAGATGGTTAGCAGAATTCAGCTTCTGTACACAAACACAGCTGCATTAGGCCGAGTCCACATGGTTTATTATCCCGTTCAGAACTTGAGCAGCTGAGGATTTTAAAGGACGCCCTCCAGTCTCGCACGTTGGGCTCCAAGCAGGCACTTGGTTTTATTTTGATCCCACATTCATGATAGGATGGACTGTAAATTATGGTTTATTATAGCGTGCAGATAAGAATGATCCGGTAGGTTCCTCCTGTTTGTCAGCACAGCCATTCAAACACATAGTCATTCTTTTGTACCGTAAAACACCCAATATACTGTACATCAGAAAAATAATGCTGCTTCATTTCAGCAAATCACTTGCTTCCTCCCTCATTTGGTGAGGATATAGGTGTGGAATGAATTAGCTGCCAAATTGTTTAGCACTACGTGACACACAAGACAAAGAAACAATTTGGCAGTGTTTTTTTCACCTCACTGAGGTGGTTTTAAGCATCACTCTCACACGCAGACAGCAGAGAGCAACTGGAATGTAGGGCAGCCCTGCAGAGGCCTGCAAAAGCGAAGGGAAATTAAAGCCATCTATCAGTGGAGCACTGGTCCCTGGCGGTGGGGTAGCACTGCAGCCCTGTGAAGTTTCGCATCCCCAGCCAGTGATGCTCCAAAGCTGATTGCAGCATGCACACTTTCCTGACAGTTGTGCATAAGCATGCTTAAACCATCCCAAACACAGGGGTCCTCTATTATGAAGCAATACGGTACCTTTAAAGTCATCACATGGAGGTTTGTTAGGCTGCAGCAGTGAAACAGTTGTTATGCACGTTGGTACTGGGTTAAATACTGTACATCCGAAACCCAGGTTATGAGATCCCAGTTTCCAGAAGTATCTTTGACTTAGTTTGCCCACACCGACATAGTCACATGCAGGCTCCCCTACGTATGTGATATCTCACAGCTTTAATTTATGCATTTGATTTATGAAACATGGCAGTAATGCGTTATACCTCTGGGGCCGGTGTTTGTTGAGGTTGGCAAAATTTTCTTAAACGTGCGGAACAGAGTATCCGGAAAGTTCAGGGGGAAGGGTTATAAAAATCCAGTATAAATAAACAAAACAACTCCAACTGCCTTTTAAACCCAGCCTGATAAATGATAGAGATTGTTGCTTAGCCATCTTTACCCAACACTGGATTCAAAATTTATTAATTTATACTGCTGGGTATTCTTACTGGGGAGATATGCTGCTCAAAGGCATTGGTGGGTAAAGTAGTAAAAAAAAAAAAAAAATACAGTAGAGAAATTTATTTTAAAAATATAAATGAAGTACTTGCTCAAAATGTACTTAATTCATAAAAGTAAAAAAAATAAATTATCAAGCTTGTCTGATTCAAATTAGGCTTTTGGATGTTCTGATCCATAAGCAACGTTAAAAAAACATCACTCAGCCAAAGAGTGCACATACAATAGACAGTGGGCCCTCCTCTTAAACACCATTGGGGCTGGCGGTTCACATCATGATTTGTTTGTAAAGCCAAAGCCATTTTTGCCACTGTCATAATGAAGGAAAATTTCTAGACATCCCTTGATTCACATTCTGTAGAAACCACAGATTAAAAACAACCCTGCAAGACTCATTTCTATTACATCTTCACTATCCTCTCATCCACTGTATGGTTGCTGTGTTCTAAACAAACTAGCAATGTGGAAAGGGGGCTATTCTGTCCCAGGACATGCATTTTATTATCTCATTAATCTGAAACATTACAAATCATGACATTTTAAATTCTAGTCTACTTTAAAAACATTTCCAAAATCTCCTCTACTCAATGTATCACTAAAGTGCAACATCTGTTCACATCTACACAACCACATTTACATCAACTGTCTGTAAGAGTCTATACAATGAATAAATGCACAGTAACAGTGATATACAGCATTTCTATTATTTGATATATAAAGATGTAATAAATGTTTACAACACTCAGGAACACCAGATTTGAGTGGTAAATATTGGAAGTGTGTTGATGGGCAGTCCTAAACTCATATTCTGTTTTTGTTCTGTCTGAGTGTGTTTTGCTAGCAGCTAAAAATGAGGAATGGAAATGCAGGTTGTATTTGGTGCACAACAGACAAATTTTTGAAAAGATACAGAACTTACATTTTCATATCTTTAAAAATACATAACACAAAGATTCTGTTATATCATTGCACAAGTTGATTTCATAGCACCAATATTTAAACTAGTACCAGCTATTCAACAACTGCTACGATCCAAAGGCATCTAGGGGTGAAGGGCTCTAACATCATGTTGCCTGAATATCAGTGGAGTGGATGGGAACCAAAACGGACTGCAAATATGGAGGATTATTGGTGCAACAGTGATTTACTGTATACACAGGTGAGAAATGTGACGGTGAAGTATATATTATATACGTATTACAAAAATATAGATGCATGGGGAAAGGAATGCAAGCAGTGTCAGGAGAAACAAGTAAAACCAGACAAAACTGGCTAAGGTGGTGCAGACTGTCCTAACAAACCAAAGACACACAAATAGAACAACTTCTTCAGTGTCCAATGACCCCCCCTAACTACCTTACACCGTCTGCCCTGCATTAACTACCCAATGCAGAAATACACAGCTGATACTCACTCCTTGTCTAGTGTGTCATAGATACTCAAAACAAACTACATGTGCAGGTATGTGTCATGTGACTTTCTTACCTGGTCAGCCCCCCAACGGTAAGCAGTACGCTCATGCGAACCACACAGGTGACAGAGCTCAGACTGGAATGGGGAACACAAAGACATACAAGCAGGTAAGCACAAGTGAATGCCAAACAAATCTAAACACAAGCAAGCAAACCAAACACAAGAAACTTACAGAAAGAACATAAAAGAAACAACAGCACAGCACAGCACAGCACACACAAAACTCCAAATTGCAACACCAGGCTCTTAGATTGTTTCCCTGCATTGATTTTCATTGGCTGGGAAGTTTGTGGTGATGTCATCGATAACAATGATTGGCAGGATGAAGGCCCAGTGACAGCTGGACATCTGAAAACAATCAAACAAGCTGCCAGACACAGCGCACACATGCTGGGACATAACTTGAAAAAATTCAAAACAATAATGCATCTGGTAGATGCTTTCATTTAAAGTAACTTAAAATGTTAGTGTTCAATTTTTTTTTATATTAAGGCACTTACAGTTATTTCCCCATTGGGTATGTAATTCTTACTAGAGCAATTCTTCGGTCAACGAAGGGTGCACCATCCATGTACAGTAAGAATGGATGATTTGTACTAGTATGCTTTAATGGGAGACAGAACTGAAATAAGGAGAGACTTACTGGCTTCCTATAATTTTTTTCTACATAGGGCATTCACAGAAAAGATACATAGTATGGCCAAAACTATGGGACCCCCCCCCCCCCCTTCAAATGATTGAGTTGAGCAGTTTCAGGAGCACCCACACAGCAGACAATTGCATTCTAAACAATTGTGTGCTTCCAGCTTTGTGGACACAGTTTGGTGAAGAAGCTCCTTTCCTGCTACAGCATGACTCTGCCCCCCACGTGCACAAAGTGAGCTCCATAAATACATGGCTTGCCCAGGTTGGTGTGGAAGAACTTGAGCGGCTGCATAGAGCCCTGACCTCAACCCCACTGAACACCTTTGGGATGAACTGGAATAGCAACCGTGAGCCAGGCTTTCTCGCCTGATCTCGATGATGCTCTTGTGGCCGAGTGGGCACAAATTTCCAAAATATGGTGGAAAGCATTCCCAAAACAAGGAGGATGTTACAGCAGCAAAGGGGGAAACAACTTCTTATTAATGTCCATGGGTTTGGAATGAAAAGTTCAACAAGCACATATCGGTGTGATGTTCAGGTGTCCGCATATTTTCGGCCATACAAGCGTACATTCAAAATGAAATTATAATTGATAATAAATAAGTTAATAGAATTATCACAGAGGCATTAGTTAGAGCAAAGTGCAACCACACCAAAAATGCTTGCCACATTCTGAACATATTGTTGCAGTGAGTGTTCATGAAGGGACCAGGAGCAAATGAGGATGCTGCTCACCCAGCAAATGGAACTCTGTTCTGGCCGTAAGAGCCATTAATCACAAATGCAGTATCTACTGTGAAGCTGTTGTTTACTCCATTACTAGCGAACACCTTGCCCTATGCGGTTAAAAGTAACCCCAAATAATGCAGACACAGAACTCAGCCAGGAAAAAAGTGCAAACAATAAATTATCCAGATGTACAAACAACAACCCCAGAAGCACCTACACACCCAATAAGATCCCAGATTAACACGTAATCCCTCCCAACTATCAGTCCAACTGCATTCAGTTCAGTTCTTACTCAAGGTGAGGGGTCCCAGTGTAACAAATATTACAGTAAAGGCTACACAGACGAGGAGGTGCTGTTAAGAGTGCGCAACATAGTAAATCCACCTAAATGAAATGTGTGCAAAAGTTAAAGTTTGCACCCAACACACACAATTTCAGAGGATAAGAATTACTTTTTGCAGGTAAAATAAATAGATTAGTTCTCATTATCTTGCAAGCAAGTAACATTTATAAGAAAATGGTCCTTACAGAAGCCCTTCCTTCTCCTGTTTTCTGAATTTGGGCTTCCATTTCACCACCATCGCTGTTCCAAGGGTTCATCGGCATCCCTCACTCTCACCCCCATGATGCACATTACTTTAAAAACATCCAAACAGTGGCAGGTTAACAGTTACATGAGGTGCTTAAACTGAGAGAACCGTGTTGTTAGGTTGTGCCGCAATGTTTTCATGACCGGGTGAAATTGAAGGCTGCCTTGAAAAAAAGTGCGAGTATTTAAAATTCAGGATGATGTTTTTTCAAAGGTAAATGAAGGGTAATTTATGCTCAATTTATTGGAGCGATTTCAGCGGCTGTCAAAAATGCATTATGCAACGTGAGCACAAAACACCTGTTTTGTAATGTTGCCCCTGCCAGTTTTTTTCTTTTAATGAAAAACGCAGTGCTAGAAAACAAATTTAATTTAAGCACCAATTCAAGTGTGTTATTTTCTCCTCTGCGAGAGAAAGTTATTAACACGGCATTCCGTTCGAAAAGTCATTTTTAATATTTCTTTATTATCAGTAAGTGCTGTATCCTGAGAAGAATCGTGGCAGTCCAGATCCTATGCCAGAATCACTGGGTACCCAGTTATGGAACAACACCCTGGGGAGGATGCCAGTCCATCGTAGGGTGGCCACACATATTTGTACACTATGGACAATGTAAAGTGACCAATTAACCTGTAACACACATCTTTGGACTGTGAGAGGAACCCAAACAACCTAAGCAGTATAAGGGAACAGTGCTGGATGCTGGACCACAATGCCACCCCAGATTAAAGCACAAAGGAGAACTGTAGTTCCATACCAGCATGCTAGGTGCTTAATTTGAGGATGAGCTTCATTTTCACCACAGTTGAGCGCCACCCTGGGTTGTGTTTTTCCTCATCTCTTCCGTTACCTTTCCAAAGCTTCAATTGGATCGATGGAAGAATGAGAATTTTGCCTCTTCCTGGCAACTCATGCTGAGAGTTCTGAGGACTGCCTTTGAGACAAAAACTTCAAAGGGTTTAGCAGCCAGGCAATTACTCATTGATACTGACAGTTTAAAAAATATGAGGAAGAAATCAGATATGAGGTAAGCCTGCAGCAGCCGAAACACAGGTAAACACACCTTCCAGTAAACTAGTGTTTTCTCACTAAGGGAAAACCCAAGGTCAGACAAATCACACAGCTATCCATTTTGTTTCTCACAGCAGTTCCATCAATTCAAGGTGGGAAGCAGCAAACACCATGAAAGACGTATTCTTCCCTTTTTTTCTTTCTCTTCAATCTATAACTGTCACATCTATTTTAGAATTCCCTTCCACAAAATTTCATCTTTAATACCCTTACACATTTAAATTTTTCCAGCAGAAACAAACGTCTTTATTCCTCAGCTTCTTACACAAGCACCGGTGTCATTTGGTTCTAATTATATAATAATCCCTATTAAATCTCTATCCCTAAACAATATTCATATTAAGGTACAGTATATAGCATCTCAGACATTTTCATTTTTTAAATTGGAAACATATAATTACATTACTGTCAGCACAGACATCTGAGCAACAGATTATTTTTTATGGTTGAATGTAGTGATGTGGGGTTTTTTGAACAATTATAAAAGCATAAAATAGTAACAATATATCTAATAAATCTATGCTTTCATTTTAAAAATCTATGCAAGCCATTAACTCTACCACAAATACACTTGTAAGTGCCTCATAAATTATGTGTTCCTAACTGTTTCGAAGGTGAATATCACAAATGCACTCCAGTGCAAGAAGCAGAACGCCAGTAACATATTAGCCTGCTAATATGCAACACTTTTTGAAACAGAGGAACTGCAATCCCTCACTTCTCCACTTGGTGGCACAAAAATTAACAAGAAATTTGTCTTGCAAATGAGACCCAGCATGCAGGCTTAAGGTTTCGCTTCGCGGATGGTATAGTGATGCAGTGGGTAGTGCTACTGCCTAACGCTGCCTGGACTGTTCAAGGGTCTGAATCCAGCTCAGCCTCTATAGAGTTTATGCATTCCCCATTTGTCTTCTCTAGGTGCTCTGGTTTCCTCCCACACTCCAAAGATGTGCTTCAGGTGAACTAAGGGGTGTAAATTCCCCGTAGAGTCTGAATATCTTGATACAGGTGGCCGGTCTGCAATGTACTGGCTTCCTATCTGGATGAACCCTAACTGTGCCCTGTGTCTCCAGCATAGGTGCTAGACTGCTGCGTCGCTGATTTGAACAAGTGACCTGGAGAGGATGCAAAAACCTTAGCTGTTGATGGGTAAAAAAATTGCTGTGGTTGATGTGCTGTCAGAAATCAGAAATTAACTTTCATGTGTGGAAGCCTCCCATCACTACATCAAATTTTTATCAGTTGTATTAATACAGGCATATACACACAAGTGCAAGAGTGGTGGCTCATGAAAGCAACGTGAGGGATTCACTTTTATACAGCCCATAGCTTACATCTCCCTTCCACACAAGGATCCTTACAGAGATCATCTGTCCCAGCAACGCCTGTCCTTACTTGTCTCCACCTGTTGTCTCCACCTGTCCTTACTTCTTAAAATTTTATATGTTGCAAAAAAGTAATAAATACATGAAGTGTAACAGACTGTATAGGTCATAAAGTGCAGTTAAACTTCAGGGCACCAAAAAAGTTATTTCCCAGTTTATGAAATTGAATGTACAGATACAAGCATACAATGTAGTCTTCAGACATTTTAGCGCAAATCGCTACTTATAAAGAACCTTTTTAGATTAAGAGAAGTCACTTACACCACATAATCTTGCAATGTACATCTTGAAAACAATACAGAAGCAACCACAAAGAACTATAGTGCGTCCCTGGCAAACATTCAAATAATTTTTCCACAACTGCAATGTTTTTTGGAAAGAATTTACTATTTCTTTTTTGAAAGAGACCTAGCATACAAGTTCAAACCAAGTGCCAAGGCTCCACGTGATATGCCAGTAGATGGCTAACACAAATATTACTAAGTTTTTAAACTATAGTTCTATTCTGGGCTCTTTATAGCATTTCCTTATTTAAACCATTTACAAAGGGCTCAGAACACACTGGCATGTGCAGAAGGTGCCCTGGCTCATCCAGGGCAGTGCTTAGTGCTACTGCCAGCACCCTGGTTTTCACAAGCTGCACAGTGTTATCCTGCTCTGTTCCTGTCCAAAAAACATGACATCCTGCAAAGCTGCCATGTTCCTGACATTTACATGTATTCATTAAGCAGATGCTTTTCTCTAGAGTGATGTGCATCTTAAGACTAAACAAAAATGCTTTTCACCTACAGATGCAGAAAGGTGATTCTTGAAGTCCAGGCTCCTAGTCTAATACTGCTGTTCTTTGTTTGCATATATTATACCAAAAGCTGCTTATAGAGTTGAAAGGCCTACAGTTTAAGGTTCTAACACACAAACTAACATACAAACTCCAAATGGTTAAAGGTAAAATGGTTAACAAAAACAGCAAAGACTAACATGACTTCCTACAATGTCATTAAGTCTGCCTGCACCCAAACTGCACACCTTGCTTCTAGGGATTGGCTCAGGGTTACCACAACCCCGTACAGTGCATTCTGGACACAGACGTATAAAATAATAATGCTACGTGAATTAAGCAACTGGCAAACACACACGCAAGTCAAAGTAGTTCATAAGCACTTCTCAATAAGATGTATGTCTAACCATTCATTAATTAAAGAGTTGAATAAAAGGTTTCTGACAGCCTAAGATAATATTTATAGCTTTGTCTTGGGCCATACATACTTTGATATTTCATTAAAATGATGAACAAAGATTTAAAGATGTGCAGTAGCATTTAATGGTTTACAGATAAAAAAAAGTCCCCTTCTAATGAATTATATCTCCCCTGAACAGTGTCCTGGGTGTCCTTGGCTCTTTGTAAAAATACATTGGTTTGGCTTGCATGTCTTATAATAAACATATTTTATGAACCCATAATGAAAAACACCAAGTTCAGTCATGAAGGTCTCATTTGTGAGCATCACTCCTGCATTCAGCTACAAGGTTATCGTCTCACAGTAACAGCGCTGCGCCAAACAAAGATGAACTCGTATTTATTCCCAGCCCTTTGAAGACAATAATGCTGCATACATGCAAATATGAGGTGGGCTGTTTCCCATCGTGCAATGCGCCCACATACTCGTGTCATGTGACTGACAAACGAGGACGCGCTGCGGCGTATTGTGGAATTACACTGTTTTGTTATTATTATTATTATTATTATTATTATTATTATTATTATTATTATTATTATTATTATTATTATGCAAACTGGGACTAAGAGGAATTTCGCACAGCGGGCAGGAGCACCACGTTTTGTTTCAGTTCTCGTTTAGTACAACTCAGGAAACGTTTTATGTTTTCAGGGCTATAAAAATTAACAAATACGAACCATTATTCGTAACGGAAATGAGGTGCTTTTCTGTGCTCCTGTTAATCATTTTTTATGTTAAATGTGAACAGTGTTCGGCGATGGCGCGGCCCAGTTTTGTGCTCTTGCTGGCGGACGACTTGGGCTTCGGCGATCTGCCATCGTACGGACACCCCGCGTCGGAGACCCCCAGCCTCGACCGCTTGGCGGACGGCGGACTGCGCTTCACCGACTTCTATAGCAGCAGCCCGGTCTGCAGCCCGTCCAGGTGCTTCTCTGCTTCACATTTGTCACGGACACATTGAAATGATCGAATTTAAACCGCAGTTTCGTCTGGCACAGTTCCGTGAAGCAGCTGTAAACAGGCGTCGCTTTTCGTGTGTAATATATCCGCGTCCGCTGGGTGGCGCAAAAACCGCATCTGTTTTCTTCCTCCCTCTTCGACTCAGAGCGGCGCTGCTGACAGGCCGCTACCAGACGCGCTCCGGGGTTTACCCGGGTGTCTTTTACCCGGGATCGAGAGGAGGCCTCCCGCTGAACGAGACCACCATCGCAGAGGTCCTGAAGCCGCTGGGCTATGCTACAGCCATCGTGGGGAAATGGCACCTCGGCGTGGGGCCAGACAGAATGTACCTCCCCATCCACCAGGGCTTCGACCACTACGTCGGGGTCCCTTACTCCCATGACCAGGTGTGTGTCACCCTGCAGGCCAACAGGTATCATAGTACTCAGGGACATACACTAGGTTTCCATGTCAAGACATTTGGGGGAAAGTACTTACCGTGAAAAGCCGCCGTAAAATATTCCGGTTGTCCTTGGGTTTGACATAAACGTTGCCACAGGCGAGGGGATCGATCTCATCCATCTCGTGTCCTTCGTGCAGGGTCCCTGCTCCAACCTGACCTGCTTCCCCCCTGACGTCAAGTGCTTTGGGACGTGTGACACCGGGATGGTGGCAGTGCCTCTGATGAACAACGACACCATCATGCAGCAGCCCGTCAGCTTTCCGGACCTGGAGAAGAAGTACAGTGACTTTGCCCGGGAATTCATCTTGACTTCAGCCAGGAGGACCCAACCCTTCTTCCTCTACTATGCCTCCCATGTAGGATGAGTCTAGAAATGCTTTGTTTTCAATCCCTCAATTTCACCATCATCAGTTCACCAGCACTGAGCATCTATCATTCCCTCGGTGTCACTACATGCACCACCAAAAAGAGAAATGTCAACCAGGTGCTGAATTTGTCCCTCAAAACATTACTCATTATGACCCAGTTTACCTCCAGCTCTCTTAAGTGAAAATAGGAAGTTCCATTTGTAAAATCCATGAACTTCTACTCTAATATTACCCACATGGAGTTTTTATAACAATCTTTACTCACAATGAATAGGCCAGCAGATCACCATCCATCACCTTGATGAGACTGATCACTAAGTCAAACCTGTCTTTCCAGCACACCCACTATCCCCAGTATGCTGGGAAGGCTGCGACAGGACAGTCACCCAGGGGGCCTTTCGGGTACGCCTTGGCGGAGTTTGACAGTACAGTGGGAAACATCATTCAGGCCCTGAAGGACAGTGGCACCCACCAAAGCACCTTTGTGTTCTTCACCTCTGACAATGGGTGGGTGGAACGAATGACCGCCGACATCCTCACCTTCCAGCCACCAGCTCCTGGGCCACTTTTCTACATTAAGTACATAAAATGGCTTTTGATAGCTGTTCAGATTAAATCTAAATTCAAACTCTTCATAAGGGGGTTTTAGGCAAAATATAGGCATGAGCTCCAGTCTAAAATTTAAATTCCTGATGCCAAAGTGGCCAAATAGTAGCACTGTGGCTCAGCAAGTAGCACTGCTGACTCATAGCACCCCACCAGGTTGAGTGTGGGTTCAAATTGAGCTCAGTCTATGTAGAATTTTCATGTTCTCCCTGTGTCTGCATGGGTTTCCTCCAGTAGCCCATAAACCTGGATTTTAGGCTTATTAGTCACTCCTAAGTTGTCCGTAGTGCTGGTACAGGCCCTTTGTGATGGACTGCTGTCCTATCCAGGTACAGTTTCACAACCTAGTGGTGCTGGGACTGGCTCTAGACTGCAGCAACCCTGCTCAGGAAACGCAGTTAAGGAAAGTGGTCAAGCACAACTGCGTTCAAAAAACACGGAATCGGTGGTTTTCCGTCTGCCACCTTAGTACTTTTATTCCATTTAACTAATGCCTCTGTCCAAGGTAATTTACAATGTGATGCTGTTGCAGTGCAGGCATCCCTCAGCCTACACATCTTTAACTTACGAGTTTCCAACTATTCAAGCGAAATGATTTAAAATCCTTTACTGAGTTACAACCAAACACAATGCATATTTTTTCTACTTGCAGATAAAAAGCACAGAGCGTGAGAGAATTTTCAGCCTTGGCATTGTAACTGTGGTTACATCTCCAGCTTCAAATCACGAGCCATTTCCCACTAACGCGTTACGCTCATACAAGTTTGGGGGAAACCTGTATATGTCATATATGATTGATTGTTTACTGGGCAACTGGAATCCGTAGCTGGATAAAAGATGGTAGCTACTGTCTTGAAACCCACTGTCAAACAACTTTGTAATGTCCCTAACCTGCTCTTCAGGCCTTCTCTGATGCGTATGTCGCGCGGGGGCAGTGCTGGCCTTCTGAAGTGTGGGAAGGGGACCACCTATGAGGGAGGGATGAGGGTGCCTGCCATCGCCTACTGGCCTGGACAAATCAAGCCAGGTACACACAGCCGGGCTTCCGCAGCAGTTTCAGGAATTGGCCTGTTTATCTTTGCCGAAGGCATGTTCCATGCGCTGCAGGATAAGAAACGAAGAGAAAGGAAAAGGTTGTGTCTTCTTCTAGGTGTCACACACAAGTTGGCCAGCACTCTGGATGTACTGCCAACCATTGCAAGCATGGCGGGGGCCAAACTTCCCAGAGTGCACCTGGATGGTTTTGACATAAGCGATATCTTATTCAAACATGGGCCGGTAAGTTGTTTCCACAGTAGTAATTGGATATTTGAGAGCATGTTCTGAGATACAATGTAACAGATTAATATTTTAAATTTAAGTCAGTGGACATACAAAATATATAAAAGCACCCCATTTAGTGTAATTTTTCTTGTTCCAGAGTAAGAGAAAGGCAATGTTCTACTACCCCATGGACTCCAATGAAAAGAGAGGCCTTTTTGCTGTCAGGCTTGGGAAGTACAAGGCTCATTACTACACATGTGGTGGGTTCACCTCCATAATTGGAGCGTTTATTTCATGCTGAAACTGCTTCTATTTATACAGCTTTCTCCCCAGCAATGGAGTTACCAGTGAGAAGTGTAAGCACACATGGGGCAACCTGTACAATACCTGTACAGAATTCACTGGACAAAAGAGTTGGAACAAAATAGCCGTACGGTTAAGTGTTGTACGCCTCTGGGAATTGCTGTAGGAGAGCTGGGAAGAAATCTTGGCTCATTTCTTGATCAAACCAGTTTCCAGGAAGTTCAGCCAACCCTTTGACTGGTACTGCACAGATAGATTTGATAGATTTATCCAAAAGAAGTAAGCCCACCGTACCATCACAGATGTTTGTTAGTATTACTGTTTCATCTGGGTGATAAGCGTACGACTAATGTTGACAGCCTGGTTTAATATGTATGGCATTCTTAAAAGCAAATGATGTGATCAGCAAACAGGTGGCTCTTTTCTGCTACCAGAGTCAGGTGGCTCTTGAGCTTTGTCCCTGTGTGATTTCAGGCTCCACTCTTAGTGACACAACTCCAGATCAGGACTGCCACCCAACCTCATCCCTCACGTGGCACAATCCACCTCTGCTCTTTGACCTTGAGGCCGACCCTTCAGAGAACTACAACTTGGCCACGCCCGAGCACCATGAGTACAAGGCCGTGCTGCGTAAGATCCAGAAGGTGAAGGAGCAGTTTGAGGAGGGCATGGTGTTTGGGGAGGCACAGGTGGGAAAAGGCGTAGATCCATCTCTGGAGCCATGCTGCACTCCAGAGTGTACCCCCAAACCTGTTTGTTGTGTGTGCCCTTAGAGCACATCAGATTCGACCAGCAAAGGACAAAAGTGGGTATAACCTTCAACTGAGTTTTTTGTTTTGGACTTTGACAAATGCTATCATCTCTGCTAAAAGGCAAAATGTGGATCTATGATGCATTTGCCTATGACATATAGCAACATTCAGAAATGTCATAATATATTTGATCTCCTTTGTAAATCTCTGGTCTTATTGTTTCCCTTTTTTAGTCAACCTGAAGTGTATTTTTTAGACTTTTGCCCAAATTCCTGTTCATCAAGAATTTTTTTAAACTGCACTCCACTGAGTTGGTAAGGCCAATTCATTACAAGATGAATTTTGTAAAATTCAAGGTATAGCAGGTCTGTGTAGCGCACAGTCTGATACATGAATTTTCAGCAGTCCATTTCTCTAGAATATTATGATACTCCTTGTAGCATTGATCATATAGGGGGGTCCCTAGATTGAGGGGAATAAAATCAAGATGGTCTACTTAGGTGAGAGGTAACCAGTTGTGGTCCTCGAAGGCCAGGATCCTTTGTAATGACATTACAAACATATGAAACACCCGGTGAAGCAACCTTCATACAAAAGTGAAGGTGAGACAGACTGAAGCTGAGTGCCACATGGCCTTGGAAAACACACATCCCCCGGTGTAGATGCACATATGTACAGTATATATGAGGTCACTTGCTCTTTCTGTGGAAATCTTCGGTCCAGCAGGTCTTCATAGGTTGCTCTTAATTGCTTCTTGAGGGTTTGAGCCATTTGATCAATAAGGCAATTCAGATCACAGAATTCATGAAGTTATTTGAGTTTTAGAGTCAAAAATACAGTGCGATTCACTGTAACCTATTTCACTAGCAATATTATGCTGAGGCACTGAACACTATGGTCTTTGGCCCAATTTCAACGTTAGTAAACCAACAGAAATACAAAATAATAGTAAGTGACATCAAGCATATAATTTATTCAGAAGACCAAATTCATGACAAGGCATTGTGATTTTTTTTTACAAGTCCTTATTTTAAAGCTACAAGATGAAGTTTTTTTGTCACAGATTGATGTGTTAGATCTACAGAGTTGAGTTGCAGTTTGAAGTCCAGAATTAACACCATTACAGATTGCACCTGTGTCTACACAAAATGAGGGTTACAAGTAGCTAGCTGAAGACTGGAAAATAAGGAAATCCTTGTGGTGAAATAGGGGCTAATCATATTGGAACACAAAGTAAAAAGATAGATTTTCAAATACAGTATGATAAGAAGATGCAATAGCACCCCCCTCCCTTTATGAAAGTTACCTGTACATGTTAGTTCAAAGTTTTTTTTTCTACATAGCTATACAACAGATGTCCATCACTTTACAGTTTTTCCACCTTGCTCTTTCTTTGATGGAACAGATGACTGAGATGACTCTTTGTCTTGAAACAAAGACAACAGAACTGGTGTTTAGACTTGAATCCAACAATGCAGTACACAATAATGCACATTTTTCAGATTTTTTTAAAATTCCAATTAAGCCAGTTGAAATAGGCTGAAATGAACAATATTATATATAAACTGTTAGTAAGCTGCCTGACAGCATATTGCGTTTGTTATGTATGCCACCAGACTTGACTTAAAGGATTGTGTTGCTTTAATTTGTTGCCACCTTTTATCTTTACATAATTTCACTGGTAATGCTAAACAATTACGTTTTATGCACTAATGTCACACATTACAAACAAAAAATAGGTCTGAGATTAAATAAACTCACGTATACAGAGACTGCCAAGGAAGGAAACAATGAACATGCAAAAGCCTGTACACTTTCAAGTTGGTAGAGTACTAGATGGAATTCCACCATCAGGTTTGATACTAATGCTTATTAAGTAGAAGGCAAGACATGACATAAAATAACAGACATTACATGATTACCTTGGAGAAGGAATACATCCCCACTTACATTCTTTCACTGTCTTATTTCCTAACAGCATCATCTAGTGTATGCAACGTATTTTGTTTAAAAAAAATCACAATTCTATATACTATCTTTGCAATTTTATTTTATCCAAAGCATTTTAAGAATGCCTTGGACTAAAGTGGACTTCAATATTTTGTAATCATCCAGTTCCCCAAATCAAGTGCATAGCTTGTTCCACTATATATTTTTAAACTTTTTTCCTCTAACATAGGGATGTTGATTTACTCAGAGTAGTGATAATAATGTATTTTCCTTAATTATTTTTTGTGAACTTTTGGTTTATTATTACTTCACTTTGAATCTTGTTATTGAATCCATAAATTATGGAATGCTAATATGGCTTTGACATGTAGCAATGAACAATAAGATTTCTTTATATGATACAAGATCACCTCTTTCCGTCTATACAGCTGTGCACCTGACACCCAAAGTGTATTGGGACTATTTATCCAACTTTTTCTTGAAAGCACAAAAATAAAGAAGTTTGTAGGTACGGATATTGGAACAGTCAGATAAGTTGTTATGGCTTCCAGCATTGGGGATTTTGTGGTACATATTCAAAACTCGAGATGGAATAGAAAAGTTTCTCAGGAAAAGTTACACAGACAAAAAGCTTTTGGTCAAACAGGAACGTTCAGTCGACACTGTCCATTATGACATGCAGTAACAAATATGTACATTTTCAAAGGGACCATTTTCAACTCTCTTGCCCTAGTTGTGAAAAGATATTGTCATCAGAAGCTGAATCTTCTCCTCTTGTCCTGTATCAGAACAAACTATCAATGGACAGGAGCAGGGAAAGGGAACTGAAAGGTAAAAAAAGTCATAGTAACATACTTCTGCAGCCTGGTTTCCAAAGACCACCTCGTTCCAACACAGGAGGTCAGGGGAGCTTCATGACCATAACCTGTCCCGCATCTGTGCTTTGAAAAGCAGAACAAGTGGCTGACCTCTGGGGTCATTACAGAGCAAGGCTGTGCAGTTCCCTAAGCACCACAGGACTCCAAACAATAGGGACCTCTAAAAAGTGATATGCTGAGTATCTGGAGGATACGGTAATTTGCATAAAGTCAGCACAATATTAACACAACTAAAAGATGCTTTGAATGGAATAGAAAACAGAAGAATCTTCGGCACTTTGGGAAGACTGACAAAGAAAAATTGAATGCATGAAATAATGAAAATTTAATTTGGTTGCACTCAGGGCTGAGTTTATACATCAGAATCAGACTAATTCTCTGGGACAACCAGTCTTTCTCATTTCTAACAGTAGTTATTTAAGGTATTAATCTATTGTCTGATTTCCAGAGTGATTTAGGGTCTCCAGGAGCTTCCATTAGAAGTGAACTTTATCCCTCTAGGATCATCTAGGGTGATTACTCAAGAATATCCTGTCACTGCCTGGTTCAACCTGCAGTGCTTAAAGAATTCATCCCATCTCTACAGCCTTTAATTCTACAGCTTTGAAATAAAAGTCCGTTTTTTAATGGGTGTCCTCCTGCAGCAGGACTCACCATTGTACCATTGACAGCAACTGCTATGCATGTGTTTCTTGGTTGTGGGTCTTTTTCCCCCCAATTTCTCATCAGGGCCAGCCAATGTCTGAAGCACCCCAACTGTGCTTTGAGCTGAAATGTAGCACAGACTGAGAGATCATTTCAAGCAGAAATACTTAAGTTCAGTACCATGTGAAAATTGGTATGTATGCTACTTACATTATTTTGAGTCATGTCTAATTTCTGCTGTTTATACATATATGTACATTGCATTTTATATGGAACCACAGCTACCCAGTTTTCAGGTCCAACTGCCAATAAGTGAAATCAGATTCCCTGCATATTTTTTCAACTACAAGTTTCAGTAGAGATAAAATCCAACTCATCCATCTTCTGATTTGTTTGTCTGCTTTGCTTAACACATGTATTCCTGTGTGTGTTTCTCTATTGTAATCTTCAAGCCATGCATGCATGTTAGACATAATTGTTTTTCCATTTTTAATCGGAGAGAAATCGCTTTATTTACCAAAGATGCATTCCCCAGTTACCCTATATCATGTACTTATTTGTAAAAAAGTAAATAATCTTATGTATACCTTTGAGCAGTCCATACCATCAGCAGAAATGTGGAACCATAAAGGGAACCCGGAAAACCTTACAAGCATCTTTTCTCTGAAAGTAGATATTTTTTACAACAGAGAACAGAGCCCCTTGTGAAGTAAGAACATACATGTCAAAGGACGGGGGCTAACAGAGGCTCCCTTACTCCAGGTAGATGTCTTCTGTAGGACAGGCATACTCGAGATGTTCATGGTAGTATTCCTGGAAGGCTCGTCTGAAATAAGTGATACGTAGAAATGAACAAACCATGATTAGTGGGCCTCCATGGACTGGTTTCATTAATGAGGGCTCAGTCTACAACCCCAAATCAGAGAAAAGTTGGGACAGTATGGAAAATGCAAATAAAAAAACGCAGTGATTCTTACATTTACTTTGGCTTTTATTTCATTGCAGACAGTATGAACCCAAGATGTTTAATGTTTTGTCTGGTCAACTAACGTTTCATTTGTTAATATGCATCCATTCCTGCATCCAGCAGTAAGCGGGGCATAGTGTCATATCACCTATCCCTCATTACCCTCTACTTATTTATACATCCATTATCCATAACCACTTTATCCTGGTCAGAGTTATATAATATACATATATTCATTATTATTATTACTACTACATTGTTGTTGTTACTAATTCCTTAGCCACAGCTTTTCTCAAAATAACTTACAATGTTCAACTGCTTACAGTGGTTTACCTACACACACACACTTTTATATATATATATATATATATATATATATATATATATATATATATATAGAGAGAGAGAGAGAGAGAGAGAGAGAGAGAGAGAGAGAGAGAGAGAGAGCTGTGTAAATGGCTCAATCCAGGGTCAGTACCTTGCTCAAGGGTACTGCAGCAAGAGAAAGGATTCAAATGTGGGTCATGTTAAGTCCTTAGATAAATAAATTATAAACTTGTAAGGATTAATTTGTTTACATAAATCACTGTGACAATATGTTCGTCTTAGGAGCATGGCAGAGGATTGCGTCAAGGTGTGTGTGAAACTGGAATATTAATGTTACAGAATTCAGAAACAATGGCTAAGGAGAGGCTAAGGAGGAGCTTCTACCCACAGGCCATAAGACTTCTGAACCCGGACATGACATGACTACCCTCACGTAATCTCTGACCACTCCGCTCCCACCCCCCCCACCCCCCCACTGTCACTGCCCTTCCAGGGCACCTTAACTGTTCCGTACCATTTTGCCTATTTATTTATTTATTTATTTATTTATTTACTTATTTACTTACTTATTTATCTATTTACTGCTTGTTTCTGTCTCTATTCTTCTTAGTGTTTGGATATGTGTTTGCTTCATTTTCCATTATAGATTGTTCGCACAGTCATCCTGGTTCAGATCGGTGCACATTTCAACACATGGTACACAACCATGTGCTTGACAAATAAACTCTTTTGACTCTTTTGACTCTTTGGTGAGGGATAACAGTGAGGGTTTAACATGGGGAAGCTCTACCGAAATAGCTTCTCTTTTTCAGGAATACACACTATCCTATTGTCAGTAAACGTATAAATAAATGGTTGAGACAAGATAGCTGCTCTCCCTCATGCTTTTGTGGAGATGCAAATAACAATCATATAAACAGCTTTAATAGCATGAATACCCTCACACTAGTGTAAATAAAGTCTTAAAGATCAAATCATCTTGCATCAAAAATTTGTGTAATGCTACAGAGCACCCTTAATAGCTTAGTGCCCAAAAGCAGTGTAATAAAGAAAATGTTACTGGTAATTTTATTTTTTATTACATATATTAAGTTAGATATATTATATAATTATATATAAGTTATATTATTTTTATTATTTGGTTATATTAAGTTATACATTAACTTTTATTTTTATACAATTTAAAGTTAATTTTCATAAACTTCCATGAGCAAAATTGTTAGGAAGTAGACCCCAAGCTGCTGCAAAACTGTACTAGACAAGCAAGTATTGATATCGACAGAATGGATGAAAGTAGAGTTATAGGCTAGAAATAAGGATTTTGTTACCAGTATTGTAAAATATGTTGGTATTATTTTGCATCAGTATACTTTGTATTGTTTTTTTATGAATTTTAGGTGACACTTTTTTGTCTGAAAACAATTTTTTTTTTTTTGCACAAATGATTATAATTTGGTCACCTAACAGGCTGATTTCATGAAATGAATTCAGCAAAAGCAAAATTTTTGTGCATGTCTGCATATATAAAAATTAGTTTTTGTTACGGGGGCTTTTCACATTCTGAACAGTTTCAGGCTTCATGAATTCTCACTTATTAAACTGCCCTTTTGTGACATGACAGGATTAATCATGGGTTTTAATATTAAACTTCATCTATGAGTAGGACATCAAAGGGCTGCCATGGAATTATGTTTATTCCTGGTGAGAATGAAAAATGGCTGCCTTGAATAATTGAAACCCAGTGGGGCTCAGCCTATAATTAGTTGGGGAAAGACTCGCATGATAATATGTCATTCCCATTTAAATTTGAATCTTCTGGGAGAAAGAGGTAACACAGAAGTATGATGGCACACCTACCCCACACACTCTGCTACCCGTCGCATGGACTCCTGGGATACAAACACGTGACAGGCAAATCGGTTCAGCATCGGATGCTTTGTGATAAATCCAAAGTAGCTGGAGAGGAGTACAGAAAATTCAGTTTAAAATATAATTACATTTTTGAATACATTTATTTTACACAGTTTAATTTGGAAAATGATAGCTAACGCAGGGTAGGTAATACTGTATAATTAAGACTTTTAACAGATAGGATCCCCTTAAACTCACCAGTTGTTCTTAGGGTGACAGCCACAAAAGGAGATGTTCTTCATCTGGAAAAAGTGGCTGCATCTGTCAAACTGGACAAACATAGGGTGACGTGTCATACCTGCAGCTGTGACTGTGCAACAGTGACTATTAACAATTTACAAAGGACAGATGTCAGCAAAGAACCACCTGTGCTGTACACTGCATTAAAAGAAACAAGAAACTGTAGCAAAACCTTGGGTAAAGCTTAAAGTGAAAGTGACAGCTAACAAAGGTTATAAGAAGCATCGCCGCTATAATGGAACCATGAATTCACCTGGAAGTTTGTTCCCTCTTTGAGGTACACTAAATAGTGAGGACTCCCCCCTCCAGTTTTTTCATATCCCTGTATCTTCTCACCTCATCCAGAAGTCCGTATTCATCATTCAGGCTCATAATCAGCTTAACACCCTGCAAGCTGACCTCCAGGTCGCACAGTGCTGGAGGCCGCAGGTGGACAGTCCGCTTCCGTGTGGTGGCAATCTGAAGGAGGGTGAGCAGGGAAGTTGAGGATGAATAACTTGGTTCAGCTGCTGGGCCTTGTTCAACAGTTTTTCCCAGGAATAGCTATCAGTGCCTATAAACTGCAAGGTGGGATAACCTTCCTGCCACTCCAGAACTATCCAGGGCAATATGAAGTGCTATCTACTACCTGGATAGTCTGTAATGTGAACATTTTTGTCAGGGCCATCTGCCCGTGTTATGAATTAGGAAATGTGATGGGTCACATCTTTAATGCTCTGGTAAGACTGACAGCCTTACAAATAGAAACAGGGAACCAACAGGAGCTCAGCATATGTAGCCAAGCAAAATGCCTCAGTGTGTTTCAATGCCCCACACCACCCCTTCCCCCCTTCTGCTCATGCCCTATGACTCAGATGTCCGGTCACGCATCCACATTCACACAACAGATGGGCTCACACTCATGGAAGGCGTGAGGTTCTGACGTGCTGCCCATACCACAGAGGGAAAGCTGGGGTGGATTGTTTTGTCATACCTTTTGCATGGCTGCACACAGAATGCCATTTCCCTGGTGACAGGGCACCTCCACTGATCCAAGGAACTGCACACTGAAGGTCTCCACCCAAGCTGTGTTCCTCTTCATTCCTGGAATTCCAGTCACCCCCATGATCATAAAATAAATTAGAAATAAGCTCTGCAGAAAGCCTAATTGATATTTGATAACTCGAACTATTTGACCAGCTGCTGCTGTCATAATGCCACTCAGCTGAATTATCCTGCACACTTACACGTTTCCAAAGTCCTGCCAAACCACATCCTGCCATCCTCACATTTAGAGATACACTTCTATAGCAATATATTCAATTTATCTGTGTTGTCTTGTATCGCCATGTGGTCTGTTTAGTGTACTGGCACCATGTTGCAGGAGAAATGCTATACTTCTGTATAAGGCATGACATTATTATTATTTTCATTTAATAAAGTGTACAAAGGTTTAAGTGACTGGTATCTTACCCAAAATTTCCCTCACTTGCCCAACAACCTCTTGGGCATAATAAGCAGGAAAGATGCCCCTCTCTCCAGTGCGCATGTTGTAGCCCTTGTACCATTGGTCATCTTCCTCTTCTTCCACAAATAAGGGGTCGTCCACATCCAGTTCCAGCTCATCTGCATGTCGGGGGATGAATCTACAGTGGACAAAGAGGCATGGGGTGTATTAAACATACAAGAAAACAGAGATAGTTGTATCACACAATCACAAGTGATAAATGTGTCCTCAATCTTCCACCAATTAAAACTGTACCAGAATCATGGGGTAAGACAAGACAGAATGTATAACTAATGAAACACTGTTTTTCACATTTTTTTCCTACCCACATCACAGATCACTGTCCCTGGCATGACAATACCAACCCCACTCCAAGCAGAGTGAGTCTAATGAGATTTTGCTAGCTTCAAAGGCTGTCAACATTCCAAGTTAAGAAACATCCAAGGATTTGCTCATTCATTTTACTTTGAGGCAGGAGGGCCACCATCTAATTAATTTTACAGCTGTCACAATTCATCCCTATTCCACACGTCACAAAAAATGTTCCAGCTGAACTTTAATGAAAAATGCATACATAAGCAACCACTAAACTATACAAGTTGACTGCAGGTTGCAACTGGATCTTTTAACTTATTTCAGCAGCTCTTCCTACTTTATTTCAGAAATTTAGTTGCTTAAAAAGTTTTTTTAATAATAAAAGTGTATGGAAATAATTAGTGTAAAGACTATTATACATGCAGAAGTCTGTACCACCTTAAAACGTACCCCAATTGCCCTAAGATTTCTGAGATTCATAAAAATCTACACTATTATACTCTAAATTCTGTCTGATATTCAGACTGTTTTGAACAGTGACGCACCTGAACACAGCTCTGTGGGTCTGTTCCCTCTCCTCTCCATTAATCATGCACGAGAAAAGGCCAAAGGACTCTGTACCTGTGCCATAAGCAAGATCAACATCAAATCTGAAAGACTGACTGAAGCAGAGACAGATTTTTTTTTTTTTTAAATAAACGTTTAAGATGTGTTTTGAAATCTAGTGATTTTCTAATCTGTATTATCAAGATATTATCTCAATTTGCACAAAAACACCAGTGCTGTTAGTGACATTGCATACAGGGTATACAGCTTTTTTTCTGCCAAACATTAATTGAATTTTTATCTGTTACTCTGTTTAATCTGTTTTAACAGAAGACAGTGTTACACAAATCATTCAAGGTTGAGACTAAACATAATCTTCCAAAGGTATCTTTTTATCGTATGTAAGAACAGAACAAAAGTCAGAGTGACAGACAATTAAAAGAGTATGCCTGTTTTTGTCTTATTGACTAAGCCCAAAAAGACTGAATGGCCTGGAGATCCACAAAATAGGGGCCACCACGACACTTCAATCAGCTCCCTAAAATTAAATGTAAATGTTTTGCATCAAAAGCAGCTATTAAATAGCAATCAAAAGTAGGAAGAATCTTTTTTCTTTCACCTCATTCTTTACTTACTGGATGATCGAGAGGTGTTGTTGACAAAGACGTTGAGAAACTTCTTGGAGAAAACCATATCAGCCTCTGGAGAGGAGTCCTCAGAAGAACTGCAGGGCTCTGGATCAACCTCAAGGGGGCAGTCATCACAGAGCGTGGAGACCTCACTGTCGTCACTAAGAACAGACGTGCACCGCCGCAAGCTCACCAGCTCCAGTGTGGCATTCTCATCTACCACCAGTGTGTACTTCATTGTGTCATATGCCAAAGACTCATCGAGCTGCTGTTCCCTCAGCATAGCTACTGGTGTGGGGACCTCTCTCATACTTCCAGGAAGGGTGCTTTCCAGATATGCATCATCATAAGGGGATTGTTGGAGCGACTCCAAGTAGTTTTTGTCATCAGTGGAGTAGGTTAGGCTGAAGCAATGGTTGGTCTGAGCAGTCGGAATGTCCGAGGTCAGGATACTCTTAACCTCTGTGATACAGTCTACCATGTCTGTATCTTTTGTTTCCTTGCTCCCCTCTTCTTTGATTCTATCCTCATTTTCACTCAGACATGTGGATTCACAATCATTAATCTCCACTGCTCTATGGTTATTGGAGCCGGACTTCATATTATTCTGGTTTTCCAACAATCTGGGAGTAGTCTGATAATCTTCAATAAGAGAATTTTCTGGATCCACTTGGTCCCATACTTGGGACCCTTGACTCGCCATCTTGTCTCTACTCTGATCTGTGAAATCGGGCATGATTGTATCATTAGAGGGGTTACTCAGATATAGACATAAGCCTAAGGAACTGTTTTTCTCTGAATCCACCTTACATTCTGAGGCTGTCTTGTAGGATTTTGAGAAGACATCCTTGCAGTCCATTCCCGCATTTGGACATGAATCTGCATTTATTTCTTCTACTGTAATATCTCCATGTGATTTTTGTGGGTGGCTGTCTAAAGGCTCATTCAAAACATCTGTCTCCAGATCTGACATGGGAGAATTTGTGTCAGAGGTGAAGGCAGACCTTTTGAAGCAGTCCTCTGGGCAGCTGATAGGGGTGGAGCCCTCTGAAATCAATCTGTTGACAAGATTACTGAGGAGCCATGGGGAATCCGAATTCTCACTCAGATCATCCTCAGATTCTGACTCTGAGTCACAATCGCTGTCCTCAACAGCAGGCATGAGTTTGGGCCCCACAGGGAGGTAAAATGACTTCTTGAAGGTTTCTAAGCTGTGCTCTGGCTCAATCTCTAAGACCAACTGCCTGGAGATATTCTCCTCACTGTGCTCTGTGGGCAAAACTGGTTCACCTAAATCAGCAACATGCTCATAGACTGTAGCATCAGTACTCTTTGGCAGCTGGTCTTTGTCAAAGTTGGTCAGGATCTCTGGCGATGGTGGCCCCTCTTGAATGGGCTCGGATTCCCCAAGGAGTAAAGAGGCCTTCAACCCTCGAATTCTGCTGCCCTGTGCCAGCTCCCTGTCGGCCTCTGGCTCGGAAGTGGGCGAGCTGGCCTCTTCGATAGAGTTAGTGAGGTGAGATGATCGGCCACTGCTGCTTTCGCTGGTTAGGTCCAGCTCCGTCTCTGAGATGGATGAAATCATGGGATTTACCAGTGGCCCTCCACAGGCAAAGGCAGCCTGCAACTCTCCGTCTACCTCTGAGTCAGACCCCGATGAGCTGAGGTTGTCACTGTTGTGTTCTGATCCTGTGTACCTCTCACACTCTTTGCTGTTCATGTCAGCAATGCCTGGATCAGAAGAAGGGGAAATGGACTCACTAGAGCCAGTAGATGGGTGGCCTTGAGCACCCATGCTCTGTTCAGCAGGAGTCTCCTTCAGTTCTCCATCAGACTGACTAGAGGAAGAAGCATAGCTGGAGAAAGACGGCGGTTCGCAATGTTCAATAGAAGGGAACTCAACATAAGAGGAGCAGCCATCCTCTTTACAGACCAGGTCATACCTCTCTTTGCACATTAGTTCTACATCTACATCAAACTCTCTGTCAAGTTCCTCATCGGACAGAGGAGTTCCAGCCTGGCTACAAGCAGGGGCAGTAGATGAGAGGCACCTACTGGTGCAGTCTAAAGTGATGTCATTCTCTAGCTCGGGGTCCATGGCAGAGTCAGTGATGACAGTATAAGTATTGTTAGCCTGTCTAGATTGACCTGGCCACCTTTCAGCACAGTCACTGCTCAGGTCATGGTCAACGCCAGCATCAGAGTGCTCAGACATGTCGTCAGTGCCCGAGACGCTCACACCCGGGCCACCAGCATCAATGCTGGGTTCTGCTTGGTGGTCTGAGCCACTGGACATTTTATGTTGACCAAAAGACCCTGTTGAAGAGAGACAGTGTTTAGGGGACATCCAGCTGTCAGGGAAGGAGGAGTACAGTGGGGATGGCGGTGACGAGAGTATGTTCATGTTGTGATCTTCCACAGGCAGGTCACACGTCTTTTTACCGTATTCTGGCCTTTCCCGTCTGTTTCCCTCAAAGTCGTACAGGAGAGGCCTGTGGGGCGACCCTGTGCGCACACTGTCTGCACACAGTTTTTGGGGTGTACCTTTGCTCTGGGACCCCACAGCTGGTGCAGGTGCACACTGGCTGTTCACATGCGCACCATCCTCCAGGCAAGAATGAGTTGGTGACAAATATCCTATAATAATTAGAAAAGGACCCAAAAACCCAGTATTTCCCATTACAATAAAACAACATATGACATCTTTCATAAAGTTAACCTGGCCAAATTCTAATAAAAAGACATTAAACTGTCTTTGATTCAGTATTCAGTGTCACAGAGCACTCTCCAATATATCTGAGGCCTATATCAGAAGCAAATAATATTCATTCACCCTTGGGCAGCAGCATCAGAATGCAAATAATAACAACAGAGGCACATACATTTCTGAATAAAATCCTCTTTTCAGATCTATCCTTTATTCTAATTATTGCTTATCTTAGCTATTTTTATACTTTCATCCAAAAACATACAATTGTACATATTACTTTACACATTTTACTTGCTCAAGGGCACTGCCAGAAAGCATATGTCACCCATGGGGCAGTGTCATATTTTATAAGAATGTAGTCATCTTAAAAATTCAGACTGTAATGCCACTGTGGACAATAATTAAAATGAGCATTAAAACTAAGCGCACAGTAATTTTGCACCACAACATTTAGTTTACCGACTTACCATGTGAGGCAGGGTTGCAAAGAGACTCTTGCCAGCTTCCTTTCTGTGAAGAGACACTGCTATTGTTGTTGTTCAGGGTGTCCTGGGAAGACAAAGATATCAGTGTCAGTTACAGTGGCCACTTCCTGCTGACCAACCGTCACTACAGCAACCAAATCTGCTCTTTCAACATGGACTGCTCACTTGCGACAATGCTGAGGCCAGGTTCAGTGTTGTTGGCCTGCCTCTCGGTAGTGTCCCAGCAGTTGGAGATGTGGGTAGGGAAGCCGATGGACTGGGGGGGCCCTCAGGATCTCCATCTTCCTCCCCCTCTTCCCGCTCCTCATCTTCTTCTTCATCATCATCATCAATCATCTCAAATTCCTGGAAGTCATCTTGAAAGGAGCAGATGGGGTGGTGGTCATTTTTCTCTAGAATAAGACAATCCTGCAGGAGGGAAAGAATAAAAGAAAAGAACAAAAAGGAGGACATGAGGTATTGAGGAGGAACAGTAAGAGAAAGGAGAGTGGGGAAAATGAACCGAGGTAAAGAGAATGGAAAAACAGGATGGGAAAGAGAGAATGATCAAAGAGAAGGAGGAGAAAAAGAGAAAACAGAAGCACAAGCACTCAGTAAACATGCCCTAAATAACCAGAGTACATTTATAGTTCCAGCTGCTAATGGCACAGATCCCATAGACTCATTTGAGTACAACCTGTCAGAAAGACTTGCTTTCTTAGTGTGTGTCTAAGAGTTATACGTATACCTGGATTAAACTCTTAAATAGCTCATAATTGCATCACAAACTCTATGTGCATTATGTTCTGGGAATTATACAGATGCCACAGAATTCAGACTGAAACCATTAAAAGCATGGGAAAAACCCATTTTCAGCCTCATTGGGCTCTGAAGTTTTTGACTTCATACTTTTCTCCAGACAAAATACTGGTGGTCTCAGGAGGCACTTCACTGGCTAATGGCTCTGCTGACATGTGAAAACAATATTATTTATTGAGATTAGCTGATGTATTCCACTGGTCAGCATTTAGCCTTTAAAAGACTTGTAGCCACCCAATAGCACTACACACAGAGATGGGGAAGTTGACTTCAAACTAACATAATGCATAAGAAAAGCAGTAAGAAAAGATTTCAGCTTTAAAGGACAGTCATCCCTTCACCTTTCAGGAGTAATGCATTCCTGTGAAAGTCTTTGCAAAATACAAAGTCTCCCAATTCAAAGCCGTAAAATACTATTATTTTCAATTCCATACGTTTTTATGTGTTCCTGAGCACATGTATGCTAAAATATCACCAAACACAAATAAAATGGACAATTTAGAAAATTCTGCTACTACAACACAAGATGACAAGTCAGTTACCCTTCATTAATTACTCTTTAATATTTATAGAGTACTTATACTCAGGTCATTGTAAATTGTCCTTTGCATGTGTGTTTGCGTATGTGCATGCATATTTGTTATGGTGATCTGCCTCTCACATTGAGCCAAAAATCATGGATAACCCTGGCCTTATAGGACGTGTTACAATAAACTAGTAAGTTGAAGCAGTGCTATTAAATCAAACTTGTTGTAAAGTCAAATTCTCGTAACTCAGATGGGTGCGTCTCTCGTGGAAGACTGTAATCGTAGCTAAATGATCTCATTACACAGGGAAATGTATTTTGTAACTGCCAATCTGTCCTCATTGTGCATATAAGGCATTAGACAAAAACAGTGAAATCATTACACACAAACTTTGACTGAAATAGTCAGAAGCATAGAAAGGCTAAAGGATAATGTTTTACTGTTAACATTTGTTTTTAATGTGGGTGTAATGTTTGGAACCGAGAGAAATCAAACTAACAGTAAGACTCAGTAGAAGGACAATATGAGCAGAAATATTATTGCTATTATTATTTTGCTGTTCTGTCAGCACTTTTTTTCGAGACTATTAATAGTAACTTGAGCTAGATATGGTACTGAAGTAATTCTAGTTCTGTGTGTTGTCCAAGGGTACAGCTCCAAAGACTTCTCTAGACAGAGCAACACAGCAGGACACACTGTCGCCGCACTGCACCTGGGCTGTGGGTATAAATGTGGTTTTGAGTCTGGGTCAGACTGTGTTGAGTTTGTATGTTTTCCCTGTGCTCCTGAGTGTTGCATCCCACAGCCCACACTTTTGTGCTGCAAAAGCAATTACTGTTAAAGGATGAATGAACAAGCCAAGAGGGCATGTGGAAAGCTGCAAGGAACGCTGATAAAGATTGCAGATCAGTTCATAGTTTGTGCTCTGACTTGGCTTTAAAATACAAAACATGGGTCAATATTAACCAAAGTTCTTGTTCAGCGGTGCTGATGCCACTCATAGTAAAAAGGAATATACAGTATCAGAAAGCCTACTTGCACCAGTGAAATCTAGTAGGATGAAATACAGAGTTGCCCCCCTGCTTTGTAAATTTGTTCTGGAAACCCAAGGACAAGCCTTTTGCCCAAAACTGCAGTGGTTTTATGCAAAAAATCCTTATGTAAGCACATCTCTCGTGCTGACTGAGTGAAAAAGAAACCTTGTCAGGAGTTATACTCAGTTTTCACCTCACTGAAAACTGACCAATACTGGCACACCGATAAAGAACAAAGATTCTCTGCTGCACATATATGCTGAACTAAAGAGCTACAGAAAATTCAGCATAGAATAACTACAGGTGACATTTATAGTGGAAGAAGACCAAAGTTTACAGTTCTGCAGAAAATGGCGTAGTCTGATGGCCCTGTATAACTGCAGTTCTTCTTCAGAAGATCTGAAGAAGGCTGCAGTGATGACAGGTCTACTGCAGACACCAAGAATGAAATACTTACTTTAGGAGACACTATTTGAAGCTGTCAGACTGAGTTTTTTACTTGCGGATAGAGTCGCCATGAGTAGACAATGACTCGACAGCACTTAACAGCAACAACAACATGGCAAGTCAGTCACAGTTTAATTATGATAAAGGTTTACGGAGAAGGTGTGAAACTATTGTAATTTAATTCCCAATTAAACAAAGCAACATGGAACTGTACAGAAACCTTGGGCATTTACATTCACGCTGCTCTGGAAAAATTAAATCCCTTCTTCTACATCAAACAGAATACAAAGGCAGATTTTCAAAAAATGCCGCCTGATATATAATGATGTTTGTATGTACTGAAGTGTATGCTGTGTGATCCAGGGAAGAGGAAAAAAAACAATTTTAAGAAGTGTAAAGATGTGACAATTATATGTCATGCACTCCAGAAGAAAGGCACCAATCTGAGGATGATGGAAGGTAAAAATATCCCTTTTTCCAGGCTGTATAGTTCTCTAAGGCATAGTGAGGATACCTATCTATCCAACTCTGTAACACAGAGGTAGTGCTCCAGCACCAGCCATTAACTAATTCTCAACAAACCAGAAAATACCTATCCTTTCTTCTCTTAATTTAGAGTTAAAAGTTCACTATAACTGAAATTCATAGATAAGTTATAACCACATAACTGAAATGGTAAAAGATTTTCATTCCCAGTCCATAGATACAGTTGATATTACAATAGGTTACAAATGTGTTTGTATACAGTGCAGTACTATAGAGAATTATAGTAAAAAATATTGTACTTAAATATTTTTCTGCATTTAGGGGAAAGGGGAATGGTGGGAGGGGCCTGTCTGTCTTGCTGCTGAAGCAGTTAGCACAGAGAAATAAAACAGTTGCATTTCCAAGTAATACATCTCTTGGACAAACAGCACACGACTGAAGTTGTTACAATAAACTACCCATGTTCAGCAGATTCCTGTGTGCTGAGTTTTTTTTCCACTCTTCAAAACTCATGAACTTAAATGTGGGAGTTATCCCACAGTGATAACTCTGGTCCTGGAGTTTCAGTGTGGGCCTTCCCTGGATTTCTGACCATGATCTGAAGCACACCAGGAACAGTAAGTATGTGTGGCACACATGCAAATACCTGCACAATCCTTGCATGTGTATGTGTGTGCTCCCAAGTACCTGTATGTGGGTTTTCAGATGACCTGGAAATGTATCATTGTTATTTCCATAAGAAATAATGAAAATTACTGATCTGTTTCCTGTGTTTCAGGAACCAATTAGATGTGTAAATCAAGGGACAACTATTTTATTTCTGTATGCACTCAAAGGTCCCAGGATTTGAATTTCCATTCCCTCTGCAGTACCCTTAACCAAAGAAGTTGAACTCCTCCAGTAAAAATTATCCTGCTGTATACAACTGTAAGTACTTTAACAGTATATATCATTTTTGAGAAAAGCATCAGGTAAACAAAGAAATAGCAACAACACTACCATAAATACACTAATGGTGTTTCAGTTCATTTTCAGTTCAGTAATTTATATTACTTGCTGGCTGTGATTGTCTGGCATTGTTAATTCAATAGCTGGATTGATAATACTATAAGACAAAAACCTGTTGCCTTTGAGAAAAGTGTTTATCTAGCCCAAAATTAAACAAGCATCTGATATAAGCTATTACACAGAAAAAAAGGTTGTTGAGGTGAATTGAGAGCATAATGACCTAAATGCTACTATATTAAAAAATGCACCCAAAAAATGTGTATATTTTCATAAACCACTGTGGCAAGTTTATGTCATACAGGACCACATTATTTGAAGGAATATCATCATCTGTTCTGAATATTGCAGGGTTTCTAGGCAGAGCTCTGCAGACCTGCAGTCCCCGATCCCATCTCTGCAGCAACAGCACCACAGCATGCTGACAAAATGTCTACACTGTGCAGGAAAAGCAGGTGTCTGCTAAGGGCCAAGGGGAACCACAGTGGACTTGGGCTGTAAACAGTCATATTTTGTACCTAACCTGCTACCAGCATGACTTCCTCAACACTGCTGTCAAAAAAAACATCCTAAACTGTTTCTTTTCCCACACATTATATAAAGAGGCAGACAGCCATCTTTGCTATTGTGCCTTGAGATGTTTCTTCTGTAAGCCCTGCCAGGAAGGCAATTGCTGATGGAGGTGTATAAAACCTGTATAGGCCCTTGTCTGATGTGCCAACACTTTAATGCTTTCAGCTGTCTACTTGTGGACGTCTGCCAGGGCTTTCATCTCTTAGATGGGTGTAAGCGCCAGAGGTCACCAGGCTCAATGAACTATCCACTGTAATTAGTCCTCATCCAAACTACAATTCTAGGAAATCAGAGGCTACTAAGAAAGATCATATGGCTCTTTCTGAATAACTGGGATGTGAAATTTATACTTCACTTGTCTGACATCACAGAATGCAGGTATAAGTCCACTATTTAGTATTTTTGTCCCCGGGTCTCAGAAAAAGGTAGGGGTGTAACATGCTGCAATATATTCTATAGAGTGCTTGAGAGCAGCTCTCAAATGCTACATAGGATCATCAATCAAGCCCACATGTTCTCCTACCTCGACACTAATACACAACTGCATCAGAAATTGCTTGCAGAAGGAGATCTGTCACACTGTTTGATAACCTATGTGCTATGAGTCAAATAGCACAGTAAATGTAGAACTTTTATTATGTCACTGTAGATATCACCACTGATACTGTGTATGAACTTTTTCTACATCCCCCACAGCAACACAACTGCATGCCAATGTGTTTGGCTCTGCCAACAAAGCAGGTCACCAGTATCATCTGCACAGCTAAAAAATACAGAACTAGCAGTAATCTTACAAGCCTTTCAAGCTGGTGTAAGAGAAGACAGTGAATGCACTCACCTTCTCATAAGGATCCGAGTCATAGTTCAACCCAATCCCGCAGTCGTCTGTGATCTCCGACAAATCTTCATCATCAAACTCCTCCAGGCTTATGTCATGGGCTGACCTGCCATGGTATAGAACAGAGACATTTAGCAACATACTGCACCATTTCCTGTCTCCTGTTGCTGCATGAAGGAAGGTGGGTCCATCAGCCATGAAGACAACAATGAGACCTCACCTTCTTCCCCAACCCAATGGCTGGTTTATACCAGTAACATACAGTTTAGGCCATTGGTCAAATTTCATAAGGATATTTACTGAATTCTAACAGCACGTAGATTTCTGGACCTGCTATATACTCATCCATCTAGCTTTAAATGACTACCCAGTCCATTTTAAGTTTCAAAACAGGTAGTGTATTTGTTCAGGTTTTCCTGTTCTATTCGTGATATCGTGTTATCCAGTAAGCAACAAAGCATAGTATGTGTGTCCCCTTGCTTTCATCCTTCATGATTCACAACCAACTGCACTGCAGGTGTTTATGGTGACAATTTATGATACCACTCTCCATATAGAAATATTATACCTAACATGAAGAAGAAATCCAGAGGCAGTATCAGTTTGAATTCAGCACTTTATCCATAATTTCATCACTGGTGTGACAAAAATGGCATTTTATAAGAGCACATTTCAATAAATGCTTACATAATAATATGTTTGCCTATTATATCTACTGTGACCAGTAAAAAGCTAATTAAATGACTCTGTATAAAATACAGAAGTCTCGATTTCTGTGCTACTTCAGCATGTAAGGTCAAAATTGTTTCTTTTTTTCCTCAAAAAGTGTCTGTTCAAGACACTCAATTCCTTCTCTACAAATCTAAAAGTAACAAATCTCTAATGTGGAACATCACCCATTTAGCCAATTCTAAATGACATACAGGTAGAAAAAACAGCAATTAAACTTAGCTACAGGGAATCAGATTATGTGATTCCTGGATTTATTTTTTATTTATTTCACACATTTGAGAGAGTCTTAAGAAGTGTCTGACTATTTTCTAATACAAATACAATTAAATCCTTTATAACATGAAACGACCATTACGCACAGCTGCCACATACAGTCAAAACATCATAGCCATCACCCTCATTTCAATATCTAAAAGGAGGGACACTCCTGTACATGGTTTTATTAGGTCCTCACTTGTTCTACGTCAGGATTCACATCTCAGTCCATAAGTTGATACTTCAGTCTAATGCATAAGTGAACATTTTCAACAGAGGCATTTAAATAAAAAAATACCAGTTTCACTACTGAAGGGCAAGTGCACGAGATTAAGTCACTGTAATAGCATATTCGATTTTTATTCAAGCAACAAGAAAACATCTGTCTCTCACATTCTGATGGGGCATCTTTCACATCCTGCCTGTGTCCCCTGACTGTGACTGCAGCTTGGTCTTGATAAAAATCTTAATTTTTGCTTTAGGGTCACAATTTCTCAACTTCTATGTTGATATGAAAACTCCATAAATTTTACCCAATGGCACATCCACCCACCTGTGCATCCTATTTACTTAAACCCACAGGCAGCATGTGAAAACAATGTACCCACAAGTAGGAGCAGCAGCAAAAGAGGGAACCTGGCTTTAAGTGAACAAGTGTCCTTCACCTCCCACAAAGCACTTCAGTGCGGCAGGACTCATCATTTCTGAGAATGTATGCTTCTTCTGCCAGGGGGAGAAATACATGGATTATACAGAGCAGCATCTGGAGCAGAGGCTCGAATCCAGGACATGTTGTGTAATAACATCTGCCATTAAGGAGATTTAGTCCTTCCTCATTCTGATAAACAGTGAGAAAATACTGAGGGAAAATGTGGTTCCAACTACCATGGAAACAGAGATGCTGTAGTGTGCCCTCCAGTTATTATCATACCACCTACACCTTAGTGCTGGATACAGTACACTAGTCTGTTGTTTACAGAGTGGCCAAACAGATATGTCTACCAGTTCAATTAATAAAACATGAATTAAGAACACCCTCTGCCTAAGATAACATGGCCCAATTGAACTGTGTGGGCCTAGTGTGCACAGTAGCACAGTTTAGATAATTCTCTGAGTGCCCAAGTTCTCCAAAAAGCCACAAAGCTCTTTTGCAAAGTGCAACTGTCATCCCACACAGTGACCACCCACACGTTGCTGCCAAACAGCACAGTCCCAATGCTGTCGTTCATCCGAACACTGCCGTTTCTCAAAGGTCAACAAATCTGTTCTTTGGGGAGGATGCAACATTAAACATTCTCGTGACACACAAGCTAATACCAGACAGGATGCAAAAAAGGCCATCTTCCATGCATCCTCGTCACACAGTGCTCCAGTTCTTTGCTGCCAATAAGGTATCATATTGGGCATAAAGTTTCCCAGATGGCTGAAGGAAATCATGTAATGATGGATAAAAAAATTGTTAAAGGTGAACATTTGCTCCTCTCATAAGAGTCAAATCAGGGCAGACTTCAGTGACCACAGTGTCTGAAGATGCCAACCAGTGTTCCACTTCAACATGGGTTCCATGAGGTAATGCTGCTTGTTCCATCCAAGCCCCACACATTAAGCAAGAAAACAACAAAAGGAATTAACTTCTGAACTAAGAAGATGTGCTTATTAAACCTATTTATGTTGTAAAGGAGAAGGTTGCTATATGCTCTTGGAATTTTTTTTGGTTAAAGAAAGTGGAGAGGAGTGTTTTCCTGGGTTTCTGACACAGAAACAAGGTGCAAACTGAACAGGTTTGCATTGAGAATAGCAGCATCACCATCAGCCCAGGCTGAACGACAGTGCTCAGCTGTGAAATATCGACTGCGCCCACACACACCAGACGTCGTGATGGGAAACAGCGTGAGTAGAATCCTGAGGCCGCAGCCAATCGCAGCCAGGCTGCAGGGGACCTATAAGGCATGCTCAAGCTCTTCTTTGCAGCTGGAGCTTATTAATCTCATACCTGCATATAAAACAAAATACAACTAAAAACCTTATCTGCAGATTTCCCTGAAGCTGTGGTCAGCTATGCAAATATTCAAATAAAGGATTGTTTTGATAAATTGTCAGTTAAAGTTGTCACATTTATTTGTTGATCTACAAGCATACTATTTCAACCAAAACATTGCACTTTAACGTTAAATACTATTTACTGCAAAACACCTTCTACATAAAGTCAATGACACATGTCCAGTTCAGGCACTTTCGTGTTTCAGACTAAAACTAGTGTGTTCTTCCTCTATAATCTCAACCCAGGCATGAAGAATGGGGACGACAATAGCCCAGACACTGAAATGAAACTGCCAGAAAACCTATAGCCTTCTACTATAGTTCTCTCAAAATTGCACAGAGTGCCTTGCCAGACATCCTACTAAATTACATATAATGATATAACCCTTGACTCTAGTCTGGTGCCAACAAGACACAGAGATATACTTTGTAAGGTAAGTGGAAACTGACTATATGGGTAAGTCATACTGTATACAGGCACTTATTCAGCTGCAGAATTAGATCTCTTTCATTTCTTAAATACCTAAACCAGCACTGCATTTTTATAGGTTACTTGTGCAAACTGGAGTAACATGCATACAATTTTTATTCAAAGCAGAACCAACTTCTTATTTGTATTTTTATATGACTTTCTTAGAACGTCATAAGAGTCCACACTGTATCACAAACCAAAATATCAGGTCTCTGCTTACACCATGTATTATCATCACCTGCTATACTAATAAATACAGTGCACTCCACTTATAAGCACATTTGTTATCACCATGATCCTTTTATATGCACGTTGCATATCGACTCCCATTTTATTTCAGGCCATTTCAAATGCAGTTAATGCTGTTTATAAGCACCAGCAATAAACGCAAGTTCTGACTATAAGCACATACATGTTTTCTCTCCCTTGCGCATCACATCGGCAATCCATCTTCATTTATAAGCATGGATGTCAGCAACCATTGACAGTCAACCTTATGCGATGCATAGACCATCAACTGCCAGTGACACTGCTCATTCTAGAAAAGTCTCTGACCTCTTGTCTGCTTGACACCCCCAGACGTTGCACAATGTGAAGTTTAGTTTATGATAAAAAGCTAAAGTACAGTGCCATGAAGTAAGTCGATGTTGTAAAAAGACTAGACACTAAAGAGGGTCAGACCTCAATTACTAAGAGTCATGGTGATCATCCCAGCCAGATATCACAGCTACTGAAGAATAAAGATAACATTCTTGATGACTAATGTATGTAATGATGTTCATTAAACTTTTTAGCATGCATTCTGTGGTCTATAATATATCATAAATTATGCTGCATGCATGTACATTATACACTTGTTTTCAGTATTGGTATTAGCTTATTCTCAGTCCGGGGGGCATGCACATAAACGGAGTATGCTGTGAATTGTAATTAGTAGTCAGTTTTTGCACCTTTGACTGCCCTTTGCAATAACTGATACACAGGGCTCCCATTTCCCTTATGTCACTTCCGTTGAGCTGCTGAGAGAAGCAATGCTTTGATCAGAGATGAAGGATGATTTCCTGTAAGAGATTTAATTCTCAGAGGTGGGGCCAACACCACCATGATGCAGAATCTCCATCAATGGGTCTTTGTCCATCAGAAGCAGTAAGCCACCAACTAGGACTTACCTCACACAGCCACAGATGTGCCTACTTGTACAATCCCTGTAACAAAACTTCCTTTGTGGAAGCACAGTTTTACTTGTTGCTACAAATAATCTAGCATTGGCATATGTTGATAATAGTAATAATGAATTGAAATGAAGGGTAATTATGAAAATGAAGCAAACATGTTAAGTGTGAAGTGGTAAAATGGAGTGGTGAATTTTCCTTTGCTGCAAAAATACATCTAGGGATCCTACAGTTTCTTCCCTTCTCACCTGTTCTTCAGCTTGGTTTTATTGTTTCACTTCTATTTCCAACACTGCAAAGTTTTCTAGAGCAAGAAGGGAACAATATAAGATAAAGTTTTAATGTGATGGAACGCAGCAATTCCAATTTCTAGATGTCTGAAATATGACCATGAATATACCAGATATGTAAGGAAATTTTCTGTAAGAATTATTTCTGAGGATTATGCAGATGTTTAAGTAGAATCATTCACCATTCTTTCAAAATATGAATTCTGGCTGAAAGAAATGACAAAATGACTTCTGGTTGAACAGAAACCTACCAACTGCTTATAAAAGGCAAAACAACAAAGTCGTTCCACATGCCAGCAATAAACTGTTTACTGGGCAAAGCTGAAAAAGCTTAGGGCTGTTTGTGTATGTGTTATCTTTAAGCCTCTTATTTGCCAAACTGCATTATCAACTGCTTCCCAATTCAAGGATGACGGTTGCTTCAAAAGAGTGAAAGAAAACAAATGGCCAACTGCAGGGAGTCGTTCTACCCCTGCAAATCATTAACTCCCTTCCTACAGGTAATTTTCTGCACAGGCAAATCTTTCTGATGTCATTATAAATATCTGATGTCAGCATGTATACAAAATCTCAAGAGACATAGCATAGGTAACTACAACTCTGAGGATGACTTTAGCATGATACCACAACAGGAAACCACTTATAGAAAACCTGACATGAGAAAAACAATTACACACATCAAAATAGCAGTCTGGAACCTGCACTGCAGCAGTGTTTTAGAGAAACAAACTTCAATTCCAGCCAGTAATGCACAACATTTTAACAACATTTGAATAAAAACCCAATAAACTCCTTCCTTCTTTGAATTCCTTCTATATATTCCTTTGGTGCAACATACCAAAGTATCCACTATCACTAATCTGTGAACAAAATGGACTTAACCTCTACTACTTTTAATATTGATATTTACCATGATTTTCCCATTTATACAGCTTACTATACCAACCCAGGTTTAAGCACCTTGATCAAGGGTTTAATTGCAGGAAGCAGGATTCAAACCAGGAACCTTCACATTGCAAGATGACAGTCATAATCACTATGCTACCCGCTTTACCCATCACCAATGACCTCATGCCCTGCCGACAGAGCACACAAGTACAGCCGCAGTAACAGCTTCTCTGTGATCATGCACAGGCGGCGCACTGACACTACACACTAACTGGCTCTGGGTGGGTCAGGTACAGCCGGACACTTCGCTAAGATACTGTGCGTCACTTCAAAGCATCAGATGTGACAGTGGCTGCTGTTAACTGAATGGGCTTCTGCTATTTCACTGTACTCGTATAAACCGCAGCTTTCTAGAGCTCTAATACATACAGTTAACAGAATTACTCATTCCGTGGAACAGATCAAGTGAGGTCGACCTTCTGCTCTCAGCTGTCCCACTGGAATTTATTTGCATGTTACATAACTTTTTTTTTTTTTTTTAAAGTGTATGAACATAGTGGCTTGTTCAGTGTATAGTGTTTTCCACTATGGTGTTTCAACACCTTTTGCTTAAACAGGTGTCTTCAGTTCTGTTGACTGATCCACTTATCCCCATTTTATCCAAGGTCATTCTCAATGTTATTTCAATTATGATATCGTCATTATCAGAAACATGGGCGCTGAGCCCACCAGAAAAAAATCATAACTGAATTTTGGGAGCTTTATGAGGTAGACGTCAGGCTCCAGACCCGCAGCATGGGGATCTGCATTTGATGCCATCTTCTTTATCAGACAGAAAAGAAACCAGACCCCTTTTTCAGAGCCTGAATTGTAACACATCGCAATCATAGAAACCAGATGTACAGAGGAACATTTGCAGTTTTTATTAGTGTTAAGATGGTAAAAGCACAATTCAGGTTTTGTTAAAAGTGACAGCCCAGTAACTGACTTAGAGGTTTTACCATGGGCCTTCTGGTAAAAATATGGCAAAATGATATTTCTTTTGACATTCCCACATGGCAATAGCATCAAGTATAAGGTCAAGTAAAACTTAATAAGCCCAAAAAGATCGTCTGAATGTCGCACAGCAGTTAAGTGGGTGAATATTGTTAGAAATAAACAGATATGGATAGGAGTTCAGTGCACTATTGTAAGGTTTCTTTCGAGAAGGGCGTCGGCCTCCCTGAGTCAACCGCGAGCGAGAGGACAGGTGCCTGTCAGGGTCTCTGAGGCCGGACATCTTTATTGTGTTGCCATTTAAATCAACAACTCGCCATGCAAAGCCTCTTTATTGCTGTGATGACCTTAATTCTAAATGCTTTATTTAAATTAAAAAAAGGCTCAATAATAACAGAAAGCGCCTGGAAAACACAGGTCTAGGTTAAACCCCTTGAGGCAGCGTCAGCCGCCCTGACACTACGCTGCCCCAGCGCGGACTCGCGCAGCCCTGTGGCGCGCCCTGCGCTCTGCGACGGCCGCCCCGAGTCTTACCTGCACCCTGGAGGAGACAGGGAATGAAAGGTGGAGAGAGAAAACATCTCGGCCCTGTCCGCCATCTTCTCCCAGCGATGACTTTTTTAGCGCGACTGCAGATGATGACCGAGCGCACAGCCCATTCACTGGCCGGGGAGGGCGCGAGCAAACGAGATCGATGGGTAAACGGGGCTGCGGCGACGATTTTCTCCTCCTACGGCCACACCGCAGACGCCACGGACACAACGGCGCTGCACCACGGGTATTCGGTCACGACCATTCCAGTGCGCGGAAAAAAACTGTCAGACACGAAATGAACCGTTAAAAAAACAAAAAAACAAAAATATATTTCGTGGCCACTTGGGCAAAACGCCGCAGACCTCGCACACGTCAGAATGCCAGAGAGCCGTCCGTCAGCAGCCGAGAGCCGGAGAGGTGCGTCTCGCGCCGCGAGCGCTGCGCAGAGCGCGCGTTGCGACGCCGCTCGCGGGATGGATGCGCGCGAGGCGGCACTGCGGATAAAAATCGCGTCGGCGCAACTGGGCTCCCAAAACAGTGCTCGGGCGCCTTAATCCGAAATAAAAATGTTAGCAAAAACACATTTCCTGTTTCCCAGCCGTCGTCAAGGCAACTGGCGAGAAGGATTAATCTCGCGTGTGCAGATGTCGCTCAGATGCGCTCTGCGAGCCGTAAGCGCGATGGAAACACTTGGATACAAATAAAACCGATGGAAAACTGCGCACCTGTTATTAATGCGCATCCCTTATGTAAGATATTGTAAATTCACACATTCAAAAAATGTTGAAACGGCTCTGTTTCGACAGATTTAAATTCGTGGAACTATACTCATTTGGATGAGGCGTTATAGTGACATTTTACAATTTTCTTTAGTTAACGGGGCAATATTTTATATGCAAGTGGTGACTGGGGCCTTCAGAAAATGCGAGGAAAATTATGATATTTTCACATATTGACAAATGTGGTGAGATTAGAGCTTCCTACGTATCACACATGGATCATTCATGGACAACACGTAGTGTTTAAATGGCCCTTCATACAGCAAATGATTTAAAATCTGTTAATGGCCTAAACTGTGCCGTTTTGACCTTGGTCTCCCATGAATGTCACCACAAAAAGCAAAAATACTGTAATAACACAGATAACTCTCTCACCCAAAGATCCCTGCAAACACCAACCTTCCAGGTGTACAAACACAATAAATGCATTCTTTACCCTAGAGGTTTGTAAGGCTGTGTTTCATCTGTGAAGATAAAAATGGCTGGCAAAATGGAGTGTCACGTCTATTTGCCCAATTGTACCCACGCCAAAGTGGTGTATGTGACATAGAAAATAGGAAAATGTTAAAAATTTGAAGAAAAAAAAACAAAACTATTAATGCTCTGTTCATTAATGAATGTAATAAACAGGTGAGGAGCATCAGTAGATGGCACAGAAAACAACAGGACATCCCAAACAGGATGGTTCTGTTCACCCTTCATGTGCTATAGACATCAGTGATTTTGGAAAGCAGTGGTATACTTGGTGTTTAGGTGACCAAGGTGATGTTGTGCTGTTCTGAATGATGCTAACTTCAGTCCCCCGCAAATGTTACCTGTAACCTCATTTCACATCTACAGCATTTGTCCAAAATGAAAAGCAAATCTTTCCAAACACTCTTCAGTGTCAGTAAAGCTATATTTCTGTCTGTCACCCAGGGCTGCCAATTTTGTTATACGCCAGGTCTGAAAATGCTGCTAGAACAATTAATTGTATGCAGGCAGACAATTTATATGGAGAGGAAATTGCATTATTTCTATGGATTGTGGGAAATTGGCATTTTAGCCATGTGCATTATACTTTTATTAATTTTGCAAATGTTTCTCTCCGAAGAGATGTACAGTTATTATTGTGTATTCAGCTGATGCCTTGGTACAAAGTGTTGAACAATGCTATATACACTACGCTCATTTTTCACACAACAGGGTTAGTTTGTGCGATGAAACCACCCCAGTTTATTCCACAGGTAAAAATACTATATATATCTGATACAAGACAAAAAGCATAACTTAATATGAATTAAAATGCCAATATAAACGTTATTTTAATACATTAGAAAAATTGTTCCATGTCTTTTGTTTATTATTGACAACCACTTATATAATGGAGGGTCATAGTGGTCTACACTAAATAAGCTTAGGAGACGAGGCAGAGTATACTTTGGATATACACATTTTGACAATTTAACCAATTTCATTCAATTTTTAATCTTAAAAAACAGTTTTAAGCCCTGGAGAAAAATAAATTACTATGCTTTTTTCTGTTGTGCAAAGTCTGTACAGACAACAGAACGCTAGGTTTTTTAAATGTCTCTGTTATTAACTTTTTATCTTTTATCATTTCATTTTTAAGAAATAGACTTTGGAAAAGGCTTTAGAGCTGTTATTATCTGTTTTTAAAGGTCACAGTTTTAATGTTTTAACCTTAATGTTTCTTTTTATTTAGGGTTCCTGAAAGCTGCAAAGTAGCTCCAGCGCCCAGGTGATGACTTTTTTGAAACATGCTGAGATGTCAGTTCATTACGTTCGCCCTCCACCTTCACCCAAACTGTACGCTCTAAGTCATATATTTCCGTGACTGCAAGTCACAATTTTCAAGTTTACCGAGTCTTATATGAAAGAAAAAGAGAATGGCATGAACGCTAAAAGAAAAATTTTAAATGTATTAAAGTATTAAATGATTTGTGACTAACTGGGTCAAAGGGGATGGAAAAAGTGCTGACAAATCACAAAGGTACAGCGCGTACAGACAAGAACCACAGATAATCGGGTCTATCAAGAGTTATGTTCCAAGGAAAGAGGAGCAAGTAACAGGAAGAGAACAATAATAAAAGACAGCAGACAATAAGCAAAAGACAATAAGATTTGTGTCAAAGCAACAACTTGTAACCAACAAAATGTGTAAAGTGAAGGGTTTTGCTGACGCATGTGTAGCTTGCACCTATGGAAAATTACAAAACAAGTATGAAACCAATGAAATTTTTAACAATAAGCTGACCACACACTTTGCATGCAACATACATACATGTACAAGTAATGAATATTATACAAGCTGTTTGCTGAAGACTCCCTAACCTCAGGTGTTGTGATGGGGCTCTCCTAGCAGCTGATGAAAAATAAACTGTAAGTAGAGAAATTTCCTCCTGTCCTGAATCCTTGCTCAGACTGGTGAATCTCTTCCACAGAATGCATCACTTACTGGGCTTGGTCTCAAATGAGCTACTGCAGTCAAAGTCCGTGTCAATTGCCACTGCTGCCAATGAAGAACAAGAAAATATGTGCCCAGTGGGCATGGGAGCATCAAAACTGGACAGGTAAGAAGTGGAAAAAAGTTGCCAGGTTAAATGAGTCCAGGTTCCTTTTGCATCATCCTGAAGAAAGGATCAGAATTTGCCACAAGTAACATGAATCAATGGAGCCATCCTGTTTGGGGTAAACAGTACAGGCCAGTGGTGGCAGTGGGATGGGGAGGGAAATGTTTTCCCCTGATACCCCATAAAGAACATCTGAATGGGACAGCATATCTGAACACCATTGCTGAACATGTTCATCCTTTCATGGCTACAATTTTTTCACACTCAGATGGACACTTTTAGCATGACAATGTACCATGTCACGAGGCGCAAACTGTGATTGAATGGCTCCAGAACCATGACCCTGTCAAACATCTTTGGGATGAGGTGGAGAGGCCTGTTTGCACCAATACTGTGCAGTCTTCCACTCTAAAGCAACTACACAATGTAATTATTTCTGCATGGCACGACATTCTTGTACACTGCATCCAACATCTCACAGAATCCATGCATTGTACAGTTTTGTACCAATGAGCAAAAGAAGCCAGAAAGGTGCTCCGGAAATGCTTTGAACTGGAAATGAATTGATTGTTTGCTTTTGATTGAAATAACATGAAAGCAAAGCCATCTATTACTTTATCAGTTTTTTCCACCAAATGTAAAAGCAAAATGACCACATAATGGGCAAAAATGTCACTGCACAATAAAGGCATATATTTTCATAAGCTGTTTATAGATTTTCATTGTACAGGACCCCATTAAATGAGGCCTGAGTGTATATAAAACTACTCAGAATGACTTGCTCTTCCACTCACTGTTGTTACCTGCTTGTCCAAGTAACAGTGGGCCAGAGTGTATCATGGACGCACATAGTACTTGGCTGGTGTGGATTCACCCCAGACAGGATGCCAGACCATAACAGATACAATCATTCGCCCATTTATAGAGCACAGTGTAACAGACTCACTTACATGTTCACCCTTTACCAGCAATGTAGAATCAGCATTTTGCTTGAAACACTTTTTTTGGATTGTGGAAAAAACCAGAGCCTTCAGGAGGCTGCATTCAAATCAATATCCAAATCTACAACCAAGGAACTGTGAGGCACTAACCCTAACTGTGCCACTATACCACAAAAATTTTTGAACAGTTTGATTCAATAAAGTGCCAACTAAAATTCTAGTAATCTGGAGAAGTAAGAACAATATTTGTGGAACTGTACCTCTGTGGGGGGGGGGGGGGGGGTTTGTACTTCAGTGCTGTAGTTTAATTGATCACTGAGTGGCTGCTTGTGAGTCAAAGAGATCTTCATTTTGGACATGGTTGGCTTTAAGATTGCACATTAATATGGAGTGAGAAAGTCCATATGAATGCAGCCCAGCTGACTCTCAGGAACCTTAAATGCTCAAGGATGATCCTGGGTTTTACAGGCTTGGGCAGAAGGCATTTAGTATTTGTGTTTGTGTTTGTGTGTGTGTGTGTGTGTGTGTGTGTGTGTGTGTGCGCGCGCACACATGTTCTGTCGCCCATCAACAGGTGGTAAATTGGAAGCAGAACACCATTGGACAGTCAGTTAAAGTAAAGGTATGTAAGGAATGAGGACAACAAGAGGATGAGTTGTGCATGTTTGTGTTTAGGGAGCTAGGGTAGAAGGGTATACTTTTATTTTTCGTTTGTTAGGGTGGTTCAGTTAACACAAAAAGGCAAGATTTTTGGTTATTTTGTTGGCTTTGCTCAACCCTGGAGAATGAGCTTGGTTACTGGGTTGCACTAATAATAATAAAATACAAGAAAAAACATCTCACCAGGTTTTGGTTCCTTTCTTGTTAGGTCAATTCTCTCCTCAATCCCTGTGTTGTGTCCCAATCCTATACTGGGCCATAATAATGGGTTTCAGGCAAAGGCAAGAAGAGCATGTTGTGAAATTCTAACAGTGTCCTCGCTGATGATAGGTACCAGTTTGGTACAGTAAAGCTGAAGTTTGCCCGTGACTCCCAAGCGCAGAAGTTACTAGGAACAGTAGAGCAAGCTACACCTTCTGGAAAAAGTTGAAGCAGTGAGATAAGGGTGGCCACTGGGAAAATGGAGCAGAGTGCCTGCACTGAATTGCACAGGGGGGCCATGATGCCTGATGTCACTTGACAATACTTGTATAATGAGAGAACCCCAGGGACAGAGGTTCCAATGATAGTGCTAAGCAGATTCTCGAGAGGTTAGAGATTCTGGCAGTGTGGCAGTTTTGAAGGACCTCTGCACAAGGTCATTCTTCTGTGTGTAAATATGAGACATCTCAGCGAATAAATACATCAGTGATGGTCCCAGCAATCCCGTTCTGCAAAGCTCACGGAGGTCAGCCACAGGGACTGTGGATTATTCTGTCTCCGGTGAAAAGATGTTTCAAATTTCGCAGCCTTGGACTATTTAATGTCACGTCTCACTGAAATCAACTGATTTGTATTAGAGTTTAAACCATGGGCCTGAGTTTCAGCAGCACTCCCTCCAAGCGGTGATCCTCCACAAAACTTGAGGACTAAAACAGAATTACTGATTGTTGTCTTTGGTGGGTTTATTCAGAAGTATCAACTACCTATACAATTTCAGTTGCTACACTGAGTAAAAAAATAATAAAAATATCAATATGGCTGTCACATACTGTATTCGGGCATCAATACAGTAACTCCACAAGACAAAGCTATTTTTAAATGAAAAAAAAAATCTCTTTTGTACAGGAAAATATATTTGGTGTTTTGAGTAGAGGAATAATCCTGCCGAATGTTTTACAGTCCCACTGCCACCTTCCTACCTGCAATGAAATCATATATTCTGAATATTAACCTTTGTTTAGCTGAATAGTTTGCCCAGAGCAACCCCCACACCTGTGATGTGGAGAACATGCACCCTCCTTCAGTATTATGGCTTGAGATATTACAATACAATAAACCCTCATCCAGCACTCACAAAGTCCAAGCAGTAGATGTATTCAACTTGACGTGATAAATGACACCTGACAAATTTCACTTTATTCAGCTAATAATAAGTCAACACACAGAAGTGCAAGCTTAGTTTTTCCATGGAGACAAAGAAGGTCATAAGAAGCAAGGGCTGCTCACGATCAGGAAGTTCTACCACATGTGTATGAACACACAACCTGACAGCTTGGTCTCTAGCATCTGGGCTTAACACAGGACACTGAGTGCCGCAGTATGTGACAATCTCTGAAAAGCAGTTGTTGTGGTTTGTCATGCTGGGAGGAGTTAGTGAGTCCCAAACTCAGTTTAGAAGAAAAAAGATCATTTGTGCATTTTGTACATTCTGTACAGATGCTAGTCTATCCATTACTGAATATTTCAGCAAATTTACCCCAAGATCAGCCCATGTAATGAGTAGAGGACCACCTGGGGATCCACAGACCTCTGTGAAAGTTTGCAAAGTTAAGTTGCACCTCAATCGTCTACACGATGCACGAGTGGAGCGCTGTCCCCTAGACAGATGGCACACAAGCGGACGTATCTGGTGAAAAAAAAAACGGTGTAGATCAGCGCAAACAAGTGTGAGATTAGGTCACAATTCCAGCCATGCTTTAAACCTCCAGAAATGCTTAGGCCATGTACCACCCAGACATTCACTTTTATTCAACGTGTTATCATTCACGCCACCTGGTGGTACATCATGACACTCGGGATCTCAAACACGGATTTCTGGCCAAGAGGAACCAGGGAATAGGCTTGGTGTACAGAGGCAAGGAAGTGATGGATGAAGAAGCTTCTGCAGTTTCTAATGCAATTCAAACCTGTTAAACAATTGTCAGACCAACATGACCAATCACAATTTCACACAAGAGATTATTTTTTAAAGATATGCATACAGGTGGAGTGCTTTTGATATTTTATCAGCCTGTAAATGCCATCGCTGTTTTTGACATTTGGTTGAGGTCACTGCATTGGTACACCGCATGGCTGATTTATAGCTTTTTATCATACAGGTTAATCACAGAATAATGTCACATATGTCTGGTTTTATGTTACAAGTAATAGTTATCTCGTGGCTTTTGCCCATGTTCAAACATATTGCTTCTAGGTGAGGGTCACAGTGAGATGTGTTTGGTTAAAAGCTCAATGCTGGCTGGCTAAAACAATTCCTGATATATAAGTTTCAAAACTGTATAATTGTCAGTGGTAGTCTGTTTTTCTTAATTTGATCCCAAAATTTAACTCAATATATAATAATATTTGGGTATCTTCACAGAACTGCCATACAGGTCATGTGCCTTATACATTCTTATTTGATTTTGAAAATGCGGGTTTTCTTTTCGATAATGATTTGTGCTGTGTGACCAGTGATGATAATGATAGGGGAAGTCCAGTTACTATCACACTAATATAAAATGGCCGTGACTGTTTTAATAAGCTTTCTATTTGTAAATGCAAATTTTTTTCTGTCAGAAATAAGTATGTCTATAATTGCAAATATAGAGATTTATTCTCCTCTGTAGAGGACAGACATTGAAAAGTTATCCCATAATTATTATTATCAGAATCATTTATGGTTGTTCTTATAAATATTGATAAATATAGTGTCGTTTCAATGTTAAATCAGATTTTTAAAAATAATTTACTGTTTAATAATTTAAAGGTTTTGTATTTTAGATTAGTTAGTCCGTTTAAAATGGTTCGATGAATATCAGCGTCCCAGCACATCTTCAACCAAACAGGAATGGAGAACTGCCCTTGAGGTTCAGTTTAAAAGTGCAGTTCAAGAAAACAAAAGTTGTCAGATTCCCACGGGGACAGCTGAGGAAAAATATATTTTGGCAAGAGATTTCTGTAAAATTGTCTCCTTTTGGTGTCAATTTCCAATTTCATCAAATTTGCAAATAGGCCTCATATGCAGTCTTTCAAAGGTCCTCCAAGGTTATCGAATGAGAAGAAGTCACGTACATATGGAAGTTCACGTTTGCAAACAGTACAAACGTAATATCGTGCTTTGCTCCAGTCATGTCTCCCAGTGTGAGGTGTGAGTCATGGCTGGAAATGAAAGTGAAATATTTTTATGAACTTATCTCATATGTGAGCAAGATTGTTGTAAAAAGCCCTTTCAAACTGTATTTTGTTTAGACAAGGCAATGATCGTTTTCATTGTTTCACAACATGACTGGGAAGCAAATGATATTTCGCAAAAGAAAAGGCGACTGCAAGGTTAACAATAAGCTGCCTTTATTGGAGAGGCACATATCATTGTGTGAACTCGTAGACACGTCTTAAATCATTTGTTTCCTGTCTCCCAGATCTCGTCTGCCTGCAACCTTATTACAATCAGACGTGTCTCACTCACTTTTAATAAACACAATCCCCTCATTCAAATCCCTTCATCTGTTAAACCGCCAAAGTTGTGCAAAATGACCAGCTGGTTCAGAATACGCATTGTGGTTCGAGTAGCAAGTTTCACCCCGACAGAGGACGTAGTGTCTGACCCCTCTGGGGATTCCTCTTCTGCATACATTGTTCATTTTTATCAAGTACCAGGATTAGAGAAACGGAGAACAGAAAATAGACATTGCTTATTGTTGGCAAACCAATTTCCAGTCTATAGCCACAAACTATAGTGCCATATTAAAAATTAAAAAAGGCATTACATGGCAACCTCATGAATGTGAACAACCTCAACTATAATCTTCTATACAGAACACAGCTACACCTCTTTAAAAAGTCATACAAAAATTAGATATTTATTGGGGTAAGTGTTACCATAAGCTGCAGTACTAGCAGCTACAATAAGTGCATCTTTCCGCAGAACAAAAAGGCTGAAAATTAAGAAATGCACTACTGAACATTGGTGTGCTTACAATTTCAACAGCATATTTAGTGGCACGCATAACAATAAAAAATATTTAACACTACAGGCAACAGAACGTTTTAAAAATCTCAAACAGCAAAGACTATATAGTAACTGCTTTCCCGGTCAGTACGTTCTCTGCACTTGAATAACAGACCAAATCAACCGTGTACCGTGGGGCACACTGCACGTACACAGCAAGTTATGGCCTATGCATAATCGGTTTCGTTAGAATCGGTGTTGTGTTAGTACTTCAGAATGATCTGCAGAATGTGTCGAGGATCTGAAGCATTGCACAAAACAATACAAAAATAAAAATCTGCAAAAATAAAACATGCAAGCCTTTGTACACCTCTTTCCCATGTTTTTTCTTCTTCAGTCCTTCCAGGCATCTGCTACAACTTTTACTCTAGTCCTGAACTGCAGCTGTACAAACAGGAAAGAAGCTACAGCAATATTTGCAGGTAACGTGTGCCTGGTGAAAAGCACCTTTAAAAAAGCCCACACGGCAAGACTGGTGAGATCTTAAGATTCAAAATGAATCAACAGTACTGGGCAATACTCTCAATTCAGAAGCTGCCTTACAGTTAGGTGTATCTTCTGTTAATGTAACGGAAAACGGCCACAAAGGCAACAGATGTGTTTTTGTTATGCTGTCCGCTTGTGATCCACCTGAAGGCCAACTTCTGGGCACACAGGACAAACATTAAGATTGTAGTTTTTACATACTCTAGGACGGAACTAGAATATTCTCTAAAAGGTGTGTGTAATGTCTCCCTGGGGTGTATTAGGATGTTGCCCCCGGTGTTGGATTGACATTCTGCGTGGCGACCTGTGGGGCCACCTCGATGATCCGGGGTTTGTCAATGATTCTGGCAGTGCGGTTGCCCTTTTCCACAATGCCGATGATCCATGCCTGGTGGCCCTCGCCGTATTTGGGAGACTTGATCTCTGCGCAGAACCTGGCCGCCTGTTCCCGGGGGAGGCATATCAGCAGCCCCCCTGTGAAGGAAATACAGCTTTCAGTTCTTTACACACAACTTCTATGACAGTGACATGGTCCACCCTCAATTTAGTGAATCTAAAATTTTTGGACGTTACAAAAATATTACAGAAAAACAGAAAAATTATAAATATTATCTAATTCTAAGGGTTTTGGAAAACTTCATTAATACATAATAATGTTTTAAAGCAATTTTGATACTGTTCCTCAGAACAGTCCCATCCTATAATTTCCGTTGTTGTCATGAAGGCGGTGCTGTCCCCTCAGTTCCCCTGAAGCAGCTTTCTGATCAAACCATATTGGCACCTTAGTCACTGCCTTTTGCATGTAATTCACTGTACTGTATGTTTCAGTTACCAGCACTGACTTTATATCATCAGGCAAATTACATGGTCATTACACGTTACATCGGGTTATAAAACTAACAACAGAAATCCATACAGTGCAGTACTATGCATTGGCACAATAACAGAAATATTACTCTTTTGCACAGTCTCCTGTTGACTCAGAGCACGTTTCACTACATGGTATACTCAGTAACCATGTACCTGACAAATAAACTCTTTTGAAACTTTGAATTTCTGAAATGTCCCCATATCTGGACATCTCCTCCCTTATAGCCTGAATAATTGAGGATGGATTGTAATATAATTGTATATATGTATGTAAACACTGTTATGTGGATAACAACAGGTCTGCAGTTTTCACCCGAGGTCTCTGGACAGGTGCCGTGCATGAGCCCAAACATGTTCCCACAGGCCTTGCTGACGGCAGCCATCTTGGCCAAAACTGGCAGGTTGTGAATGACGAAGGACACCTCGCTCCTCTGCTGCCGAGCCAAGTTCTGAGCGTGGCCAAGGATGCCGAAGCCGGTGATGTCAGTGGCTGCGTGGGCGTTGAAAGTGTGCATCAGCCCAGCCGCTAAAAAGGGAGGAGGGCACAGTTCACACTTCCAGTTGTTTTCCATTCAACTGCACAAACGCTTCAGTTTTCTACTTGTCACAAGACAACTCATCAAAAGTGACCTAAAATTGTAACATGCACAAAATTTTAAATCAGAGAAAAACTATTTTCAGCAATTAAAAAAATACATACCTGTTCTGTTCAGTCTGGCCATATTCATCATGGCCTCCTGATATGCCAGCTCCACATCCTCCTGTGTTACCACCAGCTTGATTTTGTTCCATTTTTCTGGCTGTCAACAGCATCCATAATATAGAAAAAACAAAAAGTACATAGTGAATGGTGAATGATATTTGTCACAGTGGTCCCCATGAAAAACTGCACTGAAAAATACATGTTGCATTCCATGTTTAAAACCACTGTATTAAACACTATAAATTCACAGATAAAAGCAAAAACTAGTTGGTCAGACTCACAATATCCAGCCACTGATGAACAGCCACAGCAACTTGTGTGCCAAGAGGCTTCGTCAGCACCAATACGTCTCCTGGGACAGCATTGTCTGGCCTGCACAGTGGAATAAGAAAGTGTCCGACTGGAGTCTGTAGATATTTCAATGGAATTGTAGGACAACAGCACAAATGAAAGAACCAGCTGAATTCACCAAAATGTCAAACCTCCCAAGAGGCACACAAATCTTTTAGAAAGTTTGCATAAAACACTTGTTTTGAACTTTTGTTTACAAGAAATCTTGAATACAAATTAAACTACAGGCACATACAAAAGAAAAAAGATGTAAATATGTGTGTGTGTGCGTGTGTAGTTGAGCAGGACAGAACCATCAGCTTACATAATAAACTCATTCGGCTGGCAAACGGTTGTGGCCACTCCACCCAGGACAATCCAGGGGTTCACCACTGTTTGTCCCCCTGTCACTGATGTCCCAGCCTCTTCTGAGGCATCTTTGAATCCTTGAATTATCAAAGGCATCACTTTGTCCCTCTCCTGGAAAGCAAAAAGACATATTTCAGTAAAGAAATGGGAATGTGCAAAGCTTACAACACAATTTCTGAAAATCTACACAGCACTGGTGGCACCTAGAGTGCCATCCCTCGCACTTTAACAAGGCAAAATGTCTCCTTGCATAACACGCTCATACATGAGCTACACATCTCTACCCATTATATGTACAATCTATCATACAATTTTACTAATTCATGTTTGTCTTACCTTGTCTGACAGTTTGTTACTGATCCCCAATAGCATCAGCATGTTGTCACATTCTGTCACCCCCATGGCGTAAAGGTCACTTAGCACATTGGCACACGCAATGCGGCCCTATACAAAAAGGGAAAAGTAATTTATCAAAAGCAACACCGGAAAAAAGAACCGGCATTTTGGGGCTCTTCTTGAACATGAATTTTCATAACATAAAGCAGTGCTGTCAAAAGGCCTTACCATCATATATGGGTCGTCGACAATTGGATAAATGTAATCCGTTGTCTGAACTAGTGAAAGGCCACCATGTCTCAGGGGAATGACGCATGTGTCCATCCCAATGCCTGCACAAACAACAGCGGGCGCACGATTAAACCCAGGTCCTTTCAATGAGGGACATTTAAAATTCCTAGTTGTAACCAGACCTACCGAGCCTAGGCATCACCGTCCCAAGAAACTGCTCATCCTCCTGGAAGTGATTCTCCTGCAATGACTCCAGCAGCTTCTGCAGGACATCCTGTGGAACCTTGCAGCCTGTCCCCTTGAGCTCCGTGAACCGTGTCAGTCGGAAAGTCTTATCCAGTTCATAGCTCTCGGGGTTGAATGACTCCCGGACAGACATGGCTGTGGAACCAGCACCTGGAAGTCTGGAAAGAAGACAAACGTTTATAAAAATAAAATTAGCCTTTGTCTTGCATACTTACTGTAAAGTTAGCAGCTAAATTATAAAGTTTCTTAAAATAAGTGCCAGAATGCCATAACTTTAACAGCCTTTACAAGAATCTCTCAGTGGAGGAGTAGCTTTGGTAACTCATATGTATTTATGTAAAGATCTTTATTGCTGAATGTATTTCTGCAAACCCTCAATTGTATGTTTCTTTGGAGAAACATGTCTGATAAAGAAAAGCACAGAAAAGAAAGTTAACTTCTGAGCCTATGATTTTCAATCCTCAACAGTGGAAGTATATTTTCTCAAATTTAGATACAGCAATGGGACTATCTAACTTCACTCTGTGGGTCCTGATACAAAATCTCAATAAAAACAAGAAAGGTGCTTAAAAACTGAAATGCTTGGACATTTGTTGGAATATAAAAAACCTAAAAGCAGCTACATTTAACTGTATTCATTTAAAAGATTTTTGGTCACTTAGAAAACAAAAGACCACTATCCAACAGCAAAATAAATGCTTTCTACAATGAAATGTAAAATATGCACAATTACACATAAATTATACACTTTTGCACTATATAATAAACCCCTTCACCCCAAATTTATTTCAATGTACAGCTACATGCCTTGAACCAAACTCACAAACGCTGTCCCCCATTGCACAAAAACCTCAGCTACAAAACACATTCACGCCCCGGGTAGGATTCCATGCAGATCTTCTGACTTTTTGGGTTTTGACACCCAGCTTAACTGGTCGGTCAACTCCCTCATAAATCTCTGCATGTATGAAAGTTCAGCTTGGAGGACACATCAAGGATGGACTTAAATTTATCAATGACTGCGTTTGACTACTTTTGACAGTATTTTGCTAAGAACGGTGCAGTCGGAGCTGCGCGCACACGGCGCAGCGGACGCGCTCCCGATGAGGAGTTCAACCCAACCGCTCGGGTCACCTTAAATCTTGACATTCGTGCGCGATGCTGCTTTAAGGCGTCGGGTGCTGGAAATGCGCCTCTCCTCTTACAAAGGATTCCTCTGCATATATTTAAGAGCGAGTATTCCTTCTTATCTGTGCTTAAGGGATTTATAAGCCACTGTTTACACGGCAAAATGTTGCATTAACCCTTCGCATTCTTTTTTGAGGCTCCCAAGTCAGCGCCAGCAGCTGCCAAGTATCTCTCTCGGTGGGTGCACAGTCGCATTTGTGTGTGTTGTCATTATGGCACCAGGAATTCTGCTTTGTTAACGACATTTTGGCATTCGTGTCGCAAGCGGTTGAGGCGCTTTTTCCGCGTTTCGCGAAGACCTGGCGAGCTGCACGTAAAAATGTCGGCGGGTGAAAAAATTAACCCTTCCGCAACCCACGGCTATTGAACGTCACTAGACTGTTGTTGGCCTCGGAAATAAGCGGGTCTCTTTCGTATGCGCGGCGCGCTGCTTTTTCACCGCGTAAGAAATATTTAAAGTTGTACTCCTCACATTTTTACAGAAGACGGACGCTTTTATTCACACTCCGTTTCCCCTTTAATTCCGCACTCCGCTTTATCCTGAGCGCTTTCAGCTCAGCGGCGCCTCCTGACACAGGAGAGGGGATGGTCCCACAATCCATTGCGACCTTAAGGAGCGCCCGGAAACAATGCCTGATAAGAAACCCGATTCATTTTTAAAAAAGGTTCATTGTCACACCGAATAGATTTAAAATGCGATTATTCTGAATCGAAAAAAATCAAGCGGTGTGCTCATGCCAAATCTCAAGGCGAGCCGTATAACACGGGTGTGCACGAAATCTGGTGAAGAACATTATCTGCTAAAGAACACAATTGCCGAGGGTCCTTTACGTGTTTACTGACGCCTTCGCCTCCCCTTTAATAGCTTTTTTGTTGTTTGACGAAAATTCAACAATGCGGTGCGCCTTTAATTGAGGGGGAATTGCTCTTCAATGGAACGGCCGGCTTCATATTTGCGTTATTTATTACATTCAGAAAATCATGGCGCCATCTGATATAATTGCATTTTTAAGAAAATAATAATAATTTAATAATTTTGTTAAAGTTGCCCGGACGAGCAAGTCTATAACTTTATTTCGTAAAATTCTTATCAAGTTAATACAACGTTAAAAATAATTCTATTTATTATGCGTTTCATAATATGTAACTGCATTTGTATTTTTTAACACTTTGCCAGTTTAGGGACACGTGTATAAATTTACAGTAAGATCACAAGGTTAAATAAGCTAAGTGTGAACACCTAAAATCACTTACTGTAGTTGTAGTGAATAATTAAAACATACTAGTACTAAATTTAAAGAAATTTAGACAAAAGCATACGAAATCCAACCTGTGTCTCTTTACCATTACACATTTAAGTCCCACTGTTTACCAAAAGTTGGGAGATATATAAAAAGCACAGAACCACATTTAGTGATGCAGTCGCACAACCTAAATCAGAATTACCCTCAGTAAAATGAAATGAAGTCCTTGTTCCCATCTTACGTGCTTCATCTCCAGGATTATACAGCCGTATCTTTGTTTAAATAGTTTTTAACTTGTTCCCATGTTTTGCCAAAAGTCTACATTTGTATTTTATGCAGCAAAAAAAAAAGAAAAAAAAAAGCTTTGCTCCTTCTCCTTCATCCCACAAAATGAGCATTTTAAAGGGGCATGAACAACAGGACAATTTTATTTAGTCACAAGTACAGCAACAGAGCAAGTAAAACTGTACAAGTTACCTTATGAGTGAGGTACTGGTTACAGAAGAGGGTTTTGTGAACACAGAGTCATACCGAGAACGGCTGGTTTCACATACAGCCACACACACGTCTTCCTAGTTGCACAGCTTGCTTGACTTCCAGTAAACATAATATTGCAGCATAAAAAATAAATTGGACTGTTACAGAACACTGATAAAAGTCGAGCTTTTTCCATTTAAATGCATACTTACAACAAACCAATAGCAGCACAGAGGGCACGTTGTGGCCTCAGACGTTTATACAATGAGAAAACAGAGAATAAAATATATCGAAGGGCAACCTTCAAATGTTTACTCTCCTATAAACCACAACTTCCACCTCGCAAATTTCTTCCTTTTGTTGCCTTTCCACAAAGCAGCTAACATTTTTTCTAACTTATAAAGCTAGGTATTTTACAAGAGCATTTCAAGTTGAATACATTGCTTTCAGGCATACCATAGAAAGGCCTGGAACTTGAACCACCAACCAACAGATCACATGCTTGCATTGTTAGATACAACACTGCCTGCTGCGTCCTCAGTTGTACGAGATATGGTTCACAAGTTCAACACAGCTGGGGGGGGGGGGAAACTAAATATGTTAGTTAAAGGCATCTTGAGCTAGTAATGTCCTCCCAGCTTGCCAGCTGAAATAAATGTTACACAATGTAAAAATAGACTGTTAAAAGTGTGGTTTAAAGGCTGTGTACCCTGGTAATTGCTGAAAATCAGAAAGCAGCTCACCAAGAGTGACTGCCTCCTGACAGTTAAGTGTAGTTTCAATAACCCTGGGCTGTAACTCATGCTTTGCACCATATTATTAGGCTCAACTCCTCTTTCAACTCATGCTGCTCACTTACGTAAAACCTCACTTACTATTATGTTGCTTAACTTTTTATCCAAAGCAGCTTACAATAATCACTGATTTATACTGAATATATAACTAGAGCAAATCAGGGCAAGTACCTTGTTCCATGGTACTGGAGCAGTGATGGGAGTGGGACTTAAACCAGAAACCTAAAGGTTAGAAATCCATGTCCTTAACCACTGCACTGTCCCTGTCACTCAAGTTCCAGTGCTCATATCAGGGCAAATCAAACCCAACCTCTGGAGTTAAGAGGGAATACATAAAGGTTCTGATACACTATTTAATTTTTATCACAAAAAAGCACAAACAAATGTGTTGATTCTTAAATGACATTACAGTTAAAAAAAAAAGAAAAAAAAGGCAAACAATGAATATAAAGCAGAAAAAAAATGTAAACTGTAAATAAACCTTACACAAATATAAACACCAAGATACTGCAAACATTTTACACAAACTTACACATTTCTGTGATTTTTTTTTTTAAACCATAAGTGATAATTTACCATGGGTAACAGTAAATCATCTACTAAAGTGTACTAAAGTGCACCGATTGAACTTTTAAAAAATAAACACCAGTACATTTTCATTTGTTTAATCAAAGGCATAAAATGAAAGTTTTTAGATGTAATTCTAAGGATTGTGAGTCACTACAGTAATATATCTTTTACCAAAACAGTAGCCTCTTTCATATTTTTTTCCAGACCTTGTTTCAACAATACATGTATTTTATGATAAATTTCCTTATGAAGATGATAAATTAATGAAAGGCGCAGTATCATTATCTACGAGTACCCATGTACAAGCCTTTCAATGGACTGCATTAATCCCATTTCCAGAGGTCTGCACTGCGAATGAAAACAAGAACCAAACACTTTCTAATCTAGTCAATGAGTCAGGACATATTAAAAATATCATTACGAAATAAACTACAGTATACATTACTTTGAAAACAGAGTGGTCTTTTTTTTTTTTTTTTAAATAGTTTTTTGGATGAAGCATAACTTAAATAGAAGTGTTTTTCTTCTGAACTACACATCACTGGATGAAAAGTTGCTCATGAACAAAACAGAAAAATGAACAGGATTAAAAGTGCATCATAAAGATGTATTGTGTGATGTTTATTTTGGTAAGGGTGCAATTACACTGTGGCCTTTTAAGCGTAAAGATTCATGACTCAAGCAATTTAGCAATTCCAGCAGAAAATGGAAGTCTCCGGCATTTATCTTAATCACTGCAATACAGTGACATCATCAAAAAAAAAAAAAAAAAGTTTAGAGCACAATAAAAGCAGGGTAGCAGTATGACACTGTTTAGAAAAACTTTAAAAAAAAATTAAAAAAAAAAAAAAAGAGACAAACCGGGTAAAAGAAGAATACCTTGGCAAAACCTGCAGACTGTTAGAGTGAAGGTTGAGGAGGGTAGATCTATGGATGTCACGGTCACCGCAGTCCAGCACAGCTGAGAAACTCCTTCAGTCTGCAACGGTGAGGAGGTCTTGAGGGATAGTTGGCATTTGCTTAACTCACGTCCACCTGCAGGCCTCCACGATTTTATAAAAGTTCTCTGCGAACGGTCGGTATCAGGGCTCTGAAAAGAAGCTAACTCCAAAAAATTTCTGACTTTGCCAAATATTGCACAAAAGCAGAAATCACCCATCTAGCCTGCTACTTTGGTAATGTTTTTTTTTTCCCCCTTCTCTTCTCTACAGTCACACAACAAATCTGTCTTACAGTAAAATGATGCGCTTCCTGGGAAGTACATGAAAGTGTCAAAGAGGAACTGAAGCTTCGCTCATACTGCCAGCGTTAAGCCAGTGTTATTCAAAAGTGAAATAAGCGCTAACCGTTGACATCCTTCTCCAGGGCAGCCACTGATCTCCCAGAGTCACGACCTGCAGGGTGAAATATGACAGGGAAATACAATATTTAACACCATAGTTGTAAAACCTGGTCCTGATGGACCACATTGTTTCCTTATACCTGAACAATATAGAATTCGTAATTATTGCTTAAAATGACCTCCGTACTGAAATGAAGACATTGCAACGGGAGCTGAAAAACCTTCATATGTACATGTTTGCACCCCGCTAGAGACGGACACGGGATATGCTTGTGCGATGCTGTTGTTCAACTTTTCTCTACATTTTTAATAGCATATTTTCATAACTGATCTATTTTCTCACTTTGCTGTTTGTAGTCAAGCAAACATGACCTGTGTTTACCCACGAAGCCAATTAGATGGCTGTAAAGGGCACCCAGACAGAGCAGGAGAGTGGGACCACTTTAATTTAACTCATGTCTTGTATTCTTGAGAATTTGCGCTTCTAATAGTAAGAACAGCTCTACTGTTACTATGGAGACAAAACAGATAAAAAAGAAAGTTATAAACAGCAAGAACACAAGGAACATCGCACATGCTTATGGGATGAATCAGACAACAATAGGAATGAAACCAGAGTTTGCAGCGATCATTTTGACTTGAATTTTCACCTTGGCTTTAATTTGCAAGTTGCTCAAAATTAATACAAAAATATTCAAATAAAGAGTAATAGGATACATTTTTATAGCAGGAGTCTTATTGTAAGATACTCCCTTTCCAGTGATCACAGGGAGTTTCCGTTAATACTACTTTGTTTCATGAGGTTCTTTACATTCATAACAACAACAACAACAACCACCAAGTTTGGATTTTATACCTCTCCTAGCAGCTATAATTTACATTTATTCATATTAGCAGATGCGCTTCTCCAAAGTGATTTACAGCAATCATTTACCTCTATCTAGCTGACACCTTTATCCAAGATGTCTCACAATACACTAAACTGACTACAGTCTTTTTCCCATTTACACAGCAGTGTAACACACACACACACACACAGTTCACCCATCAGTTTTGACAAGAACCATCCTCATCTGTCTCATAACAGGGATGAAGCCTGTTGTTGATAGTACAGTTGTACTATCCATATACTACATGGATTCTGGAGCCACCCATTCACCAGAAACACATGTCTTTGGACTGTAGGACGACACCGGAGTACTGGGAATAAACCCACACAAACCCAGGAACAACATGCAAATGCCGCACAGCCTGAGCAGAGACCAAACCCACTTTGAATTGTAGAGCCCAGCAGATGTGAGACAGCAGCAGTACCCGCAGGGAGACCCCCCAGTGAGGCCAAGGAGCCGGTTCCCCAAGAGCACTGCACATGCGCCACTCCTGTTACTTGCCAATGACAGGCCCACTAAAGCAGGCAACGTGGACAGAGACACACAGGTGGATGAGGAGAAAAAGGGTGACATTGAGCTTTAAGTGTTTAGTGAAGGGAATTAGCAAGATACCTGTAGCACAGAGAGAAGCTTTCTTGAAAATGGCATCACTGTCTGCAGCCTCTGCTGAGTCAATATACAAACAAAAGGATTTCAAGGTGAGCAGATTTCATAAACCTTTGGAACAAATACGAAGAGGAACCGATCCTTCATGTATGTGGCCCTTGTGGGAAACTTATTCCCATCGGTTGAATTTATATTTTTTTATGATTTTACGGCTGTCCTTATGTTATGAGCAGATCCTGAAGCAGCGGAAGCACTCAGTGTGACGGGCATATCTGGGTCAGGCCCTAAAACGACACTTACCCTCATTACCTCTTTTCAACCGCCTTCTGGCCAACTTGATCTGGTCCTGCAGAATCTGTACCCAGTCTCTGGGTCCTGGCAGTTTCTCGATTCTGTTAGCATTGCAATACTTCTCTGTGAAGACTGAACAAAAACACAGACAAATTGAAACAGCTATCAGCAGGCCAGTTGTTACTGGTGAACCAAAGCGGTCGAATGACAGCAATGACCAAAGCGTCACACCACAATGTATTAAGGTTTGTAGTCTGGGTCCTTGAGTTATGAGCAAGTTAAAAATGTTCAAAGATGTAAACATTTTTTTCGGTCAGTTTATTTAAATTAATTTTCTTTACTTGTGTATTTTTCAGGAATTTATTGCAGAGCAATCGCAACCTGTATTTCTACCCCCAGAAAATACAGCTAGCAGTAAAATGCACCCAAGCAGTGTAGGAATGTGGAACTGGATTATCTCAACTCACAGACAGTGTTTACACCCATGTTTGCTCATCCTCGTGTTTACAGTACCGATGTTCGATAACAAAGGTGATGAATGTTGGCTATGTTTATGGGACACTATTAGACCAACAATTGGGATAAAACAGTCTGTAGAGACAAAATATATTTCATTAATTGTAAATTAGCTTTAATTTTAATGTAGTTTGAAGTTATTAAAGGCCTTAAATGTCTTACAGTGTAGTTACAATCCAGGATTTTCTATTTAAAACAAAAAAAAAAAAAAAGTGATGAATAAAATTCCACCTGCTTACGTGCAGAATCAGTTGATAAACTGAATGGGACTTTTTGGACATTTTTTTACAGCAGTTTTAAAATAGTAAAATTTTACAGTTGTTTAAGGTTAATAAAAGATAATCAAATTAAAGTCGACAGAAAAACGGGCATGCTGTCCATGGTCTTCCATCCTTCATGCCATTTCTGAAATACACTCTGAAACACAGTAACCCTGCATAGGATGAAAGGATGACAATGGAATAAATAGATAAAATTTTTAAATCATTACAGCTTTATCTGAGGTTTTAAAAGAACCTTAACCATGAATAAACCAAAGGATTTCTACGCTAATAATTTTCAGTTGCTTTGTAGTGGTTTGACTTGTGAACTAATCGATTTAGCAACACACATCTGGTTCCAAACGCATTTGTAAGTTGAGGACCCAGTGTGTTTGCAAACATATTGTTTTGCATTTATTGTGTGAAACCTGTCCACGCTGTAGACCCTTTTTTTGTGTGGCTTTATCCCCTTCCACATACCCTTTATGGCCCCGACAATGTTCTGGTCCAGGCCCTTTCTGTTGTCGTTCAGCCCTCTCTTGCGCTTGCCATTGGGCAGCGAGTTGGCCAGCGTGGTGTCGTCGAAGAAGGCACACACAAGCTTCCGGAAGAGCAGGCTGCCGGAGCGCGTGTAGTTCACCAGGATGGAGTCCAGCTGTGATTTGGGAATGTACACCTCGTAGTCCTCCGCCAGACGGACCTCGGGCTGAATGCCCAGCACCCAGCCAGCCGGGCACCCGCACGCACGCACGCACACATACACACACAAAGACATGCATAAAAGGAGACATAAGAGGCTCTTTAGAATGCGCCCCGTATTTTTATGATTTTCAACAACGTCAATAGATATTCTGATAAGCTATCCTCTGGGGTGTTGATTGAGTCAGTCCTATGATGTAAACACTAACTTAGTATTCTGCAGTGACACTCCTAGTCTGGAGGACGTCTTAAAGTAAAGGAATGCAAATATCACTGACAAAGGAGTGCTAAGAACAAAGCTATTCCTGTGGGTGCGCAGTGGCAGCAGCGAGGAACAAATCCGTACTACAAATTATCTCCGACAGTATGCATGAATCACCGCGCTAACCAAAAACCAGTAATACTGCTCTGGAGAAAGTTGTATTTTGTGATTTTAAAACAACTAATCTGTAAAGACTGAAACAAATATGAAACGGTTGACCCTCCTCCAACTCTGCCTGTCAACAGTTACTACCCTTACAGGAGTTGCTCTTCCAGCCCTGTTACCTCTGAGGTGGGTGGATCCAAGACCAAGCCATGCTGAGGTAGTGTCCCCTCCACTGGGGTGGGCAGGGCTGCAGGCTCTGATGTCTGGTTGGTTTGGGAAGAGGTGGGCTTTTCCCGGAGTGGCCTGTCCTTCCTCCCAGCGGGCTCAGGCATGGTACAGCCTGGCAGCGGAGGCCTCCTGCACGGGGCAATCGGAGGTGCCACCCTGTGGACTGGCCTTCTCTTGCAGGGCCTCTTTCTTGGGGCAGGACAGCGGATTGGGCTCATGTTTCCCTGGACCCGTTGCTTCTCATGAGAACCTGACACGAGTGAGGACCAAACTATATAACCGCACTAACATTCAAACTTTAAATTCCTCTACTTTCATGTTTTTTCAGTCATATTTTTGCTTTGCTGTCAGCAGCTGATGCAACTTTACTTATTTACACAGTTTAACATACAACTGGAGCAATCCAAGCTAAGTAGCTCAATAAAAGAGTATCACAGAAAAGGGCGCTTAAGACTCGAAACAACAACCTTCAGGTTGCAGGTTTCTGGTAATCATGACACCTACTACACAGCAAAGAGTTCAGAATCTATTTAGACAAAGCCAAATCCACTTCCCAAACTTGGCTGCCGCCAAACCCCTGGAGGGGAGTGACCGCTGTTTGACATAACTAACCTTTCTGAGTCTGCATGAGCTTCTTGACAGTGCGCAGCTCCTGCAGGATCGCCTGCAGAGTGCTCTTGCAGGTACACATGCAGCAGCCCGGCTCAGCAGTGCTGGGCAGGGGTGAGGACACTTCTGAGGGACACACGAAAACACGTAACCCCGGTGCAACTTTTCACAGCTTAAGGCCTACAAAAGTCACCTTGTTAGGCTGATATCATAGCACACAAGGGTTAGGGTTACGGTTAGACTCAGGATCAGGCCACTCCTGTGTCACCCTGTGTCGGTCAGACCATTTCCCCACCTGGCAGGGTTTGTGCGATGGAATGCTGGCTTCCCGATACCGAATGGCTTTCCCACATGAGCTGAACCGTGTGGTCGCCGCAGTTCCCGTCATACGGTCATCAATCTAGACATTTGGCTTAATGGCCTGGTCCAACCGGAACGCAAGCGGATCATTACCGTTCCATTCTAAGCTCTCAGTCCGTAGCTAACAATTCAACCGGCCTGACTGATTAATTAGTGGGTTACCGGAGAAACTCCTCCAAATACTACAAATACTTCTGAATAATGGAAAAAAGAGGCAGAGGGCTGGCTGCCAGTGTAACTAAGAAAACAGCACAGAAGCCAAAAATCAAACGCAAATATGAGAGCCAATCATTACAACCCATATTACTAAGCTATTCTTTAAATGGCAAGACCTTTGACTGCAGTTCAGGTCATTTGCTAGGCTCAGCTAATATGAAAGATGGTTCAACTGAAAAATTACAAAATAATACTCCCTTGCAGGCATTTGAGGTACAAATAGATGATTTACCACAAACGCAAACAGCCCAGCCCTGGTGCTGTGGGTATCAAAACAATCACAATGTCAATAATCAGCTGTGATGTGCACAGCGGCAGACCTACCATTGACTTTTGCTGTGTTCTTGGTGTCAGTGAGCATTTTGAGGGTCTTGGAGCGAGTGCCATACTGTCCAGGGACCTGGGGTCTCGGGATGGGGTCCGTACCCCAGGCGCTGTGTTGAGGGTCTTCCGGGCTGGTGGCAACATGCTGGGACCAGCTCAGCTCCATATCTTGGGGCTCCTGCTTCAGGGTTTCCCCTTCAGGACCCATCCTGTGGTACACCCTCCCTGCCTTGTCATTCAGCAGCCTCATCATCCCTGTGATCTGCCTCTTGATCTCCATCCCTTTGTCACCCAGCCAGGCTGTGGGGGGGGGGGGGCATGGTTTAAGTCGTGGAACATCTACTCCAAAACCAAAGGGCAAACTGAAAAATACTTAAGCGCTGTAACACCGGCGCAGCTAAAGTTTACAGTTGTGAAAGTGATTAATAACCTGCATTTTTAAGAAGAACATGCATCTAAAAATTTGGGTGCTTATTGTGCACCTGTAACAAGCAAATAGTGCATCTGCCATTTTACCTTCAGTAATAGCTGCGTTTCCTGAACCTCCATTGATCACATCCGCGCTGTTTGTTTCAAAGAAGTCAGCCTGCATGTCTGGAAATGAGAAAGGGGGGAAAACGGATTAAAAAATGCATCTCCGTAATTCAGACGTGCACCGAGAATGCAAATGGGAGAAACCCGGACGAGCCGCAAACGTGCCCATTTTTACAGTTAACCTGGTAACTGGCGACTAAATTATTCCTAACAGAGCAGATATGAAAATGCACGCCAATGAGGAGCAGACATAACTTTGGTCTTTGGCTTTCTGGGCAGAGCATAAAACAGCTTGGTTGGGGGGGGGGGGGTGTATTGCCTTGGTTGTGCTCAATGGTACTGAAATAATATTAATGTGACCCTGGCTGCTGTGCACTGGGCTCAGCCACCTGTGGGTTCACAGTGACTTCAAGACACAAAACACTTGGCCAAAGGTCGCGTTCCACCCAAACGCACTGCAATATCACACACGACCTTGGGCAAAAGGTATACAAATAACACATTTCACAGCAATAGGTTAGCAACAGGACAACTTGAAGCAGAAAATTGCTGCTTCATGAATTGTTCTGCGTGGCACTTTAGTGTTTCAAATGTGCTCAAGTGTTGAAGCACACCCATAGCGCGCCCTAGCATTTGTGCATTAGCCGACATGTCGGACTTTTTTTCAAGTTTTATTCCTTCGAGATCAAACTGTGAGAAGAATGAGGCGCACGGCAGGTGCGGTGCTCTTTCCTCACGGATGCGGCGTCCCTCCGCCCTCCGGTGCGCGTTTATATTTGTGTTATATTTACATTTGTTTGTGTTTTTGGAGCAGGGGCGGCCGTGGGAGGCTGCCGTCTTCGCCTTACCTTCATTAACCAGTTTAAAGCTCTGCGATTTTCTGCTCCTTCTCCTTTCGGCAAACTCCATTTTCTAGGCGAGTGCCGGAGAGACGGAGGAATCGGAGGAATCAGACACAATAAACAGCGCAAAGACACTTAGACGGGGTACGGCGCCCGGACTCCTTCAGGTGTTTCGCTGCCATCGGCTGCCGCTACGTCCCTGAGGCGAACACGTCTGGCCGCAACACGTTGTCACATCCCCGCAACCCCCGCGTCCCTCCCGCATCCGCCTGGAGACACTGCGCGTTTACGGTGGAAACAGACGAGTTAAATGGTTCACATGTCGTCATGTCTGCTCTCCCGCGCCACCTGCTGGCGACGGCAAGAAGTGACACCGCGCTGCATAACAGGTGGTCTCGGCTGCGCGACGCGGTTGCTGCAAAACTGTTAAAACGAGCTTATTTTTTTAATCACTATTAATAACGACTGATATCATTCGTGATGACTGATGTGATATAATTGAACAAGTGAAAAGCACTGCATTATATTGAGTTTTGCATCTTTTTCACGAGGGCATCTTAGGTTCTCTGATGAATTTTACAAAAGAAAAATAAAAATAAACAAATATATAGTACACATATGTACTACCCTCGTGTGTGTGTGTGCGTATGTGTATATATATATATATAAAATATGAGTGGGGTGTAATGTTCTAAAATTCAACCTTTTAGAGCTACTGTGCATAATTCATGCAGCGAAGTCCCATTCTGCTCGCTAGTGCCCCCGTGGAGTAGGGAACTGAACTGCAAATAGTTATTGGCATTTGTGAGTTGGGGAATTTACATAACTGCTCAAAAGTGGCTGGGGCTGGGAGTGATCGTACTGGGGTGAAGGCCTGCCTTTCCGTGTGGTGACATGGGTGTTAATGGCACCAGTCTTTCTAGAGGGTTGCAGGCAATACAGTCAAGTCAAGGTTTATTTGTCATGGGTGAACAACACAGCATAGCAGTGTTGTCACCATGAAAAGTTTTTGATTCCGGGCGTCCTCAGTAATAAAAATATGTACGTAAATATATGAATGTATAAATAAGGCATAAGACAGTTAAATAAATACTCGAATTAGGAAAAGGAAAATAAATAAATAATAAATAAGAAGAGTAAATATATAAGAATAGGGTATGAAAAAGTATACATGGGGGAGGGGGGGCAAAAAAAACCCCCACAGCAACCAAACCTACAACAACACACCACCAGTAGTTTATACAATGAGGCGGGGGGCAGGCATACAGTCGTACCCCGATTGTCTGGTCGGCAATACAACCTCCCTCATCTGGGCCTGTGTTCACACTACGCAGTAAATTCTACCATCTATGTTCCAAAACCAGCATTCCAAAATCTTAACGTTCCAAACATGTGCAGAGAGATAATGACTAGCCCGTTGACCGTGGGGGATCGGCTGTGGCTTTGCATCCAGCCAGCTGCACATTTTGACGTCCGTCGAGCAATGAGCCGGTGCTGCTAAACAGCTTTTGCTGGACAACAAGAAAATAGACAGACTGACAATAATTTGTTAATTAAACTTTTGGATGTTGTTTGAACTTGTGATGCAGTGTATTCTGATGCGGAAACCATTCTGCTGGACTTGGACGCACCATCAGTGATGTAATCTGGGGTCACCGGGGGTTTTACATCTTTCAGTGGCAGAGACCTTTGCCCAGGTCACAGAAATCTCATCTTGCCTTCAGGCTGAAAGCTTCTCAAAAGAGGCTGGGGGATTGGGTCAGGAATCGAGAGGAGGGGACTTAGTTGAGAAGCATTATATTGATTGTAATTGTATTTTATATATTTTTTAATTTCTTCAGACATATCATTATGTCTAAAAGGTAGCTGATATTATTCTGATGCCTTTTCATGAAAAAATACATGAATAATTCCGTAATACATTGTAAAAGTTTTTGGAGGGGGAATCGAGAATCTTCCAAATGAAAGAGCTTGTTGATTAAATTTGCATCATTTAAGTGTTAAGTTTTGTCTTACATTTCCCGCAGCCACAACCTCAGGCGGCTTAAGGCATCCCCTACATTTTTTCTACCCATGATGCACCGGAAAAAGACCGCTTTACTTCCGGGTTAAGTATCTGTCCATCCGGTCGTGTTTAGTTGGAGTAACTCGGCTGTGCGTAAGTGATAAAACAACATCAACAATGGACATACTTAAATCTGAAATTGCGAGGAAGAGGAAGAACCTGGAGGAGAAGCAGCTCTTCAGCGTGAGTAAATGAGCAATAATGGAGAAACAGCCCGTGGCTGTAACATCGCAAGTCGAAGTTACTGCGGGTGTTTAGGGGCCACGACGATCATCAGCCACAGCGCAAAACGCAATTTAATTTTTTATTCTCTGTACATTAAGTTGTATTTCTGTACGATCGGTCCTGTTACAACGTTGCTGACGTCATAAATGACGCGTTCTAACGTTCTTGTACGGTTCACGGTGTTAACTTTTATTATGTAAACGATTTGCATCCTACTTCAGTAAGGTGGTTTGTTTAAGCTGTGTTTTCCGACATTGGCATTCATCGATTTGTTCATTTTTTCCTTTTTTTTTTTTTTTTACACATAATCTGTCCTATGACCTATTCAATGTTAAAACTGTATTTTATTTTTCAAAAGCCTCACTCTTTAGAGAATGTTTGTACTGGGATAACTGATGAGAATAACAAAGAACGCCATAGGTCAGTGGTCCTCAACTTTTCTGGCTGAGGTACCCTATCCAGTACACACACACATATACTGGTGACTCAATACAATGTGCTTCATTTAATACCTTTATTGTAAGGACTGTGCTGTGTTTGTTTACAGGACAATAAGAGGTTCTTCAAGCGAGGAGACCTTGTCCAAAAAGAGCAAGACGACTACTACAAAAAATGCGGCTACAAGGTCTGTGTCCTACACACGTTGACACTCAGAACTGGGCTTCACCATGAAGAAATTGCCCCCCCCCCCCCAATTTTCAAAATTTGTACAGCTTTTTTTGGGTGATCAGAACGCAGTGTTGGTCCACTGTGTTTGTCCATTTCGATGAGGGTAATGGACTCACATGTCCTACTGCCCAGTTAATTTCTCGGCATAATGGCACAGTGTGAGCAGTGCGTGTTCCTCGCTCCTGGACAGTCTGCATAAGTTGCATTGCTTTTTTTGTTTGTTTACGTCATGTAATGTACCTGTTTTCTAAAGATTCTGTTTGTACCAGGTCAAATGCAATAAGTTTGCAGTCCAGACTTACCTATTTGAGTAAAGTTTGCAGAAAGAGAAGAATATAATTTTTTCCAGTCATTTTACATTAGTTTTAATGTCGCTCAGTAGAAGTATGAAAAATTCCTATAAAGTGTTTTTAGTTTAAAGTTATATCTGCGGTTATAGGATATGTTCTTGCATTCCTGAGCTAAGGAGCCAGAGTACAGTAAATTTGGACTTTATTTTGTGTTTTTGGAAACCTTTAAAAAGTTTTGCACAGTGCCCTGTTGACACTAATGCTCTCTCCACCTGCCCTGCGCTGCAGGTCGATAATGAGAAGCCAGCAGGACAGGTATGGGACGGTCCTGTTGAGTAGTTGCACCCTGCATGCTCACCCATGGACTTGTTTTGTGCTTTCTGTGCACAGCATGGTCTAGGGTTGTGCTTATTTCTTTAATTTAAATTTTTTAGTACGTTTCTTTTAAAGGGCATGGCAGCCCAAGTTATGCACATTATTTTCAGCATTCAGTGGAGCTGGTATTGTTACCCTGACTTGCACTTGCAGACTTTTTGTGCATCTAACAGTGGAAAACTACATTCTGCTTCATTTGTTATCTTTTGGTGCCATTCAGAGCCTCTGCTCAAAAGTAACAAGTTGCAGATACAGGTATTCCTCGAGATATGAGTCTTAATGAAATTACGCCTATCTCCTGGTATGCGTCCTCCCTATTTATGTTGTCATGACAGAACGTTTTATTTCTTAAATATTTGGTTTAAAATGTTCTAAGTTTGGCACTCCTAATATAACATTTTTTAGTCTTACCATGTACCCATCCTTGTCTGGAACTGTTAATCTTGTGCAGAAACATCAAAAACTTTTATTTATTTATTTATTTATTTTAAGATGAAAATGATTTGTGCTACGTTTTCTGGCGCAACTGTGTATTTAAAAGTTCCCCATCTGCAAATATATTATTTTGAAACATGCTATGTCCGGCTTGTATTCTAACTGCTGGATACTGTTATTGTGCTTGCGCTCATACCACACAATACATTGCACCGTCTTTGTTCCGAAAACCCATCACAGCATACAAAGTGCAAGCAGGAGAACTGTTGACCAGCCCACTAAGTTTGAGTGAGGGGGATCTGCTGTGGATTTGTGCCCAAATGTTTGATGCTGCACTAACAGAAGAGGGAGAGTGATGATGGTTCATTAGTTATGTACACATTTCACAGGTCTTGGGGGAAGTTGAGGTTTCCGTTTGCCACATTCATGCTGGGTTATTAAGGGATACTGTGGTACAAAGTGGTGCCTTTGTAGACTTTTCAAGTAGATGTAGTTATAATTTGAGATGCACAGTAAACCACACATGCAAAATTAATCTGTTGTGTCTGCATCTTGATGTGACATAGTTTTTTTTTTTTTTTTTTTGGGGGGGGGGGGGTGGATTAAAATTTTTCCTGTTCAAAATAATGAGAAATAGGCTCCTTATTTAGGCTTTCCTGGGTGTTGTGTGGTTTTCCAGGAAGTGATTAGGAATGTAAACTAATGGGTGGGTGTATTTAATATCCTTTGCTGGGTTACAACCAAATATGAGTGATTTTTATGAGTAACAAGGGTCAAGTGTGGTGGAATTTTCAAAGCTCACACTGTAATGGTAAACTTCAGAGATTTCACCATTCAAGTCGATTTCTAGGAATACATTGTGCTCGTAAGTAGGGGGATACCTGTAATTAAATTGTTTTTCTTCCTTATTTCCCCTTTTATTTTTACTAGTTTGGCAATACCTCATTTTTACTGCTTCAGTTTCTATAAGTGATGTAGCTGGTGTTACATTTATGCATTGTGTGAATGGATAGTGGAGCCCCAAAGTGAAGTTGTTTGCAACTGTTTTTTAGGAACACTGCATAGGCTGATAATTTGCAGTTTTTCCTTCTCTCACATTACATGAAGACTCTGCTTTTGACACAGAAGGCTCCTTGTAAGATTCACCAAAACATAGATTAAGTTTCTGCTGCTCAAAAGATGAATCCCACTTGATGCATTCAACATGGGTCTGCTTGCTTTGCTACATGGTTTGAGGCAGGAGAGCTGTATGTGTGTTTCAGTGCCGTTTTGTTACGCTGTCCTACCTGGATGATGAGCATTGGAGATGGTAGTACTGTGTTCTGAACACCCACTGGTCTGTCTTCTGTGTAAAGGCAGAGAAGAAGGAAGTCAATGCAGAGCCCTCCACCTCATCCAACCCTGTTCTGGAGCTGGAACTGACAGAGGAGAAGCTGCCCATGACCCTTTCCCGACAGGAGGTGGGTACTTGACTGCCAGCACTGTAATCAGCATCTTCATTCACAGTTCTGCAGTATCGGGTGACACTTTATTTGTGGCTGGATGTGCAGGTGATCCGTCGACTGAGGGAGCGAGGGGAGCCCATTCGCCTCTTTGGGGAGTCTGACTACGATGCCTTCCAGCGGCTGAGAAAAATAGAGATTTTGGCACCAGAAGTTAACAAGGTAAGGTGACCCATGTGTACCAAAGCAGCATCTGTCTGTCAGCTCTTAAGTTGCTCCTGTTGGTCAGAGCAGCTAACTGTCCTAGAAGGCAAAGGGACTAAGACAACAGTGAACATTTTTATTGCTGAAGGGCTTAAGGAATGACTTGAAGGCTGCCATGGACAAGATTGATCAGCAGTACCTGAATGAGCTGGTGGGCGGCCAGGAGGCAGGAGAGGCAGACACACAGCACGACCTGAAGGTCCATGAGGAGAACACCACCATTGAGGAGCTTGAGGTGCCATGATAAAGGGCAGATGGAGAGAACATACACCTGGTGTTTCTCTGTTGTAATTTTTGGTTGCCTTGTTCACATCTTCAGGATAGGTACCATCTCTGTATTTGTCCAATGACCAGGGTCCATTTTCCATTTTTGCTCATCTTCAATGACAAATTATTTTTCTTGATACACTAGGGGGTGCTGTCTAACCCCAACTCTGTTCAACTTTCTTCTGTCTTCTGCTTCCTAAGGCACTTGGAGAGTCTCTTGGAACAGGTGATGATAACAGGGACATGGATATTATAAACAAAGTGTTAAAGGTAGGTTGCTAAGCAACATTTTGTAAAAAGCAGCTCAGTAAAATCAGCATCTGGGAGCAAAAGCATCTTTGTAAATGGTGCAATCAAAGGAAGTCAAGGTTGTATAAAATTTTTTTTTCAGTTCTTGCTGGGCGTGTGGGCTAAGGAGCTGAATGCACGTGAGGACTATGTGAAGAGGAGTGTGGAGGGCAAGTTGGCCAGCGCCACCCAGAAGCAGACTGAGACTTACCTCAAGCCTCTTTTCAGGAAGCTGCGGAAGAAGGTGAGGATGAGCGCTGAGGGTAATGGAGGCAGATGATAGCTGGGCTGATCTCTCCTGTAGGCCTGTGGCTCAGTCCCAGCTTTGTTACAGGAAAAAATGGACCCGAATAAAAAAAACTTCCTTTTTTTTTCCCTGTGAGCTGTCACCGGCATTAATCTGTGCAGCTCTTATAGCAAAACCCTGTGGTCTGTTCCAGAGTCTCCCAGCAGACATCAAGGAGTCGATTACAGACATCATCAAGTTCATGCTGCAGCGGGAGTACGTGAAGGTGCGCTGCCGTTCCTGTGCTGCTGATTTATTTGGGAAAGGAGCTTCTGATACTGGGCTGATTCACTGTTTGGTTGTCAGGCGAATGATGCGTATCTGCAGATGGCCATAGGAAATGCCCCTTGGCCTATTGGTGTGACCATGGTGGGCATCCATGCCCGTACAGGCAGAGAGAAGATTTTCTCAAAGCACGTGGCCCACGTGCTCAACGATGAAACCCAGAGGAAGTACATTCAGGTGAGAGGTCCAATGCTCTCTCTGGTGTGTTGAATTGTCACTGTGCTTGGTGTCTGCTGTGTGCTGAAGGTCATGACTCTTCTTCCTAGGGATTGAAGAGGCTGATGACCATCTGCCAGAAGCACTTTACTACCGACCCCTCCAAGTGTGTGGAATACAATGCCCTCTGACCTCATGCTGCAGCGATATGTGAATACTGCTTTCTACACATTATTCTTGTCCTGTTTTCCTTGCATGTTCAACAACTGATGCCATTTTTGAACATGCACAGAAATCCGCTTGGATTTTTCTTGCTTGGTGTTTATGAAATGTATATAAACAAGGCCGTTTTTGTTTGTTGCGCCTCAATTTGAGAAAAGTGACTAAATACTTTTCAGTGTTACTGAAAATACTACAATTGTTTGTTCCCTGAAGCCAGGCTGTGTAAGTTTTATTATACAGGACCTAGCAGTCTGATGTGTATATCTGAATGTTACATAATCCACCTACTATGGTAAGAGAGCACACTGAAGGTAAATTAATACCTTTGACAGCTCTTTCCTCACACTGTAGAGAACAGTCTTTTGTTAGTAAGATGGGGAAGCTGTGCAGTAAAATGCTCTGATGGCACCTTGGTCTTGTGTCTCTTCTGTACTGTCCTTGGGGGGGGGGGGGGCTGATGGTCCTGCTTACAGTGCAGGGAGGTTAACTGCAAGATGTTGAAAATTTGTGTGAAGCAACTTAAATACAATGTGAGAAATGGGACCATTTGAACATTTCAGGGAAATCGTGATTCCACTTGAATATCTTTACTGAGGAATATGCATCCCAGTAGACAGAAGTCAGAAACCAGACCTAGAAGTTCACACACTGCTCCACTACCAGGAAGCCCCTGAGGCTGCAGTGTGGAATCTGACTGATTGTTAAGCCCCGGCTGCAGCCCTCATCTGTTGCTCACCGTAGCTGTGTCCCACTTTAATTTATTCATAGAGCGCTGAAGAAAGAGTCAAAGACACACAGTAGAAGTATATAAAGTAACCCAGCTGGCAACTAAGGAGAGGAGAGAAAAAAAATCCAAAATCACAAAGAGGGAGAAAAATAAGCCTCTGGGGTCCAAATGCCAGTGACTGCCCCCCCTCCAGGGGATTCTAGGCAGAAAACAGGCAGTATCTACAGCTAAACAGGAGAGGCTGTACAACAGCAGTTCATGAAGACCAGAGCAACAAGGAATGCTAAATGTAGGAACCTCATCTGAACCACGACATCTCCTGCCTATCATTCCCTCAGCTGCTGGGCTTTGCTTTGATGCAGAGGTGCAGAGTCTGTAACCTGAGCTTCAGTCCCCATCGCAAAAACTGCTCCAGAAACGAAAAAAAAAAATTCTCGCCTTTCTCACAGCACAGTGATCTAAGCGCTTCCAGCTGTTGCGAAGACCAGAGCCAAAGCTTGTCCCCCTTTACTGTTGCTATGGGACTGCTGTTATGGCAACCAGACTTCATTAGAGACGGGAGTTTGATGTGCCGACGCATCCTGACCAATTCACACAGACAAGGCTTCTCCATCTTCATCTCGGCACCCAGCACAATACTAAAACGCCTTTCTCACCGGAGCTCAACTGCAACGTATTGAACTGTTCCGCATTTACCTATGATACCTTTTGAAGCAATCGGTGGTGTCTTAAGACATCTAATGTGGTGGTGGGCTGCAAACACAACAAAATCCCAAAATTTCCTTTCCTAATTGTTCCTAATGAACAAAGGACAGATCGGCCGTTCCAAACAGAGCTGTTATGAATAAATGGGCAACTAGGAAAAGTCATATTGTTTGGGTCAAGAAGCAGCAGTTTCTTACATGGCTACCTGGGAACAGGCTTCCCTCTGCGAACAACGTTTGGAGGAGCGCAGTGTGAAGACATGGCTTTAAAATGAGAAGAGGGGTGGAAAGTGCACAACTGTAACTGAAAACCTGTCATCCGATTTATATCCGCTGAGGGGGAGCCTCCTGTGCATTTTGGGTTCCTCTTGATCAGGGCCTCCCCGGCCGGAAGCAGAGGATCCGTTTTGGCCCTTCTGGGTTGGAGGGCGGTGGCTGTGATGGGAATCATCAGCGACTTCTTGGCTGCTAGAGAGCTAGGCGAGCTGAGTCCAGGCCCCTACGGTGCTCCCCAGGCTCTGTGATCCAAGGTGGCTCCTGGAATGGGACGGGGCAGAGGTGGGGGTTGCTGTTGATTTTGGCAGCTTCTCTGCAACAGCTGCGGTGGTGCTCTCACTGAGGAGCGGAAAGGGGCCGCAGAGGAACGCGCTTCTGGTTCACGCCAGGCTGGAGGGCAGGTGAGGAGGAAAAAGTGACGGGCGGGGGGCAGGGCGAAGAGCAGAGCGGTGCGGCACAGCACAGACAGGGCGGCTGTTGCATGCAAGCATTTTTTTTCTCCCCACGAACGTCCCAAACCTGCTTGGACACAGTCAGTTTGCACTTCCCAAAACCAATCCATCTTCAGAAAAGTAAATGCACTCCTTACATTCGGGTAGTCGGCAACTGTCAGTGAAATGGGTGGAAGCACACAGTCAACAACTGTACTCAGGTAAAAACTCATGTAAAAGTAAAAAGACTGAATTAACGGTTGGTCACTTCTCACTCTGAGGAAATATTACAATCGTGTGAAAAAGTATTTACCCCCTTCCTGCCTATCAGTCACACTCAATGGTTTCATTCCCGATGCTCAGTGTTTAAGGCGCCGTTCCACAAAGATGAAGGAACCCACAAGTTTCTACAGGAACGGGGGGGGAAACAAGGTAACTCCATGCAGACTGACCTGGATTTAAACCCACATCTGAACCGACTGACCAGGTTCTAAGAGGCTGCAGTGCTACTTGTACTTCTGTACTGCGCAGGGTTACCTTTCCTTTTTACCCACTTACCGTAGTTGAGGCTTCTGATGTGTTGAGGCCCTGAATTCAATAGGAAGTGGAGTCCAACCCCCACTACTGGGACTCAGGCTTGAGTCTGTTCTACTTTGTTTCCATGCAATGTACAAGTTATTGGGCTACACTTAGACAAAAGCACCACACTAATGCTGCCAAGAGACAAACAAAAAAAACTTTTGGGTTTGAGACACTATATGATTATCTTTGTTCTGATACAGCTGATAAACACATCTAACAACTTGTTTTACCCATTATAGAAGCAAAATGATCATATAATGGGAAAATGGTGTAGTACTGAACAATAAGCCTGTTAGTACGCAGTAATATTTTCACCAACAGGTTTTAGTGCTTTTTTCCTGGTACAGTACTGTTATATGAGGCCCGAGTGTATGCATATAATCTAGGTTTTATATACATATTTTAAAAATGTCTGGGATTGCTGAGGTCACTATTTTTCTGTTAACAGATTTATCTCAGTTCATTATAATAAAGAATTATGCTTTACTCTTTTAATTTAACATTTTCCTTACTGACTATGCTGGTCAAGTTCCTGATGTTGGAATGTCACACTGACCATCATCTGGAGAGCTGTACTTCAGAAGAGGGCAGAGGGTGGGCCTGAAAAAGTACTCCCGATAAAGATTTCAGACTATAAAACTGCACACTAACCTTAAAATATATTTTTCACCAAATATCAACGCACAACATCTTTTTATAAAACAGCTCTGATACTTGCGGTTACTGAAACAGACTGCCCACATTTAACCCTCTAAATATTAAAGGACGTACCTTTGGACAGTGAGCAGAAGTGATGACGACTGCAGGCACAGGGGATGCTGGGATGGCCTGAGCCTCCAGGGAGCCATGGGCCGTTCTCCTTGGTCCATCAGTGACACAAGACAACGGACACTTTTCCATTTAGAGAACATTCAGCAATAATTTATTTTCATAATCTGAATAACCAGTAGGTATTCGCATCTGGAAAAATCTTTACTGGCTGCCAACAACACGTTTTGAAAATTGTAAAGTTACTATACAAATTCTTAATAGAAAAAAGAATAAATTAACAGTGGATATTTTCCCCCTAAATGTCCACATTTTTTCCTACAACATCCACCTTAGTTGTCAGGTTATGGCTAAACAGAAGAGAACTGAGCAGAAGACGCTATACTGTTTGGTGAAGGTAATGACTATGATTTAACCTAACCTCCTTCATGTTGCACAACTGGTAGTCAAACTATGGACAGCATTATGTAAAACTCTACACCTACACAACAAAGCAGTTATGGGTCATCTGGTGGCACCTCAACAAGGTTGTTACTGTCAAAAAACCTAACACTGCTTAAAACGTTAATCGGTCAATGATTGTTGAAAAACACTGCCTTCCACAGCTGTAAACGTTGTAGTGTTAGTTAACGCTTTCTATTAATAAAATCCTAATTCTCCTACTGGAAATGCATCTTCTTTAGTGAAGACAGTGTGATGGTGAGAAGTCTGAACGTGCAGCTCCAGGAGTCACGCTGGGTACCACACACTCAGCAGCAGCGAGGTGCTCGGGCACCACCGCTGCTCAAACATTGACTTTTCAGGAAACAAACTGATTTTTAGATGTGTGAGGTTAAAATTGGTGAAAGCAAAAATCAAAATGTTGCTGAAAGGATAGATTTTTTTTCCTGAAAGAAAGCACCATTGCAGCTAAGTTCAGCAGCCTGCATACTCACTCCACATCGCTCCTCAAGAACTTCTTTTTGCAAATATTTAAGGGTGCTGAAAGGATTTCCCGAATTCTAGAAAAAGAAAAGTTGCAGGGAATGACATTGGGTGAATATGGAGGTGCTGAATCATCTCACAGGTTGTTGAAGGCAAACGATCAAGTTTTTGACCAAACGTTGATGCTGAACGTTTGCTCCGATTTTTCTGTCATTGAAAATGTGACACGTGACAAACAAATGCAAACAGTCTCGTCTCAAATGTGAAATGCGATGAGCTTCTGTCCGGCCACACGCAATCGGCAAAGCTTCGTTGACCTTCCACCTTGACCTCAAAGTGCAGCACCATCCAGTGATGAACAGGCGTCAAAAGCTCAGTTTCATAGCTGGGTATAGATTTCCAAAGCAATAGACTGCACATTTGTACTGGAAAAAACTCGAGATGAACAAGTACTACCGAGTACTGGAAATGAGAATGTGAGGTGTGCCCTGTGGTTGCCAATCTGCTTCACAGTCTTCATTGTGACTTACATTTAGAGCTATTTTATGAACATATACCCTTGATTCATGGTGATTCTGGGCTACAGCAACACAGCAAAGTATTTACTGCATTTGGAGAGGCGCTGTCTCCTCCTTCCATTACAAGGAAATTCTCTGTAAACTGTTTGCAGAAGAACTTATGGGGCATTAGGGGGCACTGCAGAACCTGCTCAGTCTCTTCTTGGCAAAGGCTCTTCAATCCATGACCGTGTATCACTTGGTCTCATTTATTTTGGACGGACAGGAAAAAGCAAATGTGAGCCCGGAGGCACGGGAAGGAGAGGCAGACAAAAACACTGCAGCGCAATTTTGCACAGCTCGGCTCCTCTCTCTGCCTCTAGAGTTGCACGTTCCGTTTCCACTTAGAGTCTCTGTGTATGTGAACGTGGGCAGAAGACGGCATTCAAGGTGCTTTATAAAAAGAGGAATCCTACTTTTGGTTAAAATATGGCTTTACACATTGTCCTATGCCAAAAACCCAGTCCTGGGAGACCAATCACCAAAACCCAACCGCCCAACGTTCACCAATCGCTTCCACTGACATCCAGAAAAGGCGCTCTTACTTCCACACAAGTACATGCGCTTTCTGAAGCAAACACATGAATCACTGCAAGATTTCCTTCAAAGTCTCCAAGCGGCTAAAGTCACGAGGCGACTTTAATGTCGTGCCCTCTTCATATGAAGTCTTAACGAAACCTGACTTGCTTGACTAGAATCAAAATTTTTAACCATATTAACTATATGTAAATATGGAGAAAAAAACAACTGTTGCGGAAAAAACAGGACAGTGCAACTGTTGAAAGAAATGTGTCTAGGGAAGAAAACCCACATGCGAGGTCTCCACGTTACTCTACGGCATTCCTTAATCATGACATACCTATAAGGAGAAAGCCAAGGTTGTGTAGAGTAAGGCAGAGTGTGCAAGGACAGGAGTGTCGCAGCTCAGGTTCACCTGGGTGACCCTACAGTTTGGGGCCGTAACTGTAAAAGAGCAGTCGGCAGGTAGTGAACATGTTTCTCCGGGAGCCCTGGCTGAAGGCGAACCTATTCTTACTGCTGTTGAAGCACCAATGTGGGCAGCAGGGCAGTGGACTGGTCCTACTGTTGAGGACTGACCAAAGGCTTGAGGTGGGAACCTATAACTCAAAGCACTGAACCGCTCCTCATTACGCTGGAGCAATGCAAAAATACGTTTCTGTAAACTAACAGACAAGCAGCTGAAATCTTTGTCGCTGATAGGGTGTCTTAACTGGCTGTGTAAAGGGTTTGGATACATGCTGCAGAGCTGCCTTTTGTGCTTTCGAAAGGAAGCCATTTTGGAAACAGGACTGAGGCTTACCACAATGGCCTAAGAACTACCCAAAGGGGCTGGACAGGCTGCGGCGGAGAGAATGGCGAGGGCAGCATGTGTGCACGCTGTGCTAAATGAAGGCTGGTGCTTCGTCATTTCAAGGGCTGCTGGGCTCCACCTATCTTTTCTGGTTGGATCTTTGGTTGCGGGACTGCTTTGTGAAGGTGTCTGAGGAATGATCCATAGCAGATAGACTAACTGACAGCCAGCAGACTTGGGTGGGTGGAGGGTGACGACTTCAGGTTCACAACAGCTGAGGTACTTCCTCAAAATTTTGTTCAAACATGATCAAAAGGTGAGAGCCGTCCATCTTCAGCTGATCATATTTTCATTTTACAAATGAAATTGAGACAAATAATAAAAACAAGGTAAAAGTACATTGGTCCAGAACCAGAGGTCGTGGTATGCAGGTTAGTGCTTTTACAGGTCAAATGCCCCCAGTTTCATGTTAACAGGTCCTGAGGCCTTGTAGACACAACAGGTGAGAGGGTTGGGTAGAGGGTTCTGTCTTCAGTGTAGAGACAATAGTGTCTCCATGGAGACAAGGTGAAGTCCAGCAGTTCAGACTGGTGGCTCCGTGAATGTGCTTGCAGCAGCTGCTGTGGGGATGTGGTCTGCTACAGGGTCTGAATGGACAAGCCTCACACACAACCCCGACATATGGGTGGACGTAGTGAGCAAAAAAGTGCTTCCAGCTGAGAGTTCTTTTGGGGGAAAGTCCAGCCCACGGCCCACAGGCCAGCCTGGAGGATGCTTGTGAGGGGCAGGGTGAGTCGATAAACAAAGGTTCAGACCAGAGTGCCCGGCTTGGCCTTTTCTTGTCCATACCACTGGACATCCGACAGTTCAGGGTACAGGGGACTGTCCAGGTAGCAGCTGTCGTTGAAAGAACTGCAAAGAAATGGAAACACTGTCAAAATTCAGCATGTAAAACCCATGCCACTTAGTTGACAAAATAAAGTCCTTACAAATAAAGCAGTATTTATTATAAGCTATTATCAATTAATAACTATTAACAAGATTATCACTCAGTTTTCCCATTCAGAATTCTCCAAATCAGTGGTAGAATTGGAAAATTGTGTCAACTAAAACAAACAAAAAGTCTTGTCACACAAGACTTTTCATCACTTTGCACGAAGAACTTATTTATTCTACCTCTCCATACATTCTCAAATATTGTAACTGTCATTATGCACTACATGCAAACACACCACAGTAATAGTTTAAAAATTAATTCATGCTCGAGTTAAATGGTCACAGGAAGGCCAGAAAGCAGAAAGGAGGGGGTTAATACCACAGGACGTGGGGCGGGGGGGGGCACATGGCTGAGGGCGAACCTGCACTATACCTCTATTCATCAGTACTTTGGTGAGCTGGAGATCGAGAGCGATCCTCCCTGGGAGAGTTTTCGGCAGTGTCTCTAAAGTGAGAGAAGCGGAAAGCACCGTCACGCAGTGGAGGGTTAGTAAAAGCAAAGAAACGAGGTTAACAGGGCAATGTTGTGGTTAAGAGGACAGCGTTTACAAGGTCTCTCACAGCCAAGTTATAGAGGTGCTGAAGATGTCAGAAGTTGTTCTGTATGGCATGTGCCAACATTCAGTGGCCTTGCGCTCTCTGCAATTTCCAACAACTGTCTGGTAAGGAAAGTGCACAGCAGTACAATACCTCAGAGTACCAGAGACTTCTGCAAGGGGTACTACAATGGAGAAAAGTAGCCAAACCATGAAGCTGCAGTTGTGGGTAGGAGCTCACTGGGGCTACATTTGCTTGGCCTACAACCAGTTCTCATATTTAAGTGCTAATATGCCAAGATTAGCCATTATAAGCATCTATACTTGTGTGCAAGTAAGCAGAAGGTACCGCCCTGACTCTGGGGCTGGATGAGGATGATTTCTGTACCCAGAACACTGCTTGGCTGGCTTGGCTACATCCCCACACAGCCAGACAGCACAAGTGCAGCTCTCAGCCTGTCTCCATTGTGTCAGTATACCCACCCTCCAATCCAGGTGCACATTTACAGCGCTGTGAAACCCAAAGGGCTTTTGCCAAGACGACTGGAAATAAAAACACAGCCCTGGGAGATACCTTACACTTGAATGTCACCAGTTGGCTGTGACTCAGGCATTCTTTCCAGAACTGGCTAAACCCTTTATTTGCTCAGCCCTAGACTAACTGTGCTTGAAAAAACCATGGTGACCTTCCCTCCCTCAAAAGACAGGCAGAAAGACTGATGAAGATAGCAGGTGGGTGGTGTTCCTTAGAAGAGTGAGGATAGAGCAAGACCATTACAGGTGATATGGAGAGGGTTGCACGATCGGTGGGCACACTCACCCGCTCTGCCAGCTGAGGATGTGCTGTGGACTGCCAGGTGGAGTGGCGGATGACTCACTGGACAGCGCCACACTCCTCTGGCTGTGTGGTGAGGCAGCTACAGAGACATACATACACACAAGAGTGGAGGATCACACAGGGTTCACGGGGCTGGGGAATCCCAGCAATGTCTGGCAACCGCAGGTCACTATGTCTGTGGTGTGGGGGTCCGGGGATGCCCCACAAATTCCACTCAGAGGTATTCTCTCTCCTACACGCCCCAGGCTATGGCTGTTCTCCCCACCAGAACGCAGGAAGCCCCTTTTGGGAGAAGCCAGTAACCTAGGCAACCTCCGTAGCTGCAAGCAGCTCTGAAGACTCATAGCCAGCAGAAGCCATGCATTATTTAAACAACAAAAAACTCTACAGACGCACCGGCTTAAAATATTCATATTTAAACCCTTCTGAACGAAGCCTCGTGTGTTTTCTTTTCCTTTGATTAAACATTTACTGCTGCTGTCCGCTAAAGTTTCTCCCCCATTTGGGCACACTGTTTAAAACTGCCGCCACAAAGACAGGATACAGAAGAACCAAATTAACCCACAAGACAGCTTTTGTTATCCAGAGCATGAGATGAAGAACAGAGCTCTCCAAACAGATGCGAGCGCAACAGAAGTGTAAGCCATTAACGGAATCATCATCATTATACAACTGAAACTCTTCCTTGAGCAAGAGTCCCCGTTACTGTTACTCGTTTTTGACAAAACATTTTCCTACATTGCCACTGTTTTACTGCTGCCACATGAGACTTCGTCCACGGTTTACTCCGAGCATCTCCTCGCCCTAAGAATTTGTTTCCTTCCTGTCTACCAGACCACCCTGATCGCAGGACCCCGCACACTCCGCGTAGACAAAGCTGCGCTCATCAAAACACAGCTCAGCTTGAACCACTCTGTTCATACCGGGAGCCTTGGACACTCACCTGGTGAGCCCTTGGCGATCGTGCCCATCCTACTACTGGGCCGGCTGTGGCCCCGGGACCCTTGCTGTGTACCATATTCCGAGGTGCTGGAGCCAATATGGGAATGGCGACTGTGCTCCTTGAAGGAGCCCGATGAGCGCTGGTACCAGCAGCGCAGCTCATCTGACACAACAGTCCTGGCCCCGCTGTCGCGGCCCAAGGAGGGAGTCCGTACAATCTGTGAGCGAGATGGAGTGAGGCGCCCCCCATTACTGCTCCCCTCCGCCCCATCCTCTCCACTCTGCCAGCTCTCCTTGTACAGGCCACCTGCAGTGTAAGAGTTTGAGGTCTTGAACTGTGCCTTGACGCTGTAGTGTCCCTCCTGGTCACTTTCCAGGCTGCGGACCACCACGGGCGTGGGGCTACCCTCGACATACAGTGGGTACTCCTTAATGCGGTACTGTGACGATGGTTGGCTCTGGCTGTGGAGGTAGACGCCGTGGTGGCTCCCAGTACCAGTGCCACCATTCTTTGCCGCCAGATTGGGCATGCTGCCGGAGCTGGAGGAACCCAGGTGACCTGCGGACTTGTGACGCTGCCGCTGCCGGGCCTTGGAGGGCGAGTCCTCACCAAGCGTGGAGTAGTTGGAACTCCCAGCAGCTGGGTAGTAGTGTTCGGAGCTGGAGTGGCTGGTGCAGGAAGAGCAGTCGTCCAGCGGGTCCGAGCCGTTGCTGCTACGCGTGCCCAGCAAGCAGAAGTCTGGGCTGCCTGTCTCAGGCTCTGAGCTTAGCAGCTTGCCCTGAGACTCGAGGCTAGAGCTGCGGTTCCTGAAGTGCTGAGCTAAGCTGTGTAGCCTTGTGGGGCTGAGGTCCACTGACCTGGGGGATTTAAAACCAGGATCAGCTGCTTAAATGAACAGAGTGGTGACAAAACTGTATTTAATAATGATAATAAAAAGGCCTCTCTAACCGCTGCCCATCATTCAGTGATTCATAATCTTTGTTTCTTCTGAGACTTCTAGAGTAGCACATTTAAACAACCAAAAATGCAGTGTCCTGTGAGCACATGCAGAATAGGGTTGCAGGTTATGTACGTAGACAGGCAGTTCACGTTCTCTGACCTGGTGGAGTGGACATAGTGCGGGGCACGGGTCCTTAGGTCAGGCGTGGAGGGCATGCTGGACTGGGAGCTCCAGTGGTTCGGGGCTCTGATGGGGCTGCTCTGCAGCGAGCCACTCCCTCCAGCCTCTGCACAGCTGCCTGAGCTGGGGAAACGCCTGTGAGTGCTGCAAGAGTGAGGACACCCCATCAGGAACAGCACAACTGACAATACCTAAACGCTGTTTACTGTGTTACACACTCTGTTTGTTCTATTGGTGCCCAAGTTAACTATAATTTCTGCCCCAAACAACAACAACCAAACAAATTATCACTGAGCGTCCAACTAGATGTCTTTGCCAGGATCTCTGTCTGAGAGAGAGAGCGTCAGCTGACTGTCAACTGGCAAGCTGCTTTTTACTTCCAGTCAGAATTTGTTTCTTTTTTTTCAGGGAAATTTGAGATTTTTTTGAACAGTTCATGAACCACCTCAGTGGACCCACCTGGAGTGGCTGTGGGAGGAACGTTTCTTGGCACGCTCATAGGGCTCATCCAGTGAAGACTCACTCCACATCTTGGGCTTGATGGGCGATTTGTCGTAGTCGCTGCGCTGGTAGTGCAAGTGGCGTAGACCTTCCAGGGACTGTGGGGGTGGAGGCCGGCTGTGAGATGGTGGCCGAGGGGGCAAGCCTTTGTGGGGGGAAGCAGTTGGGGAGAAGGTGCCTAGTACCTGAGCATCGTCTGAGGGCAGAAAAAGAACACACAGGCAGCAGGTCTTAGGAAGGCATCACTGATCTTTCCAAAATATGCTGCTTAGTTTAAACTGTAGAGAAAACTAAGTAATGCTGTTACTGAATTCTTAGCACTGACAACTTCATAAAATTTATAAAATGGCAAAAGACTGTGTACACCAAAGTCACCAAAGTAATCAGTTTAATTTTTGTTTAAATTTTGCATTACTTCAACACTGCAACTTCTACAGACATATTACAGCCTAATTACACGCACACACACAGTTTGGTCAAAAGTATGTGGACCCCCCTTCTAATGACTGAGTTGAGCTGTTTCAGCCACACACAAGCATGTTCTATACAATTGTGTGCTTCCACCCCATGCACAAAGCGAGCGCCATAAACACACAGTTTGCCTAGGTTGGTGTGGAAGAACTTGAGTGGCTGCACAGAGCCCTGACCTCAACCCCACTGAACACCTTTGGGATGAACCGAAACGCTGACTGCAAACCGTGCCTTCTCATCAGTATCTGACCTCACTGATGTTCTCAAGGCTGAATGATCACAAATTTCCACAGCCTCCATATACTTTTGGCCATGTAGTGTATTTGCACATGCAAACTGTATGGCACAGAATATGCATATAGTGATGCTGGTGATGAGTTCATGTTCAGGAAACATTATGTATTCACTCCTATTTCAACAGCACAGGTAAAAAATTTAAAATAAGCAAGAAGAGCGCTGACAACGTACCATCATCGAGAACAATTGCATCTGACAGTGAGCTGTCTTCAGATCCAATGTTGGCCTCTGTGGAACAACACAAGGTTGAGAGGTAAGACTGTGTCACAACCAGCCAAATGAATTGGTATGAAAGCAGAACCATTCCAGAACCTCATTCCTCCCTGCTTCTGTTTCAGAGCTATAGCTTGTGAAACTTGATCTCACCAGTCAGCACATAACCACCAGTAAACCACAACATCACCGTAAAAGGCAATTCCTGCTTGGCATTATTTTTACGTCTCAATCTCCGACCTGATTATCTACTGCTGTCTGAGCATGAATGGGAAAATGTTTTCCTGTTTTTTTTAATCAATCAGTTAACCAAAGAGGAACCTGGAACACAACATCAAAAGTGACAAATTGGATTAGTAAAAAAATGATGCAATTTCAAATATCTTACTTTTGCAAAGTCAAAAGCAAACGTGCCCTGTCAGTCGGTGGCATTTGACTTTCCTCTGATTATTGCTCTGAACTGAAAAAGCAGGTAGGCAATTACAGTGTCCTTTACATTTCCTCAAAGCGTGATGGCATTTTAGTGGGGGGTGATATATGCTTTAAATGTAGACTATTGAGTCCATTTTTTTCACAACACATTATTAACATTTACATTTTTATTTAGCACTGACACTATCATACACAAAATGTTTAGTTACTTGCAATTATGTACTCATTCATACAGCAGAGTAATTTTTACTGGAGTAACGTAGGATAAGTACTTTGCTCAAGGGCACAGTGTCAGGAGGTGGGAGTCAAACTTGCTACCCTGAATCTGGATTCAGAGGCTTTAACCACTACTATGTTTTTACTCCAGTTTGTCTAAAGATTGGAAACCATTTAGTGTGATGTACAACAACAGGGGAAATCCAGAAGGGGGCAAATATATATATATATATATATATATATATATATATATATATTTTTTACAACAGTGTCTGCCTGTTTTCCACTGCCTTCAAGACTCACCCTCAATGATGAGTGAGGCCCTCTGCGTTGGCTTCTTGCCAGACCGGATACGATACTCATTGATGCCATTCTCAATGTCCTGCAGCTTCTTCAGGGCATTCAGATACGATGTTTTTCTCTGCTTCTTTAACTTCTTGCTGCTGACGTGTGGGTCTCCGGCCAGCCGCCTTGCTGCCTCTGTGATTTGGGACTGGATGGCAAACTCTCGCTCCAAACGTTCCAGCTCCTCCTCCTGCAAGGGCCCCAATTTTCAATAAGCTACACTTCCTAAGACATCCAACCAGTCTCCAACCCAAACATCCCAGTATACTCTTTTTCTTGGTTAGAGCATCCTTTTATCCAAACTCATTTAATATTGTACCAATTTTTACCACTGGTACAGAGAACCTTCTCAAGAGTACAACAGCAGGACCACTTCACTACTTTGTCCTTCTTGTTCAAGGTTCCCACTGGGTATTTTTACTGTGCTACTAATATTACCATTAAGTACTGCCATCAGAATAAACTGACCATGTTCTCAATATTTCTACCCACTAACTTTAACCTGTGACACCACGACGGGATTTTGAGCTAAAAATGCACATCAGGCAAGGTTGCGTTTCCTCAGGAGGCACGAGAGCAATGAAAACAATTTCTGTGGAGTGCAGGACTCAGCTTTTCTCAGACTCCACAGCAAAAGGCCACAATTTTAAGGCACAGGCCCAGAAAAACAACAAAAATGGTCAAGAAACAACAAGAGAATTCCCTCAACGGTTCCCAGTTGGATGTGGGGGCGGTAATACGCTCATTACAGACACATTAAGGACCTTACACAAGCGGGATTGCTGAAAAAATCCATTTTAAAGTATGTCCAAAGAAAACAATGGTTTTGATAGGACACAGCAGTTGGAGAAAGTTTGCCCTTGAATGTTTTTTAAAAAAAAAAAAAAAACGAAAAAAAAAAGACTTTTTTTTTTTTTTGATTTTGTAATATCACTCCTCTGGCTTTGTGTCAATGCACACAATGCTGCTGTCACCACTTCCTCTGACTAACCAGAGCTTCTTCTATGACAAAGAATGTAATTATGGAAAGTCTGAATTGGACAAAGATGATGGGTTCGGATCAGAATGAACAGGCTGCAGCTGTTTCTGATACTTCAGCTTGACCTTGTGCTATGTGTCCATAGGGGGAGTCCTACCCCCAAGGATGACTCCACTTCCGAAGAACATCACAGGGGCATTAACACAAAGAATCCTCACCTCTCCCTTGGGCAGAATCTTCTGCTCATCTAGTTTGAAGGCTGTGCCGATCTTGCGGCGAACTGTGGGAGGCTCCTCCCCAGGGTCCAGTGGGTACTCCTTGGGCAACTTTCCTGTCAGCTCCTAGCAACAGATGCTCAGTAATGTCATTCAAAGGCTAACTTCACTTGTTGTCGTCGTCCAACATAATAAATTCCAAGGTATATTTACCATACTGCAGGAGCGCAAAAAAATGTTTCAATTACCATAAGAGTTTGGTGGCATTTTGCTGTATTGAGCTGATGGACCAAGCAATTACGGTGGCAACTACAGCAAGCGGTGCCCTCTCTGTCCTGACCCTTACCGCCTCTCGGATGCAGATGCTCTTGAGCTCCTCTAGCCGCTGCCTCAGTGTCTCTTCCAGCGCTTCCTGCCTGGCTTTGAGGGCTGCCAGCATATCCTTTTTAGCTGTCTGGGAGCTGTCCGACTCCTGGGAGCCTGTGGAGATTCACGCTGTTAATGTGGGGAGTAATGTACAAGGTGAAGTTAGGGCTTTTTGGCAATCCTTTCTAAGAACAATGAAAGCAAACATTACTACGAGTGACCCTTATCTCAGCTGACTCATCGCACCCTCCAACACTAGCCTTTGGAAGGAAAACGCCATCTTTGTCACGTTTGATATGGAATGAGAAGGAGAGAATGTTTCTTGCCATGTGCCAGGATCTAAGGAAACTTCCTCACAGTCTTGCATTTGTTGGGAAGAGAACACAATGCAGGATTGTTTGTACCTGTGGGCCCCTGCCAGGATGTTTATGAGGAAGAGAGTCAAGGAGTTGGAGAATCAAGGAGTTGATAAGCTCACTTAGGCTACTCTGCGTGTAGATGAGCATGTTTTTCCAACGTTCATCTCTGTATTTGGTTGAGGGCTGTGATCCTCTAACCTCAGGCTTTTTAAGACCCTTTTGCGAGAGAAAGCTGCAGACTTTGCCTTTTGTTTCGCAACAAATCTACCTCACTGTAATCTCTAAAGCACCCTAGGTTTAAATGCACCATAACTAGCACCAAACCAGTGGCAAGATTATGTGACATAAGTTACATGGAATCAGAAAAAGGTGTCCCTTGTACACTCCAAACAGACAGAACTCTACATACCAGTGGTAAGAGAACTCCAAAAGAGGAAGGTTGATGTGACACACTATCAACAGGAAGCCTGGGTTAAAACACAGTGGGGAGGTGCAGACGCGGAGCTGTCAATACATGGAAAACAAGATCCATGACTAACAGGATATCCACCATAACAGTCCCGGCTGTACCCAGCGGATCACACGACACTGTTGCTTCCTGACAAGCAATCATTAGCAATGTGCAAAATTGACAGAGCACTCATTAATGCCTACAAACCCTGTCTGGGTAGAAAATAACCTGACTGTTTTACACACACAGTACCCGAGAGTCCTTCTGTTTCCACCAATAGATCTCTGTGTAGTACAAAACTGGCAGGGCTGGCCTGAATGTTTTTGTTTGGTGTTATTACAGTGGAAATTGACCTCCGCCCTCCTGGCCCCCACCCAAGCCTGTGGTGCAGGGAGGGTGTCTGACCTGAGTAAAAGCTAAGGAGGGCTGAACAGAACAATTTCAGGGAACCATGTGTTGTGGTATGTATGCTGGTGACCGGTGTTTGCTCCTGACCGAGTGTGCGGTGATGTCATGCCGGTATCTGCAATGCCTTCCTGTTGTTCAGGCCCAGTTGCCGCATTCATACCATCTGAGTAAATATGCTCTTCTTAGCCAAGGCAACCACAGAAACATGAAGACGCAGGTGACAGAAACAACACAACACTACAGATCCACTGGCAGCAAACATCAGTTACGTCCAACCTGCAGAGAATTCGTCAATGGATCTGATGACCTAAAGGGCGTGGAATTATTTTTAGCAGACCATCTGGTTGTATATAAAAAACAATTGTATATAAATTTCTAAATTTTCAAGCCCATACTTAAAAAGTTACTCTTTCAAAAGTTTAGGAGAAGGCTGTCCTACTCGGTGTGAAGGACCAGGTGCCAAGCTGTGCTCAAGCTGCTCCAAGTGTCACAGACATCCCCACACCCTCTACTCTGTCTTTTTTGGGTGCAGAAGGTGCTCTACCGTGGTTATGTTGAGGGGGCAGTTTACATCAGCGCGTTCGTGACTCAAGGACAGTGGAGCCATCATTATGACAGCACGAGACACATTATTAAAGAAAGCTGCAGAGTTAAAATACCGCTTATGAGGATTTACACAAGCGTCCACAAATCATTTTCCGCAATGTTTTATTTCGGTTCAGCCACACTCTCCCTTCTTGAATGGAATTAGCACTGTCGACAGCAACTATAATATAACTGAAGAAACAGCTGACACTTTCACTCTGTGGCTTTTTCTTCTGGAAATAATTGACACTAAATATGTGGTAGCAAATACCCACCAGTATCAGAAAGTGACTTTACAGGTTTACATGTAAACGTTTCTTTTTAAGTGGAGCAAAGGCTCAAACTTCAAGACCACTTTAGAAAAATATAAAACCTGATTTTTATTTATTTATTTATTTATTTTTAAACAGAAATATTTACCCCTACATGTCCAAAAGAGAAGCAGAACATTTATGTAACCTACTGCCATTCAGATACTGGGCCAGAGTTAATAGACGACGCGTACGTGGCACTGAAACGCGACACTGCAATCCACAGTGGGCCTGCAGAACCCCAAATAAACACAACTGGACCATATTATGCATTAAGCTGTCAAGTCGAGCTGATAGATGCACCATCCTCCACGGGGGCATCACCCCAGATGACCTACAAATGACTACATCACTGGGAGCTAAAACCACTTCTCTCCTTGCAGGACTGCCTCATAACCCTGACGTTTAATTATTATTATTTATTGATTAAGAACAAATGAGCACTTCAATACTAGGGCAAAACAACACAAAAACAGAACTGGCAACAGAGAAATTGTGCTTACAGTATATTAGCACATATAAAGCAAGAGCAGGGCATTGTTATTCAAGGTGATTCAAAAAGAATCAAACAATTCCATAAATGTATTATTCAGCAACATATGAACATGTAGGGTCAACTTTTAAGTGCCAAAACCTAGGGGGAAAAATGAGTAATTTGGTGGATATACATTTTCATATGACAATTCGGTAATGAGTAACAGGTTTATAAAACTGTTCAATTCTTTCCAATTCACCCTGTATTTCAAAGAGGTGTTCTAATAACACTGCTGAAGAAGACTGCAAAAATTTTGGCATAGATAATCAAAAACATGCCTTGCTACAGCCAACATTATCTCCTACTCTGTGAAAATCTGCACTCAAGAAAAGTCATTGTGAAGTCCAGCAAAGCAAATGCAAGGAGATAGGAAAGGCAATGTGCTCTGGTTTTTAAAGGAATACCTCGGTTCCACAGTGTTACCAGAGGAAACCCTGTGGAGAATCATGTAAAAATATTTTGCTCCTGGACATTTATAGGGGTTGAGGGACAGAACACAGTACTATACCTGACATTTGTGCACCAGGCAGTAAAGAATGATATATCTGGAGGTCTGACTGGCTATAGCTCTCTCTGAAAGCTTGGGTGGGAGATACACACCTGAAGACAGGAGGCTTCCGCTGCTGCCACTGATGATCTTGCCCTTACTGCCCATGTTGGCCAACTTGGAGGTCTTCAGAGTCCCGGTCTCTGTCAGATCAATTGCGATCTCGCTCAGGCTTCGTGCTGCATGGATTTTTGACTGCAAGTACAGGAAACAATTTTAAAAATTCTTAAAATACAATCAAGCTGTTGCCCATACTTCAGGTCCTGTGATTGCAGAAACAGTTCTTCTCTTGAAGAATTCCCACTTGCACTAGTGCGACTATGTCATCATGGATGTTTCCACCCTTCAAATAAGACATTTAATACAGAGGCTCAGTGGAACAGCCACAAGTGTTTCTGTGTGCCTGTGCGTGCGGTATTTGTCTATGACACTGTCCGTGTTTTTTTTTTTTTTTTGCAAATGTGCTTCTAGATGTGTGTGGGCCCATGAGTTGAGCTCCATCATTGGAGGGTGTGTGTCTGCTCCTAAAGCCGCAGTCTGGGGTTAGACCCGTGCCCCTCTCCCATCACCAGCCAAACTCCCGCCCCGGTGTGCCAGAGCAGACCGCCACTAAGCCACCGGGATTGGGGCAGTTCTTCCAGCAGGAGTGTTAAACTCATTCCCTCTGTGGTCGCACTTCTCTATTTCATCCCGTCCTAACCACATGATAACAGCCTTTCCAGGAGGCCTAGGCCCCAGACCTCTCTCATTTCAAAGTCATTTCAGAGGTGACAGAGAGGTATTCTCTCCCATTGCATGCCCTCACCTTGCTTTGCTTTCTGTCCAGGTAGAATTGGTGCTGGCTGATGGCCATAGCCCAGATGGACTTGATCAGAGCTGGGCAGGCATACCAGGTGTGCACGGCGATGCCGCTGTGGCCAAATGTCCTTCGGGTCACCGACGCCCTGCAGTGGGATGGAACACCAGGCCACTTTATATTCACTGTTTACAGCATCCCTGTTTATCCCAGAGGAAACATGCACATTTATACACGTTATATACACTGTTTACAACCACAGTGGCACAGTTCATTGGCAAAGTTATGCAGAGAGACCACCACACACATTGTTTGCCACAATGTGGTGATGGAAATGTCTTCATCTGACTTGTAAGCTGTCCTATAAACCAGCAGGGGAAATGATCCTGGTCTGTGCATAAAGCCACTGAATGAAACAAAAAGAGAAACAAAAAGAGAAACAAAGCCCACTGTGAGGTAAAATGCAAGGTTGTCAGGGACCACCGCATCAATCTAAGCTGTTATAAAGCCATTTTTCTCCCTTGGTCAACTTGGCGGGAATGGTTTCTGTTTGGGAGACAGAAAACAAATGCATTGTTCCCAAAGGGAACAGCTGTGAACTGCAGTACATCGGCGGTGATGCTTCCCCTCTGATTTCAAGCGACAGCTTATTTGCTGGAACACTGAAAGGGAGCGTGGGTGTTTTTGAAGGCTGGATTAAATCTGAGCGGTGTAGTCCCGTCTAAGTCCCACAGCCTCGTGACACCAAACCTCTCCCTGGAATCTGCTGGAAAGCAAGGGGGAAGACGCAGGAATGAGGTGTTACACAAGAGCCTGGAACCCAGAACGGCAGGCTGAGGAAACCCTTTGAGCAGGCAGAAGGCGGCAAGAGTGTGGCCCCAGATCAGCTCGCATGGCTCCACGCACACCTCAAAGCACAGTGCACCACACAGCTCCTTCCAGAGCTCCACACACAGATTCAGCTCTCCCCATTGGTCAGTCAGGAAAACAAAGAGGTAAAGCGGTAGCCAGGCAGCAACATCCAGGAACACACCGCTAAGTTTTACACTGGGGTATCAGCCCATTCTCAGAATGGGAAATGTTAAGCGAAACGGCAAAACCATAAACAGATGCCAAATACTACAGCAGTTCCAGGTACACCTCTACACATTTTAGATTTTAAACACATTACAGCTATATAAAGGCAAGCACATGCCAATAAACTCATGAATGAATTCAATAAAATGTGAAAAATATTATTTAAGAAGACATTGAAAAATTATTCACCACAAAACAATGAATTATAGATGAGGACAGTGGGCATGGATAGTTTGGAAAAAAGAAATTAAAGGACAGTAAACACATAAATTGACAGAATGACTATTGAACAAAGTAGTTAGGTATAATATAAATTTACCTTCGTGGGTCATGAACTTCCACAGAAAACTTCTTCTCTCTGAAGTAGAGGTTTTCCAGCTGCCTCCACTGGAAGACCTGTGGAGCAGGAGAGACATGTGAGCTGAAATGTCTCCTCCATGGACAAGGCACTACATCCTTTGCGGCGCGAACAGCTGTGTCATGAGGGCACTGACCCTGATGGCATCCAGAGAAGGAAGCAGTCCAAGCACTTGCCAGTTGACTCTGAAGATAGGAAGCACTCTCTTTCACGGCAAAAAAGGCTTAGCTTTACGTTTTTCCCCCAGTGGTTCCACTTTAAAACCTCTTGCTGTGCCAGTAAAAGTTCTCTCCCTCACTGTCGCCCCTTTCTGTGTCTGTCTCAGAGCGGGAGCGTGTGTGTATGAGAGCGAGTGGACGAGTGAGAGAGAGAGAGAGAGAGAGAGAGAGAGAGAGAGGCTGCGGCACTGAGCAGAAGGCGTTGTGGCTGTACCCCGCCAGACCCCTCCCACCTCCTAGGGGAACAACACTTCCTCCTATGAGATGGGTGACGGGGAAAGTTCAGCAGAATTTAGTCAGCGTGCCTAGACCAGGTCAGGCCAGCAGGTTGTTCAGAGGGCTGAGCACTGTTCCCAGAACTCGTAAAAAGTAAGCGTTTTCCTCAGATGACATTGGAGAAAACAACTTTAGCCACCTTATAAACATAACACACACAGTGAATAAAGCCTGCTGTCCACCATGTCGAGTTCCAAAGAGCACAAAAGACCCCTGAGCTCAGAATAGACAACTATTTCTAAACCAGAAACTTCAATCATAAACATTAATGCAATTAATTCTGAATTTCCAACCATATATTAAAATTACTTTAGGCCATTTAAAGCAAAACTGAATTTGAAATACTGGGAAAGTAAATCCAAATACTTTTTATAGTCTGGGGGGGGGGGGGGACGACAGGGATGATGCAGTGAAAAGAGTTTTGCAATAAAGAAAATTCAAACTGTATTAACTTTAGGGGAAGGAAAGCCAGCTAACATCCTGGAACGCAGAAGTTAGATGTGAAATAAAGAAATGCAGCCTTGGCTAAGGTGCAGAAATGCTTGCCTTAAGTTTTTCCATGCCAACATTATGCAGTTTATTATTATTAATGTTAACCGCCACCCAGTGTCCAAGCTCAGTAATTATTTGTTGGTGTTTTTCCGATGCAGACGGAGCACGGATGTGACACAGATCCGAGTTGTACATATGTACTTGTAGTCTAGCCGGAGCTGGACAGCAAGTCTCCAAACAATGACCCCTGGTACAATGGGGCACAGCGATGACATGGGAGTGACACAGGTCTGAGTTCGTAGACATAAGGCTGAGCTGTTGACTGCCTTTGCGACCTCACCTAGTTCAGCAAAACCGATGACCTCACAGAGCGCCAGAGATGACAAGCGATGAGCCAGTTAACCAAAAACTTTGAGTAACGGAGAGGGGAAGACTGACCTTAAAGTAGACACACACACACACACACACACACACACACACACACACAGCTCTGGAGTATAAAGGCTACCAGGTGTTCATATGTGAACATTACTACAACCCAGGTTCTGGCCAAGTTCTCAATAGCAATTAATTCAGATGGACAAAAACAAACTGCTTCCCACTGCCAGGACAAGTAATATCAGTGTGCCATTGAGTGAAGTTTATGAAGCTGGTGGAGAGCTGCTCATTTGGTGCCCACCATTGCGTGCAAGGCATGCTTTGATCTTCAGCTACATTCGGCTGGGCTCTTGAAGTAAATGGGGCGTGGGCCAGCGAGGCGTGCCAACAAGCAGCCATGCAGCATACATGAGGAGGGCTGTGGGCACTGCAAACTGCCAGTACTCCTAGTTCAGTCGCTCCGCTGACTGAATTCACGTCCGCACGTTTTGTCAACAACCCTGCATTATCACAATGTTGCTGTGAACAGTGCTGTTTCTAGAATCCAACACAATGCAAAACTGTAGCCTCACACATTATAAAATCAAAACGTTGAACACAGACCACATAACCGGTAAAGGACTATTTTTGAACATACCTCTCGTGAATTTAAGTTGTTTTATTTAATACTCTGAGGTTGTCAAATCCAATTCAGCATTCTCCACTATTCAGATCCTTTCCATATGGTCTTCAATACAATTTGCCATATCAAATGCAAAGCCACATCATTGAGATTTTTCTGTATCCAAATCTGTTCCATGTGGGAGGTGGAAGAAACCTTGAAATCTGCATTTAATAGGTGTGTCTGTATACCCCCCCCCATGCAACCATCAAAACTGATCCTCTGGTAGTTAGTATTGCATTCAAACAACTGAGTTCATTTTGCAGCAAAATATCAGTGAATAGATGAGGAAAGGCCTCATAAAAATCTGAATGTCGTGCTGACAACAAAATGTGTACAACCTTCCATCTTTGCATACAGAAGAAGGTTAGGACCTACCAAAACTTCTTCAACTCACATTCATGTTTAATGAGAGAAACTAAGACTTACAAGGGCATTACTCCTTTGTGCACTGTTTGACATAACATGCTTTTTAGTGCAGGAAATGCTTGTTTTTAGAAACCATTAATAACTGGGTGAAAAAAAAGGAGCTGTCAAGTGACAGAGACAAAGTACAACAGCGTGAGCACTCAAGAAAGCCCTTGCAGCAGAAGGTCAGACAGGGAGGGGAGGGTTAGGGTAAGAAGTATTATTCATCATTGTGAGATATTAATAGAGGCAGCCAGCAACGTGTACTCGTCATTGTTTCATCCAGGGTATAGCTGTCCGTGCCGATGCCCCCGCCCCTGTCCTCCCCGCCCTTCCTGAAAGGGATTCCAGCTGGAGCTGGCCACATTCTCCCATCCACCCCCCAGCTTCTCAACATGCCCATCAAGCATACACACCACCGCAAACACGTTGGAGCCATTCCCTTGCAAGGAAGATGTTCTAACGTCTCCAGTATTTTCCCCTCACCTCGTCCGAGACCCACAACCTTTCTGTGGGACCCGCCGAGTTTCCTCAGAGACGTCGGTCGATGTTGTTTGACGCTGTGGCATGTTCATTACGGACGCCTGTACTTTGCAGCCTGGCATTCCCGCAAGCTCCAAAAAGTCGGCCAACAGACCTCTTAAAACTACAGCAGCCTACCAAGCAAATGTTCTCATTTGGGGTTTTTCCACATTTTGCGCACAACCAAAGCTACAAAAGTGGGCAACATCAATTTCTATAGGTGGCCAACATACCAGAATAAACCTAACCAAACACCTAAATACTGGGTTCAAAAGCAACTCACAATCCTTCAAACATCACATTTATGTAAAATAATGAAACTGCTGGGATTTTGCTAATGACTGCATAACTGGCTGCACATAAATGACTGACATGTGCTGCAGAATACCCTGGGGAAACTTAATTTTGCCATTAACAGTAAAGAGGAAAATCTGAATTTGAAATGGAATAACAGAAACATGTTGCAATACGAGTTGGACAAAACCAGAAAAACCATGTGTAATTCTTCTATTGTACTGTTAATGAAAACAGTATATTAATAAATACCAGAAAGGAAATACTTATTTAAAACATTTCTTTAGAAAAAGGTACTTAGTAGTAGTTTCTCCAGAAGAAACGCCAAAAACACAAGATGATAAAATTCAGGTAATATATTTAACATAGACTTGAAAACTATCGCGGAACCTATGATTATAAAGCTGCTCTCCTGTAATGATAGGATTAGAAAACTGACATTTATTTCCTTTTAAAACAACCATTTCATTGTAAGACACCATCCTAAACTTTGGCAGAAACCACTTCCAGAAGTTTAGCAGGAGGGACCTCAAATGTGATGTTTTCTGCTATGGTAACATTTGTATATTCCCCATTGGCAATGATCATTAACTACAACTTGACACGAGAGTGCTGGAGGAAGAAAGTCAAACAGGGGCGGTGGAGGACAAATGATGGAGCTCTCTCCACTTTTTGAGCCTCACCTCCATCAGCCCTCTTGAATTCCCAACACATGGAGCAGCACGGATTTAACTCTTCCTATAGTTAAATCCCTTGCCCTTTGACTTCTCATTTCACTGACCTTCATGCCTGTGCAAAAGGCCACAAAATGACCCAACAACTAAATGGTACCAGCTCACCTCTTCTGACAGAAAGAGGGCTGAGGTCGGCTACCGGCTAAATTTAAACGAAGTGCATCCAAAAAGGGAACTACAAAGAATTCTTAACTGCTGGACACAATATCTTTAGCCAACTGTCATTAAATAACAGATCCAGCTAAATATTCCACTTCCCTCTGGCTTCTGGTGACGCAACACAATTGCCTCAAACCTCACAACCACAGAAGAGTGGAGCCCACCGCAATGGCAGCAATAAAACAGCGGTGAGACAGGCACCAAACAGAAACGCCCATATTAGCTAATCTATGTAAAAATTATTTGAACACAAAACATGTCTCATGCATATCCTTCCCTTACTTTTCTTTTGGGTCTTCACAACACAAACATCCAATTTAAACTTCTGCAGTTTTTTTAGAACCTTAATAAATAGATTGGAGTGAAATTACTCCATACGCACAACGTTTTGTGTGAATATAATCCAGATGAAACAGAAACACATCTATATTCAATAGGTTGTTGCAAAATGAAAATTAACTCAAATCTGGCCCTTGTCTCCTAGTAAAGACATCACAGCGGTCTAGGGCTCACTCTCCGAGCCAGGAAAACAGATATTATGCAGCACCTCTCAGGAGATTGTGGCACCATGGTTGTGAGAGGCAACGATAAAGATAACTCGCATAGGCCAGAGAGGGATCATGACCCCACTAAAATCCACAACGGGACAATATATTCTTCTGCGTCCTAGTATCTTGCAGGCCTACTGAAACACGTGTCCCAGTTCCAGAAACATCCAGCAACCATGTGATTGGTGCTCTTCTGCTCTCATTTAGAGCTCCCATTCACCGGTCCCTCAGATCTCCTGCACTCCGATTCACCCTGAACGAGTGGTCAGAAGTCACCCTCTATGTGGGCGGCCTTCCTCACTTACTGTAATCCTGCATTGCACAAAGGCATTAAAGATGTCACACCTCTTTTTTTACCAGCACTATTTCAGTCCATTCATTCCATTAGCCTTTGTACAACCCCCTTTTCCTTGCTTGGTCTACACTGTTTGGACATCTGCCAGTGAAGGTCACTGCAGTCAGCTTCTTCAGGGTGCCTCACATTATCGAGGTTGTATATTAGACACCTGTTTGAGTCTTACAAGATGAAAGTGCTTATTGACATCTACCTTATTGACAAGCCCATCTACCTGAAGGACTGCCATATCTTGTATCTTCTATAGCCAATTTAGGGACATCATTCTTTAAATTAAAAAAAAGAGGTGGTCTACACTGTATCCAGGCATTGACCATGTACAGTAAGTACCACCATGATGCAAGGACAGATTAGCATCTGCTTTGGCAAACTAATACCACTGCCCGAAACAGAGTGAAACCATTACAGTTATAGTGCGAGAACCTCCAATTTTATTATAATAGTGATTGTAAAGAAAACAAGAGTGTGGTAGTTCAGCTGTTGATATTTAAAAGAACTGCTTCCAACCCACAAAGAAAACGTTGCCTTTTTTTCTTCACAAACACAGGCTGTGAACAACTCAACCCACCCAGACCAGAAAGAGACTTGGATCTCAGCATGGGCAAAATCAGAAGTTGCCCGAGGCCTCTGGAAGTAAACATCAAGGTCAAATGCCGTGAAAAAATGGCAACTGAGCAGTGTGGCGGCATTAGTATTGCAGAAACGTGCTGCGCGGCAGATGATTGAAGATCCTTTCTGCTCTTGGGATCGATTAGAACCTGACAAGACCGCTACACCCTTTTAAATGATGAAGAGCACTTCTTCATTGTCATGCTGTCCTAAAATCTGCCCCACTGTCTGTGTTGGTTTTTCCAGTTTTATCCGATAAGTCACATGCTGCCTTTTAACAATAAGTGCCGCAAACCCGTGGCTCAGGCTCACAGAACAGTAACAACGCTGATGAAAAGTTGTAACTGTAATGTTATTGGCTGTGGGAATGAGACGCTTACCTTTCTTGGCTTCACTTTGTCCTGGTAGTCGTACTGAAAAATCCCTTTGTAGCTCAACCCCAGCCACCATGGAATGCCTTGCTTGTCCTGTTAGGATTGAGAAAGGTAAAGATTCAGACCAGGCAACGAAGGATTTTAGGACACATTACTGTATGTGTTTTGACTGACTGTGTTGCCGGAAGAGCAACTGGGTCTAAGAATTAATGGTCTGCTTTATTAATCATCAAGACTACAGGATGGGGATATTAATTAGCTTTATCTAAATAGCCCTGTTGCACCTATGACATCCATGTCCCAAAAAAACACAAGTGCACCTGTTTTAAGTCTGTCCTGTATCCCCCCCATTGTTGTAACACACAATCCCAGTGGGAACAAGGTTATGAGAAGAACAAAATTTAGCGGTGCTGTGTGACTGATTTTAATCTGAAATGAAGTGGTGATTCGCATGTGCTAGACTGGCAATGCAGCCCATCTGAGACTCCTTTCAAAAAGAAGCTGCAAAACCATGTGTTCAGATTGGTTCTGAGTTACTCTGGGACCCCTCACAAAACTTCAAAATCACAGCTGCATCTGCTGCACTTGATGGTGACTGCCTGTTGCTTTTGTTTAAATCCAGGAGGCAGTTCGCTCAGTTCAGAGAGATGCTAAGCACTCCTGGCTTGGACACCGATAGTTGAAGCCACCTGCTGTATATATCATACATACAGCCAAATCCGAACCATGTGGTCCAATGCTAATAGCAGTTATACTTAATTGATGTTCATATTTTACACAGTACAAAGACCTACCTTCACGGCATAGTAATGGACTCCATATGTAGGCAGTGATTCCACGATGCTCATATAACTGTGAATGAGAAAAGGCAGAAAAACACAGTTCAGGGGGTCAGCTTGGCGCTACACAGGGACACTCATAATTAACAGGAAACTGATATATCACAGCCTAAACTACAGACTTACTTCACAATAGCCTGGCCTCTGGACTGACCGCTGAGCTTCTTGTAGTGCTCTATGACCCGGTCCTCACTGAAAAACAAATGCCACGATTCTACTTCATCACAACAAAGAAGCCCTTTGGGACCCTGTGCTGCAACTCCAACTGAAATTTTTACACTACAATTACAGACAACCCTGCATGGACTGACTGAGTTGAGACGCTTCTTTGTCTTACCGAGGAACCCTGTAAATGGAACAGATATAAGAGTGCGCTCTGATACGCTTTCTCCAATTCACGCTATTGATTTTCCTTTGGAAAATAATGAGCTTTAGACTTCACACTCGGACAGGGAGCACCACTTAACGGTGGGCCTTTCCAGCTTTGAGGAAAAAATAAATAAAAAAAAGCAGAAGTGAATAAAATAAAATCAATTGCAGGTCAGAAGTCAAAACAGTGTCACGTGAAAGGAGGCGCAGTTTGTCATGCCTGTTTAGATGATTAATGCTTGCGAGAGGGCATGGGGACCGAGAGCATCGGTGGGAGGTTAATAAGGATCTGACTGGAAGTAATTTTGGCTCACCGTGGAGTTAAAGAATATCAGAAAATGGGAACGCTGTCATTTCTATTAGAGAAAACAAGAGTCTACTTTTTGTGTTAGAAACAGTCTCACAGTGTCTACACAAAGCATCCTGCCCCATGGTATGAACAACACTAGTGAGAGAAGTAGCTTCAGGGAAAACACCGGGACTTAGCCGTGGGAACAGGGGTGGATGGGTAGCTATAACTGCTGATCTTGCCAGTGTTTGTTAGCGGAGCGAATATCCCACATGGATTGGGCAGCAGCTCTGAGCGACCCCAGGTGCACACTCTCCTGCCACAGCTCAAGCTGTCTAAGGGGACTTTAGAGCTTGTGCGGCATCTAGAAGAATCTTAACACATGGAAACAATGAAATACACTAAACTATAAGCAGACTTCCAGTGCTGCTTATAGTTTAGTTCTCATTCTATGCTCAAAGTCCTCACTGGCCATGACAAAGCCTTGTTATGAGTAATTTTGCATTGCCTGTAAGGACAAAGGACAAAAATCTGCTCATCCACCCCAAATCCAGAATATTAATGGTTCCTGAAAAGATGCAGCTGCTTAAAAGCAAACACATTTATATGTTATTCCGTGCTCAAAGATATAATACACATTTTGCATTTCGCTCAATCCGAATTACAGATACAAAAGAAATGGGTGAAAGCCGACATTTGCAGCACAATGCAACAAAAAGGTTAGAGTAAAGAGATCCTCTACACAGACCAGCTGGTCTCTCCAGCATTCATTGCTCATCTAAGCTCTCACTGAGGGACTGCTCCAGTGTGCTGTGTTTCATCCATAATTCATCTAATCAACATCACGATAGCAGCATGTGTGCCATCAAGCCTGACTGGAGCCTGCTGAAGGTCTTACTTTATTTAATTCCCGTTGACTCTGGGCATGGAGCACTGCTGAAGGTTTGGCGCTTATTTTAAGGTAGAGGAGTCTGTGATGCAGGGAGCAGGAGGTTCCTTCAAGGCCATGCACAACACTCACCAGTAAGCCAGGGAAGGGTGCTCCTTCAGAGCCTGAGTTGGCAATGCTGGAAGCTTCTTCAGATCTGCCCTTGCCACTTCATCACTGGATGGAAACAGTAAGGGTGGGGAGGTGGGAAAGGGTAGGTAATGTAGCGATGAAACTATAATTTTCCCCATCAGTGCATCGCAGCCTTTTGAGTGTCTATATCTGGCTTTGGTTACAAAATTCAAAGGCCAGTATTTGAGTATTGAATTTTGTTTTGCTCTGTTCTTTAGTCTCCTACTTTTGTTCCTGTGCCCAAAACACTAAGTCTAGTTCTATAGTAGGCTGGGGCACAGGTTTGTTTGACTTTTCTCCCAGCAGTTTTGCAAGCCAGTGCATTTTAAGGCAGTCCGTGGGGGTGAATTCCATCAGTTGCAGTTTATTGTGAAGGGCAATAATATTGTTCCCATGTGAAACATCTCTCGTCATAACAGCAACTACAAGGAACAGCTGGTCCCAGGGCGTCTCCTAAGGAACAGCTGTGGAGGAAAGGCAAGTGGCCCAGGCCTTCATTCCACACACACGCTGCCCCCGCATGAGTCCCACGTCACTTGTGTCTTTAAGCAGACTGGCTCTTTGTAAGCCACCAATTTATATCACATTCCAAATTAAAGTGAGAATGCAGCACCCACCATGTGTTAATCTGTCACTATTTCCTGAACAGAACCAGTCATAGGTCATATTTTTGTCCGACTTCAGGCTCCTTCAACATTAATATATGACTGGGCTTATATACAATAAGCAGCATGAATACTGTGATTATTTAAACAAGAATATAAAATTAGCAAACTGGAAAGGAATAACCTTAAGCAGCATGTACATTTTGCAACTTTTCCTGAAAAGTAATTTAGCATCCACATCACAGACCCATATACATGCAGAATGTACCAACACCTTTAAAAATGGCACTTTTTTTATCCAGTGCCGGAAACATAATCAGTATGAGTATTGATGCACTGCATAAGTGATGGTAGGACCAAAATTTAACTGAATTTCTAGCATAGCTTCTTGGTGATGTTATAAGTACTCGTCTGACAACAGCGGAATCTGTTGTAATCTATGAAAAGACTCCTTTCATTAATGGAATTTGTATTAGGAGTGTGAAAACTAAATAACCAGCATGACTCTAGGCATTTGGTCATGCTGATGAGCAGCTGTCAACACAAATAAGAAAGAACACCACCTCCTCAAAACATTTGATAACCCGAAGGCTGGGTGATAAGAAAACGTGAAAATGTGGTTAAAAAGTCACACAACAACCAACTTCAATTCCAAAAACTTTCCCCGTGCTAAGCAGTGTACCCACCCACCACGGCACACTTTCCAGACATTTCACAGCACTACAGGTGAGGTGTTGCTGCAGAATAAAAAATGGCTTAAAGTGTTGGAGAAGCCCCCGGTTTAAGTGAATGGTCCATATGAGTGACTATTGCAGAAACCTCAAAGCAGAGCAGGTGACCAATTTCCACACGGTTCATCTATACTATTCTCACCTGAATTTAAAAAACATTGACGTTATTAACATAAAAAAATATAACATCATTGATTTATAATAATTACATGATCATCTGCGTCATAAGAAGTGTTTAGAAACCTCTAAAGGCTTGAAAGGGAGGAGCTGCTTAGTTCTGTGCAGGCTATAAACTGTTGGGGACAAATGTTGCATGAGCACTGACAATTAGAGGAAGCTCCATTGTCAATCAGTTTACAGCACCACATTGGCCTGAGTGTGTATGCATGTGTTTGTCTGCATGTGTGCTTTTGTTTGTGCACACGTGAGCAATATTTGCTACATCCCTGAACAAGGCATGGACTGGTTAGCACTAGACAGGCATTGGAAAGACCATACTAAAAATTCTCAGTGACCCCCCCCCCCCCAAAGTTTTGCAGGGCCGGGCCAGGAACCTTAGGAAATGGGTGGTGGTGGTAAACAGGGGTACAATGGAACAAGCAAGTGAAACTGCTAGTGGATCCTAGTAAAGTATGATGCTGAAGCTGAATTGTAATAAAGGTGAGGTTGTTAAAGGAACCATACAAAGGGTAGAAAGATAGAGAGACAAGAACCACCCACAACAGTGCTAGAGTCTCACAAAATCGAAAGGCACTAAGTTACCGTGCCTGTGGTTACTTATCTGGTTCTCTAATGTGAGTGTACATGATCACCACAGTGTGGTAAGGTTCTTACAAGATGGAGAAAAAGAATGTATTTAGAATCTCTGTTACACCGCAGGGTGTCATGAGACTCTGCGCTACACAGTATGGCATCTGTGAAAACTGTCTGAAACTGATGATGTTTGATGGTGTACAAATAAGCCCCAAAGGCCTCCATTCTGTTACTCTGCTGTGCGAACATGAGCAGATGAAAATTCAAGAGCATCCCGTTGGGTGTGAAGGCATCTGTGTCTAAAGAATTAAGATGGATTTAATGGGATAGAACATTCACCAAACTTTAGACAGGAAATCCGCATGGATGGCATGAAGGTGGACAGGAGTGAGGGAGGAAATGGAGCCAAAGCAATGTGGACAGGAGGAAAACTGATGACGTTCTACTCTGCATTGCAGCCTAAAACATGAGTGTATGGCTGTATGACTCTATAGTTGATGTCAACTGCTTTATTGGAGGTCATATGAAGTGGAAAACATAGAAGTTTCACGCATTCCTGTGTCGCACGTTTAATTTCAGTAAGCCTTTCCCAGAACAGAGCTCATGGGGTAGTGGTAACAAATAAATGATCTGTTGAGTAGTTGTAGTCTACTCAACAGATCTACTCATGGGCCACAACTGAAATGAACTTATATCAATATTGCATTTATTCTAGAAAAGTTAATTAAATCCAGCAAGTTTAATAAATTAAAAAACTGAAGACATTAAATGTGCTCACCTTGTGAAGTCCCCTTTGGCCTCCTGTGTAGAGGATACAGAAGAGACAAACCGTTAGTGATAGACACTCCAGCCGAAATGTTGAAGTCACTGAAAAGCATGGCCTCGTGTGGGCTCAAGTCCTGGAAAAGATCTAAGGACTAGAATTCCATGGCTGTCAGGTATTCGAAGATTAAAAGTTCATCAAGATGTGGAGTTTCTCTATTGTGCATGTCAAGAGGTGCTCTTTTCCTGTGAGTTTACACTACGTCTAAATTCTGGCTGGCCACTTTGGGGGGGGGGGGGGACTGTTGTGTAAAAGATAAAGCTCTGACACATAAAATAAACATAACAAGTTTACCCTTGTAAACTACACTAAGATACGGGAAAATATGGACATGCAGCCTGGCTGAGCCTCTTGGAAAATAAGCAAGTCTCAAACCGTAAAGCAAAGTCTTCAACAGATTCATATGGGTTACCTGTAGAATGTAGGAGGCCAGCTCAAAGACCACCTCACTGTCAACCTCAATGAGCTCCTGAAAAGGGAGAAGAACCCAGAGAGTTATGACTTCTCAGACCAAATAGTATTACCTTTTGGCCACAATGAATTCCTTTTTCAAATCCTAGCCTTTCAGGTTCCAGGCTGATATAAAAACTACATAATAACTAATCATGCCATATTGTTTTTTTCCCCATGTGATAAACTTGAACATCCTGAGTCAAAAAAAAAATATACAAGAACAAATATGAGAAACAGTGACAATACATCCTCTCAGCTGCAGGTTTCTTATCATGGTAAGATAAAACTAAAGCAGAAAGCTTCCAACCCACTTTGCTCATGAATATTAAACAGCGGTAATCTCTTTCAGGGGCTTTTCAGGCTGTCTGGAGTCAAAGATTTGTCTTTTTGATCTTAAAAGTGTTTTTGTCAGACCGCCTACAGCACAATGTCTAAGTACGGTACTTTAAAAGGAATTCTGCTGTCCTCGTGTTACAATTACAAAAAAGACACTGAATGGAGTAAATCTGACACTTCCACACATACAAGGGGTGAACTACATGCTAACTGTGGTGCCCGTGCAAGGACTTATTCAGGTCCAGTAATAGCTTACAGAAAGCAGTGTAATCCAAGGTTACCCACATTATACAACTTGTAGACACAGTTGAAACCAAAACCGGATTTCTGTGCAAAAACCAAACAAAGCTCCCCTATTATCCAAATATGTGTCAAACAAAAGTAGTTTAAAAATGTGATGAATTACATTTGAATATGAATAAGTCCACCCACGGACCCATCTTACTGTCAGACCTTAGTTGCTGTTCTCTTCATAATTTACTCAAAATATATTCTTGCGGATGAGATAAATTAACTTAATATGCTTAGAAATACACTTGCAATTAAAAGGTTTATCACAAATGCACGCACACACAAAGTCCAGAAGGGTAATGACCAGAGTTTGACACCATCCCAAAGTGTGAGAGTCTCCTTACCTTGTAGATACAAGATTTCGCATTGAGAAAAAACAGCTCAATTGTTGCATTATCCTTCAAGTAGGATATACTCTCAATGTAAAACCTAAAAAAAAAAGGAAAAACATTTGTAACAGTACAAAAATTATACAATAAGAAAAATGTTTCCTTTTGCCATTTATATTTAAGTTTTTTATATTCATATGACATTACAATTATATGCATAAATATTGACCTATATAACTTAAAGTATAAAGATAAAGTGTGAACAACAGCACTCAACTGAGTTATACCAGGATATCCTGGGGGCAACTTAAGACTTGCTTGAATATGTGGAGATGCGTCTTGTTGCTAGACCAATTCTTGTACTAAGTAAATCTCTGAACTCCACTGGGCTGCAAATGAGAACCACTAGGGGTCATCAGACACAAGGACATGACCTCGAGCTGAAATTCGGACCTCATACTCAGGTAAGGAACTATTATTATGCAAATAGGAACTCGGGTTGTATGGGAGCTTTAGAAGTGGCTCCTCATTTCTGCATACGAACTGCCCTGTGCACTAAAAGTCCTCCATGTCGCACAAACTCAGGTGCGGCCGAAACCAACGCTTTCCCCAGCGTCACACTCCCTTCTCCAGCATGTCCCCTCCATGTTGTGCCCACGGTTCTCAGTCTGCACCACAGAACAAATGACCCCAAATAACTGGCTCTCCCTGCGGTCGTGATCTGGAAAGGAAGTAACCTGACGCAGGTTAGCAGGACTTTATTGGCTGCCGCTGAATGCCGAGGAGTAATTTTAAAGGTAAAGCGATTTACCAATATCGACACATCATTTAATTGAGGGCTTAAATGACATCTTTAATGGCGAATGAGTGCATTTAGCACCTTGGAATCAATATACAATCAGGGACCATAGCAGGGGCTGTGTCAGGACGTCCTCTAAAAGGCGACACACCAGCCCCACACAATGGAGACAACAGTTCTGACAGCCAGAAACCAGAAATTAACTGTGATCACTAAATCGGCACTTGAGCTTTGTGTAATAGTAGTTCGATCGGGTACGAGCTGCAAGTAATATGGCAGCGGAGGGCCGCGTTTCCCAGCCGATACCCAGTGAACCTTTCTCCAGCATGTTGAACAGGTTTGAATACAGTGGTGCTCCATTAGGCGCTAGCTGATAAGAAGGCTACCTGGGTGCTGCTCTGAAGGGCATGACTAACCATTGTCTTAAAGGAGGATCGCTTTCCTGGCATCCACAGACCTGCAGAACTTGCACACCAGTCGCGCCGGTGACCTTGGTGTGCACACAGGTTCACCTTTTACAGCTTACTGTATCAAAAAGTGCCAAGCAAATACCATATTGGCCCAGATATAAGACAGTATTTTGGATAAATGGAGAGGGCTGCGTCAGGAAGGGCATCCGGCGTAAAAATTTGCCAAAGCAAATATGCGGACAAAAATACAAATTTCCATACTGGATCGGTCGAGCCCAGGGTTAACAACGACCGCCACCAGCACCGCTAGCCGACATGGTGCTGGCGGAAATTGGGCTACTGTTGGCCGAAGAAGAAGAGGAGGAAGGCATGTCCGGAGGAAGAGGAGATTTATGGATGTGGTGAAGGAGGACATGCAGGTGGTGGGTGTGACGGAGAAATATGCAGAGGACAGAAGAAGTGGAAACAATTGATCCGCTATGGCGACCCCTAACGGGAGCAGCCGAAAGAAGATGATGATTTTTTTTTTTTTGTTAATTACATCTAAAGATAAAAATAAAAAATATAGGGTTGTCTTGTATTCGACAATCCTATCTATAAGATCATATACTGTATAACACTAGAGGTGGTGCCACTTATCCACTGGCGTCAATTGTCCACAGAAATGATAAATTAAAGTTAGCGAGTGTGGAAGATGGTGAAACTTTGAGATGGTCTGGGGAAAAAAAAGTAGCTCAAAGTTAGGCCAAATTAACCAAAGACCGAGGAGGAGTTATGATGCCAATTTTAAGATACCGGTGATCTATGAGTCAGGGGTGTCAAACAACTCTCAAGTAGCTGAGAAACGTAAAGTTACAGAATGTCGTGTTCGTAGCGAGCCCAAAAAGACTGCCTTAAAAACTCAAACATGGCAAATATGAATAAATGTGATTTTTCTTTCTAAAGATAAGAAATAATATTCCAATAACCTTTTTCCAAAAATGAGTGGGGTCGTCTTATAATTGGGGTCATCTTATATTCTGGCCAATACAATATTTACTGTACGAGTCCAATCATGGCTGAATGAACTTCATAGCTCCCCCTTGTGCTTGAAGTGGGTAGTGCACAGGATGCCCATCTTCTCAAACCCAAAGAAAACAAACACACCCATCCTTTCCCAAAACACATCCCAATGTGCTATGTGTTTTCATGGCTCCTTCTTGCTTTCCTTGGCAGGGCATAGAAGTGCTGGAACAATGACATGAACTTGACTTCACATTATGCATCTTCAGGCTGCGAAAGACCTCAAGGTTACAGCAAAAACAAAATGTGTCCAACATGCACATAACAGGGCCCTCAGCTATTGTTACTTCAATACGTCTTCCAACAATACTTCAGTTCTTTTATAATGAGCAAGTCAACCTGATCACAGTGACAGTGAACTCTGAATACTGCGTTTAAGCCTTTTGTCTTCAGTTAAACAAATCTATGGGAAAGCCAGTTATCTGCATCTTAAATCACTGCTAACAATTTTTTCAGAATCCTTTTTGCAGCCATTTTGTTTGGAGAACCACAATGAAGTCCAAATGCAATATTTACTAGGAGGTCAAGTAGTCTTTCTGCTACATTAAGGCCAGACTGCATATGTGTCTTCATGTACAGCGATGTGTAAGTACTTGTGTGAGAGTGAATGCAATGTTATGTATGTTAGTCAAGCGTGCATGAAGGCTCAGTCTGTTATAAATGCATGACTGATTCAATAACTTGTGAGCTTCTGCTATATAAACGGAAATCTAATTTATGGCAATTATATTCTATGAATTGAAAGTGAACTGAAGGAAACGATGTCTACTTCCCGGTGAGGTCATTCTGGTGTGTCACACGATCTCCTTGTTCCACAAGTTCCACTTGAACTCGTATATACTTACAGAATTTCTGTTTGTCTCCACTTACACCAGGGGTCCTAATCTGTCTGAAAGCGACTCGGCACAACATTACAGACTTATTATTTTGCAGCTGATCCCAAACACACCCGCCATAAACACAATGGCACATTAGTTATTGCATCACAAATACTATCGCTGAATAAGATTTACATCTAACACGCAAAACTGTAAGGTTACGATGACAAAGGACTAAAGGGGTCCACCGGGTATTCCGCGACAGTGTTTGGACAGTCCAAATGGGGGCCATAATCACCAAAATTATAACCAGTGAAGCAAACAAGGGGTAATGAGGGTAGGGAGCACAGCATGACCAAACTATAAATGCAGAGGACTGCATTATGGTTCTGGTCTTGGGCTGCTCGACTGCTGCGAGGCACAAAAAGTTGGTCCTTGCAAGTGCAGAGCAGGGCCTCATAAGATGAAGGTGGTGCTGGTATAACCTCTTTAAATAATATCCTGAAATGAGATCTGACCTTGGGAAAGACACACAATGTGCTGGGATTAGGCTATCCGTCATGCAGGTCAGCAACAGCGTTACAGTGTGAAGCTCAGGAAGATCTATGGTACTTTGCGACCTACCTGCTTGCTCTGAGGAACTGGGAGACCAACAGCATGCCGGAAGCGTACGTGAAGGAGCCCAGTCACATGGGCTTGTGGACAGACCACTACCGTTTGCTGTAATTAACATGCTTGTCTACAGCACAGATTAATGGAAGCCGAAGTGGCCTACTGGATGGGGGCCTCACTGGGAATTTAACCCAAGGGTCAAAGCAATTTCACAGGTGTTGATACACCCACCATTTCTAATTGACCTGTTAATATGCCTAAATTAGCAAACTCAACCGACGGTGCGGCATCTGCTTTGTTATCAGAGTGCTGAGCATCTCTATCGGTTTCGTGTTGTTTGACCTGCTTCCATACTCTGAGGTTCCTCCCAGTGATGCTGAATACATGGTGCTGTTTGGCACCATTTATGAACTGGATGCAGGATTTATCTGTTCCCCGCACAGTGCATTTTTAGCAGACTACAACCCAAAAATCGGAATCGAAAAATATGCATATCCACCCGCCCAGCGGTTAAGGGAACTGTACGTGGTGGATGTGCTGAGAATGTCGATCTTAGCTGGAAAATGTAACGCTCGATAAGCATGGAGTGTCTCACTGCAGAACAGGAAGATAAGTGGAGAGGAGTGTGTTTGGTGGCTACTAAAGCCATGCTCATGCCCAGAACATTCTATCTGGATGTGTGATTATGGTTTGTTGCTGTGCTGTCAGCTATACTGAGAGCTGCTACTCCAGCACAGCACCCAAGGCCACAGAGGATAGGACCTGCTTAGTATCATCCATAGCTTGTTGGTGTGAGAATGGAGGCCAAGAACTCAGAGGATGGGAACGCTGGTTTGGAACTGGAAGACACCCACAGTTGCTTCAAACGCTTCGTGATTTCGCACTAAGCTTTCAAGTCCCTTCTTAGTGGAAAACAGACTGGAGCAAATCTCTGGGGCTAAATGCAAAATCTCATGCATGGGAGGGTGTTTCAGAGATACGGGCTGAAGTGATCATTTCCTCCACCCCAGCTCATGCATTAATAAATACAACCAAGTCCTTATCAAACCTGTTCCCTTCGCAGGCTAGTTTATATTTCTTGCGTGGTATGTCTACTTCGAGTCTAAATCACAGTATTTTTCTGGATTTATCTTGCATGCATAATGAAACAGCTCTCCATCAGACAAATGTACAGCAGGTGAGGGTGTCTGATTACTTCCCTGTGCAGGTTTTGGGTTAGGGTGCTGAAGGATGGTTGTGCTTGATGGGTCGTATAAGTGGCCTCGCTCTCCCCTCCCAGATCAGACCACACGTCTCACATACATCAGAACTGACAAACTCTGTTCAGTTCCAGGCTTTGCGATAGCATTGAAAATGCTTGTGTTTTGGAACAGAGAAGAGGGTATGCTCAGAGCTCTGGGAGGCAAAACAGGGTTCTCTACAAGGCTGCCCAGTCAAGCTGTGGCAACAACACCCACCTGACACAGAAGAATAAAACCACAGGTCCTGACTTCTTGGGAAACTCATGTTCCAGTACCCGGCGGTCCAACTGCAACCAGCTGAAGTGGCCCCTGAAATGCAGTGATGCACCATCAGAACAAGTTATTATCATTCACTAGAAAAAGAACTGTAAAATGAGCCTTTTGAGATCTATTTAAGTTATTTTAATATATCTGTGCAGAGCATTAGTGTTTGTGAGATGCATGCTTTTCAACTGTATTTTTTCTTTTACTTAACACAAGTCATGTGCTTCACTGGATACTTTCACACAGGCTATAATTTAATTCTGCGTACCGTATGCACGATACTCACGTTTCATCTGTGTATGATATTCCAAAATACTCCTTCTCTTTCAAGTTGAAGTGGGAGGCCACCAGGTCTAGAAGGTCTTTTGCCATCAGTTTGGGCTGCACGATGAAAGGGACAGAGATGTTAGCCTGCGGCAAGGGCCAAATAAAAACATGCCGATCTCCGTTTGTGCTCGAGGAGGCAGAGCACGCACACGAGGCACAAAATGGGAGGCTCAGCAGACCATCAGCATTCTGATGGGTATTGATTCACTGCAGTGACTCAGCAGTGGGTTGCTGGGGGGAGGACTGGAGCCGCTCGCCGTGCCCCGTCTCTTATTATCAGACTAAAACATCCGCACAGACAGCAGACAACCCTGTCTTTTCTGTCACTCAAATCCCATCCCGATCGGGTGCTGTTTAGACGAGGGGTAGACTGCAAGACATTCAAGGACAAGCACGAAAAAAGGAGAGGGGGAAAAAAAAAAACAAAAAAAAAAAACACAAGCTAAACAGTTTATGGCATTTTAAAAATATGTACATCTGCTGACTTAGCCCGACCTTAACCTCTGTAATACGTAGATGCATAGATGACAAAGGATGAAAAGACTCTACTATCAGACTAGCAGAGCCACAAAGAGAGATGATGGGCCTGAATACATTTATCATGGTCATCCACTGATGTGTCATGCAAACATCTCATTGGAGAATCCCACCAACAAACATCTGCTGACATCAGAGTAACCAAGTTCAGGCTTTCCTGAAGTTATAATCAGGGATGTAAACAAGTCACCGAAAAGAGAAATTCCATATTGTTAGAATGAACGCTCCCAGATCAGAAGATGTCATTTGGCCTAACCGGGACAACGCCGGGGGTGCCCAGCCTCCTTTGCGCCGCATGAAACTCAATGACAAAATATTCTAATTACTATTTTTCTTCAGCTCAGTCCGTTTCCAATTAACTGCAGGGAAAAGCAACAACAACCATTAAACTGACTTGTTCTGCCCAGTCTGTCCCAAAATAGCCCCAGATGCAAGAGCAATGTACAATTAAATGTTGAGCTCCCTTCCAGAGGCAGAACAACGAAGCCAGCAGTACATCCTGGGTCACCCAAGCTTTCTCCTCCCTGCCTGAAGTCAGGCACACAGATACTAACCGCAGCATTTTGCAGCAGAAAACCCTATTAAAATTGCTTTAAAAACAGAAAAAAAAACAAAAAAAAAACAAACAATAAACAACAAAACTTCCTTCCTCTTGCTGAGGAAATATGCATTTGTTGCTTTTTCACTTCTTCACTACCATATTTGCAAAGTTTCTTTTGCACCTGTGCTTCTGTTCTTTCAAAGTCCACCGTGGGGAGGAGGTGACAGCCAGCTTCAGTACGTCACACGTGCGAGTCCCGTTTCCCCAGCTGCACCAATTAGCCACTTTATCCCCTCTGGGCAGCTGCGGCCCGGACACTTTAATGGTGTAATTTCCCCCTCTATAAATGCAGTTTTAAATTTTTTATAATTTTCTGTACGTCTAGAGAGCCGGGGGACTCCAGATGTGGACGAGTCCGGTGTTTGCGTGATGAGGTGCAGCCTGTGATTTGCTCTGGCGTGGCAGGTAGGCAGTTCCCCTTCCACTGCACTGCAGACCATCCATCACTCTATGTTTGGAATGAAGCTGGACCAAAAACTATTATTTTTAAAAATGGTAAAGAACCATTTCTTCCATATTTAATTGATGACCAGCCACCTGTGTAAGGATCATACGCGGTGTGACATTTGGCATATTGGTAATCAATGCATGCAACCACCAACAGGAAGGTAGTGTCAGCAGGTATCCATGGTCTGAGAACACACACACACACACACACGCGCGCGCGTGCGTGCTGGCAGGGTAGCGAGTCTTCTGGAAAACCGCAGTCTGTGACAGACACGGGGTTAACACTGTGTCCTTCTAATGCTTTAAAATTATTCCAACACCGTTAAAATGCAACGCTGCATCTCGTGCTACGGAGCCGTGTCCTTCCCCAGTAGCCTCAGGGGCAGCATGATACATCTCCCGCTTCGTCCCTGGAGATGCACCCATGTGACTTGCAGTAGCCTGCACCACGAATGGCTGTTCTACTGGCGCTCCCCCTGACAGCTCCCAAAAGTACACCCCATTAAAATGCGCTTAGAGCTGGCAGGCCATAAATTACACTGATGCAGGTGCCGGTTGTGCCAAGCTGCCATCCGTTAAGCCTGTACAGTAGCCTGGCCGTACTTAACAAATTGCTATTGACGAGAACATCACAGACACATGCATGCAAAGTCAGCGCCAGGTAGGTGTGCCTGGCCTGCGGGAAGCAGGGATTTAATAACTGTGTGCAGAGGAGCACAGAATCAGGAACCCTGGATTGACAGGTCAGTGGTAATCAATATTAATATTGCTGGACCTCAACACTGCGGTGGGGGGCTTTCACCGCAGGTTAATCACAGGTGGGTGATTCTAGTCTTGCAACGCAGCATCCATGCAAACACATGGCAAACTGATGCCCTCCATGTCAACAGCAGAGACACATGCATACAAAACGATGCCGATATACTAATACTTACTGTTACAATTCAATGCTTATTTTATTAATGCAGTAGCAGGCACCAGGGCTAGGGAAGCAGTATAAAATGTACCGTGGTTCAGACAGGTTGAATCAAATTGTTCCAAGATGGGACCAAATGTAATTAACCACATTCCCACTTGGACCAGTCTATCTATGGGAGGACTGTAAAACCATGCACCTCCTGAAAGAAACAGGAAAGACAGGCAGACCCAGACAGGACCCGCAGAGAACAGAAATCATTAAGATCTTAAACCACAAACCTCTGGAAAGTATCGGTGGTTAATGTATCGGTGGTTAATTCACCAAGCAGTGTGGGATGCTACAGCTTAGTCTAGCCATCACCTTCTGGGCCACTTCTTTTCTGTTCCTCAGAAGGTCTCCAGACCAGAGGACAAAGTCATGAGACCTTCTCAAACATCCCTACTGAGGACCAGAAGGAGGACCAGGTCACCATGAACATTTGCTTTTATTTGCAAAAATCGATGATGGAGGATCATAAAACTCCTGCTGCGATTGGCCAGTTTGAAAACACATTTACACTCTTTACACATCCTCTGCAATGCCCCATTTGACATCCTGCTGGTGACTGAGAGGAAACCCTGCCAGACACCATGTGCTTTTGAGCTGCCCCGGGAGCCCAATCCAGAAGCTTCCGGAGTGAGCTGGACTCGGGACCCAAAGAGATACATCGAATGACTTGGGGCTCACCAGCGAGGTGAGCCTGAGTGCCAGGGGCCGTGGCAGGATGCAGAATATCCGCTTTGCAGCAGAAAGGAGGAGGAAGGAAAAAAGTGTTGAGCTGCAGCTGAGCTCCAAGCCCCCCTGCGGCTGTACTATAACAATAGTGCCACACCCTCCACATAGCCTCCCTGCCCCCACATCCTCTTTCAGACTCCACATCATTGACACGTGAGGGTGGTGGTGGTGGGGGGGGGGGCGTAAGGTGCAGATGTCACAGAGCAATAAAATAAACTTCACTCCCTGTAGAACCTTTCAACATACTCACCCTTCTACAATATTCTGCATTTTCTATGTTCTTAAAATAGTTTCTTATTCACAGGATGCAAATGTATCAGAAAATACTTCTCTGCAGGTAATGGAACCAATCAATTCACAGCATACGCAGCCGGGCAGGTTAATGCTTGTTATGTGAAATTGGATCTGATGGAGGAGGGGAGTAACTGAGGATGGGTCATGGAGCTGATGCACTGCATCTACAGGCTAAGATTCAGCGATACAACCTGATCAGCTCTTTGCCATTTCCTCTCCATTTGAATCTCAGACAGCAGGCAAGAATTTCATTTAAATGAGGAAGGAAAAAAATTGTGTATCCAAATTTCATGCACATGGCCTAGATAGATAATGGCATTACTATAGGAAATGATGATGCTAAATAAACACCGAAAACATGGAAAAGTTAAGGTCCGACCTGGATGCTGCAATTGGACGTGGGCTTGATCCCTGTGGGTTTTCTTCCCACAACCCAAAAATGTTTTTCAAATGAATTTGTGATCCTCAATAGCCCGTAGTGTGCTCTGGTGTATAGATGAATGAATTATTATAGAAAGTTTAGTGTAGAATATGTTGTACTGGAAACTGCCTTGAATAACATTATTAGCTAAATACTACACAGTTATCAGATTATGTTGCTCCACAGAAAATCAGTACATTATTAGCAAAAGTCCGGGCTAAATTTCTACTCAAACAGAGTAGTACTCAGATATTATCAAACACTGTGAACCTAAATGTCCCATCGTGTCCAAGGTTGACCACTGGCAATTTTCTTCCTCTCGCAGATTGTATTTATAGTGCCAGCTGTGGCCTGTCATCCTAGTAGTAGATGTGAGTGGATATTCTGCTCTGTCAGTGGCTGCAGAAGACACCGTAATGTTCAAGAATACAAAATGCAGAGCCTTAGCCAGGCGATACATTAAAATGAAGGTACTTGTCGGTACTGTGCTGTAAGTGAAGACAGGATGTCACATTACAACAGTCCCTGTGAGTAGCACCTTGCCAAAATCAGCTCATTTCATTGAAGGGCAGCAGCTCCTTGCTGCAACCATCATTGGGGTGAGAAATTTTTGACACTTGATATTGATCAGCCATAATCCTCCACTCCTTTTCGCACAAAGGGTCCACATAAAAGCACTGCCAATGGATGTTCGAGAGGGCGGGGAAAAAAAGACCCAGAAACACGCTAAGGAGATAAAAAGGCAATTTTGTTGGGCTTTGAAATAAACAGGAATGTCCCCCTCTGTCTAAGTAATCAAAACAGACAGCAAGCTTAAGCCCTCAGCTCCACAGGGACAAAAGAGCTTTGGTGACGTTGCTGAACATGTATGGCCACAAACTGCCCTGAAGGTGGTGGATTTGCAGCCTTCACGGGGCCAGAAGAGTCCTTTTGCTGCCTTTGCCCTTAGATTCATTAGCTCATCACTTTTTCATCTATTAAACTTAATGATTTAGATCAGGGATATTCAATCCGTGGTCCTGAAGGACCCAGGCCAGCAGGTTTTCCACCTCTTCTTACACCATTAAGGACTCAGAAACAGAGTTAAGTGGCTTTAATCAAGGCAGTAATTTAAATCTGAGGGTTAGCTGGTCAGCTACAAGAAAAACCTCCTGGGCTCAAGGACAGTTACTTAAATAGCCTGGATCTGGAGCAACATGTCACAGCAAGGGCTGCGAAGACCCCTCAAAGACGCGTTGCTGCTACACTGCCACTGGAGAGCAGGGGTAGTACACATGGTCATAGACATCTTGAAAATGGAACCAGTCTGTAACAGGCTAGCCAGACACAGAAAATATATCCTGAGACAAGCAACCACAATGAGGAACCGTTTACAATACATTTGAAGCTGGTATGCAACTCATCAGAAACCAAAAAACTGAACTAAATTTGGGAATAAAGGGAAGTAAATCAAAATCACAGTATGGTTTTGCAAGAAACCCAACTGCTATAGGTATCTGGGAACCTCCTGTGTGGATGTTAATGCAAGCCCAACTCATGTTCACAAACTGCTGCATAGTGCTGAAGAAAAAGACCCTACACTGAAAAGAAATAACCCAAAGCACCAAAACAGCCTTGCCATTAATCATACAGGGCAGCAACGGGCATTCTCACCTACACAGAGCCTCTGACCTTCTCCTTCCTATGCAAAGTGGTTCAAGAGAAGGAGACCTGGCTCAGCTTTACCCAACTCAACCATTAGTTACAAGACAGTCTTCTACAGTTCACGCACAGCTCTTATCTATCTTCAGAAGGACTTGAGCTGCTCACATTCCTCTGTGTATTGGTGGTTCAGCGGTAGAGCTGGTGGATAACTTCAAGTTCCTGGGGTTGCACATCACCAAGGACATCTACTGAACTTACAACACAACCCACCTGGTGAAAAAGGCACAACAGAGTCTCTACCTTCTAAGGAGACTGAAAAGAGCTGAAGTTCCAACCCGCATCCTCATCAGCTAATATAGATCCTTAGCTCCTGCATCTCAGTCTGTTATGGGAACTACTCTGCCTCTGTCCTGGGAGCTCTGCAGTGTGTAGTAAAAACTGTCCAGTACATCACCCAGACCTCGGTATCCACCATTCAGACTACATACAGCAAGCGGCATGTCAGAAGAACTCACAGCATTACCACAAACTTTCACTCACTCTCAGTCTCTCCACCATCTGTTTTCACCACTGCTGTCTAGGAGATGCTATTCCAGTCCAAAAGTCAAAACCACCAGGCTCAGGCTCAGCATTGTACTACAGGCTGTCAGGCTGCTGAACTCCATCATCTCAGGCCTGATCACCACCACCACCACTGACGATAACCACTAACATCCACCAAATGTGTGTATTTGTATGTTTCAGGTTGTTTTGTTTATGCATCTGTGTATGCAGGGATGTATACAAATGTATATGTGTATATCTGTACATGTATCTGTACCATAAGCACTGTCCATGAATGGGGCAGGAAATGGATACCCACATAAATATCTGCAACATTACTAGGAAAACTGATTTCTCACAAATGTAACCATCTTGTAGCCTTCTTAACAAATGGGGATTTATCTAAAGTTACACAAGAACTGGGTCAGCGTGAACACCCTCGTACTACACGTCACATGTAACTTTTCACCCTGATTTTTATGTTACTGTGAAGCTATTTCAGCTTAACTTACTATCCAGCCTTGTTCTGAAATAAAAGTTTTTTAATGCAAAAATATCTAAAATTTAGTTTTTAGGCAATAATGATTCATGTTACAATGTCTTTCAGCTGAACTGTGTATAAAAACTCCCCATCTGTAATGTATTGTTATTTTAAAACACATTATGAGTGTTGTTTGTATAGTCCCTGGTGGCTACCTGTAGTCTGGTCTGCAATAAAATCTAGCTGTGCCTGCACTCATATAGTGCAAAATATTACACCATCTACAGTATTTTCAGGAAACCCATCATAATGTCGAAACAACAAGCAAAGGAATGTTGAATAAACTTAAGTGAGGGGGACCTGCTGTGGCTTTGTGTCCAAATATCAATGCTAAATGTCTGTTGCTATACAAAAAGAAGAGTGTCAGTAATGTTTTCTGGGTTTAAGTTCAATTTTATGGAACACATTAAGAACGCACATGCTGTTGCAGTAATGCTAAGGAAACTAGCTTGAAAGCTGCGCTAGATTCGACTACATTCTATACTTAGATGAAACATACGTGGTTGTCATATCAAGTTCATTGTGTAAAATCTGTTTCAACATTATGAAGAGTTTCAGAATCCATATTTTTAGGACCCACTTGTCTTCTGATCTCCAAACAGATCCATAAACTTGTTTTACACCATCTGCCACAATCACCTCTGAATTTCCTATAAATCCTATAGACAGCTTTTAATGTAATGCACAACAGCAAAAGCTATAATATTGAAAAATATGACTGTGCTTCAATAATTTCTTGTCTGCATCTATAATTCTACCTTATGGTACACGCATTTTTGTTTGTTCTAAGCTGTATGTTACTTTATACAATAAGGTGTCTGATAAACGAATAAATGTAAGTGCAAATTCAATTTCAGATTTATATTACATTTACATCTATTTGGCAGACACATTTGTCCAAAGTGGTTTTCAATACAGGTGCATATTAAGTATGCACTAAAGCATGCAGGACTTGCAGAAAATTACACATTATATAATCAAAATTAATTTTACAGGAGGGCAATACAAGGTAATATCAACCAAATCCATTATCAAAATGATCCAAAACTTTAACTCAACAGATGCAAATGCATCAACCAACAGCGGCTCCTACTTAATGGTCCCAATTAACAGCATAACACACTTAAAAACATAAAGCACATGAAATGTGTCAAGATGGACACACTACAGAAAAGTAAGCAGACAACACATGAACAACTTTGAACACGTTATTATGCATTTCTCACAACAGAGATTTGTAAAAGAAAATAACTTCATCCACAGCTAGCTCAATCTATGAATGTCCACAGAATCACCACTCCATCATTTTTGGATTTGACTGGCAATGTCCTCTTTGCATAAGGGAATATGGACTATGAGACTGGCATTATGCTTTTCAGTCTGGCCCAAGTACTATTATTCCTTAAAGGCTGGTTGCTTGTAAAGTTGCACTGATTTGCTGAAGTAAAAACTGTGTATTTGGTGTAACTCAAAACCTGTATTATACTTATTAGCATAATGAAATCACAGTTGTATTCTGTCATGTAAAACATTTCATATTCTTAGCCAGAGAGAAAAAAAATTAAATCTGGAAATAACAGAAGTAAATCATAAAAACAGTAAGTACTGTAAAGCACTCTCTTTAACCTCTTTAAAAAGTAACTTTGGCCCATACACACTGAAAGAGACTAGGGAGGCCTTTTCTTGGGAGCTGAACAAACACGGTCATTGGGCACTGTTTTATTGTGCTTATACAAGTTGAATTTAAAAAAAAAATAAAAAAAAAAAAGAACAATGCACTACAGGAGTACCTCCTCCCAACAGGGAGCATGCATTTGTACAGAATAAAGAGCCAAAGTTACTCCTTCCAGTTTTCATGTCAAAAAACCATCTGACAAGAGGAAACCCAGTGCCCACACAGCTCTGCCTCGCACTCCTCAAATCTGTCAACAGCAGCGTGTATTAAATGCATCCAGAAAGAGAAGACTCAGGCGGATTACGAGGGCCGAGTCCAGAAGTCCACCCTGGCACTGGCACAACAAAAGCCAGCAGGATCACATAGCACGAAAATCATTCCTTGGCTTCCACTGGGAGCAGGATGGCTTTAGTCTTTACAGAGACCGTGTTTGTTTCTGACTGCAATGAACAGTTTAAAAAAAAAAAAAAAAAAAAAAAAAGAAAGATTTGCAGCACATTGGAGGGCACGCTACTTTTGAGGCCGTAGAAATATCTGCCAGCGCATGCTTCTCGATGGGTGAGATTTTGAGCAGGTCTGACAGACCCTTATACGGAGAGTGGGCTGTCAGGGGTTTTAAGGCAGTGATGCGACCATTATGGAGAAACAGGGGCTGGGGGAGAGGGAGATGGAGTTGGAGGAAGGGAGGGAGCAGCGCTTCAGCAGAATAGGGATCAGGTGCATATAAACACAGTTTAGCTGAAGGCCACCCCCTCCCCCACACCCAAGGCTCTGCCACTTTAATTACCTCTCCAAGGAGCACTGGGGACTCCCCCATTACGGCCTGCTAGTGCCCCACCTGCACCTTCTGCTACTTCTTCACAATGAGGTAAATTGAGAAAGGGCAGGCTTCGCACCTACAGAGCAGTGCGAGGGATGTGCAACGCTGAGGGCCAGTGAAATTTCTCACCTTTGACACTAAACTGGAACAGCAGGAGACCTAAATAAACCTGGAATCCTGTTTCCAACCTCCCCCCCCCAAACCAACATGCTTATTTGATTTGAAAGACAAGGTTGCATGAGCTTGCTTACCTGCACGAGCAGCTCCAGCTTCCTGTCGTCAAGGAGGTGAACCTGACATCGTCGCCCCTCAGTCATCTGGAAGACAAGAGACGGTGCAGATTTGCATTAGCATGCGCAACAGAGGGGTCTGTTGAGAGCATTAGGCTGGGACCATGAGGAATCACTATGAGTAGAGGAGTGTTTCCACATTTGGAGTCAACACGGCAGCTAACAACACCAATTCATAAGCTTGTACAGAAAACAGAACATCTGACACCAGAAAGACATCCTTCCCCACCCCACAGATATATTTTTTTGCAAAAAAAAAAAAAAAAAGACATTTACAAATTTTCAGTTAATGCTTAAACTCATTAAAGCTGCTAACATGAGATTTCTTGAGAGCTCTGCAGGAAAGAACAATTTGTCTGTCCATTTATTCGAAAAGTGGGCCAAAGTTATGTGCTGGATTACTGTTTAAAAATAAATTTAAAAAAAAAAACCTACAAAAACTTCACATCGATGCTAAGCAACTATTCACAACTTTTCCCAACACAAACTGCCATTTGTGAAAATATCACCAAGGAGTCAGGAGCCAGAGCATCACAGTCATTCAAACTGAGCTGTGTCTGGGTGCCAAACATGTCAGTTTTGGTCAAGACCTTCCACCACAGCAACCAAATGTAAAAAAAAAAAAAAAAAGTGAGTTGTTACTTCAACCTCTAATACACTCTCACCGAGGGGAAATCGGGGAGGATATCAGCCACCTGTGAAGGTTCTTATTGCCAACTAACTTGGAAAGAGAAAAGGAATGCCAAAATTAATATACAAGGTATTACATCTGAGCAATGCAGAAAACATTAAATTATTCTGAGTCTGTAGTGGCCTTAAAATAACCTGAAAACTTCTGAATAGAAAATTCAATACGGAGAGTCCCAGCCGATACCAATTCAGCTGAAGCACCAAAAAAGTAAGAGGAACCAGGAACCAAGACTGTGATACTGTGCACGGGGTATTTGTGACCTTAAACTAGGACAAACCAACTAGTATGAAGGACGTTTGCCTACAGGGGAGGCCAGGGAAACAGTCTGACCTTCTTCTAGCAGCCTGGGACATACCGGCAACGGCAGGATACGTGGCCAGGATACACATTGGGATGAACGGCCATCGAGATGTCTGTTTTAAACAACGTGGGCCAGTGCAAACTACCTTTCCAAAGACGGATTATCCTACAAGTGGTCAGAGATGTGGTCTGTAACGTAAAGGTCTGAGCAACAGAAGACAGGCTGACCGTTTCCCTTGATGACCACAGCCAGCAGATGCTCCTCTGTATTATACATGTGGTGTGTGCTGCTGTCCTGGAAGGAGTTCAAATGGGCATGTATTCTGGCACTAATAAGAACTATATTAATCTTATCTGCCCATATGCAGTAAGCCATCATCTAAACTTTCCTCTTAAGTGAAGGAAACCGATGCAAGTTCGCAATCCACCTTGTCCTTCTGTCCCTTGACCCACTGCAAAGTGACTAGGTCCAAACATAAAGTTAACATCTCGCTACACGCAATCTGTATCCATTACAAATTAGACAAACAAAGCCTCAAGTTCTGCAAACCCTAACATGTTACCAAAAAGTGGTGTGACTCTTAATTAGACTCAATCTCGGGAAAGCAGAATACAAGAGGAACTCAAACAATGAACTAGAAAAGTCAGCAATTGTTCATGTTTCCTTCACATCTGGCACAAGGAACAATTCCATAAACTTCCATATAGTCATGAACATTCTCCCCACACCGGAATGTGCAACAAAACATCTGTGGCAGGCTCACGCAGGAAAGTTAAAGTGTCTCACAAACAAACGTGTTATGTAATACACTGCAAGACTTTAAACAAAACTTGTTTGTCATGTCCAGCACCTGGAGGTCACTGTATGCAAAGCAACCCGAGTAGCAGAAAAGTAGAAATTACTTTAAGGTATCTGCTAATCTAATCACACCATGAACTGCTGAAATGAGATGAAAGCATGCATATACTGCATACAGGCCAGTCTGGAGAAGGAATCCTACATCGAACCTAGGATCTCGCAAATTGCAGATGTTTGAAGCACTCATCCAATACTTGGGGGGTAGTTGGACAAACTCCTATTAGTTGATGAATGACTCAGGAAAGTGTGAGTTAACATAGCTGTGTTAAGTCCTCACCACGGTGCCAGTAGCTGCACAGTGAAGAATGGACTAAGACTGGCAGTTAGAGCAGCAATGCTGACTTGCCACGTTCATGCCAACATGGTGCAGTGGGTGAACCCTGGGCGCACCGGCTTCGGTTACGGTTGTTATGCATTTGGGTTTTGCTAATTTTGCACTTGGACAGTGAGTGAAACGGTCATTTTTTCCTCAAACAAAAGATGCAAAGGATCGCCCATGTTCAAACCCCTGCTCTCGCTGTAATGCCCTCTGCACCGTACTAACCTGGAAGTGATGCAGTAAAAATTAGAGAACCGATATCCTAATAACTTGAAGTAGTTCAGCATCAGTTAAACATGTTTTTATTACTTTATTTATGATGATCATTGCTATTTCATAATAATACCATGTAAAATGGAGAACGTGCTTCATCTTAGCAAAAACCATAAAGGATAAAATCTGAGTCTTACAGAACTTGAATAGCACAATTCAGAAGAATTTTTAAAAGATTTACAAATGAATAAATAACAGGTGGAACACAAATTTTAACAACTGCACAACAGATTATAAATATGTAGCAAGAAATCCCCATTTATGCAACGATTTACTACAAGAGTTAATGGTGACTTGGAGAAAAATCCCATTTAAAGATCAGACAGCAGTAACTGAACTGGACTCAGAGCCTGGGTTTAAGAGGTTAAAGAAGTCCACTGCATTACTCCACCTTATCATGGGACAGAACACGAGGAATTGGATTAAACGCCAACAGTGTGTCGCTGTGTGTGCCGGATTTCACATGAAGTCAATTGCCAAACGGCAGAGCACTTTAAACCCTGCATGAGTGTTTTTATTAAACGTGCAAATGAAACATAACACAAATGCAAGCTGCAGACAACGGCCCCGATTATCAGCCCTGGGGTAAAATGCATCACCAGGGTGCACCGCCACAGTAAGTCACCAGAGCACAGAGTTTAGCACCACATTACAGGCCACCACCGCAGTAAATCGCTACAGTACATCACGGAGCATTGTTTATCACCACAGTACGTGAGCATCAGCGGACCTCAGAAAACTTTGCTGCGGTCTTTGTTTCCACGCGTTTGTGGTCCGCAACTCGGGAGTTGCATGAAGCTCGCAGGCGAAACGAATCCACGAACGCATCCACTGCACGTGTTTTTTTTTTTTTTTTTTTTTGTCCAGACTCCCGCAGGCGGCAGACCGCATCGCGACTCAATGCTACAGTCTTCGGCACTGCTGAGCAACAAACACAGGCAATGACGATCGGCACAATTCTGGTTTTGTTTCTGATGCTGCCGCACTCGTATGTACCGCCGTCACCGTGCAAACGAACGCCGAATTACCTTCGAGTCCCCGGGCTTCGTCCGCCGCGCAGATCTGCCGTGAATGCACACTGATCCCAAGCCCCGGCGCCAGCAGCCCGTTCCCGCGGCCCTCGGTTCTACGTCCGGCTGCGGCCGGGAACACTGACCGCCAAGGCCGGGCACTCCATCTCCACGCAAGCCGCAGAGCAGCAGCAGCAGCAGCGCGTGTTCAGCCCCGACACTCACACACACAGAACGACCCCTGTCTCCTGACGCCGAGCGCCCGATCTAAGCTTGCCAGAAGCGACGAGCGCCGAGGGCTGCGAGGAAGATGCGCGCCCTCTTCCTCTCCTTGTATGTGCGTGCGTTTCCGTGTTGTGGGAAGAGGCAGCGCTCCTGCAAGGGGCGAGACGAAGCTGGGAATGCGGGAGCACGGCAGGAAGCGGGGGGAGGAATGCTGCGGCTCCCGACGCGGGGTCGTGTGAACGCGCAACCCCGCACACGGCGAAAGGACCAGCGCAGGGCAGCCTCCGACACACACACACACACACACACACACACACACTCAGATGTATCTGCGGACACGGAGGATCTTTCCTTTCCTTTCCTTTCACGAGCAATGACGATTCAGAGAATCACGACTTTTGTCATTGGCATGAACCATATTCGCATTTATTTGACTATTTTAACAAAACAGTTCACGTGCTCCAGAAGATGCAATTTCCAAAAAATACTGCATCAGTTCTGTAAGCATGAGAGCGAAGTAAACGCTGCATCATGTTACAGTGATCCCTATGGACTGTACTGTACTGTACTCTGCCCGCTCCTCTCTCTGCACTGCTGTCTTTCAGAACTAAATATAAAACGTGGTAAACAGCCTGGGTTTCACTCTTGAGAAACACAGCGAAACACCAACACTGTACCGCTTCAGGACAGACTGACACCACATACATGCTTACAACTGCTCTGCCTTCAGACACAATAAAATAAACAGCGAATGAGCAACAGCAGAGAGCTGCGGTGCTGCATCTGGTATGATTTACACACCACTAAGCCAAACTTCCGCTGCCCGAGTTAAACATATCCATATGATGCTTGCATTTTACCGTAGTGCCTCTTTCCTTTCATTGGCGGCTTCCTTCTGCAAGGGGTTGGTGGGCTGCTGTCAAAGACCCTCGTTGTCTGGCCAAAAAACGCAAGCGGGACGGGAGGCTAAATGTTTGATCTGAGGAAACCCAGCATGCACCGGGGCTCACCAGCATGGATGGGAATGTCCAGTTTCACATGATTCCACTGGGGCCATGGGACACTCCGAAAATAAACATGAAAGGACTCTCCAAAAATGTCATTCAGCTCCTGAAAGTAATTTCAGCCCTGCTTCAAGGGAAAGGCCAACAAAAACATTGGTTGTGTAAAAACATAACCTGGTAAGGAGAGATATTAAGGTGCTTTGTGTAATTGAAGAAAAACGGTTACTTGGAATTATGGACGGTTTGAAAAAGGCTATCGGTGCATGTTGGTTCAAAGCAGTAGAGGTTCCCCCTCCGGGCAACTCTGCGCTGAGGTTGGGTTTCACGGTTTCTCTGGCGACTGAAGGCCGGGGTGGTCGGGGAGCTCGGCCGTGTCTGGGCTCCGCAGGTTCCCCTGGGCGAGTCACAGAGGGGTGAAGGTAATCCACACTAGCAGAACACAGAATAAACACTGCTGAGGACGTAATTGATACAAGCTGCCGAGGTCCCAACCTCTGACCCCCACACACTGGTGGTCAATAATGAACATTCCAGCAGGCACTATGGAAAACACACTGACACGGAAGACACCGGCGCACTCCAATTACTACATTTAATCACGTACAAATGTGGTCAGAGGACAGTTGTGAAGGCTGCACCAGTACGGCACTGGTTGGGTCAGGAGACCAACAGCACAACGCAGAATGTGAAGATTTGCGAACGAGACAGGGGTCTGTCTATACCCAGTGACTCCTGGAGAGGCTCTGGACCACTGGGACAAGCGGTTAAGGACAATGGATGGAAGGATGGACAGTAGTTTTGGACCTAAGAATCAGTCACTCTGCTCCAGTACCCAAGACTTCCCTTGTCTGTCACCTCCATCAGCCATGTTCATTCTTTCCCTTTCTATTCAGAATGGAACTTTTTTGCTGTGTGAAATACTCCACCATGGTACTGAAACAGGAACCTGACAGCTGGTACAAATGACTGTTGTGTTTTAAAATGCTTTGTGTTTGGTTATTCTAAGAAGTCACATACCTGACTGACACATTTCTAGTCTTGATCCCAAATATGGCGGTAAGTACTTTGCTGTTATTATTGGTACTTCCCACTAATTCAAGCAAATTGTGTGAAAGTAACTTTGAAACAAATGGTTGTGAAAAAAGCTACATTTCCTTTATAAGCATACTAATGAAACGTATGTTGTTTCTGGGTTAAAAATGTTTTGGGAATTCTCCAAATCCAATTTCCAGTAAGTGTTAATGGTTGACCGCGGAGCCCAGATGTTTTGGTTTGCATTGGAGCTGAAGATATAAGATGTAAATCTCTTTTCTGTGTTTTACACACTTTATTAAGCATCCTCATGAAATGGGTCACTGCTGAACTAAAAGGCAGGCCAGATTTTGGACCTTTTGTGTGTGCATGTGTAGGTAAGGTGAACCTGTTTCCACTCCTACCTTCAAAAGCAAGAGAGTTTCAGATACAAGGCCTGCTCCTCAAATATTTCTCTAGCCAATCTGACCGTGTAACTCAATTGTCCAGTTCCGGTAGCCCACCAGCGCTTTCTCCAAAATTAAATTACATCACATGCCAAAGATCGACATCTTCACCGATGCCAGCTACAACAATGTTCTAAAGTGTCCGACAAAAAACAGAGCGATTATGACGTACAAACTTCAGGCTGCACTTGCGATTATTTGTGATTATGGCTTATTGTTGCTCGCAGATTTGACCACATCACTGACTATCAGAAGCTTTGATTCACGCCTCAGTGCTGGTGAACCCACACTCCCACAAACCTGCGTTTTAGCTGAGCAGTTAACCTCACCTAACCATAAAGGCTAAAGTGAAAATATCACCATTTCACACTAGCGGACTGAATATACACAACAAAAATTATTTTCTATCTTACAGTTTTTGCAGTGAGAAATACAACAATGCAAGTTGCAACACAGGGATAAATACCTGCACACCAGACACCACGTGTTTTTGTTTCAAGTGAGACAAATGAAATTTAGCTACGTTAAATCCTTCATTTTTGATCAGATTATCTGTGGTGCACTCAGCAAAAACAACAATATTCCCTCTTCTGTTCCTTCTTTAAGAAAGCTATTACGTTTGGCCTCAGACTATGAATGCGTAATACCTACATCTTATCCATGAATCCTGTTATTATCATGCTTTTTCTAGACAGGCAAGCACAGTAACCTTGAATGTATTCTTTGAAGCATTTATGAGTTTATTCTGTACTTATTCATTCAGCTTATTTTTAGCCAGGCCGCCTATGTAGGCCTCACGGCTGCATATTGTGGGTTACAAATGTGAGTCAGTGAAGCAGGCCACGGTGAAACATAGAGCTTTCACAAAGGCACCTCCCACAGCGAGGCTGGCCTGCCAGAGATTGCAGAACCTCATCACTGACTAAAATCTGCTGTGACCAGCACAGAGTCTGGCCCTTTGGTTGTGTCATGCATTTTAAACCCTGTTAACACACACATTTTTACTGTTTATAAAACTTCAGCTACAGACATATTTTAAGTAGGTCAGATTCTAGAATATATTTAAAATCCAGTGAAAGGAGGAAGTTCTCTCCCCCCCCCCCCCTTAAAAACTGGGTGTGTTGTCTTAAAGTATAAATTTAATGGGCAAACGTTAAAATCTTAAAATGGAACTGACCAACACAATACTGGGATCACTGGTTCCTCAGAAGTTCTTAGACGATAGGGGGGAAACCCAAGGATTTAGCACACCTCACACAACTTACGGAAATGGATCTATTAATGGAATCCCCCAGGTGCTTCTGAGTTAAAAAGGAACATAAAAAGGGAGGGTTACACATTTTACACAAAGCAAGAACTCAACAATGAAAGCATAACATGGGTGTTACTAAGACTGTATGGAAATTAACAAAAACTTATACTGAGTAGTAAACAGAAACGTTTGCGAACTTTAGCCAAGTTGCAAGCAGAACTATGCTGCTTGTCGTAACACGGAGTGCTGAAGTCATGCCAAATAACAGCACTCACACCAGCACAGAGAACAAAATAGTTAAAAGAAATTGTTCTTGTCCTCATCTATAACTGATCAAGTAAGTCCTTTTTTTTTTTTTTTTTTACAGGCAAGCGTCAGTGACATAAGGTAGTTGAGGAAAAGGAAGCCCTGCAGGTGAAAACCGTGGACCCCCAAGAAGGATGGTTTTTTGTGACCTTGCCTTAATACCATTTTAATGCTCCCAAAGTGGAAACAATTTGTACTGTTACTATATTCTGCAGGGCAGGGAAACATATCTGGCTGGGCTTCCAGCATCAATGGTCCAACCACCTTGCACGCTGCAGAATCCTCATATATGTTGTCATTCGTGTAATTTAGCTATGCAAAGAATATGCTTTCCCCCATCTGTAACTGGAATATAGCAGAACTTTCCTCAGCAACTGTTCAATTGTGCAAAAGTACCTCTCTTTAAACAACATCCTCAATGTTCCTCTGGAAGGATTTCAGTAATGATAATAAAATGAGTTGAAAAGCAGGAGTTGTCCAAAGTGCTTTGGAAAGAGGAGTGTTTATTGGCTTCACAGATCACACATTTTTCCGCCAATACCTAGGAACAGCAGGGCATCATATAGGTAGGACACAAAGAGAAACAAATAGAAGCTTCATCCCAGGAGAAGGATGTTGCAAGAGGCTCTCAGAGGATTTAAAGCCCCCATCACATCCTTGTCTTCCCTCTGTCTTTGCTATGAACTCAGCAAGTCTCATTTGGTGTTTTATGAAGAGCAACTGGTATAAGAGCAGTATGTGGTTTTGGCTCATGCTGCGTCCGAATCAAATTTCATTTTCAGTCTCCATAAATAGGTCTGACTCCATTACATTTTGCCACCGATTTCCAGATTTCAAATACGCTCTCATCACATCTTCCAGCTTCCGGTACACTAGCTGCCCTTGTGCTGGAGAAGGAGCAGGACAAGGACAGGGAGGGGACCAAAAGATTGAAACAGGCAGCAGCTGTCTGTTCAAATGACTGTAGTGCTCAGATTGCATAGCTTTGCATTCACACTTTGGGACATTCAAATCATGGCCAACAGAAAGAAGAAATCAACATATTAGTTTGACTGGCAAACCTGACCGGGTTTCCCTCGGTCGCACATGTACACAAAACAATAATGCCTTTCAGTGCTTGCTGAACTTGCATTTTCTTCAGTATAGCACAGATGCTACAAAACATACAAAACCAACAACCTAACAATATCCCGCAATCCCACGATGCAACCGGTCTGTATGCCCACTGTTGTATATGCATCAACCTGAGCTGCAAACATCAGGCTTGCTTCAGCATCTTGTCTAGTCCATCACTCTTCCTGCAGCTGAGTTCTGTAACATATTCAGGTCAAAGCTTTTAAACCCAATGTTGCTCAGAGCACTGCAGAAAAGTAATTCGAGATACAGGATGTTGGATGCTGAATCTCATTAGCCTAGAAGGATGTTTAACTGTGCGGCACAGAAAGATAAATGTCAAGATGTTAATAAGAACTATCGAAAGAATCAGGCTGGGGAGGAGCCATTTGGATCAGGAATAAGCATTTACATAAACACAGCATCTTCATCTGTCACTTGTCTTGTTCTAACATGTCTGAGAAGCATGACGGTAACACATGTAAGAATCTGTTGGGGTTAGCAATTATTACCCACATAAATAAAGCTTATTCAGCATCATGTTGTTTTGTTGCCATTTAACTTGCAGCAGAACCATGCAATTTTTATACACGCAGGCAGCGCATTCGCATTTCCTGCATTCTAACCACCGATTTAATCACACAGTCGAATACCTCGTGATGTCAGAAGGAGCTTTCAGCAGGTTTCATGAGCCACAGAAGTCCCACTGGACAACATTATTGCTCATTACAAGGAGCACACATAGCTGTCAGAATGCCATTATCATTCTTATTGGGCTCCCCTTCTCAGCCTGTGATTGAGTCTATAAAAACAGAAGCTGCCAAGATGTCAGCTTAATAGCATGCTGCTAACAGAAGAGATCTCACTTTGTGCTGGATGTCAAACATGGAGACAACGTCATGATGTACCAAAAGATATAGAGTGTTGAACCCAGCAAATTACAAATGTAGGCCAGAGCAACAGCACATGCTGCTCTGGAACAAATATTCCCAAACACCTTTTAATTTATGGAGCTCCTTATCGGAGCAGAGTTCTCCTAACTTACAGTATATGGCAAGTTCTGCTTTCTGCCATACAATAGGGATGGTAAAAGTGTAAAAATGGTGTTAATTCAATTACAACTGTGTTTTGGTGTCCATGGCTATGGTTTGCCAGCATACCCATGATGGAAATGGTACAATAAGCCCTTCACATTTCTGGACTGATTCATGCACCAAATATATAAACCCAGGAAATGAATGGGTCTGCTGTACTGCAATTATGTGTCCTGCTCGACTGCAGTTACAGGGTATTTTCTAAGCAACTTAACCTCACCAAGCCATGTCAGTCTACATTTATACATGAAAAATATCTGTAAAGAGAGTAATGGGATAGTATATTTGACAGCTGGCAGAACAGTAGCTCATAAGAAATTTATTAAACAAACAGCCAATAAAAATGAGCTGCGGTAAAGAAGCTGACACAGTGGCCCATCTTCTTCCTAAGCCCTTAAATTTTCACTAAATTCTGGCAGTACACCACAATGGCCACAGTAATCTTGTGGAACATCTCCATATACTGTACAGTACAATGCACAATGAATAAATTATGCGTTGACTGTATAGTTAATACACATCACATATTGACATCATAATCTACTGACCTATAGCATATGACATCTACAATGCAGTCCCAGCATTCTTTTCAATATAGACTGGCCAGTGTACCCCATAAGATATATTTATGGGTCTACTGTACTGAAAGGTGTTAAGCTGTTTAATATACTGTCACACTCAGGAATCTGCTCTTCTTCTAGAACTGAAAATATGAATGTTATACACGGGTATTTGTTCCAATGCATTACATTGATCCTGATTTTATATTGCTGTGAAAGTATTCAGCAAGTAAATTACAGCTCAAAACAACAGATAAAGCAACCTGCCCATGGGAGGGATCATACTTACTGTCCTTGCTCTTAGATCTGTGTAAACTGAGAAACAAATTATTTCAGTGCTGTGGCCCAACATTTAAGAATCAGAGTTGATAGGAAAACACCCCACATATCGGCATGAGGTAGTGGAGTCCCTTTCTATAATGAAGGTTCCCTTTATAAAAATCTCCACTTGGGAGCAATTTTAATTTGCACTGTAAAATTCATGTAACTATTAACTAACATAAGAAATGCCTCAGGAGGACATAAAAAGTGATTCCGAGTACAAGAGAAGTGAAGCAGCCCCCCCATCCAACGTAGCATGTCCTGCAGTTTCTGCTGTCTCATCATCTATAACAATGATGAGTCATAAGGCAAAAAAAAGTGCTAAAAATTGAAAAGACAAAGGAAAGATTTAAACTTGTGATGAAATATATACAACTGACCTTAAAAACTGTTTCATTATTAAGAACTTTGTGCATATGGGTTTACTCCTCTTCTGTCTTAAATTATACTCAGATGACAGCATGGATTAAGCATAGTTTTAGAAATGATAACATGAAAACTGCATCATTAGGTGTTTCAACAAAACGATATTGTTTGTTTTTCATTCTTTACAATAAAGAATGAAAGCAGAACAAGACAGAAATAAATTGTAAAGTGCAGGGGAACAAAGGGTTTTCTGCTAAAATAGTGATGTTACCGCATTCCTCTTCAGAAGAATGCGATCCACACAGAAGGGAAGGGAATTGGGGAATTTTATGGATGGATGGGGTATCCTGTGAAACAAAGAATTTCAATAAAACCCATCATAGATAGAGGATGCGTTCTGTTTTCAGTTAACAATCATGAGCTCCACTGACAGTCCAGACAAACATTGATTTGGTTCTCCACGCCAGGGGGAACTCAAATCCCATCACCATTTCATTCACCTGACACACAAGAGAGGGAGCTGCTCCAATACAAACACAAAGAGATGTTTTATTTTTTCTTTAGTACTGTCACTGACAGTTATATAGCTAAATCCTATATTTGCATTACACTGTAATAGGACCAAAAAATATTTGTGTATCTCATTTCACCAGAAAATATAAGTTTCTCCTCAAAATCATTATGTTTAAACATGAATGTGCACATACAATCTCACGTTTCATATGTATGCTGATAGTTTGGGGCCCAGCATTTCGTCCCAAAACAAAACAGTATGCGACGACTAACCTCTTCATCCCTTGGTTTACATTAGATATTTATTTACTTTCGCCTGTTCTAAATCATTTTTAATATTATTATTTATAAAATAAAACAAGCTTTCATGAGACTGTTCCATACAACAAAAGATCTAAGCTATGGGTGGGACTGCCCTGTACCAGAAGATGAAGTCAAAGAAAAGGATGCCGAAGGCAGACAAAGCAGATGGGGGCAGGAGGTTGGTTCACACACCTTTACCCCACTGCAAATAAAAGGAAAAAAGGTTAAAAGATGTGTGGACACTGCTTGGTTCTGACAGGAAAAGGTTGGAACCTGTGAGGACCAGGTTCTAAGGGGGTCTCCACCCAAACAACTGTAGGAGATACATGTAGAAGCTCACATGTAACAGTAAACACATTGATCACAGGACAGTCATAGTTAGTGTGCTTATTTAAAAAAATTAAAAATACTTCTTTCAAAAGGTAGACCCACTCATACAGTATATTTAAATCACTACTTAAGTTTCACTGCACTTGGCACAGCTACTTTGGATCAAATGAGCATACAAGTGTAATATTTTATTGCTATAGCCTCTGCCCATGAGGCACATAACCATGAGACAAATTTCGCACATTTTTAAAATAAAAATTCTAATGTTTTCACAGAGCAATACTTGATGTTACGAATAGCACTGAAAATTGTTCATTCTCTACGGCCATTAATATTTGGTGAATGAAATACAGCCTTGAAGTTGAAAATGATGGTGTAGCAGATAGCGTTGGTGCCTCACTGCATCTGGGACCCTGGGTTTGGAAATAGGTTCACATCTAGCTCTGGTCTGTGTGGAGCCTGCATGTTCTTCTTGTTGTTTGCATGACTTTTTCCCCCAAAGTCATGCAGGGAAGAATTCAATGGTAAACCACTTCCATAACATCTGCAAACTCAATGAGTAAAACATTTACTGAATAAATAAGCTGCATTTTTTACTTAACTAGAAATGCAATATTTGAAGTTCATAAGCCAAATTAATGGTCTTGATTATTAGAATTCCAACTGACAGCACATTACCCAACCCCACCAAAGGAAAACAAAGATAATCTAGAGGATGAAGAATACAGTTTGAGAAAACTTGGATTAGTATGTATGTACAGTATGTACATATTTACTTATTTATGTTTTTATTGTTCCTTGATGTCTTAAACAACACATGTGATAAAAAAAAATGCACAAAGTCATTAAATACATTAGTGTGACTAGGCCAGACACATTTATTTAACTGAACCCTATACGAAGAACTGGCAGGGAAACCCATGAAAATCCAGTGAGATTTAATCATTTCCAGTGTCAGATTACAGCAAGGCTTGAGTAGTTTAAAGGAGACGTGCACTGTGCCATCATAAAGGGATGCACAGGATTTTCACCCAGATTACCGTGGATTACCCATGATCTCGTGCGGTAAACATATCCTCTCATTACACATCCTCTACGGTCCACGGCAATTTACTCTGCCGGAAATTCTGATTTATGCATTTATTTCTGGAGATTGGCAGGATTGGGTCCAGACTGATTTTTCCCGCATGAAAAAACTCCATTTCTTTCCCCGCCCTTGTCAGGATATCCTGCCTTGGAGGGGTATGGGGCCCCAGTACCTCATCTGGTTCAGTAGATCTGCCTGCTCTTTGTTCCTATGCATTTCTACCCCTCATGCCCCACCCTCACAACTTAACAACTTGGGCTACACTCTAGATCAAAGTTCAGTCGCAGCACATAAATCAGGGTGGGTCCATTTATAACTTATTGTTTCTTCAACTAAAGAAGTGTACGAATGCCAAAGATGCTGAGTGTTTGCACTGGTTCTTACAACACAGGAGGCGCCGACCAGTGCTGTGCGCAAAGATGGAACACAGCAGGAAATACCTGCTGCACTAAAGAATGCTTTAAAAATGGACAGAAGACAGTTACAATAGAGGCCTGTTAGGATCAGTGCATGAGAGAGAGTAAAAGTTTGATGGACAAGGCATCTCTACAGACCTGAACCAGACAGAAGGCTAAACTAAGCCATCCACAGGACTTCTGAACATACTGCATGTCAGCAGTACAGCAGCAGAAGCTCCACTGGGAAGCTGGATAGAGGCATACACCTGGATAAGTACAACATCCATGTCCCTGTGACTGGAAAGACCTTGTGAAAGGGCTGAAGGTGCGTACACATGCCATGCCAGAGCAGCAGCACCCATAATTCCTCAGCCATCCCCTAATTTACAGAGCTATGCAGCCCCTGCCCCTGTCTGGTGCTATCAGTGCTCTTCACACCACAGCTCGCGGTCCATTTCCTTTAAAGTAGAAAAATGCTGAAATCTCAGAAAACAAGTGAGAGCTTCAATGTCTCTATTGGTATGACCCTGTACATTAACTATTAAATGACTACTTGTTACCAGTACAAATCCATTTAGGAAACCATTGTAATGCTTATTCCACAGTGAAAAGGGTCTACTGTGTTTTGTGCAGAATATTTGATATCCATATCAGACACAGGTTCAATCCTCCATGTTCATGTTGAGAAGCCAAGGGACAGATCTTCACTCTTAACAAAGTTAGTCGCTCAGGTGGCTTTCATTTAGGCCTGCTGTCTGTTAACTTGACATCTTTGGTAGTCTCTGCATCTATAAAGCTCAGTGTCTGTTTGTCTGTTCATCTTTATGCAAGGCTTTGTTTTAAAATTCGAAGATTTGAAATCTAGCACATTAGTGCTTCTCTCCTAAGCAAGTTCTTTGCATAGTAAAGTTTGTTATACTCCAAAAAAGGCAAATTACTATTTTGAAAATTTAAAACTCTGTCTCTGACAAGGTTTGGAAAATCCAGGATTTTAGGTTTTTTTAATACCATGTTTCATGCCATGTTTCATTTTCCACGGCCCAATTGAAATCCTGTTGCCAATCCAGGTCCTGCTAAGCTGAGCCTCTCAATCTCCAGGTTCAAGAATAAGCATTTTCTCGTATTTGTAAATACTTTGGGGTCAGAGTCCTTGGCTGCATGCAAAAATGTTTCATATACATGGAATGGAACGCTGTCATGTTTGTCGAAATCGATTTTCAGATCTTATTGTGGTTTAATGTTTTAGATGAAAATTACTTCATTTTATTACATACCGCTGGTGAGTTCCCTAAAAAAATTAGGGAGAGTGCTTTTGCGTAAGGCCTCTACTATCAAAAAATCCCCAAAGTCTAACACCCTTCCAGTTACAAATCTGTATCTTTAACCCCTGCATGACCGGCTGTACTCCAACCAGTGCATTAACTTCACTTTGGGTTGGGAAATAAAAACTGGTCATGGAATACCTACCTAATGAAAGGCATTAAAAATTGATGATCTGTAATTGTAACTGAGGAAGTATGATAATATTTTATAAGAACTTATTGAAAATCTTTTGGTAGCAACTTCTTATATCCGCTAAAACAACTACAACCAAGAAGATTACTGCATGAGGCACACGGTGTTTTTGTACATTCAGCTAAACAGCGGTGGCACAAAAACCAATGGAAAAGAGTGAAACTGTATCAAAAGCAGATAGGAAACTGCATGATAGTCTTCCACAAAATTAGCTTTTAAATTCCACTTTCAAGTCTGAACATGGAGCTCTAAGGCTGTAAGATATGCATTACTAAGTCATATCAATACTTAGTAACATATAGTAATTCACAACCTGAAAACTTGAAGAACAACTTCTTTCCTGAGAAACAATCTATGGAAACTATGGCCAAATGCTGATAATGGCGAATCACAAAATGAGAAGTTAAAACAAATTCAGTGATTCATGCTGCACAGCAAATGAAATTCTATCGTGTCCCTGCATCATCACATTTCAGAAGAAACAAACAGAAGCTATTTTGCTCATGCACGTACCTGATACAAGGCTCGGGGCATACATCTAGGTGTTAAAATCAGATTCAGAGCCCTCAGGTTCATGACCCGCCATCGTCGTAGAGCTGTTGAAGCCAGGTTCCAGAGTAGGCCTTGTCTAGTGAAGAGGATGTCCTCAAGGCCAAAGAGCACAGCTGTCATCGCTGTTGGTGTCCACAGGGTTGAGTTTTCCCAACTGGTTAACCTGAATCTTTACACCCAAGGAAGGGCACTGCATGGCAGTACAAATAGCAGCTGTCTCGCATTGTCTTTGTGCCTATGTTGCTCATTCCCATCCAATAGAAAAAAATACCTTCTGAGATCTTCCCCTGTCCTGCTGAAATCCATAGCAAACCACAATGAACACAACCTATTTGAACAAAACAAACATTCTTACAGAAGACATGAGTGCAGGCCAAGAACGGGCCTTTTCTAGGGTTGTTGTCCAGCTCTTTGGCAAGTCACACCGAGGGAGGTGTGGCAAAGGTGTGTCCTCACTTGTCTGATGGTTAAAGGAGTGTGTTACAGCCACACTAAATCGCACCCTGCCGTCTCTCTCCAGGCTTCTCCAACTAAAGCAGGGGATCAAACTTAACATCTTGGAAGGGTTTCCCAGGGTCCTTAGCCCTCTGGGATTTCATCCAGACGGCCTTTAAAAAGGCTGGCGTTCCAGCGGCAGCATTCCCAGGACATTATGCTGCTTGCTTTAACCCTCCAGGACCCAGACCTACTCACGCCTCCTTGTCATTGAAGTCACAACAACAAGAAAACTGACTTTGCTGAGCCAGCAGTACTCAAGATTTGACCAGCTAATAAAAAAAGCATCCACTGATGTGAAGAGCTAGAGCGACCGGTGAAAGGGTTACAATGCAGACAGCACCTCCATGAGCTCCAGACTGATACCAAAGTTCTAATCCAACAGCTGCAAATATGCAACACTGCAGTCATAGTGACAACAGCATGGTAGCATCATATGGCTGCAGCAATGACCATCTTCACTGTTTTGGCCCTGTCACCCTATTTCCAGTGTAGATGTGAGCACAAAAGTGGTGTTGGTTTCTCTGAGATATTCAAAAGGATCCATTAAACACAGAAAGTTTAAATTCTGAACACTGCTCCAGAGATTCTTATGATAAGTGCCATCTTAATTACCCCTCGTGAGAATCTGCTCCAGACCCCGACTAAATCTACTGGAAAAAACCATTCTAAATTCTTAATTGGTTGTGCTGGCACAGCATCAGTTCCGGCACTTTACATCAGGATGAATAGTTGTATTTGCCTGGCGAACTGTAGGTAATTCCCTACCTCCTGAAACATGCATTTCCAGTTTGTCTCTCCAAGGGGAAACTGTAGAAAACTAAAGGAGTAATATTTAAAATAATTCTGTCTGCCTCTAACGGAAAGCTTAAATGAAAATCAGCTATACCCTTTGTAAAGGTTTGCTACCATTACCACACTGATGGGTTAACTTTCTGTCCTGTCTTCCCTTCTATCTTTTATCTACATCGGTGTGAAAACATTGAGATGTTTTTGTTTCCATAAAGCATGAGCGGTCGAGTTGTTCTCTCCGCACTACTTTCCATATCCAAGAATTATATTGTAAAAAATGTGTTATTTTAATTAAGTGTTTTGCAATCTGCCCGAGAAAATGGACTTTTGCGATCGAGAACATTTCAGACTTGAATTTTGCCTGACCTATTGTGTGTCATAGCTGTAACTATTTTTGGAGGAGACATTATTATGTCACACTGCAAATTTAACTTGGAAATACTGGTAACGCAAACATGTTCCCAGATGATCTGTGTGCTCAAGGTCCTGTGAGACTCTGGGAAAGTTCACAGAACTCATTGACATTGTGAGAACATTTCTCAGTGGCGTCTCACTGTAGGAAACTATAGATGCAGTTGTGTCGCGAAGATTATATCACTCAGGATGCTTTTTTTTGTCTTTAAGTTATTTTAATTAAAAGCTGTTAAACCTCAGGCTCCTCCTTTCAACTGTCCTTTCTGGTGCCCTCTCTCCTTCCATAGAAGTTGGATGCAGTGAAACAGATTTACATTTTCATGTGCGGTTACAATATTCCTAACAAAGTGTGCGTATGAGCAAAAGAGAAAAACTGGGTTGTTCTGATTTCCAGAAAAATGTGAAAATCATCGAAAAAACGCTCTTCAGCTGACCCACAGGTTTTACAGAACTTTACAAAAATGTTTTGACGTTAAGCAGTATCTGTGTATAGCGAAAGATAAAGCCTTGAGAAAATACCCACAATGTCGTGTTATGCTTCCCTCACAGCACATATTGGTTCAGTTAATTGGAAAATGCAGATAAATAAAAATAAAGAATAAAAAGGCAGTGCTTTCATGTGCTGCTCATCCATTATTTGGAACAACATGTGTCTTGCATGAATTGGCCACTGTGATGGCTGCTCCGGCACCCACACAGATGAGTGGATAGTTTAAGTATATTTTTGTTTGAATTTTTATTTGTGTTGATTTGCTTTGAAGAGTTTTGGGTGGTGAGATGTTTGGCTTGAATTTGTTTGGGGTTTGAATGGAAATTGTTTTGGGTTGCTGGTTTGGTTGGTGGTCTCTGGGGATTGGCCTATCCAGGTACCAGTCCGGACGGAGGATTGGAGGAAGGAAATCGGGCCTTGGAAAGCGGGAAGTGGATCCAGGGCCAATAAACCTGCTGCAGCATAAGGGGGAGAGAATATCGGTGTAGACATTCATTTGGTTTGGATTTCCTGATTTGTGTTTTTATTAATAGTATTTTGATTCTGCTGGATTTTGTTATGTATATGATTTAGTTAACCAATCGGTGTGTAGCGTTTTGTTGTTTGTTTGTGTTTGTATAGTTCTGGTGTTCCTCTATTGTATGTAGTTGTATGTGAATGGTCTGATCAGCCATTATTTAAGCCCTATTGTGTGTTTGGGGTCGGTCAGTTGTATGTCTAGTTGAACTGTGCTGTGCACTGTTGGTTTGGGTGTTATGTTCGGTTGACCTTTTTATGGGCCCAATTTTATTCTTTGCTGACATAATTACCTTTTTTTTGGAATAAATGATTCTTTTCTAACAATTAACCTGTGATTCCTTGTGCCTGCAGACTCGGTCCCTCACAGCCACAAAGTGATCCATGCATGACAACCATCACCTATTAATAACCTATTAATTCTGAATAGCAAAGCCAATAGACACATACAACAGAAAAGTCTTTGGTAAGCTGGACAGCTAAGTAGTACATTTAAAAATATCAATAATAAAAGTTCTGTTCTAACTTGAGAAATGAACAACACCCTTCTGCAGTTTGCAGAACCATCTTTTCTGAATGCTGTGAACAGGGGGTCCTGTGTTTTCCACAGAAAGCTGTTAAAATCTGAACAACAGCAGGACAACCCTTGACCCTTGTAAGCTCTGAAAGGAGACAGCTCCCCTGTACCTCTACACTTCGGCCCAACACATTCCCTCAGGTGAGTAGTTTCACAAAAAAATAACTATCCTGGGGGCTACAATCACCACAACTGTTCCTGGCTGACAAACTGAAACATGACAACTTCAGGAAACTAAAGATCCAGGATCAAACCTAGCATAGCAGAAAGAACTGGAGATTATGGGCAAACTTGATATACGTTGAAATTCAGCTGCCATTATTCATTCGTATTAGCATGCAGCCATGCGAAAATCCACAAAGGAAAAATAAAGGCAGGGAAAAAATGTGAAAAAGACACTTTTTGTAAGCTTTTGAGATGTGTATTGTTTCTGCAAACGGGGTTGATCAGTGCCCAGTACTCACTGAGTGCTGTGGACTCTCAGTCAAGCTACTCTTAAACCGCATGGGTTACAGCAAGCGTAGCTCCTGGCTGTGCCTCAGTATCTTTACTGGTTTAGAGCCGCCCAGCCTTGTCAGCTAACTGGGACACAAGCAGACAGGAGCCTTTGATGCAAACCCATCACGTCTCCTTTTGTAAACAGCACTCCTGCTTTCATTCTGTCATAAAGGAGAGAGAGAAAAGCAGGATGCTTTGCTCACCTGGGTGGTGTTAGCCATTCAATACAAAAGCACAGAAAGACTGTAATCCAGAGCTGCAAAGCAGGGAAACTACTTTATGGAAAAAGTGAGCGAAAAGCCCCTTTTCAAAAATTCAGAAGATGAAAATGATTAATGCTGCCAAGTTAATGAGGGAAGGTTAAGATATCGCCCAGCACTTTGGGCGAACAGCCCTGCAGCTCCCCATTTACTGTAATTGGATGTGACGTGAAGTTTAAATTTAATGAGGTTCAATTATTTTCCTGCTTTGTACCAAGACGATAGAAGTCCAAAAGCACACAAGTCGGTATCTTCATGCAGTCTGTCCACTAGGACTTCATTGTCTCTTTTGCATACAAGGTGGTCCCAATTATATTCGGGCAACATGCTTTTATTTCCTACCCAAAGGAATGATTGAAAACTACAGGTTGTAAGTAATGAGAATAAATATTGGAATTTGCATGTATGTTTTGCTATTGGAATTCACTGATTTGTAAGACGCCAAAGATTAAACGGAGGAGGGAAACAAAGAGTAAAAACAAAGCCGGCGTTAATCTTCTTAGATTCTATACACAGCTCACAAGACTGTACCTTCTTAGATATGATGGAGGGCTTTGCTTCTTCTTCAACAGTTTAGCAGCGAGGATTAATTCCCAGGAGACCTCCGTGAACCATTCCTTACTCTCTAGGATAAGTGATGGAGAAACTGTGGAGCTAAATTAAAATGATGAGCGCTCCCTGAAAACGGTCCAGTGCTTAACACAAACTGGTAAAACGATTTTCAGCCAAAATCTGGAACCCATATTTTATTTCAAGTCAGCAGACAACAAAGAAAAGATATGGCAGGGACGTGATGAAATTGTTCAAGCCAAATGCTACTTTTTGGGAGATCTTTGGATTTCTAGCTAGATGTGTAGATGGTGTGTCTTGGAGGTGTCTCGGAGTAGCTGGATGACATCCTTGGAGAAACATCCCAGTGTTAATTAGCAGTGTGTCAAGCTCGGGTGGGAATGGAGCGCAGTGTGAGCAGAGGGTGTGATCACAGCTGTAGGGGGGTTCCCTGCTTCCCTGATCGAAGGAGCTTCTTCAGTGTTCACCACCTGGAGTCCCACATACAAAGCAATAGTCATTTTAATACACAGTCTGACAGATGGAGACAGTGATGATGCTGCTGCCTCACACGTCCTCTGCTGTTTTCCCAAGACCCATCATGAATGAGGCGATACACACAGCCATGTGCCTCCTGCAGCTCACCAAGCACACATGGAGGCAAGCAAATCCATACACACACGCGTGTGCGTGCGCATGCACACCCTTGCCTCTTACAAACAATTATTTTCTTCTTACGCAGCACTATTCATCTCAGATATGCACACAATGTTGTCACTTGTGCTTCTGCCATACATATCTGCTAACACACCACTCACACAGAGTTGAAAGTACACAATCACAGGAAACACAACTGATACAAAGGGCTTAGGGGGCACCTTTTGTCAGGACGATCCCAAGAGATGAACAAACAACAGCACTTCGGGTCCTCTTCTAGCTGAATGTACCGTTTACAAATGAAAAATGATTGTCAAACGTTGACAACTGAATTATTGTCAAATGCTAAGCCAGGATGACAGCCTGTGTTTACAACGAGACATGAGTGCTGATGTGTTGTTAAAGAGGGCATTAAGTTCATCCTTTGCTCGGAAAATAGGAACCCCAACTGAAGTTATAGGTCAAAAACACACCGACCGCGGTATGAAAGGCAACACATCCAAGGAGAGCATTTTCAACAATGGCAATTTCACAAAAAATATTAAAACTATGACTGCTATTGACCTACAATTTCTCTGGCTAAAATAATGATTTCCACAAACCCACCCAAACAACTAAGCAGTCCACACAAAATCTGAATATATTTTAAACATTAAAAGTCCCTAAACATCCCTTAGATAAATGTGTGTAGGCGGATTTTAAGCGTGATGACAACTTATCTAAAAAATTAGCCGGACAGAATATATTGGCTGAAAGAGTCCATTAAGGTAAAACTTTTTTCTACCTGCTTCTAGAGACAACAGATTCAAGAAGTTAAAAAGACTTTCGCTCCTTACTGTTGCTTCTCAGCAGTACAGAGCTTCGCTTTCTGGCCCAAACATCCTGATGTGCGTCAGAGGACAAGCACAGTCGATGCTCACTGACAGCTACATCTACTGGGATCCCATTATATAAGCTGCCATGACGAACTGCTGAACACACGCTGTCTGATCTAGTGGCTTTGGCAGATGATAAACAGGAGCCAATTTTTAATTCTGTCTGCTGTTCAAGGTACTGCGGTTCGACCAGAGCCAGCTAAACCATTGAGAATATGACAGCAAACGGGTTTCTGGAAGTAGTGCGGGGACTGTTGCAGATGAAAGGTGTGTGTGAAACAATGGAGTGGTACCAATAGGGAGAGAAGTGCCCTGGAGCTAAACCTCTAAACCTATTTTGCACTTCTGCTGAAGGTTTCTTAATGACAATATGGAGCAATGATGCAAAAATGAGGAAATAATATGCAACGGGTTAAAAGCAACGCTCCTAAAACCCTACACAGGGAATAAAGGAGGAAAAGGGGGAAACCCTTTAGTCAATCATACGAGCTGTGAAAACTCTTTGCTGAGAAGGAATGGGAGACCCACCTGATTTACCAAGAAGCAAGCACAAGTTCATCCCTAGTATTTTGATGCCATTTTTCTGCACAAGCTTGGATAAACCAAGTGCCTTGCAGCTTCCAGACTGTAGAAGCTGGACTGAAAAACACATCATTACAGGTGACAAAATCCTCTGGTTGATTCCCTGGTTATTCTACTTGGCAGGTATCTATCTTAAAGTACATAACTGTCCTCTGCTCAGATATTCTTGAAACATCATTGCAGTCCCCTGTGCAAGACTAAACAAGAAAAAGATACCCCAACAAACAGTGGAAATCACTACACCTTGTAACCAAGCAAAGGGGGGGGGGGGGGGTTACTTAAAAACAGAAGATGAGAGCGACTGCATCCAGACTTGCAGAGCAACATGCCCACCACGTAGGCATCTGGCAAACCCAGATTAACAGCTTTTAAAAAAGACTCATTCTCACACCATATGCAGGATTTGGCGAAGGAATCTCGACTAATCTAGGAGTGGGAGGAGGAGGAGGTAACAGTGAACCCGGAGAGAGAGATAGGAAGGAAAAGGGAGTTCTCTTACCCGCTCGTCGCTCCTGCGACTCAGCGTCCCAGCTGGCAGCTTCAGGAGCATCCTGCGTGCCCTGCCTGGGGTGACTGCTGCTTGCACCACCAGCATGTGTGTGTGAGAGTGTATCTGCGCCTGTGTCTGCCTGCAAATTTGTGCCTGTGTGCAGGACCTCTGCTCACCACTACTGCTACTATTCCCACTATTCTAGTGAAAGAGGCAGTCAATCGGCAGCGCGACACCCCCAGCCCCCACCTCCAAACGTCACTGTCTGTGAATCATGGGTCAGCCCTTCCTGCAGTACAACTCGCACTGTTCTCTTGTGGGCATGTGTGTGATTTTGTGTGTGTGAGTGTGCACATGCAATTCAGGGGGGGCTGGGCATTTTCTTTCTTTTTCCTTTTCTTTTGCTCTCTCTCTCTCTCTCTCTCTCTCTCTCTATTTCTGTTTTCCAGTTTTTCCCCTCCAGCTTTCGGGGTGTGACTCCTAGCCTGGGTTTCCAGTGTGTGTGTGTGTGTGTGTGTGTGTGTGTGTGTGTGTGTGTGTCTATATGTGCAGGGAGGTGGGGGGTCCTGGGGATGACATCACAAAAGCTGAGCACAGATATGCCCCTGGGAGGAGTGCTCTAAAAACGTCAGCCTTGCTCCTCTCTGCTCTGGGACTTAGTTGGGTTTAATCCAAGTCTGTGGTCTAATCTGACGGTTACAATGCACAGTCATATGACCCTGTGGGGGAAAGCAGGATGGCGTATATTGTGCTGGTCTTTGCTGTAGGCTGCTTCACATGGCACACATTGAAATGAATGTCTGACTTTTAGCCATCTGCTGCAGAGATTAACTTTAAATCCCACACTGAGCTTTCACCACGGCCTGCACGAGACACAACGAGAAGCTCCACTGTCATCGGCCAAGGTAATACCTGGGATATGAGCACACAAGGCCATCTAACGCAGCAAAAATACAACACGTCTCGCTTCGTGAGGAAGAAGTTGCCCATTCGTACACACCACAGGATTGGCTGACCCTCCAAATCAAATGATCCAAATATTTCACTGATTTAAAATTTTTTAATAAGCAGATAACCTGCTGAACCCCATAGGGCTGACAACTGACTGAATGTAACTAAAGCACCAGTATAGAAACTAGAGCGCCCTATTTCACTCTTCATCAGTGGTGTGTTAAGGTGTGGGGGGCTGCTAGGGATGTAGAGTAATTAGTTATTATTATTATTGTTGTTATGTAAGTATTGATGTTTTAAAAAGTAAATATGGGGGGGATTTGAAGAGGTGAAAACAAATTTTAAAAATTATTCAGGTCCATGAATCCAAATGCTTTAGAACCCCTCCTGTGTTTTTCTGTTTTAAAATATAACAATATTTCAGTTATGCGCCTTGACAGTGTTAATGACTGAAGACGATGGGAATACACACTTTTTCCCCTTGGCGTGTTTAATCATACAGGGATAAAACCCGCAATCTCAACACTGTTAGCCCAGCACTTTCACCAGCTGAGCCTTGCAGCCACTCCAAGAAAGGAGCCATCCTGGGTAGCAAGTATCCTAGGCACGGCACTGCTTTTCATCAAACCCATGGAGGGGCGCACTGGGTCAAGGTCTGCATATAGGATCAAAGGTCATAGAAGGGTGAGTGGAATTCATTTTTCTTGTCTGCATCTGATCAGCAATAGGAATGTTTCCTCTTTCTGTAGGCAAGAGCTCATAAACACTCTAGCTACGGAGGGCGCTGAAGGTGAAGAGTAACGCGATCCAGATGGAGCTGAGCTGGACTGGTTCTGGAGAGCTGTAATGGGTTGATGAAAGGCCTTTGAGGGATTCTGCATACCTTAGATGGGAGGTGTTTGTCTTGCACTCATTTCACAAGCATTTCATTAACATGGGAAGAAAGAGCCTGTCGGAAACTTGGATGCAAAACTTTTGTCGGTCTAAGCCCATCGCAGACCTATTATAACAAGCAGGTCTTGAAAGATCCATGAGAAAGTAAGGGAAGAAGAGAATGAATGCAGAATCATAGAAGTCTGCCAAGTCCTTAGTTAATTTTCTCTAAGATGAAACGTACCACATGTGAGCACTTGTCAAGTACACTGCTTTTGCCTTAGCCAGCGTTAAGAAGCCGATCATTTCATTTTTTTCAAATAACTTCACTGGTATCTGAAATCACAGGGCTGCAAAGCTAATTTTTTTTTCTGAAATTAAGGAGTTTTTCAAAAATATTTGTTTCTCAGCAAATGTACTGATGAAATTGTATGTCAAAATTGAAAAATTTCTCTTCATTACAACGCAATTGGCAAGGCGGCTCCAATTTCTTTAAATAAAAAAAAAGGTGATTAATAGCAAAATTTTGTTTTGCGCTGTTGAAAATATGGACACCTTTTTCTGGCATACAGTGAAGCCTTTTAGTGAAACAATGTGAGAATTTGTTCAGACACAAAGCTCTGACAACACTGTGCATCTCAGCTAGCTTGCTTTAAGAAATAACAAGGCAAGCAGCGCTCTCACTACCAGTGGTAGTCTGAGCCATCTGTTTGGAAATGCCCTCTGGTCTGTCTGCCTCGTACAGACAGAGCCCCACGTCCCATCTTTAGTTATTTGCCATCCTCCCAAATGGAGTCGAAATGAACATGTGGGGCTTCTACCAGCCACATTCTATTCGTGACAATTACCTTCCATTTCACATCATAGTTTTTGATGGGGAAGCTAAAGCTGATGAAGATTAAGATTAATGCCTTTTTGTATGAATCTAGTTTATTTTGTCATTTATGTATTTCATAGGTTGGACATGCACTGTAGTGCTTAAAGAAAAGGACAGGCTTGGTTTATCAGATTGACATAAACCCAGATCTTCAGACAGCTTAACAACTCTAAATACCATCTCCACAGGAAGCCTTCTGAAGCTTTTATCTTCTGATCTGAGGTGAATCTTTTGAGCTAAGAATTCACTTCAGTAACCTAAACCGTTCTTGTCTATTATCTTAAATAATTTTGTGCATTCTGAGTTCACAGCACAAAAATGGCCATGTTACAAAGTGAAATAACATATAATATAATCCATGTTGTGTAATGTGCTAACGGTATACTAATGCAGGATAAGGAATTAAATGAAAATTATTATTCTATGTATGTCAAAGAGAAATGCAATCAATGTGTCCCAAAGTGGAATTGGGTCCCTTTGCAAAGATGACCTATGAAGCACTGCTAAAAATGAAAGTGCATCTCGACTTGCAGTAGGAAATGTTCTGCTGAATATTTGATTGATGGCTGAAGCTATAATATCTTTGTCCTGTGGCTTTTATCACAAACTAGGGTGGCATCCCCTGAGATTCTCTCTCTTTCACTCACACACGCACACACATTCATGTAAGTATCAGATATTGGCAGCTAATGGTTGCCTACATCAGGTTTGCTCCCACTTTGGTAGCAAGTATCTGACCCACTGGTTGTCATTCTGCCCTGCCAATCTCCCAAACCACACATGGATTCATGAAACTGTTCATAATGCTGTTAACAGATGCACTTATGATCCTCTTAAAACCAAGGGATTACATTTCAGTTCTTTGGACATATGTAAGGTCTCACCACTGTGCAGTCTTTTAATCTGCTTTGTTTTATTAGAAGTAAGACAAGGTGATGAGTCTGAGGAGGCACACATTTTGGTTCAGTCTTAGCCCAGCAGGGCTGAGGGGGTCTTTCATTCAAGGGGGTTCTTAAACCTCAGAGATATCTGCTTTCGCGTGTAACTACGAGAGGAACTGTTATAGATGCAGTGGTGTCGGCACCAAAGGTGTCAGCACTGTGCAAGTCCTCAAAAGCTCATGTGGATCCAATCCAGTTTCCACTGTGGTGGAGCTGCCAAGGTCTCAGCCAGAAGCATCACCACATTAACCAACAGAAACGCCTTTTTGTGCAGCACAGTTAACCACTGTCTGCATACAGAACTAAGTGGTGTCTCATCATGGTGTGGTTGCCTCCCATCTCCTCTTTACTGTTAATGTGGCCTTATCCAGTAGTAGTTCATACGCAAGGGACACGTGAATAAATCCCACTTTGTAATTTATATTTCACTTATGAACAAGTGAAAGGGAATCATTGTTTGCCATAAAGTCACACTGAAAAACAAGGACAATCAGTGGTGTATTAAAGGGTGCCAGGGATATGAAGAAACTAACTGAAAATTAAACTGTTTAAAAGTAAATAAAAAGCATCTACAAAGGGACTTTGTATCAAGGGACTAAAACAGGTGAAAAAAATAAATATTTACTCAGGTTCTTTACAGATCCTTGAACTTGGGAGTATCACAACACCCGCTGTTGATCATCAAGGTTTGCTACTGAAACAGATAAAACAGTACAAATTCTTAAGTCAGATAAAAAATATATGCTGACAATGGACAATTTGGCATCCAGCATTGCGCCACAAAGTTTTTTCCTTTTGTTTATTAATCAAGAGAAGCACAAGAAGCCATAACATGTACCACAAAGTGCAATACTGGCCCAAACCCCAAGCTCTTTTACTGTAAAACACTCACAATCACACGGAAGACACAAAATATAACCTAAGACATAAAGGGGGTGGGCAATAAATTATTACAAATGCACAAATACAACGACTAACAAGACAGAATAGACAGAATATACCACTTATTAAAAGCCAGTAAAAGAGCATTCCCTGGTGTTACAATATTTATAATATAGCGGAGGCAAAGTGGCCCCTTCCCATCATCCCTTGCTGTGTAGTATTTGTGTGTGAACAGATTTGACGTGACAGTGGTGTGCGGGTTTCTCCATCATACTGTACATCTGGAACTAAGGGCCAAGGAACAGTTTGTTGTAAATGTCATGTTAAATCTCAGGTTTGCTCAAATTCCGACTGAAACAGCGTTTCACTTTGTACAATGTGTACACTTTGCCAAGGCTGCAGGTCAGCATGTCTTTGCTCGCCTGCTGATGTAACAGAACATTTACATCAGCAGGTGCTGCCCAGTATAACTAGTTATCTGATGGGCGTGCCTGGCAATGCCACATATTAATGTGTCCGGTTCTGGGCAGCCCATCTACAATCACCGTTTCCATGGAGACTACAATTAAACAAGATGCATCCTTTGTCAGTAAGGCACCTGAAATGCAGCAAAATGTGACCAACAAGATCTGGCCATCATCACAAAGGAGGAAAGAACAATGAGGATGAGCATGACAGAATGAACAAGTTCAATTCAGATCAGTTTGGTTCAGTTCAGAATGTGAACTTTGTTCCTAATGTCTCTATTTTAATGGAAATGAGAAAAAGCATTAATGCGACCTTTACTTGCATTACTTCACTGAACGGAAGGAATACTTTTAGCATCCACCTTCTGGATCCCACTTCCAACCAACAGCAAGCAGTGTATCATACACCAATGGAGGGGAGTTAGAGAGTTCATAGACATTATTTGGTTCTTCGCGGTAAAATTACGGCATCTTCGGTCAGCAGTTAAGAAGTGAAATTTCTATCATACATTTATCCTTATTGTGTAGCTGGAAAGTATAAACTCAAACAAAACTATAAACCTCAAAAGTGTCACCTGAGAGGTCTTTGTCACCTGCTTACTTTCCTTCATTGTGTTTGCCATAAATATCTTGATGGTTTTTCCTGAATACAAGGAGAGCCATAAAACATAGTCAAGATGTCTTGAGGGACTGGACAAACAGAGACCAAGGCTACTTGCAGTGCAGTGTGCTGTTAACTGAAAGACACTGCAATGAAGCCATGATCTACGGGCACCTCTTTACTTATGATGCAAACTGTGAGCCGAAGACAGTAATGCTACATGAGAGAAACTGAGAAAGTATTTTTATTTTGTTTTGTTTCAGGTTATTGTCCAAAATACGAGTCCACCATCCCTGCGCATTTAAACCACACTTTGAATTCTCCAGACATAAAATCCCAGCAATTCCTGAAGGAACTGTTCCTGAAGACTGCCGCAGTTATTTTTTTTATTCGCAATTTTATTTGCCTGCTGACACAGGCCATTCTTTTGCATATACATACATCGGGGTGTCTTTATAAATGATTCAACGGCATACAATGTTCTTATTTTTCACAGCTACTTTTCCACCTCGCTTCTCACAAGAAAAGAAAAATATTAGGTTTCTGACCTTGTACTCAGAACACAGGATCAAATTAATCCATGTCCAGTCACATTCACAGCTCAAACAACTCTAGCCTCCTGTCTCTGAGCAATCTTTAATTTTAAATATAATTAGAAATTTCCAAATAGCTCTTTTAATTGTTTTGGAATTAACAGCTTAACAATCAGAGTCCTTAGGAAGAAAGCAGTGTCTATAAAAGTCCCAAAAGAAGACTTAGCCATCAAATGCTGCGTAACGCATCACAAATTTAATTTCGCAAAGGATGTACTTTTTGAAATTGGTTTCGGGAAACTGAAGCAAGTCGTGTTCTCCAATTGTTTGACAATGGCATTGTTCGTGAGGCATGTCGAGAACGTTTCGCAGAAAGCAGCGGAGGGTGTCATAGTTGTCACAACCACATGCTTCTGCTCCAAAGTTACCTTGAGAGACTGCTTTTTAATCACCAAATCCATTAAAGTGTACGATTTATTTATTCATTTCTACGCTAATTAAAATACTCTGAGGACTCAATCCCGTGTAAGTCATTTACAGTAGATTTTTAAGGTTAAAGGGATCATTATCATACAATTGTGTTCCGTTTCCAAAGGTTTCCTTGCCCCACAAAGGTCCTTGGAACTTACATAACCACAACCTCAACAAGTTTAATGCAAAGTTCACACTCAAATCCAGAGCAAATGTGACTGCCACAACTGAACACCCATTTGCACCCAAGAAAACACTCACAAACAGGTCCATGAGCAGACGCTCCAGGGTCACCTCCACCTCCTCCAGTCGAGCAGAGAGATTCATTGCGCCTCTGGTCCTAATCTAAACCACCGGACAAAGCGCTCCTCTTCACACCTGCTTATCTGCACCCATTCACAGAAGTAGAACTACAAGGATGATGGTAAGGTACAAAAGATCTACTCCAGCTTCTCCATATGTCTCCTCACTTTCAACAGTCATAGAAAAATGAAGAAAAGTATTTGGGTGGACATGAAGTCACAGTCGCTTGATTTTCAGATGGTATAAACGACAGAAGAACACTATCGCCGTCTCCGCAACAACATTTATTTGTGGGATCGGCTCCTTATAGCTTTGCTCTGCTCTTTGCAAAGCGCTGCCCACAGAGGGGTCATTATACAGATGAGCAGCAGGGTCCCTGCTGGAGCTACCAGTGACCTCCATCAGCCCATTCCTGCTGGAGTGCCATCAATGAGTCTTTGTGACAGTCATTAAGCTCCGTTCCAGAACTTCGATACTGGGATAAAGCTCCTGTGAAAACACAGCCTTGCAATGCGGCTGGCACAAAGAAAAGGGGTGACAGGGCTTGTTTACAGGGATGCACATAAGAATGGGAACACAATGGCACTTCATCAGATGAAGAATCCCAGTTCTTTCCTCATAATAAACCCCAAGTGTGTGAGTGTTCCTAGCTAACACAGCTGACAAATTATCTTTAGTCCCCCTGCTTCTGTGCTCCACTATGGCAAAACTAACCTCCAGATATAGAACCACCAATATGTAAGATTCATGACGAAAAAGTGTGTGACAGAGGTTCATAATCCAGACCACATAACGGGGCTGTGGACGCCCCACCCCACAGCCCCGCTACAGGACTGGCCTGGATTCCACTGCGACTTGGCCCTGTTTTGTAGCCCCCATCCACCGAGCCTCTTACATATTGTCAAAACATGTGCTCAAATAAATAAATAAATAAATAAATAAATAAATAAGCAAGCAAGCAAGCAAGCAGTCAGTTTAGCCCTCGAAGGCCACAGCAGTGCACATGGCAGTGCATGATAAGGTGGCAGCTACGAATCAGTTTGATACAACAACTGCACCCCTCTAGCATAGAATAGTCTTCTAGGTTAAGACCAAAAACAATTCAGGGCCATTAGCCATAACACTTAACCATTACACATAAATATGTACTGCATACATATAAATTCTGCTAAAATGTTTTCCCACCTTTATTAATTGCTATACAATACGGGAATGACAGAACATAGAATTGTTAACTGAAATATTTTTGATATCTTTAGCATCCCTCCTACGCAAGGGGATTTTGGGGATACCCCAAGCCCTCACTGCAACAATAGTCCAAATCCAGACAAGTTCTAGCATTCCAGGCTGCTCTGTGTGCCAGAAAATAAACCATAATTTCAGAGTCTTTCTCCTACAAAACTGCAGACAGCTCATCTATCTTTCTGTAAACAAAGTTGCAGAATCAGTGGAGTTTGTCCCTCCTAACCTGCTGTAGATTCCAGTTACATTTTCTTCACTATTTCAACAAGAACATGTTTACCTGAAGTGTTTTTCTACTGCAAATGACAATACTACTGAAGGTAAGATACTGTGAACATCTCAGGAGCATCTCCAAATGACTGGCCCCAGCAGGAGAGACCTGGTCAGCAGATCTTCCAGGAGGCCCAGCCTTCAGCAAGTCTGGTCATACCCTGTCTATTCAGGTGTGATTCGGGTAACATATGGCAACCTCTACCATACTCCCCTGCTATGTGTGGTGGCTTAACCTTCTACAAAGCACTGCCTTAATCCCATCAGGACCAAATGTGTGAGATGAGGTGTGGAGGAGGGCCGGTGTTTGCTTCTCCTTTCTCTCTGACCCAGATGGCCAGATGTCTAAGTTGGTCAGTGTCAGAGAAGATACGCCGGGCTATGAGGTTACTAAAGCCCATCGTCATGCCCCTTTGCTGCCACGTGACAACACAAAACACAGTCAGTGACTACTTCCACTCTGGAAGTACAACAGTATGTATTCCCAGCACTCCCTGAGCTCATTTGTACTACGTTAACGTCAGCTCCCTTGAGCCCTTGTCCGGCTGAGTGCCACCGCTGCAGAAGGCTGCAACACCCCGTCCCTCACACCAACGTTCTGGCCTATGACCTCCCAGTCAATGGCAACGTATGTGATGCCTCTGTGACACTCCCTCGGGTGAATGTTGACCTCTGCCTGTCCCGGCCCATCCATCTTGGCCAACTCAGCAGTAAGTGTGCTTTGGGTCTACACTTGACACAGAGTGCCAAGTGCGACTGGGTCATTTATAATAGGACCTCATGATCCATAGGCTACGAAGCTGGAAGACTGGTACAAAAATATCATTTTACATTCTGTAACAATGAATATGTCTCTAAGTTATTCACTTTGCATGTATATATTTCTCACGTATATGCTAGTAATACACTAATAATGAACCTCTAAACATTTTTTAATCATTTATGCTATTTGTATACAGTAGTAATACTACTTATCCTGAAAAGTAACACCTTACAGTAAGCGGTGAACAAGATAACTGTGCCGCTTTGCTGCAGGCATCTACACACACTAAAAGTAAAGAAGCAAAGCTGTTATGAAATTACTATGTCTTCCTACTGAGAAAGAAGATTAACAGCACCCCATCCAGCTTGGTGCCTATGGAGACACTACAGGCCTTTTGAGGTACAGATCCTGACTGCAAAGCATCAGGAAACCATAACAAGCAACGGTGTGCCAGATGTGTTGCTGTTGAAGGACAGATGTATCCCTCTGGATGGGCAGACCCCAGCTGACTACGACGCAACGGTACTGTGGTCCTCTGGGACAGAAGCGCATTCAGAGCGCAAAGTCAAGATGTCAATAGCACAATTGATATATGTAAATGATGACTTCATTCTGCAAATTTGTATCTGTAAACAACAACCGCACTGACCACGCATATTCTTACTGGCAACACTCCCTGCACCGATACTCCAAAATGCCTTCCTCGCACGCTGGCTTAGCGTCTGACACAGAATGAAGCAGCAGTATTAGATAATCTCACACAGCCCTTGCAAAGGTGAGGGACACTATGGTGGGCTCCTCTCCTTACCTTTAACCCGAACATCCTGGAAGAAATCAGAAATCAAATGCTTTTCTCCTATCGTTTGGGCTACGGGTCCATGTATACTTCACATCAGTTGAATTCTCCAGACTTGTTCTTGAGGTAGATCATTGGTCTTGGTGGCTCACCCTAAACGTAGTCATTTTATCACAGGACGAGGTAGTTAACGGAGACAGCACTGCACCTAGCTGCTGTCACTCTGAAAGGGGAAGCTGAGCACAGAGGCCGTGCCTTAGCCAGGATTTATGTCTCGAACAGCAAGCCTCTTATCTGCGTGGTAATTAATACCCATCTCTTAACTCATTATGTGATTACAGTGATGTTTTAGTGAGAAGCTATAAAGAAAATTTTGTACACACAGTATAAGACCATTCTGTAAGCGAAATGAACCAATGAAAAGCATGGGGTGGCCTTTTATTGCAAATTTTTGATGATTTTGCTGAAAGCACACTAACAAATGTCTGCTAACTGACAGACTACCTTTTGTGAATACCCAACAGCGAGAACCACACAACCAAGGGCCTGCCTCTTAACAACAGTGGCAAACTTCCACATTTGCAAAATGAGGAACAAATTGAAGGACTTGGTACTTGTTTTTCCCCCGAAAATGCCTGAGAACATTAACATTTGCACTTGCTCAAAAGAACTGCCGCATAACTCGGAAAGCAGACAGAAACCAGCTCTTACTAATACCCACCCCGAGACAAACACGGGAGCGCAATGGCTTGCGGCATTCCCACGCTCAAAGAACCCCAATTACGTTACACCATTAACAGAAGGCTTTAATAAGGGACAGCCTCAGAGGCACAAGGAGCGACTTTCAATAACCTTTCAGAAAATAAAAAAGGCTTCCTTTTATCCTTAGAAAACTGTCTGATAGACAAACAAGCCTCCTTCCTGCCTCCAAAGCACCTGGCACCGGTTTCCCTGGGTGAGGCAGGACATGTGGTCACTTTCTGCCAAGTCATCACCTGCAACTGACACTGGGTGACTCAGCACTCCCACATGAAGGTGACAGTCAACCTGTTCTTGTAATTCAACCTATAGCATCAGCCAGCCACCTCTTTCTGTCACTGTAGGGCTTCACTTTCTCCACCTGCCTTTCCATCCATAGCAATGCAGACGCGTGAGGCATCTCTTGTACCTTGAACAAACCTGGCCCACTGTGCTGCAGCCGGATAAGCAAACCACCCTGATTATCTACAGCAGTAGTAATCTTCCGAGGAAGCCGTTTCCTCTGTGTAAAATGCATTAAAGGAATTTAGAACTCCAAATGTTTCTGCCCCAGTAACGTTACCCTACTTTCCTCCAGATGAAGGCAAGCTTGCAGTGTTATGACATAAACTGGAGCCTTGTTGGCCTACGGTGGTTCCAGCGCAGCACTCAGAGGGGACTGGGAAGCCCGTGCAACTCTGACAAGCTTGTTTGAACTCAGCTGAGTGGTAAATGTTTCATGAAGGCAACCCAGCCTACCTTACATTTTTACATGCAGAGAAGAGTAAAAGCCACCCAACTCCCTCCAGGGTGTACCGCAAAACAGCAAGAAAAAAACCCAACTGACCTCCCCCCACCAACTCTGGCGCAAATTTCAATAAACCTATCCTCCACAGGGTAAGATGCCATCAGTTATCCGTCATTTATTGAGACCTTATTGTGGCCTTTAACCCCGGGCAAAAATCACTTGTGAAACCAAAAAGCTTTGAAATAAAAAGTTAGTGGGCAGTAAAAAAATGTAAATTAATCAGTTTTTGTTTGCTTAGATACAACTTTTCTGGCAGGTCCATTAAAACCTGACAAGACCATCGGTGAAGCGGCCTGTGGGAGATGAGGGCTCTAGATGTCCTGCAGCTTTGCGTTAGAGAGGAGCTGTCATCTAACCAGAACATACCTTCATGCTCCCAAACACCTCAACTTCCTTTTACACTTTGTTAGCCTCACACCCTCAGCATCAAGGCCAGGTGACTGTGATGTAAATATTCCTAACTCATTGAGAACCCTTAACTGACGAATTGGGGCCATAAAACAAGCAGATTCTGCTTCTCAAGTTCAACTTAACGCTTAAGAAGATAAATGGCATGGATAGAATACGGTGATCGTATAAAGAGAACCAGTTAGTTAGCAAATTAGGCAAACAGGATAAACTATCCTGAAAATCTTGCCCAGTAGTATTTAGTCTTTATGAGGCTGAAAATAAACTTGGGCCATCCCAGCAATGGGTGACTGGGTCAGTGGTTGGCAAATAACTATCAGTCGATGTTATGTGCTGTGAACACACCTCCTGGTAGCAATGTGCGTGCAAGCAAATGTCTTCCCACCCTTGGAGTGCTACTTCTACCCCATCATTAACACCCACAGAGCAGTTGGGTCAGATCCTCCCAGCCAGCGGTAGGTACAACTCCCAACAGGCCTAAAGCATTCAGAAGACGACAAGTTCTCAGATCACGTTATTGTCCATGGGAACCTTGTTACATATGCCAGACATGCAGAGCGGTGTTTGCCTTGGAGCCAAGTGTGTTTATCCATCAAGGTCACGAAAGGTGAGAATTTTCACTTTAAGTAGAGAAGAAATCTCACTTTCACTGTTTTTATGTTGTTTACTAAACTTGAGAAAGAGAGGTGTCTGGAAAGCCAAATTAAACAGATTATATTCTTCATGTAAACATGAAAAAAAAAAACATCTCCATCAGTTACGGCGTGTGAACGCCACAGTTTTGAATGTTGCAACTATAGGCCGCCTGCGCTGCCACAGGCGCAATCCCGTTTGTTTGGCGCTGTCGCATTTTCTGCGCCTGAAAACCTTTGGTGACTCTGCATCCATGGAGGAGTTTTTCCACAGCGGAAAAATTATTTCTCATAAACTTGCTTTACAAACACAAATACACACACGCGACACAACCCTGCGCAGCGTAATACAAATGTGCCGGTTGCAGCTGAACTGACACTTCTGAGGCCGTGCCCGCACTTCACACTGTCAAATGGAGCGGTCTGTTGGGGACGGGCAGTCCAAATACATAAAGAGCAGCGGCCCAGTTTGCACCACTTAAATTTCTCCAAACTCCCCAGGGAGGGGTCAGTTCAAAGACACTGAAATTCACATTTTCGCATCGTTACGATCCAGCAGCCTTACGCATATTTGTCTCAGTCCACACACTGGACCAAAGGATACCTTTGGGGTTCAAAGCAGTGCTTTCAATTACTTCCAAAGCCAAAAGCCAAACTCATCAACGGCGGGGAAAGTCTCTAAAGAAGGTCCTTCTCAAATCGTCCAGCTTCTCCTTGTGTAAAATTACAACTCGGAAACACGCTGATGATTATGTCTGGCTTGGTTTGTTTCACCTCAGCTTGGCGTTACTGGTCAGTGAATGAAGTGCAAAAATTCAGAAAAGGGAATTTCATGACGCTCGCCAGTCACAGAGCCTACCTGGCGTCGGAACCCCCAGGCTCGATCGGCGAATTAATATGCAGCATTACGGATGCTGAGCCTGACTGACAGCTGGAATAATCTAATTAACTAGGGTTTACTTCCAGAGGGCTGTGACTCGGGACACCCAAGGGCAGCCGAGCAAGCCAGCAGAAGCACGGGCAGATAGTGAGGAGGCACTTGCAAAAATTATAAAGCAAAACAGCAAAGCGGAGTTTGCTCGGTTTATGAAATGTGACCAAGGAGGCAACAGACCCTTCCGGAAGTATCTTAACCAAAAATTGGGAACATTTAATAAGGCACACATTTTGTGGCTTCCAACTGTTTGTTTGTGCTGCCTTTCTGGAAAACATTTTTGGTGGCATCAGATGTTTATCTTCCACTAGAAAAAAATGCTACAAGGAACTGAGCATTATTTGTTTTACTGTGATGTCTGCTTAAAAATATAATACTTACAATGAATGAAACAATGTGCTTCTTCTTATGAAACCCCTCCCCAAAAGTTAAAAACATAATTTTCCTCTCGAATGTAGTGTGGGAGGATCACATGAGACTTGAATCATTGCCTGCTGATCGCGTTCCACTAGGCATGAGATGGAACTGGACCCTCACAGTTGTTCTGTGCGTGTGTGTATGTGTGGGGAGGGCAGGCAGTGGGTGATCTAAACTGCCACAGTTAGTCTCTTTATCCCGGTGACGTCCATATACAACATCCAAATAACTTAATGACACACTGTTTTTCAGTTTTCTGAAATGCCAAGGTGCTGTAAACCGAACAAAAATAGTGAATTAAAATAGAAAGACTGCATGCTTATATTAGACAGAAGGAACATCTACAAACCATACATCTGCTTAGAGTGGAGTACAGAAGCATTTGCAACTGCTTTCTTGTATCACCACATTTAATTTGGGGGTTTCAAGGCCTGCCAACATGCAGTAGCCAACGCAGACAGAGATGTCAGAAAGGGTTTCTTTGCTTTTAAATGTCATGCTGTAGGTTTAAATGTCACGACAGTGTGTCAGTGAGCTGCGTCTTTGCTGCCTTAGTTGATATTCATTCGCTTGGGGTCCTTTTTATCCCAGCTCCCCTTTTCCATTGGGGAGGGGTGGGTGGTTTTTGACAGAAAGCTGCACACACCCATACAGGGCCCAGATCAGAGGAGTCTGGGTGCTGAGTCGCCAGGAGACACCGGGGCTGAAAAACTAGGAGGCCGCACAGCAGGAGTCCCCCCCCCACTGCACCGCAACCCCCTACCCGCAGGGGCACATCTGATCCACCGGCGTCTGACTGAGCGTGGGGTCCTTTGATATCACCACTGTGTCTGAGCAGTATTCATCAACCCCAGACTGGGGCACAGAACCCTAATCCCTCCCATTAACACTGAGCCAGCCGCCTGGGATTTTGGGATATTCATGAACAAATCATAAGGCATTTATTGGATGCCACCCTTGTCACATAGCTACACCTTGGAGCAGCAGCTGTATGACTGTAACTGCTGTTATCCATATAGCATATTGTCTTGGGGTCCCGGACCCTGTGATGAGCCGCATCTTGAGGAAAAAAAGCTGTCAGATTCTTATTCCATATTGGCCATAGACTTACAAACACCATCCTGCACTTCTCACACATTTACGTTTTGTGCACATGACGGTAATGACTTGCAAGAAGAGTACTGCATATGGGACACATTAAAAAAAAAAGTAAAGCAGGGTCACAGGACAACGCTTTACCCTGTTCACATGCTCCTCAAAGATTCATAGCACTGGATGTTGCTCCACTTCATGTAAGACCGCCCTCTGCTGGTGCACAACATTAAACACAGGTCTGCATCATTCATCGAGTCATGATCAATAACCACTGGCCCAGGGAGAGGTTGTGATGATCCAGGGTCTATCCCAGAAACACAGGGCATGAGGTACAGTGCACCATGAATAGGACAGAGTCAATAAATGCGACTACACAACTACACAACTCATGGTTAAAGCACGATTAAATTTGAGTAAAACTTACGTGGACACGCCTGCATTTCACTTAATTCTGGTGGAGTTAAGTAAAGTGACATGTAGTTTAAATATGATTGCTATGTTATTTAGGGACTTATTTTCGTCAGGGAGGTCACCACACCAGACAGTCACCACGAGACCTGCAACAAATTTGGAGCCATTATTGGCAAACTTTGACAGCAACTCAAACATCTTACCTGACACGTAAATCTTCAAAGGACACCCTCTATTGTGATAAAAACAAGATTTGGGTTAACTGTTGAGAAACAGCTGAAATAACAGGGCGCATATTTGAGGGGTAAAGGAAGCACTACTTTATAATCGCATAATTACATGTAACCAGTGTCAAAAAGCAGTAAAACCAAAATGTTGTAATTGAAATTAAACAAAAGAAAAAAAAAACTCCCTAGAGCCACACATACATGGACACAAGAATGTCTGGCAATACATCTCTTTAACACCCCCCACCATTCTTGCACCTCTCCATCTTATTTATCACACTGGCTAAATTAATGTTTTTTTCTCCAGTAGCCCCGTCTTACTACATTACATCAACCTACTTCACAATACGCCACTGAATATCCATCTCCTTAAACCATCTTATTACAGAGGCATGCATTACCAGAATAACCATTGCCAGTTATTAAGAGGTTTCACTGGTAAATTTGTGGGTCGAGCCACTCAGTCCATTTCATTATAGAGGACAATCATAAGAAATGGTGTTTATGCGACGACTGCCAATGCTGTAACTGCAGCCTCAACTGATGTACGCAAGCAGCATTAATTCTAAGAAACTTGCCACTTTCCAACCGCTAAATTAATAAATGTGAATGTAAAAAAAATGTACAATTAAAGTTCATTGGTAAAACATACAGGTTTTGCATACACATTAGCCTGATGGTACACAAACTCTCTCTCTCTCTCTCTCTCTCTCTCTCTGTCTCTCTCACCTTCTCCTAACTGGGGGGGGTGGTATGTGTGTGTGCCTTCCTCAACCTCAGGTCCTCTACCAGAGGCCTGGGAGTTTGAGGGTTCTGCGCAGTATCTTAGCTGTTCCTAGAACCGCACTTTTCTGGACAGAGACCTCAGTTGTTGTACCTGGAATCTGTTGGAGCCACTCTCCAAGTCTGGGAGTCACAGCCCCCAGTGTTCCTATTACCATATATAATTTGACTGAATCTAAAGTTTGATATTTTGAACCAGGAGAACTTTAAGATGAGGTGAACTCAGATGAAAAACGGTGTTGGATCATTGCTAAAGAAGGAAAGTGATTACCGAAGAAGATTGGGTCAAAGTACGCACTTCAGTTCCAGAACATGTAGGAAAAATGGAAAATAACAGCTCGGCACAGGCAGATGTTAAAGATGCTGGACGAAAAAGCAGCCAGTAGGGAGCTTAACATAGCTGGACACAAACTGTTATGAACTGGAGGAACTCCACGCAAAGGAATGTTGTTGACTCCCTCAGATTTCCTCTGCTTTCCAACTACATTCTACCTTTCTGTCTTCCAAAAATATGTTCCCAAAAATATGTGGTGACATTTTCCATGTATGCTTTGTCCAGAAATAATGCATGCTGCAAAAATAAAGCAATTCCTGTGACATACTTTACAACCCTTGGATCCATGCCATGCAAAAAAAAAAAAAAAAACACTGTTGTGTAACAAACATACAGCTGACATCCATCCGATTCCGAGCCACACCCCGAACGATGACACATTGTAAACAAGCCATTAAAATGTGTCAGGATAAAAGGCACTCTTGAGTCCCCACCCTTTTCCACCCATAAAAAGTGCAGCAATTACAGTAACGCTTGCTGGGATACGCTGGGTCATTAAACTGCTTCATTGCTCAAGGCAGCTCTCATTGCCTTTCCAAATGTCCTGACCAGACACTTCACACAGGACAGTGCCTGTCTCATGAAAAAAGGAATAACTGCTTGAGCTCCATGGCCTTTTCTATTAACACCAAATCACACGTATAGAAGAACCTGAGATAATGTTATTAGAGGAGGCGACCTGTACATCTCAAACTCTGAAAGCTCCATCGAGAGCCTTAAAGTGAAGGCAATACAAGTACCGCATTGCGACGCATATGCAACACACACACCTGAGCTGTACCTGCGCCCATGTTAATACCACACAAAGCGTGGAGGGGTCCCTGTCCCTACGCAAGTGAAATGCCAGGATTACGCGTCACGGAAAGTCAACTGCAGCCTTGCGTGTTGGTGGCCTGCGTTCTTTTACTGCGCACAGCTGCAGGGAGGCTGCGCTCACCATTGTGCTGGCAAAACAAAGCAAACAAACAGGCGTGTATAAAAGCGAGATCGCCCGGAGGATCACAGAGGACCAGTGATTCACACAGCTCTGTCTCAGATGACCCTGAAAGGATGGGGCTGTCCTTAACTATGCATTCGCATTTCAGCTCGTAAATCGGTCCACTTTTTAAGATAAGATGGGAACTAAAGTAAAAGAACAACAAGAATGAGTGTAAGCAGTTTGATCTGATATGAAAAGAGTCCAAGTGAAAGTTACAAAGCAGACATTACATTAGATTTTATATATCATCACTGTACAGTAAAATCACAGCTATTCATTAGCTTACTGAACCTTTCATGAATTTGTCTCTTCTTGAAAAAAAAACAGAAAAATTTGCAAATTATTATAATGCTATAAGTACCACAGATGATGCATTCAAACTAACAGATAGACACAGAGGTCCAGAAAACAGTACCTTGTTTATGTGCGCATCAACTGAAAGTTGACTAGCAAATGCAGTCTAAGCATGGACATTTTTCCTGTTGTGGAAGCCAGCTTTGCATGCTATGCTTCATCTCGTGGTATTCAGCTTCTCTGGAGCTTCACAAATATTTGGTCATCTGGGGGAAATAACTCATCTCACTTGTGGACACAATGCCTACTTGGTGTAGGTGAGGAAGACAGATGCAACTGGATAACTGGGGCACCCAAGATGAGCTTCAGAGCCCAGCGTGTAGTTTGAACCTCCAGCCCAAACACACGGGCACCCGGGGACAAAACCCGAGCTGGAGAACCACACGTTTGTTCTTCACCTCGGTCAGCTTTGTTAAATAACAGCTCCCGATCCAGCCGGAAGGAAGCTTTCCTACGCGACTCCGTGATACGAGCTGAGAGATAATTAAAAAATGATTTTCCACTCATTGAAATGCGTGTGGCATCACGTCTAGGCAAAACAGCGAGCGCGCAGGCTTGAGGCTGCATTGCCAAGCACACGGATAGCTGCTCGACTTATAGCTCGCTTATGCGTGAAGATTGCAGATGTATGCAAACGTGCCATCCAAATGTCAAACACGCAATGTGCTGATGAACAAAAGGAGGAAAAAAGCTGCTGCTGTAGGTGACAGTGTTCAAACAGTAGCCACTGTTAGTGTAGCTGGTGCAGAGCAAAGCCTGCTGACATTCTGGCCCTGGGATGCTTGTCCTCCTTCCTGTTTACACATGTTCAGCATATTTCAGGGAGTGCAGGAGCTGCACTTTGAGAAAGGTTTTAAAAACTGTGCTCCTCAAGGGGTTTTTTTGAGCACCCGCCAAGAATAAGTAGCTTTTGTTACTACATTGTTTGCATTGCCAACAACCTTCAAGTCAGCTGGACTTCCGAGAAACTGTCAACACGTGTAGACACAGGACAATAAAAACTGGCCACAATTCTTGTTAAATGCTGAATTTCTGTGTGTGGTAGGGAATATTATTTGAATATTTGTACCTGAAAGTCATTTGCAGCAGGTGGCTCGGTTCCTCCATGTTGGCCTGGACAGACGCAGGCAATATAGCGTACAAATGTTCAACCATCGACTAATATTTAAACCAAACTGTCAGTCCAAGAGACTCTGTGTACACTAAATAATCATTCCGAAATCAGATTTGGGACTCGTTCTGCTTTACATTGCGGTCTCATTCCTACGCAGAAAGAGACACCGCATTCCCTTGCCTGGCACAATGCTGAAATATCGTCATTCAAGCTGTGTGATAAATGATGCAGAACTGAGCAGAGGTCAAGCTGAGGTGACGCTACTGATGAAGGTGCTGTTCATCACAAGGAGCTGTGCACCGTAGAAACATGTGTCCATGATAAAGGGCATGTGTAGGATGCTGGGGGGAAGTTCTCGCAGGTGCCGATGACCAAAGGCCAGGTGGTTAATCTCCTTTAATTACCAACTCATCTCGGGGTCTCGCATGCAGAGCCGACACTGCAGACTGAGACCTACTGCTTCATGGAAACTTCACAGTACAGATGTTAGCATCTTTACCAGACCAAGTTAAACCAAACAATGAATCAAAAAATATTTCTCTAAGCAAAACTAAAATATGCAGAAAGCCTCTGAATAAAAGCTTGAGTGAACAAGTGGGGCATTCGTAATAAACAGTCAGAAAATTAATTTATTATAATTTATTAATTTATTATGGACTTTCAGCATTTTAAGGTTAAAAGCAATCTAAGCACACAAACATCTGTCTGCTATCATTCACCACTTTTATCCTGGCCAGGGTCACAGTGGTTGCCCTCGAATCAGTGGGCAGCAGGTTACGAATCTACACACTGTCCACTGCATGGTAGTCACACACAGAGTCACATGCTGGGGGCAATTTAGAGTGACCAATTAACCTGAAACTTGCATTTGGACTGTTGGAGAAAGCCCACACAGACTGAGCTGCATTTGAACCCAGACCCAAACAGTCCAGAAGCTATGCGGCAGCAGTGCTACTTGCTGTCCCACCACAGCCTCGTACAATTCCAAACTGGTGCGCATATCCAAGTGGCAACAACAAACCGCAATTATTGTCTTTCAGTGCAATGAAAGCAGAACTTAGCAACTTGTTTAGATCCCTTTAAGAGTTTGCTGAAGGCAGTGGGGGTGGGGGCAAAATGAGTGAGTTTCAACCTGAAACCCACTGTGTACCTCATTAAGAGGCAAATCATTTCCTGGAAGCGTGATTGCGGTGGGAATGCAAAGAGGGGGCGGCGACCAAGCGCATCTGCCGCGTCTAAACGCACAGGTCTGGAGGTTGGTTTCCATGGAAATGGAGCCCATAGGTGTCCTTAAATGAACAGTGCTTAACAGCCTGTCATCTGCAATAGCTGTGACAGATTGGGGTGGCCGGTGTGTCCCCCCACACCTGAACCCCGACTGGCTGGCGTGTCACAAGTAGAGCTGTCTCACTCCTGAAGTGTGCATTCTGACAGGAAAATAAACGTGCAGTTCGTCTCCATGGATTCAGGCACATCCCTTCCAGTCGGACCCAGACTTCAGCAAAAACAGATCATATGCACGAAACATAAAACTGCCACAGGATGTTGCCATGACAACCGAGCCATGAATTACCTTGGCAGCATGGCCAGCAATGTTCATCAACCTGATAAAACACACTTAGCCCCAATGAAAAAGGAGTGGAGATTGCTTTAGTCACTTACATGCCATCTGGTTCCTTTGATTAGACACAAAAGTGCTTCTTAAGGAATAACAAGAAAATAAACTCTATAACCCATGTAATGTCTCAAAGAAAGCCCTTTTTGCAGAGAGATGTGCCAACACTAACACCTTAATTGCATAACCCTCCTATCAGTGAAGATGGACTGAGATGAGCCCAGACTGTTAGAAAAAGATGTGAACAAGAGGGTGTTTGACAATGTATTTCATTAATAAGCCTTTATGTCTGCAAACACGTACAATGAAATTTACATGCTGAGAAAATCAACACTCCAAAGACAAGAAGGGTCTGTTTAACATTCTAAGCCAGAGCACCTCTGTGCCAAGAAAAGGACACAGATGTTTACCAAGAAAAGATAAATTGCTTACTGATTAAACAATGGCCTGGTACAAATATATTTTCTTAAAACACATTATCTAAAAATTTTATTCCGCAGAAAATGGCTGAGGGTCACCAAAGCCCATCTTCCAAAGAGGTCATTAAGCTGGATCCCCTACTGCCATACCTTTTACTTGCCCAGCTCAAACGCTTAAAATTGCAGAGAATCTTATTAAAAATGTAATTTTCATAATCCATCTATATGCTTCAAATCTCCCCTAAGGTCCTAAATCTCCTCTGCGTGCAGGCATGATTCAAGTATTCCTTCAGGTCAATACACCGTAACAAATGTAATTCACTCTGCATTTACACAGCAGAGAATGAAGGCCTCTGAAGGGGACATTACAGTGATGTAAACTGCCTCCCCACATTTTTGCCGAAATAAAAAGATGCGGTGCCTTTGCCATGGGCCCTGAATCATTGTTTGGTTTCCGAAAGACCAGATTAAATGGATGCAGATGGCTGCATCAGGGTTATTAAATGGTTGGTGTTCATTGTGTCCAACTGGCCACTCTGGCGGTGGTAGAGGTTCTCTTGCCCAGGGGTACAATATTATGTAGAATGACCATTTTGTTATTCTGTACGTTTAACCAAGGGGGTTTGAGAGCATCATTTTGTGCAATTTGCATAATATGAGTTAAGTACAATCCTTTTGCAGTGATTTAGCACAATATTGTCTCAAGGACTGCACGAGGGCCTTTACATCTCAGGTGCTGTGTTATATAAGATGCCTTCGCATTGGAAACACATTCCTGAGTCTCTGATACCGGACACAGCTGGCATTATGGCTCCTGACAGATTTAAACTTGCGGACTGTTAACCCGGATCTCTCAGCTGGGTGAGTTAGTGCTGTCCTTTCTCTGATGAACTCTGATGAACGCCACATTGAATTTCAATTCCTTTCCATTAGCGTCATTCACAATTTGTGTCTGACATGGACAAACACTAAGAAGAACGTAATAACAGACACCTTTAATGAAACATGGACATGCAATTAAACTGAGACGCATTAACCTTTAGGGAAAGAGCCTGGGTGAATGGTCTGTGGTCTCAGACTTCAGAAATCCATATAGGGTATAAAATAAAAAATTGTTCAGAATGACATTTACGTAAAATGTCACCGGTAGGTTTTGCTACCTGAATAATAAACAGAATTTTTCCTCCGGCGGTGTCTTAGTTCTATAGACTTCAGTTCTGATTGGTTGCCCAAGGTCCACAAAATCTAGGGGTGGAACAGATCTGGTCTCTGTGCAGCTGAAGGTAGCGTAGCTAACAAATAAATACTTTGTTGTGGTCAAGATGCGACTTTTATTTTAATACTGACTGCTGCTGCAGCACTATAAAACATTAGGTGGTCAGAAATTTCAAAAGGAAGTCAGGTTAATACTTGAAGCTCTAGTGAAGGACTACATAAGAGGATCTACGGCTTGAGTAGACACTATTCTGAGAGCCAGGTCCACCTGACAAAGGCCAATTAATGAAAGACAAATTTATCAGGCTGCCACAAGTTGTGTGTAATGGACACGTATACCCTACGCCTCCAAGAGCTGGCTCTGGGGCACCGTGATCCAAACTAGATAAACACTTATGAAAAGGGATGGATGGTTGTCAGCGGTTGGAGTCTATCCCTGTGTGCAGGTTGCTGCATATGTGTTAATGGTGCTGCTCAAGAGAAATAGAGCCTCTTTCATTGAACATTGACACAGCTAACTTCATGGACAGCTGCCAATCGCTGATCTCCTTATGTGCTCTGGCAACAGTCCTCCAGTATATCTGGGTTGCCTTAAACACTAGGATGGCCTATTGTTCCTCTGAATAATAAGCAGCAGCAAAATACCAGAAGTAGTAAAAACAAAGAAAATAGTCAAACAGGTGCAGTGGCGTTCGGCCTTAAAGCATGAACAGGGTTATATCATGCTCGTGTCTGACTTTACCATGTTCCACTGCCCCACATTGAAGTTGTCAGACCCAAACTCCCTCTTCGTTTTTAATTTTAAAAAATGCTTTCGCTGTCTGAACACTTCAGTGGTGGGGGGAGCACCCTCGTGGACTCAGCATGAAACCGCATTCCTTCCCTGCATTTGCATTAATATTCATCAGTCCATTATGCAAATCTCAAGGTGTAAACGGATTATGATCTAGACTGTGTTTGAGTTTAGTCTATTGCACTCGGCAGAGAAAGCAATAATGTGTTTAATTCCTAATTAATTGTGCCGTCTATTTCTATGTCGCAACAGAGGAATCATCATGTGTTCTGTCAGTTTGTCGTCGCTGCTTTGCGGTAATTAAATTAGGCCATGCTGATCAATGTCACCACCTGGTATCAAATATGATTTAAAAAAGGGGACTGCTTTCTTAAATATTCCTCTGAAATATTTATCACAATTTCGCAAATGAATAAGGAAATTATCGTGTCACTTTTTAACATAAATGTCATTCATTTTAATTAAGATTGTGGGATGAGCAAATGTATTATTAAGACTTTGCAACGACTTAAAAATAATGTCTTCAGATCAGCCATGAACAAGGTGCTATCACAGGGCTGAAAAACAATTGTAAATAACAAGGTCATCCAAAATTCCCACTCTGTCTGACAGCCTTCACGTTGCCAATGTGATCCAGCTCCAGACACCTTCAGTATACCAAAGCCAGCACTGCAGAAGCAGCAAACTCAAGAGCACAACTGGACTGGAGCTGTTACACACCATCATGCAAAACATGAGCTGAAGTATTGCTGCAGGTCAAGCTCTTTGAGACCAGCTGATAAATTAATGAATTTGAGCATTCTATGTGTGCAGCTGTAATATCAATTTAGGACAAAGATGGGGAGACAAGAACACAGAAATATCAGTGTAAACACACGTTTACCTTCTCTTCTGCAACACATTTATTTAATATGGGTCAGGTAGCAGCTCCTTTCCTTGCACATTTAACACAGCCCTGAACAACAGCAGCAGGAAATCACTGCACAAGGACTCAAAATGCTGAATAACCACATCATGCCGCCATATGTAAAGACAGAATATATCAGAACACTAGAGAACAAAAACATTTTTAAAGTTGAGCAATTTTGGACCAAAAGAATTGCTAATTTAGAGCTGTACAATCTGCTCGTGTCCTGCAGCTACAAATTATACTTCTGTGTAAGTTGTAGCACCGCTGAGTTTTTCAGCAGTGACAGTGGAAAAAGGTCAGTCTGTTCACTCACACCGGATCGGGTGCTTATGCCTCGCGACAGCCGACGAGATGAATCAGTCAGCCCGAAATCTAGTACTTGTGTTCCTTCTGTGGTCACGCACTGCACTCAAACACATCACAGTACAGCTAAAACACCAATGGACCAGAAGAAAATAGGACCTTGTCACTATGGAAAACCCCATTATTGTGACCACTGGTGGGCAATGAGGAAGCAGGAAGGGGGCTCTGCGATCACAACCCTGTCTAACCTGCTGAAGGTCTGCTGGGGTCTGAATACCTTTAAATTCTACAAATACATATTTGGCATGATAATAAAGACCAACGAATAACTACTCTTCTCAACTTCATTTCTCGGAATAACACTGATGGACTACTTTTGCCTCAATTTTTAACAAACACACACACACACACACTTCACTGCTATATATACAGGCAAGTGAGGACATTACACACATCTAGGTGTCTGCACAGCATTAAGAGAACAGTTTTGAGTACAGAATCATGAAATCAGCTAATATATACACACAAGAATACAAAAGAAGCATTCTGACTTTTAAGTTAACCTGCCTGCATTACATATATCATTTTTTCCCCCAAACAGGAAGAGTGTCATACTTCCTTTTGGAATTTACCTGTGTTGTTGGTGGGATGCTGAAGTATATTTAGAGAAGTGAAAAAAAATAGCCCTGTTCCATGAGCCATGAGCTCTGGAAAATGCAAGTAGTATGTAAACCTGTATCAGTGTGGCTTTTTGCAATGGCAGGGCAATTCTTCGGGCGCTTTCTGTGCTACTTTCAATTTAGAGAACGATCCCTTTTTATTCAAAACCACTCTTATTTTCCCCTTTCGCTGAAGGCGAAAGCAGCCACGGAAGCATATTCAGAGGAATGAAGCAGTGAGGTTCGCCAGCCTCCCTGAGGGTCAAAGCAGACACAAAGTCAATCACACACGCTGGCTGCTAATTCTGCAGGCGCCAGCAGCCGAGAGGGGAAAAAGCAGTAACTATAACCGTTTTCATCCACCTGGTCCTCAAGTCAATCTCAGAGGAGCCCGGATTTGAAAAGTGCTTCATCTCTGCACGCACAAAGCTGATTGAATCCTTTCCTTTCACGGCAATGACCACACACCACTCTACAGAGCCCTCCCCTGGGCGATGCTGCCAGAGCAACTTTTCGGCTTTGATCGGTGCCCATCACTTACCCGCGTCCTCATCGGAGAGAGAAGCCCTTCCATGTCAGCTACCTTGTTCACATCCCAGGCATTAGTATCCTTTCACGGGGCTTTTTCTCCTGCAGATGCGATCAGCTGTCCCCTGCACCCAGCTCTACATGCTCTGCCTCCAGCTATAGTCACTTGCTTTTTCCTGACAACCGGTACATGGATTGCTGTGGTGAAAACTCACTCAGCAGCAGCAGAAGGGTTCCCGCTCTCTGTCTCTCCCTCTCGCAATCTCTTTCTTTTACCCTCCCTTTCCCTCCCCTCCCTCCCTCTTCCAGAAGCCCGACAGCCAGGTCACAAGGGGCGACTGAAGGGTGCTTGCTGGGTCTCAATTGTTTCCCCTAACAAAAGGGACAATTTGAATGCCTAGCAACCCGATCTATCCATGTTCCTCCTGAACTGAATGTGAGTCACGCTGCCCTCCCCTCTCATACCAAACCAAAACGATCAGCGTGGCTCAAGCAAGCAAAGCAGTGCCGTTAAAGCAGTGCAAATATTGTGTCCCTCCTGTAAACCCCTTACGGTGCCAATGTAAGGTGCTAAATCCTTCTTAAGTTTAAAGCAACACTTTTCAAAGCAGTCTCCTTCTGAACCCGAGAAAGACACACACACAAGCTAGGTTACTAATGGCATAGTCTACTCTGCAGATCTTTAAAGTCTGAGGGAAGTGAGAGGGAATTAGAGAGAAATCCTCTTAAATCCCCTTTTATTCTGCACTGAAAAATGATCCCATTAAAGAGGTGATGGTGCGCTGTGGGGCGGCAGTAGCGATCGTGCGTCCCCCTCACCACACGCTTTACCAAGCATCATCAGGTGTGCTGCAAACCTCAGCGAACCTCTATTTGTGGGGGCTTTTCCCTGACCATCCCTGAAAAAGAAGTCCCAGAAATGCACAGCAGAAAGGGCTGTGGATAGGTCTACACAATGTATATTTAGAAACAAGGATACTACTCCTGGGGGGTCTACAATAACACCTTGTGTTCAAGGTTAGGGGATGAGAACCTCCTCTCCTGACAATAGCTGAAGGACAACATATACATAGTCTAGGTTTCTTGCCTGTGCAGACATCCACAACTGTTAGAGTCAAACCTGCTGTACAGTTTAAAACTTACACAAACCTGACAGTTATGTTCTCACTTGAGACAATAATTTGTCACTGGTTGCACTAGAGGGTGATGTTTAACACATACAGTATTTGACACACAAGGAAGAGTCACGGCTGCATCTGACAAACAATGAGCGGATGCTAACATTCACATCAAACACCTACGCGTTTTGCTGTGCAAATAACCACGAGTCCCCTGTGACTCAAAGACCACAGGTTAAGAGTTCAGCAGCGTATTGTGTCGACAATTGTCATGCTGTGACGGTGAATGAGAATTTGGCCTTTAACTTTACAACCCCATGTAAACAAATCTTCACTGGTATTGACCTTTGTAAAAACAGGTCCTCAAGTATGTGCGCAGTGAACACGGTCTCCATAGAAGTCCCTTTGTTGATTTACTTCTTCCTAAGGACACCTTTTTAGATGGGAAGAGGGGCTGAGAGGTCACCACCCCTCCCCCCATTTCTGTCCATCATGAAAACACCAGGGGGGCTTAAGCTTCCAGATGATGGCTGTCTCTCAGCTGTCATTTGGCTCCACAAGGTACCATCTGCTTAGCTTTGTTCTGAAGACCCAAGTCACCCATTAAGCATTAAGGCAGATCAGCTGATTTCTGTGTTTTCCATTAATGTAAGGGATTGGGACAGGGGAAGGTTCTGGTGGCATAGACAGAACCCACCTACCCTCCCCTCTTCCTGTATTGGCCATCACACTGTGCTAACAATGATACATGGGAAACAAAAGCAGCACAAAACCCTCCAGTGATGGAGATGAGGATTTGGCAGGGAGTGGACATGTGAAGATGGTACCAAGCACAACAGGGAGGGATGACATAAGCAAGGCAGAGTAACAGTAAATGCATTTATGTGCACACAAAGGCAATTCATCCATCCTTTTGCGAGTATTTCTTATTGTTAAGATCAAACCTAACTAAAAGACCACATTTCATATACATGAAAATCACTGAGAAACTCTAAATCTGATGTCCTTCAGTTAAAGGTAAACTGGCTGTTTTATAGTTTATAAGGACAGCAACATAAACACTGGGGAACCATCACTCAGGAATGAACTTCAACCACAATTCTGAAAGGAACAAGAGAAACTGTTTCTAATTCCTGATGCTCATCTGAGTGGCTCAGTGGTTTAAATGCACTTTTTCCTCCGTTATATGCGGTAGCTTCCTACTGTTGCCATAGCAACATGACAGCGAAGCAAATTGTGAAGCCATTATAAAAAAAAAACCTTTGAACTCATCCGTCTCCTAGTAACATCTCTCAAACATATGTTATCTTTCTTTTCAATTTAGATCACCTCTAAAATTTAATGCATTTCATTATCTGAAATCACAGAATCCTGGTTATATTGCTATATTGTTTTCTGGGAACCTTGATGTATAACTATACTATAAAACAAATGTATACTGTATATAACAATAAACACACACATGCATACAAAACTTGAAACATTTGAAATCAATGCTTATTTAAAACATTTAAAAAACCAAGAAGAATCCAGATATCTACTCAGAACATTAAGAATATCAAGAAGAATCCTGAAAAGAACCAATTTAAAAGGACCAAATTAGATTTTTTTTTTTATTATTACAATTTTTACATTTATACTAAAGAAGTTGCACATTATGCACACACAGAAGTAACCACAGAACCATTCTTGGGGGAAGAAACGATGTGAGAAAACCAGAGCAACATTGCCACCTATCTGTAATGTTATTTCATGCAGCCCATATTAAGCTGATAAAATTTAGGAGGTTAAGGTAAGGGCGGTCGTTGCTTGTAACAGCAGTGCACGGCTCATGACGTCAGTAGTAACTTTTACCATGGCACCTCTGTTTTACCGACTACATTGAGGAGGGTCATGCACATACTGTGGTGGACTGGAACAGAGCTACAGCTCACCTCACTGCAGCAGTGAGGTCTGTAACACAAAAGTACACTCAGCCCTCAAGTTACAACAAACCACTACATTGAATTGTGAAAATATGTACATTTTTCATACAACAGGCATATTATTCAATATAGTTTACATGGTTATTTCATTCTGTACAATGGTTTGGATCAAAAGCTTGGTGTGTCAATTGGTTTTTGCCCCTCGGTGGTGTCTGGGCATTTTCCTTCCGTTCATTAACATGGTCACATTTACTGTACTTCCTATTTCCTCTCTTTCACAACAAGCTTATCATAAATTAGATGAGAAACAGGATATTCAATGTTATTAATGCTATTCATTTAACTGACACTTTTCTCCACAGCATCATAGAGAGTAAAAACTGCACTTCAAAAAAAGAGATGCAGATACATTTGATTTTCAAAGTACATTCATTTACTCTGTTTATAACCACTTTTTCGCCAGTGTTTTACATAAGTAATGACATATAAAAGTGAGGTGGCTATAACATCAAAATACAAGCTAGAAATAATGTTTGTTAACCCTAATCAAAAATGTAATTTAACAAAATTTAGTACAATATGTTGGTATTATTCTCATATACTAAAATACCTTATATGTTGGCATTTTAACAAACTTTAAATATATCTTTGAACAGGAGACATTTTTTGTTAGAATCAATGGTAACTAAACTCCTGAATGGGAATTTACTTAACTGCTTGATTTCACAAAATAAACTGTAATAAAAAGACTGAGTGTACAGGATTGTAAAAAGAAACACAGGTAGGCAAAAAAAGTTACTAACTCACTCATATGTCACTCATTATGTGTAAAACATACCATAGCAAACACTGAAAACTCTGTATAATTAATGTTGGTAGCTACTAGTCCAGAGTTTGATTTAAACAACCAGGCAGTTAAATGATGTAGTTACATCAGTTTCATGCTGAACATACAAAGAAATCAAAACGGCAAAGCACCACACCAAGATCAATAGCTGTGACTGGTTCTTCTGAAACCCTAAAACTTCATCTTACCCAGAGCACAACATATTTTCAGCCAACAAACTGTGCAAAAATTCCTGAATTCCCACATACATTATTCTGGAACATTCTTCTACCAATTCCATGTATAATTACAGTCTCTATGAACATCCTCAACAATGTTTGAAAAAGGAGCTTGACAAGTAAACCTACATCAGGAGTGATGAAGCAGTTATGGCAACCACAGTGAACACCATGTGGGGAAAAGTACTTTAAGGCCAGAGGGGGCAAAATACAAAATGTTTTATATACGATCCACAGTTCACAGCTCAAGAGAAGCAAACGAATTGGGAGTGTCCTGCCCTTCTTTACAGCTGGGGTTGCAAACATGGTAGAACCATGATGCCATATCCTCAGCTAATGAAGCACACTGTCGCCCAGGGAGAGCCCAGCTTTTCTGGAATGGGTCTGTTGTCACTACGATGCTTATTTTCCGGGAGAAAGCCAATATTGTGACAATAATGAAGAGGCACTAATTGAGCAGTCTCCACTCCTCCAGATGGGGGGGCCAGCTGGGTAAACACACTCTTCAGTGCAGAGCTGGCTGTTCACATGCCACTCCAGACCCTCATTAGGGGAAGACAGATGACCTCCAAACCCTGCTCCCCCTCCTTCGCCCACACACATACACAGATACACACACGGCATTTGCCAACCACCTCCCATCTTCTCTGTATCCACAGGAATCTGCGTCGATATGCAGTAAGTGAGCACAATACCTAAAAAGCATCTGTCCCTTTTTTACATACAATTCCACCTCCACATGTATATACATACACATAGACTGTGTATACTGTCAAATGCATATGCCAATCTGTGGCAGGAGATGAGTCACAACCAATATTTAGGAAAATAAATAAATTATAGACATATACACGCACGCACGCGCACACACACATATATATATAGAGGACGGGTATTATACATATCAACAGTATTACAGAAGGAGAGGCGTATTGCTAGTTACAAAAGGAGAGTAAAAAATAATTATATTGATAGTATCTAGTACTGGTAAATGAGGTAACACAACATGTCTGGGCCATGGTCAGACTCAGTATAATATGCAAGATCAGAACATAAGAGTCACAGTTGTGTCTGGATTCCTTGCGTTATGTGGAGGCATCATACAGAATCCCTTCACTAAAATATACTAAGTAGAATTTGCCATAAAGGGAAAAGCTGAATTCATTTTTTGGAGAGCAAGGCTTTACCTGAACTGTGGGGCCACTGGGCCCACAAAACTCAGCAAGCAAGACTGGTGGTAACCAGACACTATCTGCGAGTGTCAAGTTGATCATTGGATTTTTTGGCTCTGGTTGGAGAGTCCTTTTTCCTACATTACACAGTGCAATAACAAAACAAATATAGGTCAGCCAGTTCATGCTCTACTTCCCAAAATGAGCCCACATTAAATGGCATTACATAATTACTTTCTGGCAGTGCTGTTCTGCTCTCATTTTGGTACACAGTGCATCATGGTAGTCTCTTTTTGAATTATTTTGTCTCAGGGGGCTTATAGCTGTCACTTTTCCTCACACCTCACCTAAGTGCAGAAGAGAAAGCAGTGGTTTATTAGACAAATTTCTCCTATGGCTCTCAGTAGCAGAGAAATAAGTCATTTGAGAAGTTCAAAGTCAAGCTGTCAATGGCTCACAACACAGTGGTGACCCTGACCAATTGTTTGCCATGGCAACAACCTTGACAGTGGGAACATGGCTGTTCAACACACCACGGCCACAGCAGGTGGAGCTCTCGTCTTGGCCTTGAAGAAGCAGCGGCGTTCCTTCGTTTGCTGATGCTGAGCCAGACTGGATCCAGACACCCTTGAGGTCTTTCTGTCAGTGGTAATGGTTTCTATTCAATCATGGAATCATGAAATTTTGCCGGCTCTCTGATCTCAATATCAAAGCTGGTACAATACTAAACTTTGAAGCAATATCTTAAGTGAAGGCACAGATTTTAAAAATATTCATTTATTGCTTTTGTCATATATTTAAAGTCCCAAATTTCAAAGTGCTTTGTATCAATGGGACAAGTCTATTGATAAATTATTATGATCCAGTCCACTTGGGCAGAAATGCCTCCTCCCATAATGACTACCACAAAAATCACTACATTTATTTACATCTCCTGCCATTTATATTTTTCTGTTGTTTTTCAACTTTCCAATCATTTTTCAACCATGCTCAAGTGAAATTCCTCAGATTATTTTATGCCTTAGTACACCTGGATATTTGTTGGAGCAACACTGGTATTATAGGAGTATAACGTGCTTTCTCTCACCTCTTCTCTGTAACCAGATTTTTAAAACTTTTGGTTTACCAAAACATATAATGGTGTTGTTTGCTATAACTGCTTTGGATCATGAATAATGAAGTGATGCCTCAAAGCAGCTGAAGGTGTGGAATGAAACAAAATTAGCTTTGTCAGATGAATCACTGACCTCCAACACAAACTGAACAACTGAAGTTAATCTGGAGGCTAAGAAGCACAGTAACATGTAGGATGCTACTTCATTAAGGTGACATCATCTTACACTGACTTCAAGAACACATTGAGCTTAACAAACCACCTCGACTTATGTCCGCATAAGATCGTTCTTCATCCTGATAAATCATGCAAAGCCTCCTGCCAACACAGTGCTCCACAGAGATAATGTCATCACCTCACATGAACCCAACAATTTGACTCCATTCAACTTTGCTCAGTGTACAGTCTGAGGCAGGGAAGAAATGCAGCTCCATTCATCTCTACACGGCCGTAGTGTTGACAGCTAACATACCACTGTCAGCAGCTCATCCCCCACTAAGGTTGTAATAACACATCCTGGAGGTTGGGGAGTCGGGAGGAGGGGGAGTGGCCAATCATAGAGCAATGTATCAAATAGGGCTTTTTTGTACATCTTGTTGGCTACCTGCTTTGCACCCTTATGTTTCCTCTGTAAAGGTAAGCCAACAAGTATATTTAAGTACATAAAAATATACTGACTACCAACCAAATAACAAATATTAGTGATGATGGGAAAACAAAAGTAGCATAATTCATATGTTCTGTGTATTACCACTGATAATTGCTATTTCTGCACTGTTTGTACTGTCAGGGTAATTTATATATTATCTATATAAGCAAATGGTCCAAAGGTAACATGCGTCATACACATATACTGTATGTCCATACTTAATAAAGTTCATTAGGACAAGACTCAGAACAGAAGTCCTCTGTTTACAAAGTGATAGGCCAACCCTCTAAAGTACTTACTGCCCCCATTGTGAAGCAGGGCACTATGCAATAAAGTTTGCTTCTGCTGCTTCAGATCACTGCATTTCCAATAGAGTCTCATGTTGAGGCAATCGCCTGAAATTATATGCACATCTGAATTCTTTGTTATTCCAGAACAGAGATAGCTAATTGCTCAGAACCCAATCATCAATGCTGAAGTTGTAGCCTCCAGGGGTTGAAGGGGTGTGTCAACTGTGTGCCATGTTCTAAATTTACGTACTGGCAGATGCTGGTCCACATGTGTTAAAAATAATCACTCTTCATAAGACCAATAAAACATTCCCATAGCACAGTACTTATATCAGGTACCACTGTTCAAAGACATGAGACATAACCACACACACACAAAAAATTGCATTCAAGTGAAAGAATGCATTCAAGTCACAAACACATTATATACAGCTCATACTAAAGACACAATCAGAAGGGAATTACCTGTTTAGCTCTAGGCTCTTTCCCCAAATAACTGCCTTCTTGATTGTGCAATGTTCATTGTATGTTAAATGAATGCAATTAATAACACAATAGCAAAATGACAGAAAAACCAATTCTCTGAGACAATCAAATCAAGGAATCAAAGAATTTTATTTGTCACATACACAGTTATACCAAGTATACATGTAGTGAATTGTGCCCTGAATCAGCCATGAGACTGTGTGCAATACACTTTCACAGGTAACTAAGTAAGGAAACAAACAAACAAACAAACAAAGGGGGTGCTAGATGACATGGCGGCAGCTGAATGCAATGAGGTAGAAAGTTCAATATGTATTATAATCGGCAGTTGAAAAAATTTGATGGCATGTCCAGGTTCAGAAGTCTTATGGCCTGTGTATAGAAGCTCCTCCTGAGCCTCTCTGTTCTGGCCACAATACTTATAAAGCCTGATTTCAGCAGGTCAAACAGATGATTACTGGGATGAGACAAGTCCCTAATGATCCTAGTTGCTCTTGTCCTGCATATCCTGGAATAAAATAGAGCCTGTGATGTGAGGCACCTTAGCTAACATTTGAACCAACAGTGTTTTGACATGGACCATCACATTTGATTTATGAACCCTGGTCGCCTATGGCCCTGTGTGTTCAGTATAATGTGCTCCTTGGATCTCTGTGGGACAGTCACATGGACAAAAATCAGCCCTTAAACTGCAGAGAGGTTATGATTTAACCTGCTGGGTGATTTAATATTGATTTACTCAAGCTGCAAAAGCCACACTGCTGTAAATTTTAGGAACATTTTGTGCACTTGTTACAGATGTGCTTTGTTTCTTAGTACTCCAGTACACATGTGGCAGCACAGCTGTTGCACTTTTAGAATGATAGCACTCTTCACTGCTGTATAAAAGATAACATTAATGGTGGTACACAGCTCAACCTGCTGGTACCTAAATAAGCAGGGCACAGTACCCACAAGTAGCTTTGTACTATGCAGAAGCTCAATTTACTAATTTGTATATAAACTATTATTTCTTAATACATAGCATCTTAAGAGAAAAGAGAAATACAGATCTATGTGACAAGTCTCAGTTCTCCCTCTCAACATTTATTATTCTGTGCAATAGAGTATATTTACTTAATTTGGACCACTCTGATTACATGTAGACTTCTACAATTTTGGGAGAATCAGATAAGATAGGTAGAAAACAAAAATGACTTTGCTTAATGACTCCTGTAAATGCAAAATGCTGAGTTAGTCACATGCAAATGTTTTAAATGAGACTGCAGATGAAACTTTCTACCACATTACCTAATCTATCAGATTCCCCCTCTTCTGTGGAAAGCAACATTTAAATTACATGCATTTTCAAGGCATGAATACAAGAACCACTTTGCCATGTACAGGTTCTTGCATACCGAGACCCGGGCTGGATCCTCACACAGCCAAAAAAGACAGGTAGCAATGCTAAATTGCCCCCAGCCCTGAGGCCATTGTTAGATGAAGGACGAATGGGTCTGTGGGGGTGCAGCTTTATCGCTATGCCACACAAAGGTCTGCATACTGCTAATCCACTGGAAGAATTCAGAGGCTGATTTACATGCCTTTCATCCACTTTGGGGACTGTCTCCTCTCTCTTTTGAACTGCATTTTTAATTAAATATTTAATTACTTATTTGCAATAACAGTGACATGTTCAAAGAATGCTCAGATGCCTAATGCTCTGTTCGCATGAAACCAGCTTCTAAATAACACTGTAATTTGCTACACCCTGGGAAATCTTAAATAGCCAAACTGAGAAATGTATAATGGTTAATGTGGATTTGTCACTTACTTTGCTGTTGGCTTGGTGCCCCAATCTAAATGAGGCCACACAACACATCTTGATCTATGAAGTCATAATCTGCAGGCAATGAAGTCACACCAGATGCACTGAGGATGAAGTTTCCTAGCAACTGTTGTCAGGGGCAACCCCCCTACCTCTCTTGACAACACAAAGTGTGTGGCAGCAGTATCTGTTGCTTGGAGCTCAGCTGCAGGCTGGAGGGCTATTCCCTGCTGAAACATGCAGCTCAACCTTCTCTCATTCTATTCTTCCTGAAATAAACGCTCACAGATTTCCGGTTTCTGATGCGCAACATTTAATCTAATAAGTGCAAACACATTCCTCATCTATGACAAAGAAACTTTTAAACCAAGGGTGATAGGCATACATGTTGGCACTTTTCAGGGTTCTTCATTTATTTGCCTCAGGAAAATCATAAAATAGAGCAATTTGAAACTTGTCCTACAGCATACCCAAATGTAAAAAACTTTACTTTGAAGAATAGTTGTACTGTGGCTATGAAGGAGGTTCCCCAGCACCAGGCCCAGGTCCACACTGTTATCCTTGGAGCCTGAGCACACTGTGCATCTGTGCACTGTACAAAGTATATTGAGTAAAATACATGAAAATGTATTTTACTAATAGAAACATATTTCTCATTACACTAAACTTTTCACTTCAAGACAATGGGCCTGAAAAACTAAAGTGGGGTTTGTTGAAAGGACGAGAATCTCAACTCTCCTGATCACTTCAGTGAAAAGAGATGTAAAGTGACCAAGGGGGCAGTTGTAACACTGACAGACGGAGCTACAGAATTCACCATTTAAAAAAGGCAACTTTCAAGAGGTTAATTTACCAAACTGGGCCTCTTTGGAAGAGTAAGAAAAGCTTCTCCATCATGCCTGTAGTCCGTTACAGACCATATGATGGAAAATTAGACCTTTTAAGAGAAGATTTTGTCATCTGGTAACAGTGGCAACATTATACTGAGAGTTTCTGTTTTATAGCAGAAGGAAGAGAACTTAAAGACTACTGAATACTTTCTGAAGGCACTGCAAATTCAAACAATTGAAAAATGAATGCAGGACATAATCTGAATTGCAATACCTAGCTACATAACTGATAAGTACAAAAACACTTATTCACTTTCACTAACTGTTCATCCTAATCAAGGTTGTAGAGTCTGAAGACTATCTTGGAATCACTGGGCAGCAGGTTAGAAGAGTCTGTCCTGGACGGGATTTTAGTTCATCATAAGTTAGCCAAAGACACATCTCTGGACTCTGGGAGGAAACCCACACAGACATGGAGAGAAGATGCAAACTTTAAACATACTTAACTAGATTCTATCCTATATCCAAACAGCCTAGGTGCTGTGAGATGACAGTTCTATTCGGAGTGGCACCATACCAAAGTGTAAAAATAAAATTAGTTACTGACGCTTCTGCAAAATAATAAATGCATATTGCACCACATTTTTCAATCAAACCAATCAGATGTTAAGCAGCCAATAAAATAAGCGGTTGTTTAGATTATGACTGGGAAGCGTGGCTCAGCAGAGACATTGGGCTGAGGATGTTTAGTCTGCGTCAGCAGGGAGCTCATCCAGAGCCATAGACCTTTCAGCACTGACAAGTTTAACTCTGACCCAGTTCCTTGGTTCAGGCTTAGGAAACCATTCATAGGTCTGACCATGAAGAAGAAATGGAACATAGATGAAAAAAAGCATGTAAAAACAGTGTGACTGAGTACATTGGGTACATTTTTCAAGTTACTCTGTATAACCACTATATCTCTCAGTTGTCTAAACCCACTGGCAGGCCACTACTAATTCATTGTTTATACCGGACATAGCAGTTGCCAGGAGGTGACACCCTGGTGACAGATGTACTGTAGATACCGTAAAACATTTGGTATAACAAATATTAGGCCTGGCTTTGCAGACTGTGACTGGCACCCAACATTATTTGACCTGAATTGTGCAGCTCATATTTTGCAGACACTAAAGGAAAACAAACCCTTTTAATAACAGTATTGTTGGAGAACATAGAAAAATACATTAGAAAGTACTGGAAAGAATTAAACAGCACTAGCACAGTTCATTCCCAAAAAAAAGATTCAAAGTCTCAAATCCACATCTTTCTGAATGCATTTCTCAAGGTAATTTCTTAAGACTGGACACCCTTAGGATGTCATTCTGCTGACGATTATGACCTAGACCACAAAGCAGGAAGCACAGATTCATGTGAAAAAAATTACAAACAAAATCTATCCATTATCAGTCCAATCACATTTTAACAGTAAACACAAGTTTGGATAATTTTAATGTTCACATAAAAATCAAATGTATCAGAGTCAGATGTGAATCAGAGTATCAAATACTGTGTGCCCAATATCTACTGTACGAATTTTGAATAAATATTTAAGGGAATAACTATGCATAAAATAAACAATATTTCTGCAGCAGCCCATTAGTCAATATACAACAGAATAATTCACCCATACCCAGAATTCAATTTTTAGGAATAGAAGTTAACCAAATTATGTATTTTTTACCATTTATCAATTGCTGTACAACAGTAATGTTTCCATTGTCTATGACTTTCACATTAACGTTAATCAATTTAGAGAAACTGAAATGGAAACGCCACAATCCTGACCAGTAGATGATAATGGATGGATATATGGATGAATGGATGGATGACACCAATCATTTTTCCAGTGGAGTTCTTTACTAAATTGACATTATGGCTTAATTTATAGGCTTATGAATTTCTGAAAAGTTATCACTAGTGGTATGAGAAAGAATCAGCATTTATTAGTCTGAATCTGTAACACATTTACAAAAAACTGAAGAAAGAGACTGATTGTTGCAGGAACGTAAGCTCTACAACACATTAAAAAAGCAATGTTCATAACCACACCCAATACAAATTATCCTATGTGCGTTTGGTTAACTTGCTGCCATGTTAAAATCACAGTAGAGTAGCTCAGAGGTAGTGGGCCCAGTGGTCATACTCCCCAAATCCACGCACTGAGAATTATTTGACAGAGGAACCCTGGTACAATTTCCCTATGCATTAGAACCACTGGAGGGTCAGCTGGGTTTTAAAAAAAAAAAAAAAAAAAAAATCTGACAGTTGAGTACTTTTTGATTCCTTGACATGTCAAGATAATTTTCACAAGTGCTGTAAATCATAAAGAAATATACTAAACAGGCAGAAGAAAATACTGAAATACAGTATGCCTAGTTATGACCATTAAACACCTAGTTGCATTAACATAAGCTGATTCTGGCCACATGGTAGAGACAGAGAAGCAAAGACATGTTCTGATCCGCTATTCCATGGCAAAACCCCCCAAGTTCCAGAATAAAATAAAACTAAAGCTGAAGTTCTGAGTCTGTCCTCTCCTCCCGAGAACCAGCTGTCACAGACTGTCATTTGCCTTAGGCGGTGCTATGTAAATGTTATATCTTGATAAATTAGGAACTTGAAAGAGCAAGTAATGAACTGAACTGACAGACTTGGAGGTTGTGTTCATTGTTTTGATAACACAACATTACAACATTTCTTTTGCAACACAGATGTATTCCACTTCTAATCCAGGCTTTACATTGCCTCTTGCTCTATGCTTCCAGGTTAGGCTCTAGACTACAGCTACCTTCTGTAGACAATTGGTAATAGATAATGTTTACACCGACCAGCCACAACATTAAAGTCACTTGCCTAATATTGTGTAGGTCCCCCTCATGCCACCAAAACAGCTCTAACCAATTGAGGCATGGACTCCACAAGACCTCTGAAGGTGTCCTGTGGTATCTGGCACCAAGATGTTAGCAACAGATCTTTAAAGTGCTATAAGTTGCAAGGTGGAGCCTTCATGGATCAGACTTGTTTTTCCAGCACATCCCACAGATGCTCAATCGGATTGAGATCTAGGGAATTTGGAGGCCAAGGCAATACTTTGTCATGTTCCTCAAATCATTCCTGAACAATTTTTGCAGTGTGGCAGAGCCACTGCCATCAGGGAATACCATTGCCATGAAGGGGTTTACGAGGATTACAACAATGTTTAGGTAGATAGTACGTGTCAAAATAACATCCACACGAATGTGGACCCAAGGTTTCCCAGCAGAACATTGCCTAGAGCATCACACTGCCTTCTTCCCATAGTGCATCCTGCTGCCATCTCATCCCCAGGTAAACGATGCACATGCACCCAGCCATCCACATGATCTAAAAGAAAATGTGATTCATCTGACCAGGCCACCTTCTTACATTGCTTGATGGTCCAGTTCTGACACTCACATCCCCATTGTAGGCACTTTCAGATGTGGACAGGGGTCAGCACGGGCACTCTGAGGCAGCATAGCCCCATATGCAGCAAGCTGTGATGCACTGTGTATTCTGACACATTTCTATCATGGCCAGCATTAAGGTTTTCAGCATTTTGTGCTATAATAGCTCTTCTGTGGGATTGGACCAGACGGGCTAGCCCTCGCTCCCCATACACATCAATGACCATTGGGCTCCCATGGCTCAGTCACCGGTTCACCAGTTGTGCTTCCTTGGACTACTTTTGGTAGGCACTAACCACGGCACACCAGAAACACCTCACAAGACCTGCTGTTTTGGAGATGCCGTGACCCGATCGTCTAACCATTAAAAGTTGGTCCTTGTCAAAGTCACTCAGATCCTTACGCTTACCCATTTTTCCTGCTTCTAACACATCAGCTTTAAGAACTGTGTATTCACTTGCTGCCTAATATATCCCCCCCACCCCTTGACAAGTGCCATTGTAACAAGAGAATCAATGTTATTCACTTCACCTGTCAATGGTTTTAATGAGGCTGATTGGTGTATGGTTTAGATCCATCAATAACTTCTAGAAGTGTGTTGCAACCTAACTGGACTTAACTATTTCTAAGAGGTTAACAGGCACATGAAGAAGGCCCTGTTGTTTGGTAGAGCTACTTTTGCAAAGGTTATTTTACATTGAAGGAAGGCGTTTAGAAACAAAAATATGTATTACGTACACAGCCCCTGTATCAGTGTCTTATACCAGCTTTACATGAAGTGAACTGAAGCCTAGAAAATGAATTGATTAGATGTGTGAAGTCTTCCCTGTAAAACACAACACAAAGTGGCTCCTGAGAGATTTCATCATTCTGTTTGGATCCACTCTGCTGGAAGAACCACTGACGTGTAACAAATGCCAAGGTAAAATATGATCAAACTGCATCACATTAGACATACTACAATACCATGCACAACTTTGTCATTTACCAAAGGAAACCTTCTATACAGATAATCTGCATGGATCATGTTGGAACAGAAATACTTTTTTGATTTGCTACTGAACATGTATTGTGAGGTAGACATTTGGGCACAGATACTTTCCCTAAAATGGCTTATTTCCCATGGGATTGACAGAGATGTAAGCAAGGCTTTGGGGTGCTGACAAATCTGCTGTGGCCTAAAGACTGTTTCTGGCCTATAATCCCAGCTTTTATCTGGGAGTCTCCAAGCAAGTGTGATACCTGCAGTAAACTGTGATTTCATGGCCTCCGGATACACATACAAACAAACAAACAAACACACACACACACACCTGAAGAAAGGGTAGCAAATGTACATATCGCTTTGCCACGCCTAAATCAACCCAGTTGTGGAGGGCATGTGTGACAAAAAAACTGTGTGGTGCAGCTCCTTAGATGTAATTGATTTCACTTCTTAATAAACTGAACATACACAGAAATGAAATGAAAACAAAAGGTGTTCTATAATGAACTCCTCATTATTCTAATGACTTCTTTGCAACAGACCTCCTAAGAGCAGGGTTATATAAAGCACTTGCCAGAAAGCTTTGTTACTATGGAGACAGACTAATGCCCATTACTGTCACTCAAATCAGATGTCTTTTAGCTTGAACCCAGGCATTTTTCTCATGGGCTGATGAAACCCTAAAGCCATAAAAAGCAAAATGTGTTCTATAATCACAATACGTTAATATTAGGGTTATTCACACTATATGAATAGATGTGATCTAATTAAAGCAAAAAAGGATTATTAATAACAGCAAATGGCACATTAAGAATGCAACCATTTTGTACAACTGAAGGGTAAACTATGGTGTACTGTGTGCCACAGTGTTGGACACATGATGCAACTTGTTTGACTGTAATATTTGTATCTTTGTCTCCAGGGAATATGGAGCAAGCACTGGCTCTCGGCCATCTTTCTTACAGTGACCAGAGACATTATCTGACTGGTTTTACTAATTATTTATTCCAGAAAAATCACAGATAACCTCAGGTTACAGTGCTTGACCGGTGCGGTTCATCAGCAATATTTACAGTTATTACCAAGAGAGGCCTTTAACAACACATGGCCAATTTTCCTCAGTTAATATAGGCTTCTACTAAAAGATCCAGAAAGGTGGAAATAAGAAATGTAGTAATATCAAAATTTAATCTCCAGGGACAAGCAGGTATCCATATCGATTCCGTATGTCTATGGGCTTAAGTTATTTGTGGAGTCACATACATTCCACATATTAATGAAGATCATAATGTAGACATTTACACTCCCATGTTCCTTGAGATTTTACCAGTATTTTTTTTCAGGGAGCCTTTTAACACAATAACAAAAGAATCAGCACTCTCTGTTAACTAACACCATATGGAAGGTAGTGAAATCCCACTTGGGGTATCTCTGACTTCCAGCGTCCATGAAGACCCATGCTGTCAGATAGGCTTGCACTCCCTACTTTCTACATCTGCCACATCTCTGAGGCAGATGGTCCCTAAATAGGTGTGCTAGCATTGTCTCTCCCACTTGCGTTTCTATGAAACATCAAGCGGAGAGTTGAGGGTGACAGATGACACTGACATCTGACATGGGGTAAGCTGAAAATGTCCACCTTGCCTTTATAAGACAATGGGACAATCAGATCATTCAAAGAAAAACACCACAAGCTTTTTTACATGACAAATTTACGTTGTCCTTTAAGAAAAAATAAGTTCTGTAAGCCTCACAAAATGACTTTGTAGCTTAAGAAAGGAAAATATGCAACACATATAGGACTGCTGAATTCTAGACAGTACAGGGACTGAACACCGCTATCGCTATCACCAGTGACCACTAATCCTGCACTACAATGTTTGCATTTCTGCATCATCTACTATAAACACCCACTTATTTTATTTTCTACATATTTAGCTTCATCTTCATATCTATGTATATATTTATCTACTTATTCATCTCTTGCCAACCTCAATTCATATGTTTTGTCCTGTGTCATCACACTATCTTATTTAGTGTATAGTGCACCATTGTCCAGGTAAGACTACATTTCCTTTTCCCTTGTACATCTGTATAAGTACAGAATGACAATAACATGAACAGGTGAACAGGTCTTAAAATAAACATATCCATATGAACAGTTGAATCACAGCATTATTTCTATTGTACAGACACTACTCTTGCTTCAACCCTAGGCTCCGCTACATTTCTCACCAGTATGGAGGAAGAAATCCTCCACAGGGTTTTCAAATTTCACACAAATACACATTTTCACTGACAACAATCTTCAGTAAAACAAACAAATGTCCTTGTACAGGCACAACTTGCAGTTCCCATATACATCAATGCAGCTCAGGTTTTCCCAATCACTACCGTCGCCAAACCTTTTGTTAAATGGTCGTCATCAGCCCAACCCAGCAGAAGTTATGACGACATGCTATTCTGCCTGGTAACCCAAATGATGTGATTTTTCTGGACTGCCTAACTGCTGTGCAAGTGACTCAGTAAGAGTATAGAACAGAGGTCGGGTCCATATGATTGGGCAAACCTCAGTACCTGTCACACCACTTGGAGCTCAGACCAGATCTGTTAATGGGGTTAATTAGTGGCATCGCTCAGCTCAGTATGTCCCAACTGACAGCACTGAGAGCAATGCCAATCATCTGTGACCTACACACAACCCCTTTGCTGTGCTTACATAACCTGCCCCATAAATGTAAACAGACTGACCAAATACAGACTGCTCAATTCAATTAAACACGATGCAAAAACTAACTGTTATCTAATTTGTTTTAGAAATCTAGGTTGTTAATGGGAAAAGTTTTAGTTCAAGATGGAAAACTGGATATAGAACATTTATGTTTAGCCTGAAAAATTCTGGTCTGCTTTACAAAGGAAGACTAAGATTAAAGAAGACTTTTAGATCAATAGCATTAAGAAAGTTCAGAGGTACAGTACACCCACAGCATAGCTAATCTTGTAAAATGCTTACAATTAAATGATCTAATATTTTTCATGCCATCAGCATTATGAACCATAACAGTGTTGATTACCAGCCAGGGCTCAGGCTTAGGAAAGTACTGCTGTTGTGATGTAAGCTGCTTAGTATCAAAGTGAATTCCAACATACATATGAATCGCTCTGCCAGGCAGCCTTCCTGCACGTGGGAGAAACTGTAGGGCAGCATAACTCTAGCTGTCTGCTTGTGTGTTTATGTTGTGTGTCATTGCGTGATTGTGCATATCAGCAACAACAGTTTTCAAATACTCTTGGAGATGTTGGTTAAAATTCTAAAGCGTTCTTCTGCACCCTGTCACAGTCTACCACATTTATACAAATACGCACAATAACTGTTTTTGCATTCAGCTCATAATCCTCTAAAGATACCAAATCAGGACCTTTTTGATAACCCTTCAGAATAAAAGCATGGAATAAATTCTCCCATCTTTAAAAATTCAAGAGATTTACTGGGGAAATGCTGATGTAAGCCTTTGAAAGACTGACCAAAGCACCAAACACACTGACTATAGTTAATCTGTCTACATAATCTGTCTACATAACTGTGTATGCCACACACTTTGTGTTTGCTAACTGATAATTATGAAAATATTCAACCTGAAGTGTATTTCCTTAATACGAGTACTGGTGAAAATAATTTATGCATATGAATGGAGACATTGCGGTGTGTATACAACATCAGTTAATATGTACTTTTTTGCAAATGAATCAATAACAAATAAATCCTGACATCAGACTATACTCATGGTCAGAAATGTGCTGACACAGTTGGCTACACTAACTTCTGAGAACAAAGGCTCAACAGGCCATGTGGATTTGAAATTAATGTACTCCCTCATTGATGATGAAGTAAAAGTGCATTTGCTAGCATAAATCTAATTAAAGCAGAAAAATGGCTTTGGTGCTAAACATCGAATCAGTGCATAAGAACAAAGTGCAGCATTTTATGGTTTTTAGTATTGAAAGCAATACACAAACAACTACCTGCATAAAGGAGGGCAGCAGGCAACATGGAGGCAGTCTTGTGACCCACAGATACCAGGTTCCAATCCAAGGATCAGCTCCTTCCCCCTAAGATGCATAACTGGGCCAAACTGAGCATCAGAAATCCAACGGGTAGCATAACAATATAGAAAGAGCATCAATCACAGAGAGTATGAACTTGATTTACAGGAAGTGTCCCATGTGACATCCTCAGGCCTTTATCTGTCTCTCTGTGAGCTAATGCTGACCCTATGAACTGCAAGGTAATCCAGCTAGGTAGTTTTGTCATACAATGACAGCGCAGTTAAAATGATCGCCAGGGACAAAACAGGCCAGCCGATGCTACATAAATGTACAAAGGGGCGGAACCGGCAGTAATAAATTAGAACTGGGTGACTGCTGGCTGTCCTCCAACCAACTTTCCTGGTCAGGGTCAGGACTGTAATCATGAATGCAGGCGGATGATGTCATCCAGGATAATATCATAAAGTTGTCCTGTGGGGATGTCTAGCTCTTTCATCTTACACCCAGACAACGTGGCCATGCCTCCATACAGCTCTCAGCAACCAGCAGCAAAGTTCTGTTCCTGACAGACAGCACACTGAAAGGCAAAATGTTCATGGTGGAAGAGGTGTGATTAAAAGACTTTGTTAAAATTCACATCACTGTGGCAACATGCCTGTTTGGTACCAGATTAGAAATGGCATGCAGCATGAAGAGAAACTGCACAAATACAATAAACAGGCAGTGCAATGGAAAAAAACAATCAGGCATAATGAAAAACCAGGCCCAGGTCTCTGCTTTCTATCACAAGCTGAGACAAAATGGAACTGACTTCCTCCAGCATACAGCATAAAGGAGGCTACGCACAAAATGTGCGTAATTTCTGTGTGCTCCTGCTGATGATGATCTCTACAGTCAAATTCAATCGTGGGATTTTTTTTTGTGATGCTTGCAAGTTAGTGACCACCAGATGATAAATATAAAGCCATAACTAAAAGAACAGAGCCACGGTGCTCAGCTGGTAGTATGCAGCCACACCAGCACCTAACAAAGAGCACACTGTGATGCCTCTGTAGGGACAATGTTCTGACAGTTGTGCACAACCCTGTCAGTCAGCAAGACTCTGTCAGTCTCTTAGTGCCATATGACTTCATAAACGCAAGTGTTTCTGCTATATCAACACACCGCTGGGGGTCAGTTACAAAGACATTACAGGTGAACAATTTTTCGTGCACAACACCATACAAACGAGAAGTCATCTCTCATCAGTGTCCATCACCTAAGAGATCAAATAACTGCTTAGGCTTGGCAGCTAGTGAGAGTGGCGAAGAGAGGAAATGGATCTTTCACACTACGTCTAAACTCACAGAAAGAGCACTGATGTTAGTTTTGCAGTTAATCCAAACTTGTTTGCTACAGTGGTCTGATTCATGGCCATCAAGTAGCCTTATTACAGTTTTCGACCTGTGGTCAAAACCCTCAAAATACAACAAAATATTTATTTCAGTGCTCCATTCCAATTTAATTTGAGCAATTTTTTTCTGCTGAACATTCAAACTGCAGTACTCTAAAGATTTAAACCTAAAACTGCCATAAAGACTTGCCGAGTACTGGTTTTATGTCTAGCAAATGCTTTCAGCTGAAGGGGTCTGATGATCAGCTTTTATTTTTAGCGCTTTACTTCATAAAATATAAATAAAATCAAATCAACAGCACAAAATCTAATTTATATCAGTCTGAAAAGTGTGGGTGGGTCAGACAGGCTTGTTAGGGTAACCATGATAATGAAGCTGCTGGGGTGATGGGTTGCCATGGTGTCCCATCTTGTGCATTCCCTAGGTGTTTGACGGATTCTCTAGAGCCCCAGCAAATGATTTTGATCTGTCAGGCTCTAAAAGTAACACTTAAGTATACAGCAGTCCTTTGCACAGGTCCATAGATGAGGAAAACATATAGTAGATTAATAAATCCCACTTAAAAGATTAGCATTTTCAATGCCTTGAGTGAAGAAAAAAGTACTTCATGGTTCTGAGGCTTAAAATAGTGAATATTTCTTTCTTATTCTTTAATTTTTGAAAGTGTAATTCACATAGACAAACCCCTCTATATTAAAAAAGTATGTTTTTTTCCACTTTGCAATATGACTGAAACAGACAAAAATAATTCGGACTGACTACAAAACCAGAACTATTCTCTGATGAATATCAGTTGACCTCTGCAATGAAATCAGAATTCATACAATTGCTTTCACATTATACTATAATATGGTATACTGATATTTGACTTTAAGTTCATGTGCAGTATTTCAGCTGAAAATGAACAACAGTCACCTGAGCACTGAACGTGTGACATTTGTTCACACTGCTGCTTAAAAATCCTTTTCAAAGGCTTTCCCCAGAGATAGTGAGATCAAGTGAAAAGCTGTCTTTATTGACACTGGGTTTCATTGATTATACAAATGGATAATGAGAATTAAGAACAGCCACAGCCATCCGTGGATCTATCACTAATTAATTACCAGATGTAATTATCTCAAAGAATGATTTTTTTTTTTTTTTTTAAGTTTTGATGGCAGGAAACACATATACATAAGTCTAAATTAGCAAGCAGAGCATGCACAGAGCCAGTGTTTCACTACTACACATTAACCTTTGATGTCACTATTTTCAATATTAATAACTTAGCTGTTCTGTATTAATATTACTATTATTGTTGTTATAATATGTTAATATTATTGTAGTGCATCTTATTATTGTGTTTTTTTAAGTAAACATAAATGATTTATGATCATTATTATTATTCTATCATTCTTTTTCCAGGTAATTACCATTTTACCTGAAAAATTAATAAGGCCCATCAGGAATGTATCATAAATATTCATAATCTTGTTAAAGCTTAAACAAATTCAAATTAATATTTTAGCTGAAATAAGTTTTAAAGCAGCTTAGGGTGTGAGGCAGATGGTCCTCTGTCTATATGTGACAAAGCGATTTAACAATGAGCTGGTGATATCTGCCAAAGCGCATTCCTCTCATGATCTGAATAAGCAAAAGAAGTGGCAAAAAATACAAAAGTGGGAATTTCTAGACAAATAACTAACAGCTGAATTTACTAAAAGGCCAATTCATGATAAGATCATAACTATTATAAAATGTGCATAGATTACAGATTTTAATATATGCCATATGGTAACAGAATTATGTATCAATCTTAATAAAACACATATTCCTTCCAAACTCTTAAGATAGCAGACTATGCATAATTTGGCTGGTCAAGCACTAACATGTATTCTGTTGCCAGGTAAAGTATTTAGGGTGTTGCCCATGAATGTCAGCCAGCGGGATAGATGAGCTCTGGTATGCTTCTTCTACAGTGTGACAATGGAAGAGAAGGAAGCAGCAGAGGTGGTTGAGATAACTACCTACTTCTGTCCAGCTTTTGGACTAAACACAGGCAGGCCAGTAATGGGGTACTGTCAGGTGAAAGGAAGATGAATACGATACATGTAAAGACAAGAGGCATTCTGCACCCTCTTAGCTGGGATTGGCATGTGCTCCATTCCCTTATGAGCAAAGATACAGGCAGCAGAGACCACAGAGCCCTGCTACTCACTCATGCTAGGAGCCCCATAACCACAGTGACAGGATGTATAGATAGAGATTCAATACACACTGTGATTTGGTGTCACAGCATGGCTGGAAATAGCTAGACAAGTGTTCTACAGGAGTAGGTACAGCACACAGAGCACAGCTCTCCACCTAACTTGTACGAAAAATAAAATTTAACTTACAAATTTGGTCTTTTGGTAAAAAGAAAATCTGCAGAGATAACTGAAACCACTTATTCAGCATTACAGCATTCCTGCTTGGGATTTTAAAAACTGACAGGTCAAAGGAAAACTACAGGCATATTCCAGGATTAGCAGCCTTGCTCCCTCAGTGGAGTCTGGATTGGTCATTCATGGAATAAACACGTGGCAATGGCTGAAATCAGGAGCCCCAACTCAAAATCAGTGTTAACTGTCAAAAGACATGTTTGTAAAACACTGTCCCGTGCTTGCGTCCTGCAGGCGAAAAAACAAAAATTACATCTCCTGATGGAAAGACTTCCAATGACATAAGCAGTGCTAAGGTGCAAAAAATAATTAGGGTAGCACCACTCAACATGCTCAAATTAGGATGAGCACACAGGTGGAATTAAAAGAAAATCAGTGTTGCACTGTTGAATACATCAAGGTGAACATGAAAAAGAAACCTGAGAAGATCCCATCATCTGGAGTGGGCCAACTCCCATCAGCATGCTCACAGCAGGGTGGAAAGAGGAGTGAAATGGAAGGCACTCACCATGAGGAGGCAAACAGCTGAATCCGGTACAAGCTGCACAGCCATGACGTCTTGCTCTATCCTAGGTGTCGGACAGTGTTCGGACAGCTTTGCCTCTCAGTGATCCCCCTTGGGATCTCAGTGGCACTGGCTGCCTACCCTTGAACCCCTGGATACTGACAGAGATGAAAGTAGGATTTCAGAGGTGAGGCAGTAGCACACTGGAAACGGTGCTCAAGAGCTGTGGCTCGAAGGAATCCCTCCTCTGCGCCTTCAAACACACATGGCATGAAGAAATGGAGAGTGGGAGAGAGAGGGAGTGAGAGAGTGGGTGAGAGAGGCAGAGTACTGGGCGCAACAGAGCTCTATGTGCAGCCCGCCCATTCACCAGTGCTGAAACCATATAAGCTCTGTGAGTAAAACACACCTTTGAAGTGCTTAGCATCAACAAGCATTTTAACGCTCTCCGAGACGTCAACTGGCCATCAAAGGTCTGCTGCCCAAACACGACTGGGCAAGGCATGTTAATAATTCAGAAGGAAGTGGGGAGGAATTGTTCAGTGTGCCTTTTGTCTTGTGCACATCCACTCCTCAAAATGGGAAGCAGACAGTGAGCACAAATAGCATGTTCAAGTGTCAGAGTCAAGTGAGAGAGGCAGGGGACAGCAGTATGAAAATGTGCTGATATGCAACAACTGTTTATGTATGCTGCTGAGCTACCCCTTTATCATAAAATTATGCCCCTGGAATCAGGTTAGGAAACAACCCCTTTCCCTTTTTGCCTAAGCAGGCTCCCTGAAGAGGTGAAGGCTGAGACACTGGGGGTCCCTGTGGAGGGACCGTTCTTCCTCCAAACGTGCAATTACACGGCTGGGAGTCTCTCAGCATGCACCAGCTGCACCTCCTCGACCAACCCCACCCCCACCACTGCCTCAGCTCCATAGGGCTCCGTATGGCCAATCCCATTCCTCCTCCTCCTCCTCCTCCTTCCTCGCGCTTCTCTGCCCGGCTGCTCTTACACACTCTCAGGACTAATTGCAGGCACCGCAGGGACATGGGAATACAAAGACAAATGAGTTGCCCGAACTCTAAGCAGCCAACTCGGCCATCCTGGTACCGTGGCAACCAAGAGTGGACTCTGGCGAGAAAATAAAAACACATTATTTATCCATGCTTTATTATATCCTTGTCAGCTCTGGGTTTCTTTTAAGCTGAAATGAGAAATTTAACTGTTGAATAGATAGTGAGGAAACTCAGTGAAATTGACAGTATCTAGGGCGATAGAAGCACCTGCACTGTCAACACAGACAGAGCTATCAAAGTAATTTGCATCTGGCTTTATCATGTAGCCTTTATCAGGTACGCTGTATCTCATCACCTTTTTTTAGCCAACAGCTATGACTTGTGGGTTGTCTTGTCTTCTCTTCTCAGAGCTCCACTAAAGCTGAATTTCCCTTTTTCTTTCCGTGTAGTAATTACGTTTTTGAGCAATCCTCGTTAGCTATATGCAAATTTGGCCCAAATCCCTTTGTTGTGGCCTACAGAATTCCCGTTCTTTGAGGCATTACACCACTGTTGGGAATTATGCTTTCCCCACACCCAAATATCCCCTTTTTCCCATAATGCATTTAAAATGGGAAAGAAAAATTCAGAAAAGACGCAGCACATTTAACAACCCTTCTACCCTAAAATTAGGTCTTCCACACAGCAAAAAAGGTCCTAGTTCAGAAACCAAAAACCATGTACTACAACTCAAAAGAGTAAATAACCAAGAGATAATTAATTTAGATTTGCTAAATTTATACAGTCTTGTCTGTGATGTAGTTCTGACAGTGCTGGTTGCACCAATGATTCTTCATCTTAATAAGGAATTTAATTTGATTCATGTGTGCTACACTGATATCTGGCATGTCTTCTTTGAGTAGAAACCCACTGGTATGGAACTTAACACTGTTTTGCCAAAAACATGCACGGTGAATCGCACAAGGGTTGTCAAGGGTTTGCATTAACTGTAAGGTTAAACAGGCAGCCATCCATAATCTGTCCACAGTATCCCCATCATGTGGGGTTCATTACCGTTGCTCTATCAGGTCTGCAAGAAGACAGGAGGACAGAAGTAGACTAAAGGAAGCAGACTCAGCTGTAATGGCTGTGGGACTGCTCTGTCCCAGTGGCCTCGATCCAATGCATGAACTGTGCTCTTTACTACAGTTCCATCAGCATTTCTTTTAGCTTGCTTATGCAGCAAATTGGTACACTATGTTGAACACTATAACTCATACTTTTACTGTCATGTGTGTTACAGTTGTACAGCTAGACATACACTGAACTGGTCTCACAGGAGTGCCTCCAGCAGGAAACCCTCTGCTTATAGGTTACAACCCTGATTCCTTACAAGACCAACCCCATGGACACTTGTATTTCATATAAAAACCTACCTATGTGAAACCTATAGTTCTTGCTGCTTAAAGATCTCATTGAATAATGGAGCTGAAAATAATCACTTTAAAGGGCCTGTATAGTTTTTTTAAGTTCCCATGACTTAGTCACTAGGTGTGATCAGACTTTCATCTCTAAATCAGTATTTCAAGCCCATTCCCTTGCAAGAATGATTTGGTCAAGATTATTACAGTTAACAGAGCAGAGCCAAATAAGTCAAATTATTGCAATGAACTCACTTGTTAAATTCTGCATTACCATCACTTTTTCTGTTACATTACTCAAACGTGCTTTTTCAGCCGTTAAATCGCAAAATTTGCTAAGCAGTTGAAAATGCAAACAGAAAGGGTGCAGCATAGTGATGCTGGAGGGAATTTTTTTTACATACAGTATACTCCTTGAAATGCCTCCAAACTACTCTGGTACCATAACATTAGCTCAATACACACTGATTTCAGGCATACAGTACTATCTCCATCTATGCTTCCTTTAGCACCAAACTAGAAGCCACATAACAAACACTTCCTAATATTTCGGGTCTACACCAAAAAATATCCGTATCAGCCATTCTGCGTGCATTGCCTACTTGATGAAACATTCTGGGGTCCCACCAGGATCTGCCGGCACAATACTACAGTCCCACAGAGGCTGCATTACAGTAAAACATCCATATAATTAGGTTAGTGAAAGCCAGGCCGCTCCCTCAGTGGCTCAAGCACCACACCTTGTGGGAGGGGAACACCAGCTGAGGGTAGGCTCAGCCTCATTTCCTGTTCCACTAATGCAGTAATATTGCTCCCTGCTTCAGACCAACTCCCTCTGCCCTAATCTACTTTTCTCAAGATCCCCAAAAGTCAGCAAGTCATGCAGGAGTGATAATTTCTAACTGCACAGGAAAAACAACAAGACTGGAACAAGAGTCATACAAAACTAAAACTGCATGTCTGCAGTGGTCATTACACTGTAATAATCCATGTTCTGTAGTTCAGTTGTGCAAGGGTCTGTAGATGTGATTTTTAGAAAGTATCAGTTATTTTTTCCCAAAATGCAGTTCCACTGCTCTACTACCCTGGTGTACATTGTGTACTAACTTTGCATTACACTCCTCTTTTAATTCATAAGATAATCTGCATCATATTTTTCACTTCTCCATTGCTTCTTTGCTTAGAACTCTGGCCATCACCCTGGTGAGAAGAGTGCTGTACCAAAAACAAATTAAATTAAATTGAACTGAATATTCAAAGAGTCCAAGGCAGACTGGGGATTTCTACTGCAAAATTCCTCAGAAAATGCAAGTTGGTTTGTGGACACTCCATATATCTGTTTAAATAAATGTTTTCAATTATAATGATTTGAAAAGTGCATCTCCTAAGTAAGATGGGGTACACCCTGGATGCTGAACCAATACACCTTACACAAATTTCATTAGAAAATTAATATTAAAACGGAGTCACAAAATTTTCTTTATGATGAAAAAGGAGCCACCTGCTACAGAAAAAACATACAGTACAGAAGTGGGAGATCACACAAATTCAATAAACAATGTGCAGGTGAAATTCAAACCCATAAGCCTAGAACTCTGAGGCAACAATGGAACTGTATCTGCTGTTGACCCTGCAGAATATTACCTACAAAGAAGGTACCAAAAAATATATACGTATATATATCTATATGCACACATGCACATATAAAAATGCATCACTCGTTGTCTGTGACTTTTTAAAAAAATGGAAGCTGTTGGAAATTGAATCGCACACTTGTTTCAATGAAGCAAATTTGTGACTCTCAAACACATCCCAAGTGATGTGAGACAGCATGCTGAAATATGGAAGTGACAGTCTGTGTTCCTAGCATCCTTAAGTGAGGTGGCAGATGAAATTAACAGACAAACAGTCTGGATAGATTACAAAAGATTTTACCTAAGCAAGATGTCTCCACGGCAAACTGCTGCACTATGTTCAAACTCACAGATGAACTTGGCAACAATTTAAGTGAAGGACAATTTTCTGACCTTGGTTTTTCAAATGTATCATTTATCCATATTAAAAGTTCACAACTGGTGGTGACACGCTTGGTGGAAAAATACATTTCAAATGCAATTACAGGTATCCCCCTGCTTACATTCTTGGAATCGGCTTGTAAGTCCAAGTTCTAATTACTATTAATTCCAATGGAAAAATGGGGTTCACAAAGTCATCTCCATATTTGCTCAAGTGCCATCAAAATGGAGATAAAGAAAAAGGTTAGTATTTAAAACAGACATTTTATTTCATGAATAATATAAAGGAAAATGGAAAAATCAAATCTTATCTTTAAGTCTAAACTCATAATCAATGGTTCACTTTAAACAGTTCTACTACACTGCTCGGCCAAAACAGTCACAACCTGGATTTAACTTAGTGCTATGATTTGGGGTTGCTTCAGTTGGTTAGGTCTAGGTTCAGCAATGTTATGTGCCCAAAAAATGAGCTCAGCTGACCACCTGAATATACTGAATGACCAGGTTTTTCCATCAATGGATTTTTATTCCAAGATGACAATGCCAGGATCCATGGGGCTCAAATTGTGAAATAGTGCTTCAGGGAGCATGAGAGAGACATCATTTTCACACATGGATTGGCCACCACCAAGTGCAGACCTTAACCCCATCGAGAATCTTTGGGATGTGCTGGAGAAGATTTTAAGCAACGGTCCAACTCTCCCATCATCGATACAAGATCTTGGCGAAAAATTTATGCAACTCTGGACGGAAATAAATGTTGTTACATTGCATAAGCTTATCGAAACGATTCCACGGCAAATGTGTGCCATAATCAAAGCTAAAGGCAGTCCAACCAAATATTAGTGTGTGACTTTTTTTTTGGCCGGGAAGTGTATTTATACAAAGAGTACACTAAGATCATCTCTCCACAGAATCCAACACGAAGGCTTAAAAGCTGGGAACAATTAAAACATGTGCCTTTTTTGGTTGAGACTGTCAAACTATAAGCTTAAAATATATTTTTAAAATAAATAGTGCTGACATTAATTCAACACTGTAGGTGACTATAATTTACTGAAGATAACCGGAGGAAAGCTTCTGCTAAATTTGTCCACGTGTACATTGTATTTGTCTGTTATAGATACAGAATTTTATCTTAATCATCTTTTTATTATTCATTCTCAAAATTTTCTTTCCCCCTGTTCTGCATACCATGGACCTGTTCTCCGCATAAATGTTGTTTGCCAATAAACGGTTCTTGAAATTAATACAAGTACATGTATATGACATACAGGAAATATGACTTATAACAATACCAAACTGAAGCTTTGCAACTTTTCCATGCTTTTTTTTATATGATCTGATAAAGTCTGTATGCTTGGGGGTGGCCAGGTAACTCAGCCATCTTCACCATTACTCCCCAGGGTGTAATATGGCACTGACCTGTTCCAGTTTCTGCTGGCACTTCATCAGCTCGATCTCCAGGTCCGAACGCTTCTTGTGGGCATCCTACTTCTCCATCTGCTGCCGGAGGACCTGGTCCCGCAGTTTTGATGAAGTGTCTCTCTAAAGAAATCTAGACACTCAGTTGAGTTATATCTAAATTTATGAATATTTAGGTCATGTGTGAAATGATTTACAGCCAAAGTCATTGCATATACAGTAGCTGAGGAGAAAAAATGGCAGGCATCTCAAATAAAGACTCCTTCAGCTAACAGTATTTTAATCAAAAGATCCTATTCACAATCACATGAAACATGCCACTATTTCAATTTAGCATACATGTGAACAAAAAATATAAATATATTTTTATCTAAGTGGCATGAGCAGTGGAAGGATAATGGAACATGGAGAGACCATTAAATCAGGCAGGAGCATACAAACTTCCTTTTATTTTATTGAAAGGATCAAAAAATATTGGCACTAGTACTCTGTGTAGTTATAAACAAATGCTGGCTTGCTTGAACATCGGGACATGTCTCTACAAAAAGAAGTGAAAGCCACACACAGTAAAAGTCTTCAGATGTGACCTCCTTGCCCACCTGCCTGTTTGCTGAAGCCACAGCAGTTTGGCCCTTCTTGGGGTCTCCACTGAACGCCCTAAACAGTCATCTGAAAGCTGCTGTGGAAAAAGAAAGCAGAAGGAAAAAAGAAATCTGGATCGATCAATGGAAAAACAGATCTCAGCTCCCTGCTGGCACAATGGATTCCTTTTCAGTGCTTCACCTATTCTGACCTTTGTTATATCATACAAATAAGAAGGCTTTTCGAAAGATAAGTGCTTCATTAAAGATTGTTTTTTCCCCAAAAAAACACTACATAGCACTGTAAAAGATTTTGAGCCACGTTTTTAAAAACTTATATTTTGCCAGTCAAAAACTGTTTTTTTTTCCCTACCTGTATAGAAATCCAGCCTGTTTTAATCTTGTTATGCGACACATATCGCGGGGGGCGTGAAGTACAAAAACGCAAGATTACATATGACAAAAATAAATTTAAAAAAGGATTAAATTTTGGCTGAATGCTTGTTTTTTTCCAGCAGTACTAAAACCGTTAACTGAGAAGGCCTGCGTGCCTCAGTCAGAAAACTTAACAAAATTGTTGCCCGTGTTTATTTGCAGTTTTATCAAAAACGCCAGCAACCGTGGTTTTACAGAAAAAGAACAAATATCACTAATAATAATTTTAAGTGAAACATATTTACAGGCCACGTTTTGAAGCGAAGTTGACCCGACGGCTTCTCTTCAGCTGGTCGTCGCGAGGCCGCGAGACGAGGAGCGAGCGCATGCGTCAGACTGCTGTGGCGGGAACAAACTTTAATAGGCACAGCTGTTTTATATGTATAAAATTTGATATATATATATAAATATATAATAAATATACTAGGGGGGAAATTTTAATTTTCATATGAGAACCTCACTGGAATTCCCAAGCAAACTGCGCCATCTTCCGGCCACAGATATATTTTTGCGCGCACAACCGCCGCAGCTGTATCGCAATGGGTGCTTACAATCGATGTTAAATCTACTCTTTAGTGACGGTCCCGCAGATAAACTGGCGCAGTGTTTGAAACTCGCTATCTGTTAATCCTTCTGCGAGCCTGCATCTATTTAACTCCTAAACTTTTATATTTCTCCCCATCGCTGGCTCTTTTCCATCACGCGTCCTGTAACAGCATCGTTCAAACAGCCACGAAATTGTCCATGCAAACAACTGACTTGCGCTGTGAAAAAAACATCCAACACCATCCTTCATGCAGCTGAAAGATGAAGTGATGCTACGCAAGTAACTAGAAAGCATTTATTTCGTTTACGAGCATTTATTTATTGCTGCTGTTAATATCTGTTGAGTCAATGTCAACTCTTGGAGATCATACAGAATGTTCAGTCTTCCCTGAGCTTGAAGGAAGTGCATCTACTGCCATTGTGACTAGAACCATCCATCTGCTTGCTGGTTGTCCTCTTCTCTTTTCCCCCAGCTTTTCAAAGCAAACCCATTTATTCAGCTGTGCATTCTTGCTGTGTCAGGGTGTAGAAAAGGTCCTACAGGAAGAACGAGACTGAAACTGTGATCTTCGCCCCAAAATAGAGATCTTCAGATTCCAATGTGACAGCACTATGTATGTGCAAGAATAGACTACAACAACCACACCGGAGATCCACATCTTTCAATTTCACAAAACACTCAACCCCAGTAATGTAGGGCACTCTGAAGTTCCACTCATTTGTTGGTTTGAAAAAAAAAGTAACATTTTTATTTATAATTCAAATTTATTAAAAAAGACACACAAGTCATAAAATTTAGGTACGGTCTTACAGCAAAAGCTCTAAAACTACATAAAACAGTTGAGGGGGAGATGAAACTGAAACAGCGAACAAGAAGTGACTTGCGCGGCCAACAAACCCCCACCCCCCTCTTTCAAGTGGTGTTCACAATAACCACTGAACCTTTGAACATGTAAAAATCCACTCCAATGTACACAGAAAGAAGCACAAAAATAACAGCACAAATTTTGGCTTTGCAAGTGTTTACAGTGAGGCGCAACAGTCTGTCTAGTGTCCATGGTTATATTCATAACATGTGAAATAAAATTAGCTTGGTGGCTTTTTAAAAAAAATATTAAGTCCCCAGGTCTCTTTGTCAAGGCTGAGCTTCCACTGACAGCAGGTTCGGTGACCGTGTGTGTAGCGCGGTGAGACAGGAATACTGAGAGGCCCCCTCAGCTGCTGGGAGACCATACATCTGGAGAGTGTGTGGCTTGGCTGCTCACAGGGACACAGGGTGAGGAACACATTAATATCCCATCAGTCTCTTGTCACCTCGGTGATGCATACTCTGTGCACAGCCCTCATCTCCTACTGGCTGGTCTCACGATGCTCTGCCTCCTGCTTTGTGCGTCGCAGGTTGCTCTTCATTTTGACAAACTCAGGCGTGTTCTCCTGTTCCTCTTGGTCCTTCTGTTGTTGCTTCTCAAGCTGGAGACACACACACACACACACACACACACACACACACACACACACACACACACACACACACACACACACACACAAGCTGGTAACGCACAGGTTCTAAAAAAAAGGCAACATATTCTGTTTTATGACCTTACTTCCCATTGTGACCCTTAGGCTGTGTGTTCAGAGATGGGTTTGAATCTGGCTCAGCCTGTGTGTGGTTTCCATTTTCTCCCATGTTTCTTCCAAGTGCTCTGGTTTTCTCCAGACATGTTTTTGGATAAACTGGTGGCTAAGTTTTCCCTTAGTATGTATTTTTTTAATGTTTGTCTCTGTGTTACACTACTGTGCTGTATAAATGTGTGCAAGACTGTCGGGAGTTTACTACTGTGTCTCTAGTACTGCTTGTTGGCTTAGATAAAGGGTCAGCCAAATACTAATTGTTGGAAGTGACTTTGGAGAAAAGCTTCTGCTAAATTAATATGTGAAAATATGAAAATATATGGTGTGCGGGCAAGGTGGCTTGGAACAATGCCAAGCTTAAACTTTGCAAAGTTTGCATTTCTTTGGCTGTATAATCTGATGAAACCTGCATGCCTGGGGGTGGCCAGGTAACTCACCCATCTTCACCATTACTCCCCAGGGTGTAATATGGCACTGACCTGTTCCAGTTTCTGCTGGCGCTTCATCAGCTCTATCTCCAGGTCCGAGTGCTTCTTGTGGGCCTCCTGTTCCTCCATCTGTTGCCGGAGCACCTGATCCCGCTTTCTTTTCTCCAGTACCTTCTGCAGTTCTGGCTTGTTCTGCGGTGCCAGACCCCTAGGAAATACATGTTTATATATATATATATATATATATATATATATATATATATATATATATATATATGAGTATTTATTCAAAGGTGATCCTTGACTTATAGTGGGGTTCCGTTCAAACAACCCTGTTGTGAGTCAGCTTCATTGTGAACTGCAAATTCTCTATCAAGCAAAACGACATGTAAAACAAGTAACTGGGTTAAATGCTGTTATGCTAAAATAATAATAATATAGATTATAAACACAGGTAACTGTCAAAATAAAAGTCTTTTACTCAAATTTTTCCTCATACATGTCAAATTATTTAATACCATTGCCAACCTACGAGGCGGTTTTACAAGTAAAAAGAAGCAAGCATAAGGGAATTCACAAAGTTTGCGTCAGCAAGTGTTACTGTCACCTGTTTTTGTAAGCAGTTACTATCTCTGCACTTTTGTTTTAAGTTGTGCTTGGCGATTCTCGCATTGTTAGACGTTATCACAAAACATTGGGACTCAAAAACAATTTAACAAGGTGAAGGGAACAGATGTCTCAAGTCAAGTACATTGTTAAGTCAAGGACACACACACACTACTGACAAGTGAATTTGTACTGATGTGCATGCTCAAATCTGTATTTTATTTCTCTGAATCACTAATCTGTAGGAGCCAAATTTCAATATTCATCTCGCTGAATATATTAAAATCACACTGCTGTCTATCCTGTTATGCAACTCCGCAGTGATGCGCTGTGTTCCTGCCAGCAGCATGACCAAAGAACACAACAAAACATCCACACTGGGCTTCAAGGTTATGGATACTTCAGAGCCGACTGCCGTTATGACCCAGGTTTGAGGACAAAGTAATATTTCAGAGTGGCACTTATGACTAGTGGCTGAGATGGAGGAAGCGGAAAAACTGTTGTTAGACAGACTTTTTGTTTGTACCGCATGACATTTTACTTTTGATGTCACTGCTTTCAGAGGCCATTACATGCTTTGCTTTTCTGCTGTTCGAGGTGTTGCTGAAATATGTGAATGGAACCCTGTTCATCCACCTTCTTCTTCTTCTTCTTCTTTCGGCCGCTCCCGTTAGGGGTCGCCACAGCGGATCAAAAGCTTCCACTTCCTCCTGTCCTCTGCATCTCTCTCCGTCACCCCCACCACCTGCATGTCCTCCTTCACCACATCCATAAATCTCCTCTTAGGCCTTCCTCTCTTCCTCTTGCCTGGCAGCTCCATCCCTAGCATCCTTCTCCCGATATATCCAGGATCTCTCCTCTGCACATGTCCAAACCAACGCAATCTCGCCTCTCTGACTTTGTCTCCAAACCGTCCAACCTGTGCTGACCCTCTAATATACTCATTTCTAATCCTGTCCATCCTCGTCACACCCAATGCAAACCTTAACATCTTTAACTCTGCCACCTCCAGCTCTGCCTCCTGTCTTTTGGTCAGTGCCACCGTCTCCAACCCATAAAGCATAGCTGGTCTCACTACCGTCTTGTAGACCTTCCCTTTCACTCTTGCTGGTACCCTTCTGTCGCAGATCACTCCTGACACTCTTCTCCACCCACTCCACCCTGCCTGCACTCTCTTCTTCACCTCTCTTCCACACTCCCCATTACTCTGGACTGTTGATCCTAAGTATTTAAATTCATTCACCTTCGCCAACTCTATTCCCTGCATCCTCACCATTCCTCTGTCCTCCCTCTCATTTATGCACATGTATTCTGTCTTAGTCCTACTGACCTTCATTCCTCTTCTCTCTAGAGCATATCGCCACCTCTCCAGGGTCTCTTCAACCTGCTCCCTACTCTCACTACAGATCACAATGTCATCTGCAAACATCATAGTCCACGGTGCCTCCTGTCTGATCTCATCTGTCAACCTGTCCATTACCATTGCAAACAAGAAAGGACTCAAAGCTGATCCTTGATGTAATCCTACCCCCACCTTGAAAGCATCCGTCACTCCTACCACAGACCTCACCACTGTCACACTGTCCTTGTACATATCCTGTACCACTCTTACATACTTTTCTGGCACACCCGACTTCCTCATACAATACCACAGCTCCTCTCTAGGTACCCTGTCATATGCTTTCTCTAAGTCCACGAAGACACAATGCAACTCCTTCTTACCTTCTCGGTACTTCTCCATCAACATCCTCAGAGCAAACAACGCATCTGTAGTACTCCTTCTCGGCATGAAGCCATACTGCTGCTCACTAATTGTCACCTCCCTTCTTAACCTAGCTTCCACTACTCTTTCCCATAACTTCATGCTATGGCTGATCAGTTTTATCCCTCTGTAGTTACTACAGCTCTGCACATCACCTTTATTCTTAAAAATAGGTACCAGTACACTTCTTCTCCACTCCTCAGGCATCGTCTCACTTTCCAAGATTCCATTAAACAATCTGGTTAAAAACTCCACTGCCATCTCTCCTAAACACTTCCATGCTTCCACAGGTATGTCATCTGGGCCAACAGCCTTTCCATTCTTCATCCTCTTCATAGCTGTCCTAACTTCCTCCTTGCTAATCCATTGCACTCCCCTATTCATAGTCCCTACATCATCCAGTCTTCTCTCTCTCTCGTTCTCTTTATTCATCAACCCCTCAAAGTACTCTTTCCATCTGCTCAACACACTCTCCTCGCTTGTGAGTACGTTTCCATTGCTATCTTTTATCACCCTAACCTGCTGCACATCTTTCCCAGCTTGGTCCCTCTGCCTAGCCAATCGGTACAGGTTCTTTTCTCCCTCCTTAGTGTCCAACCTCTCATACAATTCACCATAAGCCTTCTCTTTAGCCTTTGCCACCTCTCTCTTCGCCCTACGCCTCATCTCCTTGTACTCCTGTCTACATTCTTCATCTCTCTGTCTATCCCACTTCTTCTTCGCCAGCCTCTTCCTCTGTATACTCTCCTGTACTTCTTCATTCCACCACCAGGTTTCCTTGTCCTCCTTCCTCTGTCCTGATGCCACACCAAGCACCTTTCTAGCTGTCTCCCTTACCACTTCTGCTGTAGATGTCCAGCTCACTGGTAACTTTTCACTGCCACCCAGTGCCTGTCTTAATTCCTCCCTGAACTCCACCTTATAGTTTTCCTTTTCCAACTTCCACCATTTGATCCTTGGTTCTGCCCTCACTCTCCTTCTCTTTTTGATCTCCAATGTCATCCTACAAACCACCATCCTATGCTGCCTAACTACGCTTTCCCCTGCCACCACTTTACAGTCTACAGTCTCCTTCAGTCTGGCCCTCCTGCATAAGATATAGTCCACCTGTGTGCATCTTCCTCCACTCTTGTACGTCACCCTGTGTTCCTCCCTCTTCTTAAAATACGTGTTTACCACAGCCATGTCCATCCTTTTTGCAAAATCCACTATCATCTGACCTTCTGCATTCCTCTCCTTGACACCATATCTACCCATCACCTCCTCATCTCCTCTGTTTCCTTCCCCAACATGTCCATTGAAATCCGCTCCAATCACCACTCTCTCTCCCTCAGGTACACTCCTCGCCACTTCATCCATATCACTCCAGAATTCTTCTTTCACATCCATCTCACACCCAACTTGCGGGGCATATGCACTAACAACATTCAGCATCACACCATCAATTTCCAGTTTCATAACCATCACTCTGTCAGACACTCGCTTCACCTCCAAGACACTCTTTACATACTGTTCCTTCAGGATAATCCCTACCCCATTTCTCCTCCCATCCACACCATGGTAAAACAGTTTAAACCCCGCTCCGATGCACCTAGCCTTACTCCCCTTCCATTTGGTCTCTTGCACACACAATATATCAACCTTCCTTCTCTCCATCATATCTGCAAGCTCTCTCCCTTTACCAGTCATACTACCAACATTCAAAGTTCCTATCCTCACATCCACTCTCTTAACCTTCCTCCTCTCCTCCTTCCTCCTGACATGCCTTCCTCCTCTCTTCCTCCTGCTTTGGCTGGCAGTAGCCCAATTTCCGCCAGCACCCTGTCGGCTAGCAGTGCTGGTGGCGGTCGTTGTTAACCCGGGCCTCGACCGATCCGGTTTGGAAATTTCTATTTTTGTGATAAAAAAACTGCACCCTGTTCATCCACCAATCATTCAATATCCACTTTGCAGTTTTTTTATCACATGGTATACATTTCCATTCAGAGCAACAGGACACTGTGGAAATCACTTTTTTCAAACAAATTATTTCATCGTCTCCCCTACTAATCGATATTTCATTTGTATAATTTATAGGCAAACTCAAAGTATAGCTCCCATCATATCAGTACCCACATCGGGGCGTGTTGGTTATAATTGTGGTCAAATCCTCCATCTAACCCTCTATGGCTCAAAGCTTGCATGTATCCTTGTTTGAAGTGGAAGCAACAAAAAAAAAAAACAAACATTTTAACACTTTTAGAGCCTTGATTCATCATTAGGAAACAATGAATAATGATGGTGAACAGTAACATGTAGGACTGATTTTCAAAGCTTTTCAGTTTATTACAAATGTGTCTTCCTCTGTCACCTTCTGGGTGAGTTCTTTTTGTTATCCCCTTCTCAGTTTCCAGCTGGCTTTCCAGCTAGTTTAGTTAACAGCCATTAAATGTATAGCTAACCTTTTACCCACAGGTTTCGTTTATATTTGCTATATCTGTTTCTGTTATGACTCTTGATCCTGTGTTCACAACTATCACTGTGTGAGAAAAGCACTTTATAAAAATAAACTGAACAAATTAATGCAAAGAAAGCAGATTTTTTTTCCTTTGGTCAGCAACACAGCTGCTACAACTTTTTTTAAGTACGAAACAACGTGAGGAGACATTAGCGTGCTGAGCTATGACACAAAGTCAGCCTGTAAACACAAATGACCAACACAACATGATGGATTTTGGCACCCATCTAACTGAAGAACCCTTAAGTTATGGATGGCGCAGCAGCGGATGGACGGTGTCCATAGAGAAAGCATCTCCCGAGCAGGAGAAAATGCTTGTTTTCTCTATTACATAAGAACTGCGCCTCCAGTGAAATGCTAAATAATCCCTGCAGCACCTTCGCTGTCTGCCACCCCCCGCCTCCATCTGTGGTTCTATAACTGATCCGAGATGACGGAGTCTGAGTGCTGCATCATCATGTACTGCGTGCATAAGGGGCAGGGGCTGCAGCTACACAATCTGCCTTATGTAACACATCTCCTCTCTTTCACACCCCACAGTCATCTTCTCCCATCTAAAGTATCATCACACGCTTTGATATTCAGAGAAAAATTCCTTGGGATTATTCCATCGTGGTCCACGGGGGTGAATGTGATGTAATAGCTGAGTGTTGCATTTAAATATAGCAGCATCACAGTGCAGGGAGTGAGGAGCAGACGGCTGAGACAAGGACAGCATGTTCACGGGCACAAAAAAACCTAAATGTCCAAAGTGGAACGTAAGTTGGGAGGCAGAACACGAGCAACAAGGACCCTTTCACGTCTCGGTGCAAAAATTGTGAAATCATAACACGATCTTTGCTTAAATAGCAGCCACCAGCTGCGTGGTTTTATTAAAAAAGCAGAGATCTGAGATCTGTTTGGATGCAGGGGTGCTGACGCATGACTGACTGCTTTCTCCATTAAACAAAGCGTTGCATGGAGCTGCTCCGAGTGCCGTAGGTTCCCTGTGCTGTGACAGTGGGGATGCATGCGTACAGCCCACGCGGCTGCTACTTTAGGTGCTTCTGTGGGCTCTTACGTAAGCTGCGGTTACGTCAGGTACAGAAGAACGGGGCATGAGCACATTTCATGTGGTGAATAAACAATTTTTGCCAATCCAGGGAATCGGGGATGGGCAGGAGGGAAAGGAAACAGGATAACAATATCTGCTTTGCGTAATCCTCCCAATTTTATTCCCACCTCTTTTCCATGGATTTCTAATCTTTTGCATGACTGCAAATAAAAGGCAAACATCATCGACATTCACATTGTGACCTCCCTCATATCTCCAATGTGTTTGGGGGGGGGGGGGGTTACCTAGGAAACAAGCTTACCTTTGTGCTTATGGTACTCTACATGGAACAGGAATTTAATTTGCCATTTTTAACTAAATCCCTAAAAAGGTTGGAGACGTGTTTACGTCACAGAAATTCAAAAACACAAATTAAAACCTTTTGTTCTGTAGCTGCTGCAACTTACAGATTTACCCATATAATCAAGGCCTATGAACAGTTTTAACATTTATTAAAGCCACTATATTGCATGTGTGGACCTTTTTGAAAAGACTGGTAATGAAATGTTTGCTTATTTTGTCAGCAGTTACAGCTAATAGGGTCACAAATTATAAAGAGGAAACGGGTGAGGAGGAAACGGCCGGGAGGGGAACACCTCGGTCGCACTGATTCTGCACCTTTTCTGGTTCATTAAAAGCTCCCTGTGGAGATCCTGGTGGTTACGGGATGTCTTCACTGGGTTTACAAGCTTTTTGGGCTTGATGAGCTCATCGCAGTCCTCATTGTTGTAGTCTGGCTCTGCCATGATGCTCCGTACCCTGGGCTGTCCCTCTGGCAGGTCGCCCCGCTCTCGGAACGGATCTGGAGGAGCACAAACAGTTCCTATCAGCATGACATGTCCACCCATTACATTACATAAACAGCATGACAAGCCTTATTTCCACTGACAACTACTTGTGTGTGACAGTTTCCACAATGCATTGAACTCCCAGAAAGATGAAAAAACTTATCTCAAGAAAGCATGCATTGTGAAAAAGTATTGGTCCTCTTTCCAGTTTTCTCTTTTTTTGCCGCTTCTGAGACTGAATTTGATCAAATGTTTTTGTCAGTCCGTATGAACGCAGCCTGAAAGCGTAAAAGAGACACCAGGGTTGTTTTTACCTGCTTTTGGTGTAAGAAGATGATGAAATATGCAATGAGAGCTGTAAAAAAAAAAGTAACTGCCCCTTTACAGTTAATAGCCGATTCCACCACCTTTAGCTGTAATGACTGCAACTAAGTGTTTCCAGAAGCTGTTGACTAGGGTTTAACACCTCTTGGGTGGACTTTCGAGGCACATCTCCACGCAGAACTACTTTAGCGCGGCGAGACGCACGAGCAACACCGTACATTATCGTGTTTGCGTTTCCTCCTCACCCGTATGTAATGCAGGGCACCTCATAACCTCAAGAATAGATATAATACATTGCCAACATAAACATATCATTTCTCCCCCATAAAATAAAAGATCTAGATTATTCTTGACCAAAATTATCAAGATGATACAAAAAGATATAACACAACACCAGATAAGTGAAACTGAAGAGAAAATATGTAGATCACAAAAACAATACTGCTTTCTCAGCAATAAACCTATCCAGGACTTGTCAACAAACCCCCCTCCACCACCACAGCAACCAGTCATTACATATAACAATAATGCCATGAATTCCACTTGATATCATGGTCCAAAGGTACTTTATCATACTGTGAAAGTGGATAAGCTGGGTAATGAAACCATTTACCAATACTGGGAGCACAAGTGTGTTTACATGGAGTAAAAATAGGCATCTCCAAAGGGGTTTTAGAGCAGCATCATAAAAGCTGTATGCGCACCACAGTCAACAAATAAACGGTGAAGAACAGATTCAGAACAGACAAACTCGACAATTTGAACAGTAAAATCCTACCACGCACTTTCAGAGGTGCAACAACAGTCAAAAGTGTTCAATATAAGCAACACAGAATGAACAGATCCACAGCTTAAATAAATCCTACGGGCATGTGATGCTATACAGTGTATTATATAAACGATTTCAATACTTACGTGTACTAGGCATGGCAAATCGAGCATTTGTAAGATGAAGAAAACACCGAAAGACAAATGAGTTAAGACTATTTCTTTATTTTAGGTAATGTGTGATACACCGATACATTGACGAAAGTGTTCGGCTCTTTTTGAATCGCCTTGCATACATTTCCCTTCGCAAAAATCGAACTCTGATCATTTTCTTCATTTGCGTCTCAACTCATTTTTTTTTTTTTTGTTGTCTTTTTCGGAGTTTTTTACGAGCAATGCAATGCCCTCCGACAACACTAAGGAGAGCAGCAGCTGACTGACGCACGGCTCACCTTGCGGGAAGGGAAACGCGGGGAACCTCAGCATGGTGGCCATGGCGCGCGCCGAGCCTCCGTCCGCGTGGCTGCTGTGTCGGCTCTACCGGCTCTACAGCGCGCGCGCGCGTCCGCACTGAGCTGCTCGCGCCTCAGCGGCGCGATACCTACCGGCACGCGCCCCCTAGCGGCACTCGCGCGAACCGGCAGTCGCTACGACCGCATTCAAGACAGAAAACTAATACAATGTTTAGTATGTAATATACGTACATATACAGGTATTAAACATGACATCTAAAAAATTTGTGCAATACATAACCATACACTGCCCAGCCAAAAAAAAAGTCCCACAGTGAATATTTGCTTGGACCGCCTTTAGCTTCGATTATGGCACGCATTCGCCGTGGCATCGTTTTCATAAGCCTATGCAATGTCACAGCATTTATTTCCGCCCAGAGTTGCATTCATTTTTCCCCAAGATCATGTATTGATGATGGGAGAGTCAGACCGCTGCGTAAAGTCTTCTCCAGCACAAAATCCCAAAGATTCTCAATGGGGTTGAGATCTGGACTCTGTGGTTGCCAATCCATGTGTGAAAATGATGTCTCTCTCATGCTCCCTGAAGCAATCTTTCACAATTCGAGCCCAATGAATCCTGACATTCTCACCTTGGAATAAAAATCCATTGATGGTCATTCGGTATATTCAGGTAGACAGCTCACCTCATTTTTTGGGCACATAACGTTACTGAACCTAGACCTGACCGAATGAAGCAACCCCACACCAGAACACCAAGTTAAATCCAGGTGCTGACTTTTTTTTTTGGCCGGGCAGCGTATTTATTACATTCACAACGAGCGGCGTCCAAACGCTCCTAGACGCGTCTCCGTATGGAATTACTATACACGTCCACTAGAGGTCAGCACTCTCACTCCGTCCTCCCCAATTTCATGACTGACTCGACAAATTCATACGCTTGCACTGGCAAAGCATTGGGTGAACAGATTTAACAAATTTAATAATATTTTGCAACAAAAACACGAACATGCAACAAACAAATAACTGATTAATAAAATATAGTACAGTAGAGAACTAAATGACAAGAAAATCTACTACTAAATTCAATTCAAATTGTTAAAATCTAGCAATTTAAACTACTTATGTGGCAACTAATACCAAAAACAGCATGTCTCTTTCTCTCTCTCTCTCTCTCACACACACACACACACACACACACACACACACACACACAGATTAGCAGAAACACAAATGACCAAACAGACTTTGCAAAACAGACCATTGCAAAGTAAAACCTAGTTTGAGTCCAAAGTGCTCGTGCAAGGTAAGCAATTCTATTACACGGTCAAACAGTAATAGTAATGACTATTTTACTTTATAAAAAAAAAAAAACCAAGGCCCCCTTGCAAGAAGGGAAGCAATACAGAAACAGCACGGTAACAGTTTGAAGCGGGGCAACCAAGTGTAACTGAATCCAAGGAATTAAGGGACTGAGACGTGTGACTAGACATAAAGAATGGTGCATTCTGGGAACCCAGCAGGCAGGTACTCCATCCAGTACCACATGTGCAGTGCCCCCCCAACACAGTGCAGTCTGGGAGTGTTTAAAACCATTAAAACAGCCAGCATGCGATTCCTGCTTCTTTCCTCAAGTGGAAAGTCCATGGGGCCTTCAAAGGGTGTGAGACTTGCACCCCAGACAGGCTCTCAGTCAAGCCCCCAAGGTCGGCCGGCTGCCAGACACAGGCACCAAAGAAACCCATGGCCCCAGGATGCAGCCCACTGTGCTCACACCACTAATCTCCTGCCTGGTTGTGGGTCATCAACACCACCAAAACACAGCTGTACAAAGGGGTAAACCACCGTAAGCAGCTCAGTATACAAACCGAGCCATCTGAGTCACCTTAGACAACAGCAAGACAAAGAACATAACCACTGGACAGCAGAGTGAGAAATGTGTAATTTTAGGGTTTGGCAGGAGCAGAACTGACTGCGCTGTACCACACTCAAGTCTCATGTTAGACCCCCATCTACAAGTTTCTCTTAAACGCTGTGGTGTGAAGAGTGTCAAGCTACACCAAGAACAGATTTCCCCAGGGTTAGGGGGTCCCGTACTATAAAAGCTGACAATTTCTGAAAAAATATACAATTTTTCATACAACAGGCTTATTATTCAGTACAACATTTTTTTTCTGTAAACATGGTCATATACATATATTTACATTCACAGCAGATATTTTATTCATTTTATTTCATGCCTTCTGTGAAATTGTATTCACTCTGCAAAGCATGGCCATGCTCTGCTTGTTCCACTACAAAACTAAGTGCTGTGTGTAGATCCTGCTTCCGGTCACACTGCATTCCCAACCAAACGCATCAGCTATGGTAAGGTCTACATCACAACTAAAACAGTGGTGTCAATGCTAACTGCAAATGTACATATTGGCACTATTATTTAAAACATCAGCAGCTTTTATAATATGAACACCCTTAGACTATCATTTTTTAAAGTTTTTCCCTTTGGATCAACGAATCTAAAGATCACGAAAAAAAAAGAAAAGAATCAATTCTGCACAATTTATGGTACCGGATTTACTAATTTGGATAACAAGTGACAGAATTTACTAATTTTAATATAAATATTAATATATGTTGTTGTCCACTCAAATACCATTTATATTGTTCATTTTTCTGGAAAAAGCTGCATTTCTCTTTGAGAAACAATGTTAATATGATGCCCTTGACAGGACTTGAGCTGTTGACAGACTTAAACCCATCAGGTGACGGTCATGTTTTTTCCCCAAATCAGAGTAGGGATGGCACTAAAATATACAGTGGAATGCACACAGGGTTAAGTAACATAATATACACACACGCTAAGTTGTATCTTGACCCCGCTACTGCAGCCAAACCAAACTGGATCTCCACCAGTAACAATTGCTCTCAAGTGACCGCCTCATTGGCCACAGGAACCGAAGATTAAAAAAGTAATACAGATTGCAAAAATAATAAACATGCAGAGCGTGAGGCGGGAAACAATGTGTGCTTTTCCCAGCACAGAGAGTACGAAGGCGCCTGCAGGGTTTTTAGGTTTGCATTCATCGGCGATCACGTTTGAGGTTTTCCACACCGGTTCTCCAGCGAGGCTGAAGAGGCCAAATACATGAGATCATCCTCAGCGAAGAACAGGCCTCAGTGTCAATACACACTTCCTGAGTAGCTCACCCTCAAGCACTGTGTTCTCCCAGCCACCTTTCAAAACGGATATTAAGACATCTCCCAGTGTGTCCCCCCCACCCCACACACACACACACACACACACACACACACACACACACACACCTGCCAATCACAAAAATAAAGGTCATGATCCAGGGGATTCAGACATCAGAGGGTCTCTGCTGTGAGGGACCCCACAATGAAAAGCAGAGAGTTTCTGTCTCGATGGCTAGAACACCCCTCCCCATCCTTCCAGCTACACAGTTTAACATCAGCGTGTCACAGCAGGACAACACATCCACCAATAATGTTTTTGTGGATGGAGGAAACCCACTGTGCCTACAGAACCCAAAAGGTACAAACAGCGCTTTTCACGCACAAATATCCAGTCGTAATAATCAAGACACATTGGAAACAAAGACCCCAAACTACCAAAACTGAAGCCATTTTATTAAGACGATGAACATTAAAATTCCCAGGGGGCAGTGTGATGCAAGGCCTGGTTAGCTTGGCTACTCACTGCCAAGTGGTCAGTTAGACTGCAGTTACATCGTACTCTAAACAAAGACCAAAATACTGGACGTCTACTGCACCGGCTGACCTTTGAAATCCTACAGATTGTCAACACTTTTGCTTCTGCCTCCACCCATAAACCTCCTGCACAGGTGCTGTGAAAGATGTCATTCACACTCCAGGTTGTAAAGCAATCACTCAATATGACATCTGAATTGGGGCCCTAATAAATGAAGGAACACAACAAAGTGCTTGGCTTCTCCGTGGACAGGGCTTCTCCTACGGCTGTCACCTGTCATGCGACGCTGGCTGGACGTGTTTCTTTGTTGCATATATTTTATTCATTTTTGGCAAACGCGAAAAGGACTCCACACATACAGTAGGTACTTCTTTTCTGTGGTCGGAAACTACATACATGCTTATGTTAATGATCTATGTGTTAAAATAAGCCATGACTGCGAGGGTAAAGGTTTGAAAAGCGCTTTGGATCAATAATGCTGCTAGAGAAACCCAGGTGGCTCCAGTCCAGATTGATCTCGAGTTGAAATACTCGCGCTGCTCAATACGGCCCTTAGCTGTGAGAGCGCTGCAGCTGAAAACATTATTGATGAAATTAATCTGTTTGCGTAAGGACAGTTAAATATTTGGTCAAAAGCTTCTGTTTTGGTGAAGACAGGCCAGACTACAGTTTAATGCAGAATCACCGACTGTCCATATTGAGCATTAGTTTGTTTATTTAAGCTGATGTTTGCTCAGTTTTGTAATTATTAACACCAACTGTATCTGAGCGTGGTTGTTTGACCGGAATCTAACAAGCACGGCCTATAGAGAGGGAGGAACTAACAGCAGGGATGACCCTCCGTTTGCGTGGATCCACAAGGTCTCCGAATACCTCTGGTCCATAACTGCATTTCTTGATATGACACGGTGATTCAGTACAGTAAAATGATGTGGGCACGACCACAACGTTAATCCGTGAACAGTCAAGCTCTACATTTGGCCCGGGTTCTGCACACCTGTCCTTAACCCCCGAGGCATTCCACCAACACACCTGAGCTCTCCTTTTCCCATCCGTGTGTTCGCTCAGGTTGGCCACGTGTCCAATTGGCTCAGCTTGCGGCCGAGTGAGAACAAAAGAAATCCAACGCCCAAATGAGATGATTTGTACAGACATGCTTAAGCGCACATTTAGTTACTATTCCTTCTTCATTTGCTTATTTGCATAAAAATAAGAATCTTATCCGTGTTTTATGCTGATCCCCTGGTGGGTGTGGACCCACAGGGTCCCTAATGAGAAACATTGGTTATAGCATCTTCTGGGATTTCAGTGGAGCAGCCTCTTTGTCCAGGAGTGAGTCAGCATCTGTGCTGCCAAGGGGGGGTGGGGTTGGATGTTTTCCCAGCACTGGCATTATAATCGCACCCCTCCTTTTGCCCTTTCAGCACTGAAGGGAAAAAGCCCCAACATTTGGTACCTTGCACCAGTCATTCTAATACCCTGAGAGGTGTTTGTATGATTCATAAGAGGAGGTTCTCAGTTGTCAAATGAGTCACTCGGGTTATTAAAACGTCAGAAAAACTTCCAAAGCTCTCTGCAAGCATTGGAGGTGACATCTTTTTTCAGTGTGAATTGTAGACTTGTAATGAATTCAGCAACACTACCTGCAGGACTTGGCCTGTTCTGGGAGTGAGTACATGTAAAGAGGATAGAAAAACACTGGAAATACAGTAAAGAAAAGAACAGTATGTATGTGACCATTACATTTTAGCCAGTCATGCAAATCACATAAGGCTAAATGGACTGACAGAACAGCCATCAGACTGAATCCGACTCATAGCAACCGCTCGCATGGCTGTTCAGATTATGGGTGAACGGGAGCAGTTCAGTTTTGCCTTGTTCTCTTCATGTATACAACCTGAAAACACCAAAAACATATAAACTTCACACACCCTTAGGGGGATTTAAGCACACACCCACCAAACACCTATGCTATGAGGCACCGGTTTTATCCATTCCCACAGTGTGCCACACAGTCACAAAAGCAACAAGAAAAAGCTTTAAACTACACCACCAGTTCACTTGTAGTTCAGTTAACAAACATTATTGGGGACGGGAATATGGTTTCGAACTCTAAATTGTTAATAAGTTCAACCACTATGTCACAACCAGTAAAAGCTAAATAGAGTTCAACCCCTCAGTTTATTCAGTCTAGTTGTGTTAAAATATTGGATAAAGCTGAATTAACTGAAAGTTCATCATGAGACAATTTTCATCCTCCCCCATAACGGAAACAGCAGGCTTGAGCTACACTGTGAACTGAACTCCAGTTTTATTTAACACAAAAAAGATGTAAAAGTCTACTTTAAACAGCAGGGTGAAGAAAAGAGGACCAGTTGCAGTGTAATGGAGATGCAAGGAGGGCACATTAAATGGTGATTCATCTTATATATTGACTGTATATCACTAAACTTTAACAAACGTGGTCACGACGAAGCCAATAATGCATTAAACAAACATGTTTGGATTTGACTACTTTACGTTTATTTCAAAAAAGCATAATGGAAAAGTAACTCTACTTCATTGGGTGACTTCTGTAAAAGTGCCACATACAGCAATACTGATAAGAAAAAATTTAAGAAAAAAAAAAAAACTTTTGACCTTCAGGTGATAATGCTGTCCACTCCTGTCTCTCCCCGCCCCCTGGTTTCTATTCTATCCAAGCGTAAATGGGCCATTTTTCTGCTACAAAAAGGAAATTTTAGAAAATACAAGTGATAAGAAAATAGTAGTGAAAATTAATAAACTGGGAAATGTTCACACTCTTTGCAACCTGTGCCTCTGATGTTTGTAACACAAAGTATACATGTTCTCAAACATACTACAAAATGTTCATGAAAACCTGTCCCTAAGGAAGATGTGCCCATGCAGAATAGATTATTCCCGTTATTTTGCAAGGAGGAAAAACTGTAATTTATTCCCACACCAATTTTGATTAAAAAAACCCCAAATCATACACGTTAACATTTTTCAAAAACCATAAATAAAAGTACTTGCCCCTATTTTCAGTTATAGATACTGTATTCTCATACTAAAATAGAAGTTCTATAGAAATACTCAGCTACATGAAAAAAGTACTGCACGTCTATTTTTTAACATCTATTTGTCCACTCAATGCATGCATATGATCTTAAGTGTAGTTTAAACAAAAAGTCAAGTCTGCGGTGAAGATTTTGGCTATGATGTAAGATAATATGAAGAAAATAAACGAACAGTTCTCACACTTAAAGTTACTTACTGCAGCTTCTTTTGCCCTACTACACTAGATATATTGAACACATTCAATTTTACACTTAAACTGTGAGTAGCTCCTTTCGTTTCTAGTTTTTCAGATTTTGCCAGTATTTCATTTCCTCTCACATTTCCTTTGGGCCCATGAAAACACAAGTAAACACAAATAAAGCAGCACATCAACAAAAATCAAGATGTACAGGAAGGAGACCACAATACAGCATTTCATGAAAACACTAAGGTGGTGTCTGGTCCTTCCACCCGCAACCTGTATACCCTGCCATTAGCACATTTACCTTCTAGCGCTAATAATGAATCTCTGCAGAGGATTCAGCTCATTTGTAAGATCACAGATCATCCTAAATTTCATTCATTTATGGACCAAGGCATTTAGATAAATAAATAAATAGCGTGTCTTGTAGCATGAGGGGCGGCAAAAATTCTTGATGTGCTGATAAGTGAGCATCTGTGCCCCCCAGTATCTGTATAGCGGGTGTATTTGAAATAAGAAAAGATTATTAAAATAATCTGAGATTAAGATAATCTGAGATTAAAGGCCAAAATAATTAAGGTTTAATTTGCAGGTTCAGGTGTCACAAAAATATGAAAAAATTGAATGTGGCAAGATGTAAAGTATTTACTCAAAAAAAAAAAGAAAAAACAAATAGTGATGGTAAATGCAAAACAAGAATAAACTAAAATGAAAAATAAGAGTTTTAAACTGACACATGTCCCATGGACATTTAAAAAAAAAAAAAGTAGCAAAACAACCACAAAATTTAGAGCAGGATAAATATGTGTAGAATTTGTTCTGAGTTAAATCTCACTAAATACTACACATTAGTTAGTTCCGACTTCCAAATACTGCCATTTGTGTTTAGGGGCACAATTCAAAACTATAAAACTTGAATTATCACAAAACCCGAAACCTTGGTCAGTGAAAAAAAATTATCTGATTAGTTTATAAATTATATTTAGAGAAATATGCACAAAGTTAAACCTTCGACCCGCGGTATACTGTCTGATGGCGACTGTTTAAAACAATGATGGATCTTGTATGCTTGTTAGAGACCGCCATGAGAATAAAGGATTCTGACAATTGCTCTTCAGTTATTTGACAGTGAAGAAATAATAACGTTTAGGGTTCTAGGCACACCGTATGGTACATACAATAATGGATGGGTTCAGGGTTGGTCTCAAGAATTACAATATTAAATCCAGTACCCTTCATATTCTTGACTTTCCATCTGAACACATCACAACTACGCATAATGTCTCAGCTGAAGATGATATTCAGTTACAGATGGGATGATGGTCAGTGCAGAATGAACCAGAAGAAGCAGGACCACTGGGTCCACTGAAGACATCCACATAAACCACCAACAGAGGCCCCTACCCCTTTCTGGACTCAACATGTGGAAGAGGCTGTTCGGACAACAACAACCACATTACTTAACTGTAAAATATGAGAAGATTGCGAAAGACAACCTCCCGCAGGCTCTTTAAAAAGGAGTGATGGGCACACAAGCGATAAATCGTGCTGATGCAAACATCAGAGTAATTTGCCGCAAGGCCTTGCGATGCCTCATGCAAATCTTGCCGGGATGACAGGTCTCACTGCGCAAGCCATGGGAAAATGGGTGTACAGGCACCCTGAACTTACACCTGCTTCCAGCCATCCCATCACCTGTCCCATGAAGGCCCAAAGATGAATGCAGCTGTCAGGCTTGGACACCAGGTCTGGAGCAATGAGGCATCTGTGCATCCAAACAGCTGCATGAGCAAATGTACATTCTTAATGGAGCGGTATGGCGTTAGTTGGGGCCAACCTTTATACCACACAAGAGTGTTTGATGGCATCCCTGAATTTCGGTTGTGAGTTGAGTCTTTAACGCGCAAAAGATCCATGCAGACCCAAAAATCCTTTGCATATATTAAAAGGGAATGTGTATAGATAAGATTAAATGTTTAATGATAAGATTAAGAGCAAAAAATAAGCCTTGTTAAGCTGTGTAAGGAACTCAGTGAGCTCAGGGCAGATCTACAGGATCATACTGAGAAGATAAAGACCACCCTCATACTTCCTCTCTGGTGGAAACATGAGAAGCATGTGGAGCACCGTTTCTACTGTGTTAGCACACAGGTGGACTGCACACTTGCCTTCAAGAAAAATTGGGACTGGAGAACATCTGACCCAACCAGCGTATGAAAACACCTGGAAGAGACATGGAAATTTTGGGTCCCATGCCTGAGAAAAAAAAGAATTTCCTTCATACTGCTGCCGTACTGTACCTTCCGTATTAATGGGGATTACAATCTCCCCCACAAACAGCTGAAGGCCCACTTTGGAATAACATCTCTGAGAGCGCTGGCGTGGTCTTAATTCTCATTTGAAAAACAAAGGATTTAAAGTTTTGAGCGAATTTGAAATTAATCTGACAAAGTTCGACACAACATGGCAAGAAGTTTCACCTTGTTTCCATAACATCAGACAGGAACAAACTCTACGAAGCTGAAATTTTCTGTCAGTAAGAAGCCCACTGAACCACGCGGCATCTGCCAGGTCCGGCACAAAGACAGTCCTTTATAGAAAATAAAATTTTGTTTTGAGCCCTGGATTGAATGATGGTCTTCAGTGATGGAAACTGATGGAAGCCCAACCTAAGGCAGCATGGGGGAACACGGCGAAAGCTGGAACAGGAGTTCTATGGCCTCATGCTTCTTCAGTGTGATTGTGAGCTGAACGGAATATCCACCACCCTCTATTCCGTTTCCCCACAAATCGACTTCAGTACGGCATCCAAACATTTTGCCCATGCATCACCACCTCACCTCAACCTTGGGAGATAAGAGGCAGACTGACGTCCTGTGCTGTCCTCCGTCATGACGCAGTCTTCGTTATTATTTTTAATACGCTTGCTTGAGGCACGAGCTGCATTGCACAAGGACAGACAGAAGTGCAGTGGTGGCCATGGGCCAATACAAGTATGGCCAAGAAACTCTATGCTGTTTGCTCTCGGGCAGCTGCACACCAGCCCAAAATTCGCTAAACAGATTGAAACCCAACACGATGCACCATATGGGTCTTCACTCCCCTTATATTTTGTGACTTCATAAGAATCTCGACCTGTGGAAAGTGTTCGGAAGGTGTTTTGTAACTTAACCTTTGAGTCACATGTCAGGCTTGGGGAGGCAGCCCACCTTGAGTTCACTATTTATGGCAAACGACTGCGACCAACTCACTTAGACAAGGGCTGAAGTAAACTGCTAGTTAAGAAAGGAAATCACCTAAATTCAGCAGCGGTAAAACAAAAAATGAACAGACAAAACTTGTGTCCAATACAAACTTGAGATGAGTGCCCTCGACCAAAATGCACTCAGAGGTAAAGAATACAGTTGAAGGGACTCCTACATATATTTTTCTAATCTATTAGCAGTCACTCTTTAATATCCATTATCCTGATTATAATATGCTTATGAATTTCTGCTCCAACTTATGACATTTCTTACTGTCTAGCATTTCAAACGATTCATACATTGAAAGTAACTTTGGGAGGGAATTTCCATTTTTGGCCCAAGTTCAGACAAGACCAACCTAGATGCTCCTATTAGGAGATAATGGTGGCTACTGGAGCTCAGTGGTAGGGAAGGATGGGTCTATCAGGGGTCTGATAAGGCGAAATCAATGTGAGGTTCATGATAAACACCTACATACCAAGCCATGGTAGTGAGCTGGTTTCAGCCCAAGGAGAGCAAAGACTGCACCACAGGACAGGCTCAAAAATCAGGAATCGGATCTAAAATTTGGAATAGCCACCAAAGACTCACTCGTGCATCCAAACCCCATCATCTACAATAAAAAAGAAAGGCAACCTCCTCCGACCCCTGGACCATCCTGGTTTTTCTCCGCTAAGATGGTCAAGGTCCACATCAATGTAGTAACAGAACAAGAACTTTGATGTTTATTCGCATCTGAACAAAAGTTTGCCCAGAATTGAGATTCTGCTTGTTAACAGGGAAGCACGAACAGTTTTAAGCTTGATTCAAAAAAAAAAAAAAATCAATCTCTACAAAAATTCGTTTTATTATTCTTATGCCCCGGCTACTTCTTTTAGTCTTTAAAAACCCATCCAAGGTTTGATAAATGTAGAGAAAAAACAAACTTACATCCAAGTTTTGACAAGCAGCAACATTAGAACTTCGATTACCCAAAAATGAATTTTGGAATTTTTCCCCAAATTTCGTGACTAAAACCGCGCAAACTTCTAAACAAGTTAACACACGTGTGACAGCGTTGGCCCATGTGACAGGGAACCCCCCGGCTGCCGTGTCCCTTCAGCCCCTCTGTTCTACCCAGCCGATCGCACCTAAACGTGTCCCTTTCGGGCACCTAAACTACACGTATGATCACAAAAATGCCCAAAACCAGGACTCCTGTGGCAGATTTCCGCGTTTGGGCTCGATCGATTCAAGAAACGCGCGTCGCGAACGTTAGTTTTCCAAACGCGTTCGCGCGTTTCGTTAATTGTGACGTTTGGAAAACTAAACGCAGCCCCGTTACGATGCAACCCAAACCAGAAAGTTTTATTTTTAAAATGAAAAAAAAAAAGCCCCGTAAATAAGCGGTGTTGCGACTGTGCAGGAGCGCCGGAGATCGACGCGCGCGTCTGCTGCGCGAAAACAGGAGCGCGCACGGCTCCCGCCGAGCAACGGAACCATCTGCGCGCCATCAAGCGCCGCAAAAGTTGGTTTTTTTTTTTTTTTTTTACCTCCGGCGAGCGTGTGGCGAAGCAGCCCGCCGTCCCTCCCAGTCAGCTTTGGCATCTGCACCTGGAACCACGAAGGAGCGATAAGAGAAACTCATGCCGTACCTTAAAAAGCGCGCACCGTGGGCGCGGCGCGCACAATCCCCGATTTCCGAGAAAGCGCCGTCCGCAAAGGGGCCCTCGGCTAACGGACCCGAGCCGGGTGGCTTGTGGAAGCTGTGGGCTACGAGCACGACTTGCCGTCCCGCTGCAGGAGGGTCGGACATGACCCGCAGCTGAGCTGCGCCGACAGCTCCTCCCACCGCCCCATCTCCCTCCTCTCGATGCGTTGTTGCGCAAACCCCGGTGTTGCGGTCGTTCCAGGCGTGGCGGAGCTCACCTACAGCAGCGCACAGAGATGCGTTTACATCCAGCTGGCTTGACGGTTAAATACACACATTTGTGCTGCAAGATTTTTGTTTCAAGGGGCCAAAATGGCCAGACCACGATCAGGTGCTGTCTTTTCCAATCCTCCTGTGTCTGGATGAGGAGCTCTGATTTCCTTTTTCATGGCATCTACAGTACTTGCAATGTAAGCTGGATCCAGAACTTGCGGACGCAGCTGGGCCTGTTCTTAACTTAGCTTGGTCAACAGGCCAACCAGTAACTTATACGAAATAGGAACACCTTTGATGGGATGCTGTTTTTGTTTTATCTTTAATTACCTTAACACTGCAATATTTGTCAGCATCTGGTCACTTTCGGTTTGCTTTATATTATCTGTTCAGTGAATGAAAGCTTAATAACAGAGAACAACCTCCTTTTATTTGCTGGGTAGATTCTGGAAAAGTATAGACTGTAGCTATAATAAATAAAATATGCTGTAAGAATAACATTTTTGTTAACTTTGCTATATTTGAATTTAAAATAATTTATAGAGAGTGAAAATAACATACATTATCTCCATAATGCCAACTGCACACTGATTTGTTCCATAAACGTGTGTAATGTTCAACATTATTTTGTTGGTCACCAAAACACCAGGCACCAGCCCTATTTTATGGTAAGTTCTGTGAGTGGACAAACGGTTTCACTGCGTTTTACCAGCACTTGACTTGTGGTATTGAAAACACAGGCTACTTTAGCTATACAATAAATTGTGGAAAATAAGTGAATACTGCCGTGGGCTCGGGTCCCATCTCAGATACAGCCTACTCTGCCTAGTGTCCTCTTCTGCTGGAATAGCCTCGGGCCCACTGGAACTCCGTCATGGGATAAGCAGGTATAAATACTGATTGAGAAAGCAAAGAAATACAATCAATGCTAACAAATGAATAGGGAAAATATTGGTATGTTTGCAAATTGTAACCCAAACAACCAGTGCATTCTGTAACCCTCAATACTCCATCTCTATCTTTGTGTATAACTCCATACACAATATATATAAACTACTGCTTTTTCTCAATACTTGGGATCAACAGTTCAGAGTAAAGGGGAGTGTGGAAGAGAGGTGAAGAAGAGAGTGCAGGCAGGGAGGAGTGGGTGGAGAAGAGTGTCAGGAGTGATTTGTGACAGAAGGGTACCAGCAAGAGTGAAAGGGAAGGTCTACAAGATGGTAGTGAGACCAGCTATGGTTTATGGGTTGGAGACAGTGGCACTAACCAAGAGACAGGAGGCAGAGCTGGAGGTGGCAGAGTTAAAGCTGTTAAGATTTGCATTGGGTGACAAGGATGGACAGGATTAGGAATGAGTATATTAGAGGGGCAGCACAGGTTAGACGGTTTGGAGACAAAGTCAGAGAGGCGAGACCGTGTTGGTTTGAACATGTGCAGAGGAGAGATTCTGGATATATTGAGAGAAGGATGCTAGGGATGGAGCTGCCAGGCAAGAGGAAGAGAAGAAGGCCTAAGAGGAGATTTATGGATGTGGTGAAGGAGGACATGCAAGTGGTGGGTGTGATGGAGAAAGATGCAGAAGATAAGAAGAAGTGGAAACAATTGATCCGCTGTGGCAACCCCTAACGGGAGCAGCCGAAGAAAAATCCCCTTTTTTTACTTAGCAAGTCATTTTATCCAGTCTTACCCTTGCAACTGTTGATGAATTTTCTGCTTGTCTGGTACAATATACAATCTTTAAAAGTACATTGAGAACTCCATGTTTTTAGCATCATTAAATAGTTATTTAAAAGTTTAAAATTTTGCACATTTAAGCATCCGCAAAAATGTACCATCCATCTGCATGTTAAGGACTCTAAAACAGGGTCTTCATTTTTCATCAGAACGCCAGGACATTGTTTTGAAAAGTTTGCCTTTTCGAGTTGGAAGAGCATTTGGAGCAGATCCTTTCCTTCATGCTGTACAATAGTAAGACAGATTCGGGTCATGCTAAGGCTCCATATGGGGAAAGTCCACCCCTCCCATTTATGCAGCCAGCCCACAGCCCTCCTGCCACACACAAATTCATCCAAACCCAAAGGATTTGGAGTTCAGATCTAATCCATTTTTACAATTTGAATGAAACATATGTTTGCATTGCATTCCATTCTGTATGAATGATTTCAAGGCTTCCTTTAGGAATGTATTTGTTATCTTGCTGTGATAGATCAACCCTGTCTGGAATCACTTTGATTTTAGGGACAAACTTAAGTTTTGCCCCCCTTTCGTTATTTCGTGAAGACAATCATTGACATGAAGGGAAGAGCTGTGCCCACTAATCTCTGTGTTGCAAAGGGTCTTCCACTTTCCACCATCAGTAACTTTATTTGAGTCAAAAGCTCCACCTGTGGACCAGCTGTGCTTGGGATACATTGGAATCCACCCAGCTATGATCCACACTGGGATATGAAATCCAGAGACCAATTCCCAAACCACCCTCATTCTACCGACTGTCAAATACACATACAGTAAATGTTCTTTGTGCCAGTTGTCCATCTAATGTGGACAACACCAACAACTTCAGTGAGTGCATTAGCCATGGTGCACATTTGCTCTCATCTCACAGCAAGTTTGTGCTGGGCAGTAGATTTATGGGTCTTCCAAACATCTTCAGTCTTGCAAACTGTATTTCTCTGCTGTGGCTGACAGTCTTTATTTAGTTGAACCATGATATACATCTGCTGGACATCAATAATCTGCCTAACAGAAAACGTGAACAGGAGCTCCTGTTCTATCAGACAGCAAAGCTCCTGGTGATATACTTTTTCTTCTGGTGAAGTCTTCTTGTCCTCCTCAGAGTTTCCATGTTCTGACTCACAGAAAGTAAAACCACACTTCACAGCTGCTTTGAGACGGACTGGTAGGAACACACAACGATGCCGAACCTCAGCCACAAAAGCCGCCAACCCACCACCCCCTGCTGCGGAAGTAACAGGTGTGCAGTGGAGGCTGAACTGCTGCAAGTAGGAACAAGATCCCTGGAAACTGTCAGCAAACATGGCACCAGCTACAACATAAAAGCACCAGTTGCATTTTTGCCATAGACTTCTCATTATTTAGGGGAACATCTAATGTGAGGGAACTGCTTTCCTCTTATATTATTTTTATTGTTTTTGAAAACAGCAGCCCTGTTAGACTCTCTGTTTTGGTTCTCAATTTCCAAACTCCATCTACAAAGCTGTGATCTATAATTGCCGGCTTGTCTCAGAGTGTGGGTAGGACCTTCTTTGAAGCAGAACTTTGAACAACAGCATAAGGGATCAAAACATCTACGCTCTTCAATTCCTGCAATTCTGATGTTACCGCTTATGTAAACATTTCGGTAAGTGCACCTTGGAGACGTCCGTGCGCCACGGTAGCGCTGGTGCCTCACAGCTCCTGGGCTGTGCTTTCAATCGTGGCTTCAGATTTGGCTCAGTGTACCTGGAGAATGAATGTTCTCCTTGTGTTTGCTTGGATTCCACATTCTGCAGTCTAAAAAGGGACAGAATGCTGCATATTTTATCAAAGCCTATCAATATGGTGGGCAGACCATGAGTAGTTAGCACGGTAGTTAGCAAAACAATTAAAGAACAGAACTACAAACAAAAGTTTCCGAAGAAGTTTATTCTGCCTGTCACTCCACTAATAACCACATTAAGTCTAACACTTGCACAAATCTGCATAACTAAAGACTGTTAAGGATAACACCACACTATTTCCTTTATCACGGTAAGATGTCATGGAATTTATATTTTCCATATTTCACTATTTAATATATTTCAAAATCAAACCAAAATAAAATGTGTCTCGGTGTAGGACTACTACTGACCCCCTGGAGAACAGCATCCCCCCACCTTTAACCCTGCAAACCAGTCAGCACCTTTCTTTTCCCTGTTCTGCGGAATAAATTACCGATATTCAAAAATGGCATAATCACTCTATTGTTTCCTGTGGTCCTCATGGGGATGATGGTTTTATTTCCATAAGACAACGCTTCAAGTAATAACCAAAAGCCCTGAGCATAATTATGACTTGTTAATTTTTTCCAATTTTATAGCTATTGTGAAATTATATTTCTGCCTGCGAGCATTCCATTAACCGACAAATGAAGGGTTTTAAAGGTTTTTATGCTGAAATGTTGTTCACTTAAATGTTGTAGACCAAGTGCTGAGTTTTCACACAAAAATCTGTCCTTCAAAAGCCATGCTGATAGTTCTGTGTTTTTCCATTAGTGGTCAACTTATGTATGCCGATAAAGCTTTGGCAGTAAAGCGCTTGTAGAATTTCCACGTCACATTAATAAATTAATTTCCAGCTTTCTTTTGACTGCACAGAAGCCAGGTAATGGGAAAAGGTTAGCACAGAGAGCAGAGACAATGGAGAGGACTCATCCACCACCCTGAACAAGAGATGGTTTTCAATGCAGAGCAGGAAGGGACACATGACTGATATCATCGAAGCAAAGGTTGCATTGAAAGAAAACAGAGATATAACATGAGGGCAGGAACTAAAGTTAATTCTCTGATAATGGCCTTTGAGAGAAGGGGAAGTTGTCTGAACCACAGTACGAACAAACTTGCATGTGCAGGAAACAACCGGATTCCATGAGTGAGCAACTATGCAGAAACGGGCCGAAAATGAACGGTTAAATTCAGCCTGCTCAAGTCATGATAAGCCAAAAGGGTTTGCCCCAGCTCAGATTGTGAGTTAAATGTCCGTAAATATATTTTAACCAAATTTTCATCTAAACAGCCAATTGGACCGAGTTAAAAAAAATACACTTTTCCGATAAGTACTGCAGCACCGGTATGTCCCTTGCCCTTGGACCAGTGACTTGTCACCAACGTTACATTGACCGTTGTGTGAATTATAAATTATAGTCTATTGAAAATAAGAAAGAGCTGTATGAGGATAAAATTTAAAAGGTGAACATGTTGCAAAGAATATTTGGTCAAGTCAGCAATGTGGACAACTGAGGTGAGAGTGACTGTGGTGGTCCATCATTTCACTCTTGTTGGTTGGGCTGTAACAAAACGGCCTCATACTCATGAGTTCCCTGGTCCAAAAAAACACAAGGACACAGCCTTTGTATCAATGATTGAACAAATAATTATCTGGGGGGATGCAGTTAAATACCAGAAGCCCCAGGGCTCAGCTGCAGCGTGGAAGCCTCGATAGAGGGAAATCCTGCAGGCCTTCATCAGGGTGGGGTTGACCTGACACAAAACCTCCCTATATTGATCCAGCCATCACTCCTCTCTTGGTTAAACCTGTCAAAACATGGCGCTACACAAAGGGCAGACAGCTGCTCATCACATGCACAAATACATCCCCGGTGCTTACACACAATCACAGAACGTGCACAGCTTCTCAGAAGTGTGTGCTAGGATCAAAATAAAGGACACCAGCACACACCATAAAGAACACTCCTGTTCTAAAAGCACCTCCACCTTCTGATACCAGGTCTGAAAAATGTTTCCCTTTTGCTTTATATCCATGAATGTATATTTTGTTACTTGCCCTGTGGTAGACTGGCACCCCATTCAAGGTGAACCCTGCAGTATACCCTATGCTTCCATGATAGACTCTGGATTACTGTGGACCTATGTTGGACAAGCAGTTCCTGATAGTAATGGTGGATGGATAGATGAATGGATGAATGATTGAATAACTGATGAATAATTGAGAATACCCAAAAATGACTAATTTTAAATATTTTCAAAAAACGTGCAAGGTCACATTCACAAAACTCAGGCCACAATCTTCAGCCTGGTTTTCTCTTTGCCACCTGCAGTGATCATGCATTTAAAGTCTTACTTCATAGCAGCCCTCCACACGTCCACATTTTAATGGTCCACATTTTTAATTGGCTTATGTGTGTCAGTTTTATTTTTCAGCAGAAGTGAAAACTACCAAAAAACGGTGTGCTTTGATTTTGTCAACTGATGGGAAAACGGTTACCCTTGAAATTAAGACCTTTCTTTGAAGAGGAGTCGAGAAAGGTGCGGGGGACAAAGTGGAAGTGTAGTGGAAGTGTTTGGCATGCTTCTGTACCACATGATGGATCTTCTTCCTCTTCCTCCTCCCCCTTGCCGCACTGTTCATCACTTGGCTCTGCCTGCCACACGGAGTCGTTGTCAGGTGGGAACGGAGAGAACTGTGGTCAGAAAACAGATGGTCGGTCAGGTCATGTTTTCCCAGAGGTACAGTTTTACTTTATTGTTCAGGTGAATATGCTTAAGGGTGTCGTGCCAGGTTCAGCAGATACCTTATTTAGAGGAACTACATGAAGCTCCCTCTCAGTTACTCTTTAGTTAATACCACAGAGTGTCCGTGGAGTTGAATGTCAGACAGTGTAATCCATCCATCCATCCATTTTGTTTAACCCATTAATCCAGGAGTGACGGGGGACTAAGCTATGCAAGGACCTCTATATGGAATGCCAATCCAGTCTTCAGTGTCCAATGCAAAAAAATAGTTTGCTGAATATTAAATGTTTAATTCCTTTATACTCTGGATATGACATGAACTTGCACTCTAGGCTGTATCATTCTTGTCTGTTATTTAAACGTTTAAAAACCTTTCAGAGCGAAACCTTTTAAAGGATTTGTGCAGCTGAGAGTGTTATCTTAGTCATTGAGTGTTAACGGACTTTATTTTGTTACTAAAAACAAACATGACCGATCAGGAGGACTGTCAGTTCCCTAGCAACCAAACACATGAGATGGAGATGTTAGCCTTGTATATTTGCACACCCAGAGAAATGAAATTTTGATCCCGATGTATACCCGTTTATGGACAGGCTGACAATTAAAAACTCTCTTGACTTGACTTGACTCTTGAGAAAGCAGGGCAAGACACTTACTGTAAAGTCTCCAGTTTTATAAATGAACAAACCATCTGGAGTTCTCATCACCTGCGATCACGGCAGCCGTGAAGCTTAGTAAAGCATTTAATTGGTTTCCTCTTTTTTAGGCAAAAAGTATTTGAATGAAAGTCATCTGATATGAGAAGTACAGTAAGTAACGCTGGGGACATTTGCATTTTACATCTGACTGTGCATTACAATACAGTAATGAAATAGAGCTGCTTTTGTTTTACACAAAGCTGTAGCATGTGATGTGGATTTAACAATACGTTACCGTCATAAAGTAATTACAAAACCCCAATAAAACAGTTTCTGCGAAAAGTAAAAAGTTAAGGCTTCTGTCAATGCACTAACGGCAGTTTTGCGCTTCACGGCTTTGGAAGATGGCGAATATTTTTGTGTTCAGCTACAGTTAGCTCCATGGGTTGTATTTCTGCACAAACACGCTGGTTGTGTGCTTCATTAAACAAACACATGAGCATCTAACCCACAGATCTGTACTAGCATGACAGTTTAGTGTAGAAATGAAAAAGTGGTTTTCCTGTTTCCTGAGGTCGGGGGAGACGGGGGGGGGGGTTGAACTGTAAGTGAGTTTTAAAACACCTAAAAACATATTTTGGTCACGGTCTTACTTAAGATTTATAGTAATGCTTAAATATATCAACTTCCTTGTTCTTATTGGGCACCTGTTAAGTTGGGGAAATTTGTTTATTTGTAATATTTTTCAAGGAGAATTGCATACAGTTGAGTGCATCATGCATGCACTTCATGTAAGCTGAGCAAAATGGCAGGTGAGGTTTCCATCGCGGTAAGACCTAAAGTCTTCAAGTCGCACTTTATTTTATTACGTATCAGTCTTCTTGCCCCTTCATTCCTTATCCATGTGGGAAATATACTCAGCTTGGGTGAGGCCTTAGCTTCTGGTTCACAGCTTTTACAGGTGAAACAGAGCTGTCTCTGGCGGCCGCTTGTGCACAGAACTGAGATGATAGACATAGACCCAGGTCATTTCCAGCAGGTATGGTCATCAGGAAATGCCAATGAAATGCTTGGGGAACATGGAAAAATGAGTGAAACCGAGGTTGCATATTATATTATGTTAGAATCTGTAGGCCAGATACCAAAGGGCTGGGTCTACCCCCTGAAAAAGCAAAGGAGGGGGTGGGAAAGGAACACATGGACACAACAACTGGGCCGCTGGCGCTTCTCAGCAAACTGAGCCAATCTGTGTGAATGAGGGCTCCCCCATGAATAATAAATTCTCGTCTTTCCTCGAAGGCCTGGACCTACCCCAAACCTTGTCCTCAACCTTATTTATATTTCTAACTTCCGTGTTCTTGTTAAACATTAAATTCGGGCTGAGTTACCATGCTTATTTCAGCAGGAAATCCTGGCAATAGCATAAGGCATGCTATTCTTCTTATTATTGTTATTTCTCATACACCCAATGTCTCTCCCCAAAGTGGCTTTAAATGTCAGGAATGTTCCGGTACCTTTACAACATGCACTTCTTACACTCCTTTCTCCTCTCTCTCGTCTGTTTCTAGTTTGACTGCCACTAAAAATGTACCTGCTAATATTAAATACTATTTATTATTAACGTGTAATGTATATCCTTGTTTCCACTGTATGCAAAATCCAATAAACTTCCATAAGGACACAAAATTGATAAAAGGGTCATAAATTGATTATGGGGATGGGACTTAACAGGGCAGTAGACATCCAAGCCTTTATCACAAACAAGCTATAAAGCGCATCACTGTTTCTTACAGGCAGGAAGGGACAGCAGTCCAGTGCCTTTCCTTATCGCTTCTTCATCCTACAGTGTTTTGCCTGACCAGGAGGGGCAGGTGTGGTGTTCAAAAGTAAAAAAAGTTTCTTAAATGTACGGTTGTGTTTAGCTATGCATATCCGTACCTGCACCAGAAGAGCTGAGAAGGTCTTCAGCTGCAGAAACAGCTAAACACACCCACAGTGGCTCGCACTCTCACCAGTTTGCCGAGATGTTTCGTCAGTCTGTCAACGCCTAGAACATTTTCCGTGTTCAGTCATGCAACTACACTACTGCTACTTTCTAATCTCTCAGTGGATGTCACAATTTTTACAAAAACTTGGCTGTGCACCCTTTATCTCTGCTTACATCCCCACTGACACCCTGTTGAGCAACATGTTTGTGCTGAGCGGGCAAGATGCTGGTGTGAGTGCTGCAGCAGAGACCCCCAAGAACTCAGCGCTAATGATCACATCTGTCTGTTTGCAACAATTGTGGTTGGTCTTTGCAAATACCACACAAATATTTTGCTCATAAATAAACCTGGACTTTGTTAGCAAATTACAAAAAATTTATTTTAATGCTTTCCTGCAGTAGCTTTCAAAGGGTAACACTGGCAAACATAATTTGAAGCTGCAGTCAGCTTAGTTATGGGTTATAGACTCTGTTGCCCTAGGTGGTGGATGAAGTAATACTACACAGGTGAGACGCGTGCACGCGCGAGCGCGCGCACACACACACCAACAAAAACTACTTCCTGGATGTTCTGTAACACTATGACATATTAGGATCTCCTCCAAGTTCTGGTTAAGCTGCAGGCATAAAAATGTATGCAGCAGCTTTATAGTGGAATATCAGCATCACACAGTTTAGGGTGCAACTTGAGCACAAAAAGCGCAAAGAGAGCAATAAGATATGGACCGTGCTTTGATCGGATGTCATTAAACCTATGCCAAAATATACAGGCCACAGAGGGTAGTCTGTTCAAGAAGGTGTTGCAGAACACAACCAGGGCTTTGGGATACATATCATGTACTGCTAACTTAAGTACATTTTTCAATAATATATGGGTTTTGTAAAGCAAAAACAAAACATGGACCCACGTCCTTGGACATGGCCTTTAAATGTAAGTGTTTTTCTGCTTAGGTTCTTTTTACTGCTGAAAGCAAATAGCTTTTGAATTGCTGGTTGCAGGTACATTTGTTACAACTGCATAGCTACACAAGGCTCTGAAGTCATATCGTAGGGCAGTCTGCTTGGAAATCTAGTACATAAGCTGTAACGTTTAAATCATTCTACATTGTTAAATTATGTGGAAGTTGAAAAGTGCTATTGAGTCACGTCCAACCACTAGCGCAGTTTTCAAGGTAAGGAGGAACGGAAGTGGTTTGCCATTGCCCTCTTCTGGCATATTTTTCTCTTTAAAGGGATGCAAACACTGAGGAGAACACGCAAACACCACACACACTGCTGCACTGGACTTGAACCCCGCATCAGGCAAGCAAACCAGGGGCTGTGAGGCACCACCTCATCCCCCACGGAGTTATAAAAAGATGCATTCAATTGTGCAGGTCCCAGTTTTCCTCTTCTTTTATGATTTTTCCCATCCAACAATCAAAACATGTATGTATTCTCAATGGGCAAAGACAGAACATAAAAATATCACACAGATTTAAATAATAGAGTCAGTGTGAACACATTCAGGGTGTTGAATGCAGTCACAGCTACATTTGCATTGCTGTGTAAAAAGGTGTTCAGGGCATCGCTCTGAAGAAATGAATAAATGTGACAATATTGCTCAAATGATGTCACTGTGTTTCAGAATTTATGGGCTGTACAGTCCTCTGCAGGATTCTGTTCCCTGCAGGGATTAATAAAGTTCTACCCTACTGTATTCTGCCCTGCCCTACATTGTCACCTTACTCTATGCTGTGTTCCCAATTCCACCTGCTTCATATGTCATAGATCAAGAAGTCATCCTTAGGGTTGTTGGCCTTTATTTAAATTAGATTCCAAATATTTCCAACGTCTTGCCTTGTGTTGTGTCAGAATCACTCATTGAGCACAACTGCAGTTTCATAAGAAAGATGCTTTTATAAAGTTACCTTTTGTTGTCTGATGATAGATGGCCGAGGTATGTGAGAGTGACTCCTCCTCAGATTTGGGTTTTCACGCTGCAGGGCTCTGTCCTGGACCTCAGGAACACTCTGACCACTGTAGGAGTCCTCTGAGACGAGCCCTTTGTTAACACGCGTGTCGCCATGGCAGCTGGAACTCCGGCCCGTGCCATTTGGAAATTTGGTGTGCTCGGGGTTACAGGTCACCATGCTTTGAGGTGGGGATTCCGGAAGATCCCGTGGTCCCGGTTGCACCGCAACGGCCGCCTCCATGCCCATCCTGGTCTCCGAGGCAGCATGCGACGATGTCGGCTCGGCCGAAACATCCGCGGTGCTCCCGAAGCACTGCTGTAGGAGGCCGCAGGGGAGCCCGTGCATCGTAGCTGACGCAAAACACCGGGGCACCCTGTACAGCTAAACAAAGTCTAAGCCAATTTCAAACCATGCCAAAACCCAGCAGTCTTCAAAATACATTAACCACACATCAGCATCATTTCCAAACAAATTAAAACATCTCTGAAAAAAATACAACTGTGGAGAGAAGAGTCATCCATTTCAGAGGTGGCATAACTGCATGTTTGGGTTCTTTGCCGGTGTGTAGAGCAGTTATCATCAGGAACACAGCCCTGTGCAGCTCCTTCCACCAGTTGCTGAATGGACTGGCAGGGCTGGTACTGCTGTGGACCTGAGTGGGGTGTCCAGTTACGTCCAAGAGTGTCCCCCTGCCAAGGCTCAGACATAATGGACTGATGCTGCTGGTGACTGAATATGAAGGCCCTCAAGCTTCAGGTTACCTGTACCGGTGTAAGGGATAGGGCCCAGGTGAAGTCTGATCGTGGCAGCGATAAGGGAGCAGTCGGCTACACAAGTAGCACCCCCATCCCAAGAATAAAAAGAAAATAAAAAATCAAATGGAAAATTGTTCTTCAGTTACTGATGTTGAAATATTCATATCCCAAAATAAAAGGAGCCTTTAGCTGAGATCCATTCAGCAAGTCGTGATGCCTCTGTCCAATTTGGGGCTGCTCGTGAATATTTAATAACCCTCACACAAAAGCCAGTGGTGGGAAATGAGTGAGTGGATGCGCGGCCTTATTTTTGGATGCAGTGTTTGCAGTCATTTGAGTCAATCTGAATCCAGCCCAGATGGAGCCAAACCGATGTGCACACAAACATCTGTTTACCCATTTAACTGTGCGCCGAACAGAAGAGTGCGCAAAAGTCATTGTGGTAAAAATAGCTGCACACTGTTGTTGCAAAAACACAATGCGCGTACAATCTGCTCGACAAATTTATACAGGCCCATGCCTGTACTAATAACAAAATACGTGCGGCGAACAAAGCATGATTGATGAAATATTGAACGGGTCTTTTGTCCGAGAAAGTAAACAGCCATATAGAATTTCCACACCTTTCATAAAAGTGCTCCGAAGCGCCATATGCCGGTCACACCGCTTTCCATTGGATGGTGTGGACAGACGCACAGAGTCTGCGTGTGAAATTTTCTTTGCGTAAACCCGACGATCCCCTGGCAGCCGCTACGGTGACACTTCAACAGGTGTTGATACAAATACATAGACTCCACAGAGGCTTGCTTTGCCAGATGAGATTTACTCAAATAAAATGACTCTAAATGAATTGCACCAGAGGTTTGATTCCTGCTCTTAAAGGGACGGATTTGTCCCAACAATTCCAGAAGAAGCGGCGGCCTTTTTTATATTTGGATTCACTTGGTTGGGAAAACCGTGTGGATTGGGTTATGTTACAGTGACAAAAAAGAATCGCTCACGGGCAAATTTATATTATTAGATTATTAGATTATTTCCTTGCCCATTTTGTCTTATTTTTGCTTAAAATGCAACAAATTCAATTCTGAAGATGGGGTTTCAAAATACAGATTCTGATGCTAGGCCCCCCCATGGGAGAAAGATGCTGCAGAGGTTCCATATAAGAGTGACTAGAGTCAGGCAATATCCAAAGAGCGATTCAAACGCAGTGGTGAACATTTGTCCACACTGTGCAGAACTGATCTCCTGAAAAGAGACGATTGACTGTAAGGAGGTTTTGCCTCCGTGTAGATGATCTGATAAAACACAGACATCAAGAATCTGCACAGACTTGCCTACGCATTTGGAATTTTTGCACATAACTTATATGAAATGCAGAGGTCTGTCTCTTGTTTTTACTTTTTCTTTCAACTCAAGGCAAAGGTGTCTGGAAAGTCAAGAAAATAGAACTCAGGTTCTATTTTGTTTAGTTCTGGTTTCTATATAGAGTGTATAGTAGTTGGGGGACAGTATCCTTGTTAGAAGTTTTTCTGAACTTTAGACAGTTTCTACTTAGTCGGAGTACAGTTGTCACACACAAACACGCACACGCATGCGTGCACACGCACACACACACAAAATATGGCCAAAAGTATGTGAACCCCCCTTCTAATGACTGAGGTGAGCTGGTTCAGCCACACCCATACGACATACAAACACATTCTAGACAACTGTGCGCTTCCAGCTTTGTGGCCACAGTTTGGGGAAGCTGCTTTCCTCCTCCAGCATGACTGTGCCCTCCCCATGCACAAAGCAAGCTCCAAAACCACATGGTTTGCCCAGGTTGGTGTAGAAGAACTTGAGTGGCTGCACAGAGCCTTAACCTCAGCCCCACTGAACACCTTTGGGATGAACTGGAACGCCAACCATGAGCCAGGCCTTCTCGCCCAACCTTACTGATGCTCTTGTGGTCAAATGGGCACAATTTCCCAAAATCTGGTGGAAAGCCTTCCAAGAAGAATGAAGGTTGTTATTGCAGCAATGGAGGAACAACTCCATGTTAATGCCCCTGGGTTTGGAACGGGAAGTTCAACAAGCACATATGAGTGTGATGCTCAGACCTCCACATATTTTTGGCCATATTATGCATTTGTGTGCATACACATTTCCACACATTATCCTTAAATACTCGCCCTGGTCAGGGTTGAAGCACTTGCAGAGCTTATTTTGGGATCGCTGGGCACTAAGCTAAGAATCTACACCCTGTATGATAAGGTGATCACACACATTCACAGACATCATGGGCAGTTTAGGGTGACCAATTAACCTGAAACAAATATCTTTGGACTATGGGAAGAAACTGCTGCACCTAGAAGAAATGCATTGACGTGAGTAAAACATGCAGACTCCACACAGACTGAGCCAGATGTAACCCCAGATGTAACCCCTTGCTCAAATAGCACAGGCAATGTGAGACAGCACCGCTACTCACTGAGCCACCGTGCTGCTCTTATATCCGCAGCAGTATTTTTGCTGTTCCCAGGATTGTACTCTTCAGGACTAAGATCAGTGTTGTCATTCCCGAGCGGACGAAGCCGCTTTTCCAGCTCCAGATCAATTTAATGAAGAGAGGTAGCAGCATACTTTAACAAAATTATTCCACCTGAGAGCCTTGTTCTTTCAAACTGTAATGTGCAGCTAAGGGTTTCTTTTAAAAATGAAGGACAATATTTCATAAAGCTTTCAGAGAGTTGCCAAACCTTTAAGATTTGTTGCATCACAGGCAGCCGTGCATAAGGCACCCTCCACCCCCCTCCTAGGAGCCTACTGCCTGTTCCCATGGTGACAGGCACTGAGGGGCTTTGGGCCTTGGGGGGGTTTGTCCTCCATCTGCCATTGGCTTTGCCTGTCCCAGAGCTACAGCTGCCCCTAGCGCAAAGCAGCCCAGGCTGGACTTGCCTTATGGCTACTTCTCCATTGTGTCTTACACACTTCCTTCATGTCTGACTGGGCTTCTCACTGCTGAACTCAACCATAATGGTTCTGTTTCGCTGCCACTAGCTTAGCAAAAAAGAAAAAGAAAAGCCGCTAATAAAAAAAAATTCATGCAAATGGTTGGTCCTGGGGATGTAACTGACATGTTTCGTGTCACAGCTACCATCTCATATTCTCATGTGTCACCTGACATTTATTTCTCATTTGAAACACTAGCGCTGGATTTATTTCCCCCAGTTTAGAGTTCAACACTGTATTTTAACAATAACTCAAATGAAAAGTTCACAAAAGAAGTCTAATCTTTTAATCCATAATAAACATTTCACAAAGCAGGAATTACTAACAAATATCAACAATGTAAGAAATTCCTCAACCGATGAAAGGGATTTATTTGTAAGAAATGTACAAGGTAAAGTGGAGTTAATGACATCCAGTGGTGTTATTCAACTGAGCAGTAACAAAATAGTTTTAATTCGACAAACAATCGGTCACAAGATTTAAAAATGTATACAATCAATGAGGAAAGTTTTTCAACAACTTTCAGAAACAAAACCTGAGCTTAAACTGTGTGTTTTGTGTGTAGTTTGTGTTCAAGTAAACAAGGCCTGGTTCTTCTCTGAGCTCTGAGTTGACAAACATAGGACAACCAACCTGTTTTTTGGAGGTATTTCATCTCTCTCACCTGAGGTATATCATTATCATCTTCATCATTATTATTGCCATTATTATTATTAACTGCTTAAATTACATTTTTACCAAAAGCTACTGATAAGGATTTACCCTTTTATACAGCAGGGGATTTTTACTGTATCAGTTCAGGGTAAATACCCTGATCAAGCATAGCAGCAGCAGCAGCGGTTGATCCAGTGACTTTTAAATTCCAGGCCCGTGTCCTTAACTGTGAGTAATACGCTGAACCAGAAGAAAAATAAAACAGCTTATTAAAACCATGAATCAAAATTGCTACAGTCAAACAACAACAGAAAATGAGATTTTGTTTGGAATGTGTAACCCTGTAAGCTAAGCCACATTTCCCAACCACCCACCCATCATCTCATGCTCTGCTCTGCTCAGCTCTCCTCTACTGGGACAATGAGAAGACCGGGCCCTGGCTCCCACTATCTGTGCCTGGATCTGAGATGTGGGTTGACTGGGAGGAGATGTGAGTGGAGTCGTCATCCGAGTCCGCAGACAGATTTGGTGTCTGTGACCTGGTTGCCTCCACGGAGGGCGCAAAGCTGTTTTGGCTGTTCTCCACCTCCGAGCTCTCATCCGTCAGCTCGGGTTCCATTTTGAAAAAGGCCTCCCACCTGGGAGCTTCCCCTGTGGCGCTGGAGTCGCTCGCTTCAGGCTGCACTGTGTTGCTTCCCTCACAGATGGTCACATCTCTGACCTCCGGAAAACCCAGGGGCTCCTCCTCATCTTCGTCATCATCGTCATCATTGGATTCTGTGCAGTCCATATAGTTCTTCAGATTATCAGAGTACAGCTCCAGCGGAGGTCCTTCTTGGTAGTAGTTTGATGGATGCTCCCTTTCTGGGCTTGGGGTCTTCACAGATTTAACCTGCCACTTGTCAAGAAGTTTCCTCCTCCGGGGAGTGATGTCTTCATCATCAAACAGCTCACTGTAACTCTCTGAATCTTTGCAGAAGACAAATAAAGTTTGCTCGCTAGTGATTAATAACACTAAGACCACCATGAAGTATTTAAAGTGCGACACAGTTCCTGCACAAACCATTCGCTGTGTTTTCCACTTTAGCTCTTTTCAGAGCCCCAAGGGGTTTATAGACAATCCCAGCCTTTCCGCAATATTCACGACACATAGGCTTTACTCTTAGAAAAAGAGAAAAGAAAACACAACTAATACAGAGCAGGAGCCCTCTTTCACACCAAGCGGAACAAAGCAAATATTAGTAAAAATATAAATATATTATAATATTACTATATATTATTACTATATGTTACAGTAACAGCCAATCATAGCATTACTCACATTTCTTTGATTTCCTCCACAGTTTTACCAACTGGGATAACATTAGGATATATGTTGACAGGGCATACATATGAAAGGAAATCTTTGATCTGGAACAAAAATAATGTATTACTACAGTGTAAAAATATTAATGATGAATTAATAATTTCATCAGTTGAAGGAGGACAGGCCAGTGAAGTTCATGCAGTTATATGAATAGATTAAATCACTGCGAAAAAAGATTATCGTGTATAAATCAAAAAGGTGACAACAGGTGGTCCTATTTACTAATAAATAATTCACTAATAAATTAAAATGTGCTCACCTCAGAATAGGAAGAGTGGAAGGAGAAACAAGCTCTGTAAGAACTCCGGCCTGTCCTAAAGAGAGGCGCCTGGTCAGAAATGACAGCAGCTCTCACGCATGCATGGCAACCACAGGCATTAGAGTGAGCTCACCTGCACTTCTTACACGCTCTCATCCTGGCCGCCAGGTAAAGCGCACAACCAGAACGGACACACATACACACTCAAACCTGTTAGCACATTACTGAAGACGCTATTTGTTTCCATACTTCACGATGACATTGGTTCTCCTGTTCCTTTCCCCGAACCATATAGTGGAAGGTTTGATGCTGATGATTTGCACAGGGGTGCCATCCGGTGCCTTGGACCCACAAGGCAGCCTGCTGGTTCTGAAGAACTCCTCATCCTTAGAGTAACCCAAAGCAACAGGCATCACGCAGAGGTCTCTTCACTTCATACAAACACCTTTAGTTTGAAAAGCTGAACAGTGGAGGCGGACACCCTAAATGCTGAGCAGTGTTACCCTGGGGTGCTTGCATGCGTGGATCTGCGTAGCTCTGTTAGTGGTCACGTGACACAGGATATCGGGCATCTTCTTGAACATATCCAAGTTGTTCACGTGGATCTGAAATTCATCAGGAAGTTGTTAGAAAACAGAAGAATGACAAATGTACAGATGGACGTTCCGTGCTCAAGGGGAGGTTCCACCTGATAGCAGGAGACAAATTGACCAAGTATGAGTGTGAAGTTCATCTGATGAATGACAACCCATCAAGTGTGTCTAAAGCACGGTGTGGGTAACCTGACCGGCTCCGGCGCACAGCAGACTTACCTGAGAATTGAACTCTTCGCTGAGATTAGTGAAAAGGTACTCGTAGCCGTACGCAGCTTTGCAGTTCAGCCAGACTACATGGTAGGGGCTTAGCATGATCCAGCTCCTCACCAACTCCCTTATTCCATTCAGGCACGCTTCCTACAACCAGATTCAGAATTACACCACTTGTAAGCTACACCTGTGTTACCGTGGCAAAGCCAGACAGGTGTATCAGCTCAGGAGGGGACCCACCCTGCTCGGTATTTGGAAATACTTTGGATCATAAAAAGTCGTGTCAAGGTAAACACTCCGAATGTCTTTCACCCTAAAAACACAACATTGGAAGATGTTAAGAGAGGTGTCTGCTCATATTTATGGGCAGGAATCATGGTGAATGTTTCACGCTCTGTTTTTATGAGCCCCATACCTGGCGCCCGAATGCAAGAACTCCATGCGGGTCACCTCTCCTCTTGCGAGTCGGAAATCTCCCGTGTACAGCACGGTTCCCCGGTTACCCTCGATCAGGAACCTGTTATTCCACGCAAAGCGCTTTGCCGTAAAGTCACCAACAAGCACGGCCTTTTAAAAATGTTTAAAAAATGAAAATATTTAGAAAAATATTTTCACCTACATGACTGACCCTGGACAGTGACCAGCTGGCAGGAGAGTCACCACAATATCTTCTTTCTACAGATTGGGAGAAAATATACAGTTTACCACCATTAATAGATATGCATAATAATGCTTATAAATAATTTAGGCGCTTAAGATAAATTACCTCTCCTGATGTTTCATCAACTAATGAAATCTGAGTTGGACTTTCCAATTCAATGGCCACCTGGTATAAAAATAACAGACTTAAATGAATTCCCCGCTTCCCAAAAGCGAGTACAAAATGACAAATCCAGGGAACGTCAACGACATAATCGTACTTACAATATGATCTTCCCAGAAACTGTACTTGGGATTGCTCAGCAAAAGCTCCTTGGACACAGGTGAACAGTATAACTTTACTGTTAAACTAGAACATACTCAACCGAGTTAGTTGTGGCTGAACAAAACGTGATATTGACATCTCATGCATGTTATCAAATATTTTATTGCAAAATAGTTGCACTGGAAGAAATGTGTCTGGAATGATGCAGCATTACAGCATTTCAAGATTTCATAATGCTAATATTTGACCATCCAGAGGCCCAGCAGTAAAACATAGTAATTTCCCAACATTCCAGTGCTGCACACAGCAGCAACATCAGGACATTCCAGTATTCCAACAGTCAAATTGTAATATCGGCACCTCCTGCTATTCTAACACTAACAACGCAACACTGTGACACCACAACATCTCAGTGTTCTCACACTTTCCATACTGTCACACTTTAGCATCCCAAAGAGGCAACGCTGCAACAACGGAACATCTAAAGATCAAGCACTGCAACAACCTAACACTGGAACACCTCGATGCAACAACACAGACCCTGACCTTGGAGAAGAGCACTGCTCACCTGAACTTCAGCTTCCTCTTGAGCAGAGGTCCCTTAAGACCCTTCATATGATCTGCAAGCAACAAAGTTAAAAACACTTCCATCTCCCTGGACAGCAAACAGACATATTTCCATAGCACGAACAGTAATGCAGAAATAAGACTGAGGCTCATTTTCGATCACATCTCGGGCCACAGGTGAGCAGAGGCCCCTGTACCTTTGTGGCAGTGGGACAGAAAGTAGGCTCTGGCGTGCAGGTTCTCCCGATCGAAGCGGTCCAAAGACACGGTGGGATACTCCTTCATGCGGCCCTCGAATGAGCTCATGGTGGACACCGGACCACCCGCGGGGGACGGAGCGCCCACGGATACCTGCGCCCACGAGGACCGGCGAGTGAATTCTGAACGTGGGCTCGAAATCCCCGCCCATCCGCAGCAGGCCACGCCCCCAGCCCCATGGCCTTCAGCGCTGAGAAACAAATATCCGCGCCGCCGTCGCTTCTACGCCATTTTTGTGATGAAGGTTGTCTGACATCTTGTGGCCGGAACAGAAATATCACGCGTAAAACGATCCGTGACGGTTGGAAGATTATTTTATTGCAAACGGACAGCGTTGAGGATTTATGCGAAATGTCGCGGATGAAAACGATGGCAGCGGGGTTGCTGCAGCACATCGGCCAAGTGCAAGAGTTTTGCGCGCTCTGCGGAAGATCATGGCATTAAAGACTAATATTAAAATCCCGCGTTATAACACTGAGAATGAATGTAAGTGAAAGTGAAAATAGCCGTAAGGTTTATTTTTCCAGACGTAAGCAGGGACATGTGATGGGTGCCGTTTATTTACGTCGTGCTGTGGCACGGCGTTATAAAATGTAAGGGGGCAGAGGGCGAAACGGTGCATTTTAAAGACCGTCACACAGCCGTCATGTGATGCTGAAGGAGTTTCCCACAGAGTGAGAGTTTGGGATTATGGCGAAACTTTAGGGAGAACGCACCGTTTTGTCACAGACCTGCGTTTACGCTCCGCAGAGACTTCGTCACCGGGCTGCGGTCGCCAGGTGAGTCGCGCTGCTAAAAACGAGCAGTTTATCGAAGTATAGACGCTCACGATATTATAAATATGATTATGGCAATATTGCTGTAAATTATAACAATGTGGCGGCTAAAGGCTTGCATAGACTTTGGGGGTGATTTACATTTTATTATTTTCAGGAGAAATAGTCGGACTGCATATTAAATTTCAAAACGCGATGTGAAATGTAGACGGATTTAGCACTTGCGACAAAGCCTGTTTGTTTTGCATGTCTTCGGGAATGGTTTGAGAAATATCGGTATAACCTGTTGCTGCGAAAATGATACAAAATACGCTTAAATACCACCCAAGTGTTAATCCGCCAGCCTTTAAAAAAACGGGTTATGCAAATACGCGAACCTGACATGGAAACTAGATCACAGTTGTATAGCAAAGTTCAACAACTTAGTGATTATATTACGACTAGAGTCTTCATCATGCTACATTGGCGGTCGTTGGCTGCCTCATGTCGTCCTTGCAAGCACACCTGTTGCTTTATATAAATGAACACATAAAATTAATCGACATTTACACGTGTCGTTGTGCGTTAATTCTTCTCAAGTCGTTTTGGTTATTTCGACAGTGATGCATTTTTGTCGCCGGAAAAAAAACAAAAACAAAAAAACCGCGTAGCCTTTAAGGCGCGTTGCCTTTAAGGCAGAGCCCGACCTCATTCCGTTCGGTGTCAAACTGTCGCCATTAATTGTCTTCATTTACCTAAGTTTTTTTTTTAATGTAAATATTGTGAATGAACAGATATTGGACACGATTACACGGACTTGATAACTGGAAACAGATAAAAGTGGGGGAGATAGAGCTACGTTTATTATTTATCCATACATATTTGTTAACCGCTTATGCTAAGCACGGTCACGGCTGCCCGAGCATATTCTGGAATCATAGGGCGCTAGTAAAAAGCTATAATTAATACTAAATAATATAGTATAAATATACAAATAAATAAATAACACAACCGAGAGACGTATGCTGTTAAGTTCCATTCGTTTCTCCGGCGGTGGACCCTTTTTTTTGTCGCCAAATATGAAATCCTGTACTCGGCTGTGGTCCCCTTTAAGAGGCGTCGCCTTTAACACCGGGGTCGAGCTTGTTCATCTGAGGGCAGAAAAAAAAATCTAATAACTTTGGCTAAATTTATTTCTAAATAATTATTTTCGTCCGTCCGTCTCGCCAGGTGAGTTGTTTGTGATTTATCTGAAAAGATGTAACCCTCACAGGTCTGGGTCCGTGTCACCGAGGACTGGGGGATATTTCGGATTTCCAGAGGGGTTTTGTGAGAACTGAGCGTTAGTTACGATGGAAACCACTAACATTATATGCGTCCTACGGGAGCACCTTTATTTTTAAATATATGTATTGATCTTTTTTTGTTTATAGCTTCTGGCTAGCTAATTCCATGTATCAATACTTAATTTAAAAAGGAATTAACCGGCTTATTGCTTGCTAGTTCGCCAGCTGTCAGGAAACCGTTGTGGGCCTAAATGTTAACTAGATAGTTTATATTAGTTAGTTGTATCACGTAGTCAGAGCAGCATTCCTTGCCACTTCTCAGTAAATACCTTATTAATGGTTTAGTTCACTTTGTGGGGTACAAATGCTCGAGGTGCTCTCTTGGTCTCGTTTACCTCAAATAATCTGGGTTTTTCAACCCCTTTCCTTCAGTAAGAGTTGCCGGTTAAAGTGAGGAAGTTAAGGAATTGATCCCCACCCGACTGGAGTCCCGATTAAGTCAGGAGTGACAGGTGAAACGCTGACTTGTCACGGCGCTTTAACCGGCCACCTGCTTCCGAAGGAATATTCGTCTTGGATTATTCCCTCATCTTTATTATATTATTTATTATGTGTGTTTGATGAATGAATCATATGAGAGTAATGCACGCATTTTGCTGCCAGATTAAGAACAAGGAGCCGGTTTTAGTGGAGGGATGTTCTCCGGCAAGGGGATGGGAAGGTAAGACAGGACTGTGTGTGATTAGTCTACCGGTATTTTGTGTGTTTATATCCAGTTTACTCAAGTGCTGTCACTAAGGCCTCTTTTCTCCAACAACCAAGACCTCCCTTAACCACCCACACAATTTGCAGTTAATGCAGTCATGGCTTGGCAAGGAGCCTGATCAGCATTATAAATATCTGACCGGGATGGTGTATGCTGGACTTGGCTGCCACTTATCCCCTTGCTGCCCTGGTGACACTGCTAATCCCAGCAGCAGCACTGAGATGTGTTTGGTGTCCATCTTGCTTCTGAATGGGCTTTTGAGAGAGCCAAAAACTTCTGATGTACCTCTGTGCAAAACTTTGCATAAAACAGCCTGACAGGGTGAGAAAGATGCCCTAGATCTAGTCTTCATCTGATCCCAGCACAGGGTTGTTTTTTTGTTGCGAAGTCAGAGTTGTTCATATGACTGATCACACTTATTTTTCTGTTTTAAATATTCTTCAGCTCTGTCACAAGGCCTTGGGCTTATTTTGCCTGCAGCTGTCCTTATTAATGCAGGCCTTGTTTGCTGTGAAATGCAGGTTTCGGTTGTTGGAGTGTGAAGTCAACTGTAGAAGAATAGAACGCATCGCATGAGGCCAGGTGTCTTTGAGGGGAAGTGGAGAACTCCTGAAACGGAGCACTTTCAATACTGCTGCATTTCAATTATATTTTTGAACACATGGTTAACTCTTGCATAAGTTTTTGAAGCCCCTCTTAACATCCGTATGTTAAACAGGAAAGTGGAGACAACTGGTTTAACACGTTAGGTGGTTGAATTCTTTTTCTTTTCTTTTTGTAAAAAAATGTATTTTTTCCAGTTCAGTAGAGATGGGAGAATGCATCTGTACATGACTAAAATTTATACATATATAGAATTTGTTCTCTAAATTTATGCTTGAAACCAGCTGTTTGACTTTTCCTTGCTGTTAATGACTAAAATTAAGAATGTTTTCAGAGAGCCAACCCTGAAGGACACAGCCCAGAAGCTAAGCCCAGCCTGCTGTGTTCTTTATGGCCGTGGTTCTTGAAGGAAAGACCTTTGCTGGAGAAGAGGATGTGCTCTGGACATCTGTGTGAGAGAGCGCAGCCACTTGCACACTGAAAAGGTCTCTTGCGCAGAACATTGTTCCAGATAAAATCTTTCCACGATGGATGATTTCTCAACTCGGACGTATGGCACCAGTGGACTGGACAACAGGCCTCTGTTCGGGGAGACCTCTGCCAGGGTATGGATGGATGTGGAGGCTGTGCAGTGAGAATCTGCACTTGGGGGTTTTTTTTTTTTTTTATTTTTTAAATTTAAAGAGGGCCAGTACAGTGCTTCATGAACTGTATTCTGCTATACACATCATAGCAACTACTTAACTAGTTATGGGGAAGCTGACCTCCCCATGTTACTTAATGCTCCGTAATGTTAAAAATAAATGCTTTTCAGGAGAAACAGGTATTATGTTAATCTTTGTTTTTCCTCCCCACATCTTCTTCAGGACCGCATCATCAATTTAATAGTTGGTGGACTTACATCTCTACTAGTTTTAGTGAGTATAACTCTGTTTAAGATGCTTAAAGGACTGAAACATACATTGCAATGACATCATTTCTTATCTTTCCACAGGTAACAGTTATAAGTTCTTTTGTCGTTCCTTCAGTTCCACCAAAACCTCTGAATATCTTCTTTGCTATTTGTATCATCATGATCTGCGCCTCAGCCATGGTACTTGTAAGTATGAAAAGAAAAGCATTCTGCAGAAGAATAACCACTTGAATAAATGTAAAGTGCTCTCCTGCTGCTGTTCACATCTTCGCTTTCCTCTCACAGATTTACTGGTACCGGCAAGGAGACCTGGAGCCTAAATTCCGAAACCTTATATATTACATCCTCGGCTCAATAGTGATGCTGTGTATATGTGCCAACTTGTACTTCCATGGTGTGGGAAGCAAGTGACAGCAAAGATGCCTTATTAGAACTCTGCTGGACGATACAAAGAGGCTTCCCCAGGAACCTGTTGTACCTTACTCGAGCACATGGAATGTTCTAGAAAAGTTGCAAATTTCCCAAGTGATCTCTTAAATCAGTATGATTATTTTTCAGGCTTGGAAGTTATGAAATGTGAGGTTTTGTAAATACCGAGGAGTATTTTACCTCAAAGTAAAATTTGTATTTAATGGGTTTGAAAGAAGCCTCGATCAGGATGGGACTGATTATCCTAGCCTACACAAGGAGGCTGACTATGGGTTTTTTTTTTTTTTTTTTTGCTTTTTTTGGCTATGCAGTGTCATCTGGCACATCAGTGTTCAAAGCCACAAGCGTGACTCGCCAACTGGGAGACACGTCACAAACATTTGTATGCAAATGATAAGGGGTGGGTGGATGAGGCTACTGCTCTCCTTAGGGGACTACTAAAATCTGAGCAACATACTGCAAGCAGAGCTGTGTACATTCCCAAGTTCCACGTGAAATTTGAGTGGCATTTTAAATTTGTTTACATTTTTAATTGGTACCATGTGTATGACAAAGCACTATTATTGGTATTTTTCCATAATTATTGCACTTTTCATGTAAATAAAGCTTGGGAGTTTTCAGCTGGAAGCACATGTAGTACTGATCAGCCATTTCTATTGGGAGATATCAATAAACAATGTTATTTCTGCATGGGTTGTGTATTTACCTGCATAGCAGTGGCAGACAACTATCACCACAGGCAAACTTGTTGGCTGCCGTATGTTGCACTGCTCTTCAATCCCAATCCCCCAATTTGTTTATAAAACTAAATCTTGACACCTAAATGTGCCAATAAAAATGAGCGTCCGTTTTTACTGCTTTGTGTTTTCCATGAGCAGTCATCAGTGTTTAACCATCAGGAAGTCTGTGGTACAGTTGGCTTGGTGTGTTAGGGTGGTGGTTTAAGCCCCTGCAGGGATGTGATGGGGGCTTCCTTCTCTGCTGTGGGCCCGGAAATTTGGGTGAGGACAGCCTTTACGGTAGAGCCATCACCTTGCAAAGGAGCCGCTGTACCCCGAGGAATGCAATTACCCTAAACTGCTCTAGCAAAAATACCCTCCTGTGTAAATGGATGAACCATTGCAGCACAAACCCTGCACTGTGCTGGAAAATACCCACCCCTCTGAGGTGCTGATGCAGCAAAAGCCTGATTTGTTTTTCTAAAGCATTTTCAATAAATGCTGCATCATCGCTGCAAGCCAGAAACCTGACTGGCAGCACATTTTCTGTATAATGGCGCAACCAACATTTGAGATGAATAGCCTTTATAATTTTATTTAATAAATAAAACCTTACAAACAAAAAACGTTTGATAAATTAATGAGCTAGTCTAGTTGTACATTTGGAAGTAGCTGACAACATCCTGCAACTAAATAAAATACAGGACCAGTGCAAGATTCGAGACCCTGATAAAGTACTTTGTTAGGGAGCACGTTGAAGAAATTACATACTTCACAATATGAGTGCTAAGCAGTCACTGACAACACAGGTAACGGGTTTCGACAGCGACCACGTCAGCATGCGGTCTTCAACAAGAGCAGGAAGAAGAAAGAAAAATGCCTGAACAAACTGCTCGCACTGATAGACCCTCTTGCATTGACCTTGCACCCAATAGGTCTTCAAAATCCTTTTTTCAGGAGTTTGTGGACAGGTGACTGACACTCGCACCACAGCACCTCTGTTCAAAACACTATCGTATCCTCGATTTAAAACAAAATCTACCGTCAAAATACTCTGCCATCAAGGAAATGGACCGCAGTTGGTCAACTGTGGTAACAAAAACTGGATTCTGCAGTGCTGGCTTGACGGGACACCGATGTAACTTCATTATGCTTCTGCATTTGTATTTATGTAGTTATGCATCTGTGATTATATTTTTGAATAATGGTGTCATTCTGATTCAAGACAACAGCAAAACGATGTCGGTAAGCCCAGGTCCCCAGGAGTGTGCTTACTTGCTCATGACCACTGACGGAAGGTTTTTCACCTGGAGTCACTAGTGAAGATCCTCAGGTGATGAACAGTATAAATACTCAATATCACACATGGTCAGGCTGACACTGAATTTCAGCCACAGCTGGGTTTCAACCATCCCATGACTTTAACTGTATCTCCTCGCTGCATTTAGCAGACAGAACTTCAGCTCGAAGACGGGACTCCTTGTGTCTCTCAATCAGAGATGAGTCTCAGCTTCGAAAGCAGCTCACATCTGACAATGACTGGAGAAAACAAAACTACCTTCTTCAAGGCAACCGTAAGATTACTTCCTATCTCTAGGAATAAAACTCAGCAAAAAACCAAACCAAACTATTTCCTTCTTGTCAATGGAATATCTGCACGCTCGAGATCCTGGCTTTTTCTGTACAAAGTATGTTGTGCGGTTGCTTCAGTATTGCTCTCCGTTGTAACAAATACCCAACCGTGCTACCTGCATACACACCAAGCGCAGTGATGGCCTACAGTTCCGTTGAGACAGTTCACAGCTGTTACAAGGTACAAGGTAAAGACCCTGCTGTCGAATCCAAACATGGTAGCTGTGGTCCAACCGCTCAGCACTGCAGTTCTGGAAAACCAACTATACGAAGCTTGCATATCCACGTCCTTCATCATTTGTGCAAAGGAACTGCCTGCGAGTCGCCCGGACAGAACACTTCCACATTTCAGTACAGTGATTCCCATTAGTCTCCATGCTGCACGGCTTCTCTGGACCATCACGTGTCAGTCAGAGCTCTCGCCCTGGTTTTCAAGTATAGGACCTGAAAGTGGAACAAACATGGACTTCCAAGTTTCCATCTTAGACCGAGATCAGCACATAGTACATTTGCTGGGAACACAAAACCATGTAAACAATAAAGCTTTAAACAGAGCACAACAAATAACTGAACATTTTCAGAAACGTATTACTCTGTAATTACGTATCATATGAACACACAACAATGCAGCAAATTGTAGTAGCACTTAATTTTTTCCCCCAATTTTCATATTTGAAAGTTGTACGCATTTCTGCCGTCAGCATTGAATTACTGAGTAATAAATTTATGAAAGGCATCCAAGCAACTCTAAATCCTAACTGCAATACCTACTTAAATGTCAAAGTATCAATGCTTTGTGTACGTTCTCCATGTAAATGTTTCATTTAACATTTGTATCTGCCATGGATGTCCACAGGTTATGAAAAATGTGAAAAATTACTGTCAAACCCACATTTTCAGTGATATGTTAGAATGTGTGTAACTATTAGTTTTAATTTCACCTGTCAGTGTGGTTAAGGGCAGAACAGCGTCCCCAACGATGTCTCCTGTCTGAATGAAACTGTTTGGGGAGGGAACAATGAGGACTGTGTTCCCTCCAATTGACCCTTCCACCACCTGTGTCTCCATATTGGAGGAGTCCAGAGTCTGTGGGGAGAAACCACAGCACAGTACAACACTGGTCATCCCACCGTCTTATCCCCCACAGAATACAATACCCTTCACTACTGATGCCAAAATTTCTAACAGATTATGACCTTAAAAACATGTTAAATGAAAGCAAAGAGGAAATAACCCCGGTACCTACTTCTGTAGTGAAGCTCTCTGCCAGTTGCTCTTGTGCTTCTGTGTCTGCCTCACTCACTGCAGTAGCCTGCAGGTACTTCACCCCCTCAGAGACCTGGAGCTGCTCCATCTCCGTTGCTTGTGTTGAGGTGCTTTCTGTAGCCCCAGGCTCTTTGTCCAGGCCTGTGACTGAACCCTCTGAGCCCACTGATGCAGGAGGCCCTGCTGCCAAATCTGTCTGGCCCAGAGGTGCTGATGAGACTAGATCTTCTGAAGACACTGTCTGGATGATGACCCCAGGATGGGACATTTGCATGGTGACATTCTCGGTGGAAGTCAGCAAATTATCAGGCTGGAAGTTGAAAAGTAAATACATGTAAATAACTGAAGAAAGTAAATGTTTAAGCTGAAAGTTGAAACTCAGGTTATTGATTACAAAAAATAATAAGTCCAATAGAAATAAAAAAAAAATAATAAAATAAAAAAAAACCTCAATCACTGCCGTGTCACCTCAGCTTTACCTGGTTTTCATCAGTTGCAAAATTAAATTAAATTAAATTAAATTAAATTAAATTAAATTAAAAAAAAAAAAAAAAACTACTGGAAGTGCCCAAATTTGCATTGTACTCACAGACAGGCCATGTACAATAATCTGCTCTGGGGACGATGGTGAGGCAGAAGCAGTGAGGGTCACAGTGGGACTGGCAGATACTGTCAGTGGCAGCCCCTGGTTCGAGCCTGTCTGAATGTAGTATGTCCCTGGGGTGCCAGTGGGCTGTAGGTGGAAGGACTACATGGAACAGACAATAAGACTCCAAATATCATAAATATCTAAAGCAAATCCTTTTATCATCAGTTACAAGTTCCTCAAAATAATTCTGATAGGTTTCACACATGTTCATAAACAGTAAAACAGGTAGCATTTAATCTGAGCTCTGTGCCCAGATTTGTAGTGAAGAATTTAGTATCAATGCAACGCTATCATGAACTTACAGGTAAGATTTCAAATGTTTGCATGGCTCCTGCATTTAGTGTTATGGTTTCTGAGTCATTAGCAGCAAATGAGGTATCTGTGGTAGCTTTAGGGAAAAAGAGAGGGGTTAGAAGGAACACAAAAAACTCACTATGATATGAAAATGGTTGGTCACAAAAACAAACAGCTATAATAGCTACTGCATCAATAATTTTAACATATGAGCAGTATATCTGGCACCAAAACTCACAGACATGAGTGATCTGCACTGGGATCTGTACAGGAATCTGCAGCGCCCCCATGGGGTTGGAGGCAGCACTGCTGCTCTCCTCCAAGCGGGCCACTCTGATCTGGACCTGCTGGACTGGAGCTGAGGTGGGCGATGCGGTGCTGGTTCGCGGTGACCCAACCACTACCTTGCTGTAGGGCAGTTGGTTCTCTGCCAACTCCTGCAGGCCCTTCAGAAGCACTGCAGAGGAACAGGATGAAGCAGCATAAAGTAGGAACTGATATTTCAAACATGACAATATTTCTCAAAGCCATAACAGAGTCATAACAAAAAAGGCCATTTAACATTAACATCATTTGTCACTTAATGCTTAATATGATTATAAATTAAAGTTGATTTTACAGAGGCAATACATTTCTGAGAAATCCTTTATAAAGGAACACCTGTAATTCAAATATGTTGACAAATCACCATTAGCTTCAATACAAAAAGTTTTCCTGAGCTCAAAGTACCACTAAATCCTATTAAAATGGACACAGTTACTGTACATCAAGTTTCCACTGGTTATCAAAACACAAACACAAAATGCTTGACTGAAAAGACTGATTTAAGTTGAAAAGAAAAATTATCTGACATACTCTTTGCAGTGGACTTACCTGTAAAAGGGAGCTCCTTGTGGTTGGACACTTGTCTTTTGATCGTCCACCATTTGCTGCGCAGCCACTGTGGTGATCGCACACTGCTCCAGCCTCCGGCCAGGATGTCCCAGTTGATCTCATTCTCATCATTCACTTCAAGCTCTGCAATCCTGCAGGTGGGGGTGGAGGGTGGGGCTGCAGTGTCTTCATACAGCCTAACAATAAGCTGAGCAGCAGCTGTATGCCAGGATGTTACCTGTTAATGAGGTTGATGTCATCCTCCTTAGTCCACTCGGTCCCACCACTCTGCTTCCAGTTGAGGTAGTTGAGCCACTTGGAGCGGCACTGTTTCTCAGAGCGTGTGCCCACCAGTTCAGCCACTGATGCCCACGAGACGCCCTGGGTGACGGCGTGTCCTGGCTCTGTACCCGTCAACTCATGGACCACCTCAGCCAGGCGCCGCTCCTCCTCTTCTGTCCACTTCCCTGTGATAGATGGACAAGTCTGGAAGTTATCCCCCGTTAGAACCTGGTCACTGTTGGGGGATCAGCTCCGGGTAAACAATATAACTGCAGAATGATCCAGCATTCACCTGTGTTACAGGTATCCTTCATTAGTCTGCACCTGTCCTTCACCGAGGAAGCGCTTCTACCCAGAGCTGCTCCAATAGTGGCCCAGTCATTGCCATGCTTCCCTCTCAATCTAAGAATGCACAGCACAGATATGGGAAAGGAAACAAAGGCTGGAACAGCTACAAATATAATGCATATTGGCATCATGTGACAATGAGGGTGAGGGTGCACACAAACCTTGAATTGGACCCACATGAATACGAATAACAGAAAACCAGTCACGTAACCTGAAGGGGAACTTACTCCTTCAGCTTTTCTATTTCTTCCGGAGTGTACCTATGAAAGCAAGAAAACATATCCAAACATTCATTCATTCATTCATTCATTCATGATGGAGCATCTACATAACCAGACTCTATGGTCAATAAATAAACTAAACGTCAATCTGGAGTAGGTGGCTAGTGAGTGTTATTATTACTTAACACGGTAATTAGACACACTAAGTGGTTATTTATGAGCAACAATTTTCTTGTGTGGAAAAACAAATCAAATTAAACCCAGCATGAAATAAATTATCAGATTACAACATCTCAAGTTTGAACAATGGCCCTCTGTTGGAATCAGGAGGACTGGCTCTGAGGATCTGTCTCTCTGTGGCCTGGACTACCCCCTGCTGGCCACTCACTTTCCAACATGGTTCCTGTTGTCATACATGCGCAGGACGCGTCTATAGACGGCAAAGAGAGGCCGGTTCAGTCCCCAGGCGATACTCCTGTAGAAGTCCTTTCTTTCGTCTTTGGACATTTCAAAGATAATCTCTGTGGGGTCTTGAATCCCACGGCTCTGTGGAAACAGGGCAGAGTAGATGATTGAAGTATACTGCACAATGATCAGAGTGTGTATCTGCCGCATCACACTAAAAGATATCCCAGATTAGGTAAATGTTCACCAGGATATAACAAACACAGATTTTTACCTTTATATATTGATCGATATTGCTCATGAGAATATCAATCTCTTCCTTTGACCACATTCCCTGCTTCCATTTATGACCTACAGAACAGGGGAAAAAACAAAGACAAATTAAGGCCGGAAATATTAACCAAGTCCCTTAAAAGCATTAATTGAGCAGATAATTATGAATCATGATAAATTTTAGCAGACCTTTTTTTACGAGGGTGACCTTATCTTCTTTAGTTGTGAACCATGCCTGACTGACTGGGGAAACCTCCTCTGTCTTCTGGGCTGCATGTGACTCATCATTCTGCAGTATCTGCACACAACAATTAAAATAATAGATCTTACACTGCTCTAACCAGTCAGGATGGAGACAACCCTCCCCCACAACCCTTTTTTGGCAGATTTTTTTTATGCTTATGTTGAACCATTCACTTTAAAATCTTGCAAGGATGCAATTAGAAATCTGTGGACGGGCACCTGGATTTGGGCCACAGCCCCCTCACTCATTTCATTATCCGTCAGTTCCGTGGTGGCTGTCATAGTCACCTCAAAACTTTCATCGTTCTCTGAAACTAAAGAGAACCATATTCAGTCAGACAAAAAAAAATGAATGTAAATGTACGATAGAAAGATGACTGTGAAAAATGAGAGAATGACATCCTGCTTTCAGGCCTGCAATGGCAAAGGCTCCTGGTGTGAGTCAGAGGGTGACTGTGCTCACTAGGGAGAGTGACGACTGAGATGCGAGGGCTGGAATCTGACACATGCAGCTCTTCCTCGCTGGACAGGCAGAGCCGCTTGTGGACTGGCTCCAAGCTCTCATCTGACCCCAGTTCCTCGCCTTCTGCAAGAAGTTCCATCAAACCCATTGACGTTGCTTCACATAGTTTTCTTCGACCTCCAACCACTCTTCAAGATTTAACATCAATCTGATTCCATGAACATATCCAAAAACCTAAAAAAACTTCAGTCACATAAATTTGAAATATTTTTATGACAGAGGGCAGCAGTGGATACAGCCACTTCCCTACAGTATGAAGGTTGTCATTTTGAATCCCACCTGCTGCTGTAGCTTTGATCAAGGTCCTTACCCTTAATAACACCTTGCTGTATAAATGGGTGAATCCATCTACCCCAAACCATAAAGGCTCCTAACTTTTGACCTCAACCATTACATTGCTCAGTCGTCTCACCATTGTGGGGACAATGTAGAATAATATTGCCGTCGGTATCCTGGGTTAAGGTCACGGAGTTTACTGCTTCCAGAGTCACTGTGCCCGTCTCATCCTCAGCTGTGTTCATGCTCAACCTGGGGAGCCAAAGGCGCATCACTCAGCTCATCACTTTTCTAATAAATACAAATGACCACATTCACATCAAATGACCAACATTAATCTTCTGAAAAATTATTCTCTTTATTTATGCAAATGCAGAGCCAAGGAGAGGGATGGTGTGCCAGAATAAACCAAAGCATTTAAAAACAACACTGACAGTTCACAGAAATACTAAATACACCTTGGGTACAATATGCACAGGTGAGCAGGACACGCAATGATTTTTTATTACTCAATTTCACAGTAAAAAAAAAAAAACACTTTGAAAAGTTATCATAAGCATGCTTATTGATTTGATCACGTGTATTCTGGAGCATAAAGACGGCGCGGAGGCTGAATTATGTAACAAAAAAAAGCTGCATTAAATTGAGAACATAGTATAAGCATAACGGAGGCGTGCAGAGATTTGCTGTTTTATTTCAAACGCTTTAAATGAGCTAGAAGCTTCCAGGACGCCTCCCGCCTCCGCGCCGCTTTGCCGTCAGCCCGACAGCTGCAACTGCAACAAGCTAACTTGCTAAAGAAGAGTAACTGTTAAGACGCCATTTTCGTGTGCAAGTTGATCAGCTCTCGAGTGTGCAGTCGGCGCAGTGGCGTCACCGCAGCCGTTTGCGCCGCGTTGCGAGCCTTTAACTTTCCCTTCGTGCCACTCCACCGTTTTCGCACACTCTGCCCCCCGAGGAGAAGCTGAATTTTAGGTTTGATTGTGATACTTACTTCCTGTTTTGGGTCCGGGCACTTCGAAGAGACCAGGATGAAGACAAATACCAGGATGGAGGAACAAAAAAATCTCCTCTGCACAGACCGGAAATGAGCGCGGGCAATTTACGCAACTTCCGTCGTTGAATAAACAGCTATTAAATACCACCTCTTGTCTGAGGGATTTATTCAAGTATTTTTTAAATAAAGTATTGTATGTGCAGTGCATCATATAAAATAACATTTTAAGACAACTGTGCCATATACGTTCCGCAAAGATTTGATTCTGAAAGCTATTGTCTTTAATTCGTTTAAGATTTATTTCATTAGTATGTTGTTATTAAATGCAAAGTGAATTTTAAAAGAATTTTTAAAAATATTACAATGAATGCAGTTCTACAGCATTCAATTACTTTTAGAAGAATGGATTGTTTTTCTTTACTGTTATTTTTAGGGGAAGTACGTAGATTAAGAACAATAGCGCAGAAACTCCAAATCCCATGATTCCTCGTTTCTATAAAATGTTATTTCGATCGTGCGGTTCTGCGATATAATCACGCAGCATTATTGTTACAAACCCCTTCGCTGTCACAGTTACTCAGTGACAGTCCTTTAAAGAACTCTCAGCAGTGACATTAGCAGTGTGGGAGTGAAAAAGGTTTTGATAATGGCCCATACAGAAATGTCTTTTTTCTTTTTAATATTTTCAGTTGCCAGATCGTTATGTTCAATAATGTCTAGCAAGTTTACCCAGAGTTTACTTTCCACGGATGGTCACTGACAGCAGATTAATTTCAAACTACAGGAGGTACTAAGTGGATAACCATAACACTACATAACTATGTTACTTGCAGGTACCACGGAAGCCAAACTAAAGCGACAGCTGAAAGGAACACAATAAAAAAACCTATATACATTTAAATATAAATGCAGTGCACAAAAAAAAAAATTCAAGCAAATTTTGTCTTATGCAGAAGGGACTCACAAAAGCAGGTGTTATTAACTGTGACAACAGTTGTACTAATACTCCTATTTATTAGCTGTAGTATAAAACAACGAACTGATTTGATTTCACGAGTATTGCAGTTCCTACATATATTATCGTGACTCAATAATATTCTCGAAGAAATTTCCCCTTTTCATACCCACACACGACAGAATAAGAGCGACTTTTTCTCTGGAGCGTCGCACGCACATTGAATACAAATATCTTGGGTTATTCATTAAAATTATGACAGTGATGAAAATTTTGACTTGGTGACAACGGCGATGAGAATAAGTATAATGACTGATAGCATTAACATCCTTCATTTAGCTGCCACATTTGTCCAAGGCTACTCATTTTGCTAGATAAACAAGTAAATCGTGAAAACTCTCAAACAAGAAAAACTACTATTACACAATGTAAGTCACAGTGCGACCTCTAGTATTACGAATATTGCTGTATTATTCTTGGCATTATTGCTAATATTATCATTAGTACTCATTACTGAATGCTTTATTGAGGCGCATAAGGAATGTGCAGTACTAGGGAAATACAGTTTAAGAGTAGGGATAATAAAGATGTTTTTAGATTTATGGTGCTTTAAATTTACTGTGTTTTACCGTGTGTCCGGCATGACGGCTTCTGACTGCCCTTACCGGACCGCGGTGACGTCACGGCTGTGCTGTCACGAGCCGGCGGATGGCTGTTAAAGACACAGGGTTTGTAGCCGTGTGGACAGGAGGGCGGGAGGTAGGGAGGGATACGATCATAACGCCTACAGGAAAGCGACAAGAGCCGAAAAAAAGGAGCCTGGGAGGATTTGAATAAATAAATAAATGCGATGGAAGGGAAGGACGAGCGGAGAGGGCAGCGTTTCCTCGGCGCGTCCCATGTCATGTCCTCGTCCGCCTGGATGTGCGGAGCGCTGCTGCTCCTGAGCGCTCCGGCGTGGGCTGCCGCGGCCGGGGACAGCGACAGGGACCTGCCTCCATGTACAGAGGTAACACCACACACATCACACTGTCTATATATATATATACACACACGCACACACAATATTTATCCATATATACATTTCCACATATATTTGAATGCTTGTAGGATGTGGGTTACCCATTACAATGGAAGATGCTCTATTGCCTGACACATAATTTAAATATTTTTTTCTGTATCAACAGCCTTACATCTTATTTAGATTGTAACAGAGCTCAGCATATATATTTATATCCAGGTACAGCTGGTGGTCGAGACTTAAGCGTGAGTCACAGCACCTATTGTACGGACATTACGACTACCGTCACCCCTAATGGCAAAGAAATTAAATTAAAAATAAATGCATCACATTTTTAAAATTCTTTTAGCCTGTTCTTAGTTTACAGGTGTGCTGATAATAATAAACTCACTAACCGTTTGCTTGTTACTGGTGCCAGCGTGAGAGATTAACCTAAATAAGTTTCCAGACTTTCATAGGCAATAAAAGGATTACGGAAACCTACAAACATTAGATAATAAACAACATTTTTCTGTTTTATTTATGGGCAGCATCCCTAAAAAAATCAACATGCTACTACACTATGGTCATTCAATGCAGAATATTTTCAACATACACAGTTCTCAACGGTCATTGTAGCTTTTGAAAAGATATTGTAAATACCTGACAAAACTTGTTCAAAAATTATAATATAATATCTTGTCAGGTTCTGGAAAAGATCTAAAATGTTAAAAGCAGATATTGGGGCCACTTAGGAATAGATGGTCTGGCTGGATGCAGAATCCACAGCTGAAGAAGCTCTCGGCTCACTGGCCCCAGCTGTGCATAACCTGTTAATCCCTCTCTGTTGGCGGTGTTACTAGCTTTTAACTCTACTCTCTGCTGAGATTTAATAAGCTGTACGAATGGTTGCTATAAACATACACGAATTGCTTCATCGTGTTTTCTTGTGGCAAATACACACACTGTGTGTGTGTGTATATATTTAATACATGTCATGGAGCATATGAATGAATTTTGGTTTAATCTGACAGATTTGGAGTGAGTGCTCAGGTTTCATGTTGCACAGTCTTCAGGATTAATCTCTAAAGGAAATAAAAAAAATCCACCGTAAGGTTAAGGTACAAACCGCAGCTGAATCACCGTGTTTATCATGCTAATTGACCATGACAAATGCCGTGCACATACGGCTCACATTCTGCACTCGTGTCAACATTTGCACATCACCCCTGGACACATACGATACACAGGCCTTGTTTTTTCACAAAGGGTCCTCTTGCCGGGGTGGAGGTGGGGGTGGGGAAGAAGAGCAGGGATCCTGCAAAGGTTTAGCTTCGCGCCAGGTGCAGTTGCTATGGAGCATGGTAACAACTCAAACCCCGCTGCTTCTGAGTTCTCAAGCTGTGTCGTCCTAAAATCCCAGTTCCGCTTCTAAAGCTTATTCACTGCCACTTTGTGACAAGTCAGAAAAACTGGAAGTTCGACAGCAACCTTCACTGCATTTTTTTTATTTTCATTTGCTTGCCAAGAAGACACAGTACATACCGATTTTCCCATTTTTCTGGGTTGTCATTTCCATTAAATACACATACCTTACACTGCATATGCTTTAATTTCCCAGAGACTTTGAAATGGATAATCAATCCATTTTGCAAAGTAAAAAGTAATATTCTTCTATTCTGTACGCCTTTCACCCTCTGTCCAGCGGATAAGGTTGTCCCTTGGCCGCTTTACACCTTTTGTAGGCACACTGTTAAGAAAAAATGTGTGAAACAATGCCTGTGTGTGACTGACAGTCTCTATTTCGAATGAAATGGACAAACACTGGCTACATATAATGAGATCCCACCCTTTTTATATTTGGATAACCCAGATTTAAACACATTAGAGCTTTGGCTATGGCAAGGGTGCAGCACTTCACTGCATACAGACTTAGTATTTATACCAGGAGAAAAATTAAACAGTGCTAAAGAACCTTCTGCTACACAAACAATGTGACCCATTCTGGGTTTATTTGCAGTTGGCCTTAAAGCCATATATTGTTACTACCATACTTGCTAATGTTTGTGCTACGGCTACCATTAACATAACAAAAGCAAGCAGTTACCGTGGACCTTATCTTCTCAGTTGCATGCTGTTTTTGGGCAAGTGGTGTTCACAAAACACCTTGCCATTCAAAGAGCTCCTTTCATTTTACATCTGCTTTATTTCGCTTTATTTTGAAGCCTTGTACTGTTCCCATAATTGCTAAACTTTATTTGTTCATTGTCTTCATGTATTAATCGCCATGCCTGTATTTTGTGCCTACATGTCAGTGTGGCCATGAAAAGATGTGATTCCTGATGAAAATGCACATGTGCTTGTTTGAAGGATGAGTAATAGCAAGCAAGCGCTCTTTTTAATTTGCATGTGCACCCCATTTACATGGCTTGGCTTTTTTAGCATAAAGGAGACATCCCCTTCACATCTCCCTTTGAACTGATGGCAAAATTGGGAACCATTGACAAAATGACTCTAAAGTCAACATTTCCCAGACCGTTTTTGGGTTTGGTTTCCCCTTGAGGAAGGGTAGACGCCAAGGGATCTAATGGGTAATAGGAAAGGTTGGAAAAGGAGAAGGCTCACAGCCGTACTTATCTACAGGGTAACAGTTCCTCATTGATTTCATGGCCTGATGGTCTGATGTTTCTGTAGGGACTGATGATGACATGCTTACCCATGTTCATAACACCAAGTGCACCTCTGATCTATAAATAAAGCTGCATTCTATAAAAAAAAAGCATATTATGCTGTTCAGTTTCATTTTCCTTATACTGTAAATGCAGTCGTGGTAGCTTTATAGGTTTAAATTCCATATAGAACCTCACACTGGTTTCTTTTCTCTGTGCTGATGTTAACTGGCCCTTTTGAAGCTGAAAATAAGATGCTTTAAACCAACCTTAGTAAATTCACTGAACTGTCAAAATAATACCCGAACGGCTGTCAAATTAATTGCGATTGGTTTATATAAAAGGTTTAAAGCTGATGAAAAGCACACACAAATCTTGTCTGCAAGCAGACACGCATGCTACGCTAACGTGCCGGAAATTTAATGTCGGCGATATGGAAAGTAGCAGAGACATGGAGCCTAAGCTTAATATGATTGTGAAAATGGCAATGACTGGGATGGGCGAGAGGAATTGAAAAAGAAATTGTTGAAAGAAACTGAGTAGCTAGGCGGTGCATTCTGAGTGTTTCTTAGAGCATTGTCCCTCTGTCCTTTTTCTGTTATTAAAGTAAATCCTTCAAGTCCACTCATGTTGTGATTTTCATTGGCACAACGGAGCAGCATTATCAGTTTCCTGCACCCTGTGGCTTTTCCTTCCTTCTCTCAGAAGGCTTTTCTCAAATCAGCACGGAGCGACAAACCTGTCTTTTCTTTTCTTCCTGACCACACTGAAGGCACTAAAGCGATAAAGCACAACTTCCTCAGATCTGTCTTATACACTGCCTGGCCAAAAAAAGTCACCAGCTGGATTTAACTTAGTGTTATGATCTGGGGTTGCTTCAGTTGGTCAGGTCTAGGTTTAGCAACGTTATGTGCCCAAAAATGAGCTCAGCTGACTACCTGAATATACTGAATGAGCAGGTTTTTCCATCAATGGATTTTTTCTTTATATTCCAAGATGACAATGCCAAGATTCATGGGGCTCAAATTGTGAAATAGTGCTTCAGGGAGCAGAAGACATCATTTTCACACATGGATTGGCCAACACAGAGTCCAGACCTTAACTGGAGAAGACTTTACGCAGGAGTCCGACTCTCCGATCATCAATACGAGATCTTGGCGAAAAATGAACGCAACTCTGGACGGAAATGAATGCTGCAACATTGCGTAAGCTTATCAAAAAGGTGCCACGGCAACTGGATCCTGTAATCAAAGCTAAAGGCGGTCCAACCAAATATTAGTGTGTGAGGCTTTTTTTTGCCCCGGACAGTGTATGTTTGGCTCCTGTATAGATATAATTTTATAAGAATGTTAAACTATATTTACGGTCATTTATGGAGATGCCAGAAGTCCATGGTGTTATTGTTGCTCCCAACAAACAGGTCGACTGTAAATGAAATTATGCTAATGATATGCTAATTTACTGCTTTATGGTTTGATCTATGCGATGTGTCACATTTATTGCATGCTATGAAAATAAGAGAAGCAGCATCTGAACCAGTGCACATGCTGTCATTACAGGGCTCTCTTTGAGGACAAAATGGCCCTGGGGCACTGACTGTACCCCCTACCCTTTCACAAAGCCAAAAGGGTTTGTTCAGAGCATATCTGGCACAAAAATGTACAGTCATTTTAAGGATGAAGGGTCAAGAATAGCTTGCAACAAAATGTGCACAGTACACTGAACAGGCAGCATGACAACGGAGACATGTTTAAAAGATAAGTAGATGAATGGATAAGTAAATAGATAGAAACGGACGAATAGATGAAGAATAAATAAATAAGTAGATTAGATGATAAATAGAAGAAAATCAGTGCAGACACTCAGTAGTGATAGTACAGTGGCAGGGTAGTCAGTGGTAGTGGTAGTGATCGGTCAGACATCTTGTAAGGAAAAGCTGTTTCTGAGCCTGGTTGTGTTGGCACTGCTGGTTGTAGGTGGCCTGGGTGGAAAGTTATCCTTGCACTTTGTGGCCCAACACCACCAGGCTTGGGAACTCAGTACAACAAATGTAAAAAAAAAAAAAAGTGCTTAAGTATTATTCAGTGGTCTAACAGTGATGCGCATCAAATCTATTTCTGTGTGGCCATACCATTGGTAAGAAAGCATTTGTTCTACAAAACTCGTGACCCATTTCCGTTTGCATTTACAGGCCTGCTTGTTTATTCAAAGAGCTCCAATGCTGGTTAAACGCCAGTATGAAAGTGTAGGGGAAATATTTGTACTTTTCCATCATTGCTGTGATTGTGGCTACTAGCTAAAGTAACTGCATTGGTTTTCAACTGCTGCAAATCTGTCAAGTGAGGGGACAACCCAGCTGTCGTGCGTAAAACCTACCCTGAGCCAAATGTGGCCCTTCGACAGATTGCGGCTGCTTTCTAGGCTTCCTTTGCAGATTATTCTTACAGCAGGCATAGGCAGAATTTATCCGTAGGGATTCTTAATTGATCCCCTGGGGCATAGCAACACAATGGCTGCATCCTGGCACGAAGCCCTGCAGTTTATCTTTGCGCGTAGCTCATGGCGAACTCGCCTAGTTAGGAAGCTTCTCTTCTGTTTCGGTGAAGTGCCAAAAGAGCCTCGAGCCATGTAGCTGTTCATCGTGTTATCGTGTCATAATCGCACTTTATGCTGTGGCACAGGACATGTTTGAGCCTTGTTTGCATTCTGCAGGTTGGTATTTTTCACTGCAAGGTGTGGCACGTTAACACGGTGTGTAGTGTTGGTGTCATACTGTGGCTCTTTTTTTGGATGTGTGGCATTTGCATATTCACGTTTGTGCAGGTTTTCCAACACAGTCCAAAGACTAAAAGATGTGTTTTAAGTGAAGTAGGGTATCGAAATTGTCCATGATGTGTGTTTCTGTGTGTGTGTGTGTGTGTGTGTGTGTGTGTGTGGGTGTGGGTGTGTGTGTGAGTTATGCTGGTGTGCTGTGTAGTTGTGTGAATGGCTTTAGGGAGATTAGTGCAGTGTCTGTAGCACTGTAAGTCTCCTTTTGTAAAGATATCAGCAAAATACTATGCAGTCATTACTGTACCTTGCTTTGTGTCCATCATTGTTAAATGTGTTAGCAGTCCAGCCCAAGGAAGACTAAGATTGTGCAAGTTGTGTGTACAGGGGAAAGTTTTTGTGCAGTCTTGTCACTTAAACCCAGCTTCTGTTTTGCAGGCAGAGTACTACTTTGAGTACACAGAGTGCGACAGCACAGGGTCACGCTGGAGGGTGGCCATCCCACACAACCAGGGCACATGCAGCGGCCTGCCGGACCCTGTCCGTGGCACCGACTGCAGTGAGTACGCTGTCGCTCAACTAACTCACACACACACACACACACACACACACACACACACACACACACACACACACACACACCTTAGGTCTGGGATGGTGTGTGTGTGTGTGTGTGAGACTAGGGAAATGTGAGACTGTTCCAGGAAAGACCCTTTTTCTTATATGTGAATGTGGTGTTACGCTGGCCTTCTTGCCAGACTACCCAGTCTATTCCAGTTCTTTGCTTCCTACTGACATAATTCTGGAGCATTAATAATGGGGAAAGAAATTCCAAAAGCGCGTCACCATTCAAAGGTTTCATCTGCCCTGTGTTAATCTTATTTATTATCCAAAGAATAGCATCAAATCCCTTCCTTGTCATCCTTATCCAAAGCACAATGGATCCTAAAAATAGATTACTGACAGTAGCACTCTCTCTGATAGCATTAGCACAGGCGGCGTATCTCTCCGAATGCACGCTTGACGTTCCATGATGGATAGCTGAATTAGACTTGACCAGAACGAGACACTCCAGCTTGAAGTTGTCAACGCTTGCTAGTGTTTTGAAAAACTGCTGGGAAGGTGCAATGTGTTAAACTACAAAACAAGACAGAGAGGGACCATTAGAGAGCCCAGTAACCATAGTGAGCACTGTGTGCTTTCGACGCCATTCGGGAGCGTCATGGAAAGTGTCGAAGGCAGGGTGTTGGGCAGAGATAAAATACCCGGCACTGAGTGTTATGACTTTTTCACATTAGTGCACTAACTGAAGCCATTGTGGTCGGCCAAGCCCACTTTTAGCTCGGCAATAACCTTAGTAATAATGTCTACTTAACAATAAAATGCTGTAACTAATAGCTGTCATGGTGCCAGACACCAACCATACAGATGATTTTTTATGTCAGAGCAAACAAGAATGAACTATTTTAATTTCTGAAGGTAACTTGAACTTACATGTGGTGCTTGCAGTGTCCTTTCCATGTTTGTGTGAGTGTCTTCCCACAGTTTTGGGTGTGTGCAGAGGAAACCGGCGGTAAACCATTTTCATACCCCCCCACCGAGTGATAACCATGCAAGTGTTTGTCAGGGGTTGACTTTGACATTGATGGAACCTACCTATGTGCTTGGGTCTCTGTATAGTCACTTTTATATTCATATATCTGGCAGATCCATTATCCAAAGTGACAGCACCACTCAGGGTAAACAAAAGTGCTTTGCACCAACAGCCTGAGAGATAAACTCAATTGTTTAAGCACAGCCATTGTCAAAGAGCTCCTATTCCAGTTGCTGCTCACAGAAGTGACGTAGTAATAGAAAGTTGGTCGATAAGAGGTACCAGGTGCTGACTGACTAAATTAAAACAGTTTCCGAATCTTGGGAGGGAAACTGATGACAACAGAGTTTTGAGACCTTTGAATGGGGAGCAGTTCTGAGGGACTGATGGAGTTCATTCCACCAAATCGATGTCTTTGACTTGTGATTACTGTATATGAATAAGCTTCAGTCGGATGGATTTATGTGTGAACTTCACTGCTGTGAGCCCATTAGGGCATAGGTATTTGTGCTACAGACAGACAGGGAGTTCGCGTTCTAGGTCAACCCCATGCAAGAAGAGCTTTGCAAGCACCTTCAGAATTTAGGGAAAAAAACTGGAAGTCCCCCTCCCACACACAATTCCAGTCAGCAGTTTCTTCTGATGCAGGCAAAAAGCCCATTTGTGCACCGTGGTACACTACACAAGGAACGTGGTATGAGGGCAAAACACAATATGTTCATAACTTGTGCAGTCCATGCGCCTTACTGCTTTAGGCCATCACCGACATTTACTCTGCTCATCTCATGCCTGGATCTTCACTGCCCGTCTCGTCCCGTCGAAACAAACACGTCCATTAAATTATTTACAGGTAACAGCTGTTTCTTTGTCAAGATAAGGCATTTGCACACGCGCTCAGGTTCTGGGAGAAGGTGGGTATGGGTGGTGTGAGATGTTGGGTTAGTCGAATTAGCTGATGGTGTAATACAGTATTTTTGCCTTTAGTACGAAACATTATTACCACTTATGAATGTCATGATAGTAACCTCACATTAAAACTCTGTTTAGCTCAAATTCAGAACTTTACATCCTGTTTTGCATTCAGAATTGAATGTTTGCTTTTCTTCTGTAGAAATCTCGACTCTTCCACAAGCAGCGAGGGTAAAGCAGATGAGCTGTGCGATTAGCTATTATTTTGGCTGCAGATTGAATAGAAGTCATTACATCAAATCTAAAAAGGGAGTTTACTTCCTGGTTCCATTATGGGAAGCATTAAGAGTTGTGCATCACTGAAGGAAATTTTATTAGAGCTGCTTGCTGTTTGGCTCTGCTGAATGTTGTTAAACTCCTTGCTTCTTAGCAATCCTGCTCCTGTGGTCAGATATACTAACAGCCTCCTCTTTGTGTTATAAATGGGCATATGTTTTTTTTTGGGTGTGTGCTAATGTAGTCGGTTTTGATCTATCCAACCTTCCTCGACCCCCACACCAGCCTTCTCCTGCGAGGCGGGCGAATTCCTGGAGATGTCAGCCCAGCAATGCACACAGTGCGCTGCCGGCACCTACTCACTAGGTAGTGGCATCCGCTTCGATGAGTGGGATGACATCCCCGCCGGCTTCACCAGTCTGGCCACCTACATGGACAACGGCCCCGGGGGTGATGAAGCTCTGACCTGCAGCAAGTGAGCAAGGATTACATCTCCACTGATTCTTCCTGATACCTCAGCTTCCTTCTATCAGGCTGGGTGTGACCCTGTGATCATCAGGGATGCTCCTGCTTTAATGTCTCCCACTGTTAAACTCATTCCTTAAAACCCTTTTGTAAGGGAAGTTTAAATGAAATTCAAACTATTACCCAATGTTTGTGCCAAAATGGTTATCTCAGAACAGAAAATAGACGATACAAATACACGTAAAACTGTGAATTTCAGAATTAACAACATCTGATGTAAACAAAAATACTCAATGTTATACAATTGTAATATAAGAAGTAACTAATATTGTTCTGGAGAATAAGGCAGGATGTGAAAAATTGGTAGAAATAGACACTTGGCCCAACACACTCAGTCCTGCATATTATTGCTTAGAGCTATGTGCTTTATTTTATCTTGTGACACATTTCTGCTTTGGGCCTCTGTAGGCTAAAAGAAGATAAAGTAATGAATGATTCACAATAAAAACTCCCTCAGTATCTAGACAATGTGACCAAGCTAAGTGGAACTAATACACTGTGGCCAAAAGTATGTGGGCCTGAGCTTCACCCCCATATGTGCTTGTTGAACATCCCATTCCAAACCCATGGGCATTAAGATGGCGTTGTTCCCCCTTTGCAGCTATAACAGCCTCCGTCTTCTGGGAAAGCTTCCCAACAGATTTTGAAGCACGGCTATGGGAATTCGTGGCCATTCAGCCACAAGAGAGTCAGTGAGGTCAGGCACCGATGAGAAGGCCTGACCCACAGTCGGCGTTCCAGTTCATCCCAAAGGGGTGGGGCTGAGGTCAGGGCTCTGTGCCGCTACTCAGGTTCTTCCACGCCAACCTGGGCAAACCCTGTGTTTATGGAGCTTGCTTTGTGCATGGGGAGGCACAGTCATGCTAGAGCAGGAAAGGAGCTTCTTCCCCAAACTGTGGCTACAAAGTTGGAAGTACACAGTTGTGTAGAATCTGTTTGTATGCTGCGTGCAGCTGAAACAGCTCAGCTCAGTCATTTAGAAAGGGGTCCACATATTTTTGGCCATACAGTGTATATATAAACCCTGCCTCCCTTTTCCACCTCTACCCAGCTTCTCTCGGAGTGTAAAGAGACTGACAGACAAACAGACAGGCAGACAGACAGGGAGACAGACAGGCACACACACAAACACACGCGCGCGCGCACACACACACACACACACAGACATACTTGAATTTCAGGGATCTTCTATTCCCACTCATCTCTTTTTGTGGTGAGTCTGTTCATAATTTTTCCATTATCTGGGAGTGGGATCAAATACAATGATTGTCCAGTAGCTTCCATTGAGTCCTCACAGGAGTTGTCCCTCCCTCTGTCCCTCGTCCACCCAGCTCCACTTGGAACCCCCAGGGAAACTACCTGGAATCCAACCGGGATGAATGCACCGTGTCCCTCATTTACGCCGTGCACCTGAAAAAACAGGGCTCTGTCTCCTTTGAGTACCAGTACGTGGACAACAACGTCTTCTTCGAGTTCTTTGTGAGTCTTTGTCTAGCTGCCCCTTTTGTCTCCACACGGATTTAAACGGTTGCTGCAGGATAAGGAATGAAATACGTCCATGATGTCTATGATGTGCCTATTTGTCATTTCCCAGATTCAGAATGACCAGTGCCAGGAAATGGACCAGTCGTCCGACCAGAAGTGGATCAAGCCGACTAGCAATGGCGAGTGGGGAACCCACACGGTAAATTTCCGCTGCCTTTCACCACAACTGCTCCCTGTCATACCTTTTCACTCAGAGCTATAGTGCCCACCAGAGTCTATTGCTTGTTATCTGTTAGACTAAAGGTGAGTGAGATGCTGCGAAGCTGCAGATGCGAGACACTTCAGGTAACATCATTACATGACAGCAAGTACATTTTTTATTAGGGCCACAACTGTGCTTTTCAATTCTTTGTTGCACTGCAGGTAAACCTTAAATCTGGCACCAACATCATGTACTGGAGGACAACTGGGATTTTGGTTGGCACGAAAATGGTCAAACCAGTCTTGCTGAGAAACATTCAGATTGAAGGTAAAACGAAAAACGCACAGCTGATACCCCAGTGATCGTGCTGTGTGTGTTAGCAGATGCCAGTGTGACAATCTGGCATTTATTTCCAGGGGTGGCTTACACGTCCGAGTGCTTCCAGTGCAAGCCAGGCACTTTCAGCCGCGTGCCGGGCTCCTCGACCTGCGAACCTTGCCCCAGGAATACCTACTCCGGCAAGGGGGCCAGCTCCTGCACGCCCTGCGACAAACTCAAGGAATACTCACGTACGTTTGTGAAAATTCCAAGTATGCTGACTGCAGCTCCCCGCTCACCTGTTTAGTACTTCAACCATTTTCCCACCTGTTTGGGTTAACATAACACACACTGTGCACACAAGTTACCTTCTACTGTGTTCTACAGCACGGCACCGTTCTCTTTACATCACTGTGTCCCCAGAATAATAAATTTTGTCGCAGCTGAAGTACTTTGGAGTACCTAAACTGTACCTAAAGAGACAACTGAGCGCTGTAAGACACTAAAGAAGAAGCCATTTTTAATTAGAAAGTAGCACTAAGTGTGGGATTCAGGGAAAGCAGACCGTGTCGACCAGGAAATGATTTATGAATGAATGAATGGAATTTTATTTCTCCCAGAGGGAAATTTCACTCGGTTGCTGCTGCGTGCAACAAACATCAAACACATACACATGTGACCCATGTGCAAATTCATGTGTTATTTATTAATGCATTTTAAGGGCAGCCTTTGAGCTTGTGCTGTATAATGAGCATGTACTTGAGCCCAAGCTGCAGTGATGGCGTAGTGGTTATGGAAGTAGTCAGGTGACCTGAAGGTTTCTGGTTCACTTCCTAGCACAACTTCTGCAGCCACAAACCTAAATTCTATACATGCCAAACCACCTTTTGACTGAGAAGTCCCATGTTTGAATCCCACCTTTTGCTGTTATATTCCTGATCAGCATACTTACCTAAAAATAACCTTTCATGAATGAGTAAATCATTCTAAGCAGCTTAAAACTGTAGCTTTCTCTAGAGGGCAGTGTACCTGTATGAATAAAGGTGGAGATTTTAGGACTAAGGTTTGAAAATACCCGGTGACAATGATTTGCGCACAGTAGTAAAACTGGTCATGTGTTGGCTTTCGTGCACAGTGGAGGGGTCGGCAGAGTGCAGAGAGAGACCCCCGTGCAGTCAGAAGGATTACTTTCAGATCCACACGCCATGTGACAGCGAAGGCAAGGTAAGCACTTTCAGAACTGCCCTCCAGCAGATTAGCCACGTACCTGTGGACAGGTGGACAGGAGGAAGAAGACACACCTGCCAAGCATGACTTAGACAGCAAAAGGCTAAGCCATGCTGGGGGCAGCAGTGACAGGTGAGCCACAGCTCCCGACACAACAATGTGCTCTGAGCCGGGGTGGGGGTGAGGTGTGTCAGAGAAGCACTTGGCTTGGCAGAAAGTCTTGGCGGGTGTAGAAATGACTAGAATTAGACTGTGATAAACTGGGGACGAGGGAATTTTGTTTTTAAAGTTGGCAGGTAAGCAGACCATTGGAAGGAGGAGTGCTTATGATGTCTCAGGTGAGTGTCCCGTGTTCCTGTCCTTGCTAGACCCAGATCATATACAAGTGGATCGAGCCAAAGATCTGCCTGGAGAATGTGACCGGCGCGGTGACGCTGCCCCCTTCTGGCGAGCGGGAGCCGTGCCCACCCTGCAACCCTGGTTTTCACAACGGCTCAGCCACCTGCTCCCCCTGTCCCCCGGGCACCTTCTCGAATGGCCTCGAAGGTGACAAGGCCCTAAGCAAACTTGTACACATGACCCACTCACCCAGAGACAACAGCTAAAACTCTTCACTTTAACTTGACCAAGCTCTTTATGTAGCTTTAAACTTTTTCCATGAAGTAGCACACTTTCTTCAGTCTTATTTACTGCCTATGACTTCTCCAACTGATAATGATATGGCCCTAAATTTTATATACTTTTTAAAAACGATCAAACAATGTGTACAATATTTTTTGCTACACAGCATGTGGCACACTTCCAGGTAAAGCCAATCCTCAGTGGTCTACACTTGGGTTCCACTGATGGTTTTGTATGAGTTTGTTGCTGTTGTCCATGTGTTGCAAACTGTTTTTAAAAACTCTGTTTAACGTGTGAAGTTGTGTAGTGCATAGGACTGCTGCCTTGCAGTCTGAAGGTTGCTGGTTTGAATCCCATGCATAGTGTAGTGTTTGCATCCAAGATTTTTACCCTGAACTGGTGCAGTAAGGATACCCTGGTTAGAATATTGATATGTTTCTCTGGATAGTGGCATAGCATAAATAATGACAAAAATGTCCCAAACGCAGCCTGTCAGAAATGCCCAGCGGGTACAGAGCCGGCCCTGGGATACGAGTACAAGTGGTGGAATGTGCTGCCTGCTAACATGAAGACGTCTTGCTTCAACGTGGGAAACTCCAAGTGCGACGGCATGAACGGTGAGCGCGACTCAGTGCCGTAACTTGGGGCCTAGATGGCGCTGTGGCACCACTGCAGGCTGAAAAAGCACTGCAGTGAAATCCTGCCATTTGCTTACATCAGATTAAAGTGGCCTTTAAAAAATAGAGGTATTTATTTTTTTGCTGGATTAAAAGCAGCTTGTTTTTTTACTTTGCTGTCAGCTGCTGGAGGGAGAAGTGGAAGGAGAGAGATTTCACCAGACAAAGTGGGGGAGCAGTAGGCCCGGAGTAAACAGATGTCGATTGCAGGGCGTGCGCACCAGTGTGGGAGGGTGCTGTGCGAAACCCCAGCATGTCGGTTGGGTTTGGTCACAAAGCTGCAGCTGGAGAGGGAAGACTTGAGCCCAACCTTTGTAGTGACGCCTTGATTCACCCCTCCGTTTTGGTGCCGAGACTAAGCACACGGGTTGACTGTCTCGGCGTTGGGCGATGTGTTCAGCGGGTTCACTGTGCTGCTCCCTTTCCGCTGCTCAGCCGGAACGTCCACTGTGGGCTTACAGCTCAATGAAGAAGTGTTTGCCCCTTTCCAATTCCCCCCGTTTTGACAGCTTTTCCACATTAAATTTGAGACGTGATCTTTCTCTTAGTCGTAGCAGTATACAAATGTGATAAAAATAAATACATACTTGTTTTCATGTTATTTACTTGTCCTGGAACATGAAGAAATGAACAAATAATTTTGTCTAACTGTAATTAAGCCAGTTAAGGTGGTTTATTAGAGTCAGCACATTAGAGTTTGACTATGATCAGTTCTGGCTTTGGTCACCAGCATCCAGTGTACTTTTCAGCTATTTAAACTCCTAGCAGCAAAGGTAAAATTGCCAAAACAGAGATTTATTGAGGCTCACTGTCACTGTCAACCACCAGCTGACCAATTGATTGACCGACCAGTGGACCAACCACATCAACCCAATCGACCAAACAATTGAACAAGCAACCCCCCCGAACTGACTTAAAAATCTGTTCAGATTTAGTATCAAAAAACTGTATAAATATGAAAAAAAGCTGGAAAAGAGGCTGACACGTTTTCACAACATTGGTCATCAGATATCCCAACAGAACTACTAGCTTTTCATCCTCACTAAGAAAATATGTTGATGGAGTGTTAAAAAATAAAAAAAGGAACTTTAAAACTGGATACAGGATTACCAGGACTGTGCTGGTGAAACTTTGACTCCATACCTGTCTTTGCCCCCAGGGTGGGAGGTGGCGGGGGACCACATCCGGAGTGGAGCGGGGAGCTCCGACAATGACTACCTTATTTTAAATCTCCGCATCCCAGGCTTCAAGTGAGTTCTGATGACTGCTCACACACACAACGGTGGAGTGTTGCATGCATGCAGCAGTGTGCTGCAGGAAGTGCTAGAACATGGGTTCCTGTCCACCTCAGTTTTTGTGGACTCGTACGGTCTGGAGATGTGTTTTAGGTCAACTAGTGACTATAACCTGCTGTTTGTGTGTGTGTGTGTGTGTGTGTGTGTGTGTGTGTGTTTTAAAATGCTCCTCTGTACAGATATGTGAACGACTGTAGGGGTTTAACACTGCACTTCAACTTTCCGTAAAGGTGTCGGCTGAATCGTAGTCTCACGCTGCTGTACAGAGGCTGTAGCATGCACTCACGCAGCAGCGTAAAACAGTGCTGCAACTTGCGTGACACTTGCTAAAAATGTACTGCATTCCAGAAGACTTGAATTGTTGTTAATTCGCTGCCAAATTTCCTTTTAATTTGCGGATTTATGTTCAAAGTCAGTGACTCATCGCTCTTGATAAGCATCTGAATCAGTTCTGTCATTGCGCTTCCAGGCTCCCGACGTCCGTGACGGGGACCGCGGCCACCGAATTTGGCCGCATTGCCTTTGTCTTTGAGACCATCTGCTCTGCGGACTGCGAGCTGTACTTCATGATGGTGCGTGTCTCTCAACTGCCCCTCCCCTGCCCAGGCTTTCATGTGACAAAATGCCGGCTGGACTGTTCGTTGCGCTAAATTCGGCTCCGGGTCTGTTGGAGTGTAATGGCACCCAAGTGGCTCACAATGAGTTTTGAGTCCCTGAGGCTCTGCCGTGAACACAGACACGATGTCACAGCCAGAGGGAGATCAGGTGCCTCCTGGATCAACTCAGGACTGCTCCTGCAGAACACGAACCCTCTCTCCATCCATCCCTGGGACATGTGGCTTCAGCCCACGTGTCTTGTCAAAACAATTTGCGAGTTCTACAGGATGAAATGTACGAAATGTAATATATGCTTGAGAATAGCAAAGCATGCCAACTTCATAAAAATTTATAGGACGGGCACTGTGTGAAACTTACCAGGTAATCTGGCAATGTTGCAGCATGGAGATGCGAGCAGGGAGCCAAACAAGACCTTGTGCTTTGCAGGATGTGAACAGGAAGAGCACCAATGTGGTGGAGTCGTGGGAGGGCAGCAAGGAGAAGCAGTCATACACCCACATCATGACCCAGAATGCATCTGTGTCTTACACGTGGGCCTTCCAGAGAACCAACCAAGCCCAGGATGTAAGAGTGGAGGCCCTCAGCCTCATTATGCTTTATACTTTGTGTCTTGAACACTAGAGGTTCTCCTAGAGTGTATTAACCAGGCTCTGTTCTCACCTCCTCCTCAGACCAGGCAGTTTGTCAATGACATTGTGAAGATTTACTCCATTACGGTCACCAACGCCCTGGGTGGGGTGGCCTCCACATGCCATGCCTGTGCCATGGTGTCCCAGGAGTCGGGGTCCTCCTGCGTGCCCTGCCCTGCTGGACATTACATCAACAAGGACACAAACCAGTGCAAGGAGTGCCCACCGAACACCTACTTGTCAGGACACAAGATCTATGGCCGGGAGTCCTGCCTCCCTTGCGGTCCAGGCAGCAAGAGCAACAAGGTAGTCATCATTTCTAAATAGTTCTTCAGTAGACCTTTCCTGGTTTTATTTCCCTCAACAAACTCCATCACTTTTCTCAGTAAGAGCATCATTGTGCAGACTCCCAAGCTGTGAAGTCATTCCATCTCATTCACGTTCCTTGACATATGTCAAGCATCTGGCTTTGAAGGCATCTCCTCACTGAACTACTGAATGGACTTTTTTTCCCTTTTTTGGTTTCTTCCTTTATATTCCTATGAGAGGCAGATGGCACGTACATCTCTGCTGGCCTTGCTCTGCTGACTGCGGCACGAGCGTCTGCATTTCCTCCGCCCGTCTGTTTAGACTTGTGTGTTTTTCATGTGGGAGGGCTGTGGGCTGACTGTTAGACAAACACTGGGTTTATCGGAGCACTGCGGGTGGCTATGTGAAGTTTTGCTGGAGAGACATCAGAGAGGAGCTGATCTGTGGGGGGGTGGGTGGGGGTGGGCTTTACAATGCCTCCCTTGTTGGTCCTGGATGACATAATGGTGCAAGGCGCTCTCCATGGTCCTGATCTGCCACTGTCCCCGAAGTTCAGCGATCAATAATGGGGCCTTTTTTTTGTGCTTTCTCCTTCTGTGAAGGAGCATTCCGTGTGCTTCAGTGACTGCACCTTCACCCACACCGTGGCAAACCAGACTCTGACCTATGACTTCAGTCAGCTGAGCCCTGTGGCCAGCATCATGAATGGGCCAAGCTTCACGTCCAAGGGGACCAAGTATTTCCACGTCTTCAATATCAGCCTGTGTGGACATGAGGTGAGGTGCAATGATTCATGGTGCATCCTTCACGCGCAATTCTGTGTGGTAAGGAAGCTCTTACTGAGGCCTCAGCCCCTGGTGGCTTGGCTTTGGCCAGCACTGGTTTAGCATCTGACTGTGGAAGCTGTTAAGGCTTTTAAGACAAAAGACAAGAGAGTCATGAAGCCGCTGCAAAGAAGGTACTTACAGCCCAATCCCTTCAGCTGTTTAAACCGGGATTACGAAGGTGATGGAGTATATTTTGTTTGGTCTGATTACACACATTTTTTTGGTGTAGGGCAAAAAGGCAGCCGTCTGCACGGACAATGTGACGGACCTGGCCAGCAAGGACATGCAGCGCGAATCCAAAGAGCTCATCAACTACGTGGAGACATTCATCTGCCAGTCGACCATCATCCCCTCAGATGGGCGGGGCTTCAGGACAGCCCTCTCCTCCCAGTCCATTAGTCTCGCGGACATCTTCTTGGGTGAGCTTTGAAAGCGGTGGGACATGCCGGAGGCCCAGGAAAAAAGTAAAAGCATAAAAAGAAAGTCTGATGGTTCCTCTCGTCCAACTGGGGAAACTCAGACTATCTGAGTCACCTGTATGACTCATCCGCTGCATTGCTGGAACAAAGGTGGTGGTGGGAACTTTGGGTAGAAAAGGGTCCCGATCCCTCGGGATACAAACGGAGCTGTGAAAAAAGTGTATGCAAATGCTGGCTCGGAGGCGCGCCTCAAAAGGCCCACTGTCGGCATTCTTGCTGGGCTGCACCGGGAGCAGCCCCCCGTGAAATTGCTTTGTCGTTATCGCCTGCCTCCTCGTGAGCTTTATTACTGTTCCTATATGGAAAAATGTACTGGGCAAAGGGGCCTGTCATTTATGATGGAAGCGTGATTATTTGGTACAAGGGGGTTGTTAAAACTCAACTCAAATGATAAATATGTTGTATTACATAACATCCTTTGGGCTTTTGAAGTCCCATTTTACATATAATGTATATTTTTTTCCCCGACAAGCTGTGTTTTTGATAACAGTTTGCTGTTTATTATCCCTGTGGTTTTTATGAATGTCATTTTTTTTTCCAATTTGAAAAAATGCACGACTGGCTGTTCGCCCGACGGGGGGGCTTAAGGAGCGACAGTGGAAAACATGTTCGGTAACGTTACCGTCAAGCCGGGCCTGTTCCCCGAGTCTTCGAAGAAAGTTCCAGAAGTCAATTTCTTTTACTGGTAGGTGCAGACCAATGCATCGGTTTGTAGGAAGGGGGTTGTGTCAAACTGATCAAGATGACAAATTCATTACATTGCTGAGACTGGGGATGTGTCAGTTGCCTGGTTCTTCTCGCAAGAGAACATGGACACACGGTGTCTGTATTGAATAGGCTTTTATGCTCAAACCCTTTAAGCTCGAACGTGGGTTTCTGGAAAAGAGGTGAATAGGAAGGAGCAGTAGAAAGAAATTCAAACTTTAAACAATGGTCTCTGGTCTCTCTGGGAGGGGGTCTGTATTTCACTGAGAACAAAAGGCTTTTTTATAACAAGTTATATCTCAAGATCCTATCTTGATGATTGTGAGGGGTTGAGCATTATGTTCTATGAAAGTGTGAGTGATACCGCACCAAGGCTCGGGGCCCGCAAGTTTCCGAAGATGTCTGGATGTGTGCAAAGTGTGTGCACGCACGAGTGCAGGAGCCCGTATGAGCATTTGTGATTTGACCGTGTGTGTTACGCGCACAAATTTTCAACCAGGGTGCCCCAGACTATGCCTAGGGGTCCCGCAAAACTATCAGAAATTTTTGCCTTAGCTTGAACCTCTTAATTTTCACCATAAATCTTTTAAAATAAGTATTAACTGCAACAGTGGAGTTTCAATAATTTCCTTAAATAGGTGTCCTTTTTTTTATACTGGTGCGTAGATATGATTAATGATTAAGCTGATGTAAATAAATGTCATAGGCACCACCTAATTTTACATTACAGTTTATGTGATCATACCTGCACACAGCACATTGATTTGTGTTCACAGGTGTGCTACTTGTCTAAGAAAAATTGCTTAGTTATCATTAATGTAGTATTGACCAAGAGGCGGTGTTCTTCAATGGAGAATTTAGTAGGGATGCCATTGCCACAAAAAGGTTGAAAACCATTAGTTATACTGTAATGTGTGTATGTGTGTACCGTGGTATATTAACTTCTGTGCATTATATCTATTTTATATATAGGATTTTACATGTTGGCAGTTATTGGAGCATTTTGCCTTTAGTGCTCCTTCTTCCCATGGGAGAAAATGCATTTGAAGAAACCTTGCTGTTCTTTTCTAAAAAAAGGCTTGTTATGGTCCCAGGTCACCCCAGGCCACATCGTCGTGTGACCAAGGGCGGAACACGGTCATCACGTTGCGCTGTAACCCAGAGAAAAGTGCTCGTGGAGAGCTGACGTTACCCAGGTAACTGTCACTCGTGTCCCACTGCCCACAGTCGGCCTACTTGGTTGACCAGGCGCCACATTGTCAAGAAGAAGGTCTACAATTCTGTGAACCGTTTGTTTTGCTGGGGTCAAAGCTGACTTCTCTCGAGACCCACGGGGCTGCTTTATTACTCATTAATACACCACTGAATAAGGTGTTCTTGGGGAAACCGGCCAGATCAAACTGGTGGCTTAAATTCAAAGTCCTGGGGATCACCAGAAGGTGCAGCATGGTGAATGATCAGACAACATACTTTAATCCTTTGCCTGTGCCAAATCCCCTGTGAATCAGTTTGACAGCAATGTCACCAGAGTCACTAATCCTGTAGGAAAAGGTCCCTCACCTTGTGTGTTGACGGTCACAAAAAGCACCTAGATGCAACAGCATCTCCGGGAGGTTGCCTCTGTAACATTTCCCAGTTTTTGGCCTCCTCATGTCTTTTAAGGACATTGCAGTGAAGAGTTTGGACTCAGTCCTGGGGTTACAGATGAGCATACAAAAGAGTTGTAGCTTCATTCGTGCTGCAGCTCCAGCTAATTTTGTTATCAATTATCAGCACTTTCAAAAGGAAACACTTGAAAGGAATGGCGCCTCAAATCAATTGGGGAGCTGAACTTGCAGAATCTCTTTCCTCTTGTGGCTCTTCACTTATAGTAGGAGATGTTTTTTCCTTTATGGTTCAGTGGAAGCAACATTACGTGCCTCTTGAGTTAGCTTTCATGTCAGGCCTGCGTGTATCTTCCTAAAGTTTGTTGAAATTTTAAGCCACTGGTTTGCTATGTTAGAGAATGCACACATTTAGGTGTGGAATCTGTAAAGCCTCACCTGTCGCTCGCTGTGTTGCAGTCTGACTTCCTTCTTGTTCCTCCAGTAAATGTCCAGCAGGCACCTGTGACGGATGCACCTTCTATTTCCTGTGGGAGAGCGCGAGTGCCTGCCCGCGCTGCACAGAGGCGGATTTCCACGAGATCGAAGGTGCCTGTCGAGATGGTGTCCAGGTAGGGTTGTCATTTTGAGGCTCTGTGCCACAGCCATGTCTGAGCTCCCTCCGCTATGCTGGCCTCATCAATTTATCATAACTGCATTTTTCCTAGGTTTGTCTGAACACACATCTGTCTTTGTCTCCAGGATAAGCACTATGTCTGGAATGAACCAAAACTGTGCACCAAAGGGGTACCGCTGCCGGCAAAGAAGACCATGCCCTGCGAGTCCATCGACTTCTGGCTGAAAGCCGGTGCTGGCGTCGGGGCTTTCATGGCCGTGCTTCTCATAGCCCTCACTTGCTACTTCTGGAAGAAGAACAAGAAGTATGAAGCTTTGATTAAGCTTTTTTATCAGCAACTTTCTTTGGTTATCTATACCTTGTGGTGGTGCCTTCCATCCAGCAGTTTTTCATAGAGTAATGATTCCAGGATGGGCTTCGAACCTCTGTGACCCTGCTCAGGTTCGAGAGGTTAACTACATGGATGCATAGATGGATTTTTACCTATAGCTGAAGAGCATTATGAAAAAGGCATTTTGTATTTTTAAAATTGCTGATGTGGTGTTTGAAAACACCATCTGGTGCTACTGCAGTAGAGCTACGATTAATGCTTTCAAGGGGTTTTCTTTTGATAATGTAGCTGTTGACTCCAGGTGAATGTTTAAAAGGAGATTGTAAGGTATTGCTCTGCTCTCGTGCATGGCCAGGTTAGAGTACAAATACTCACGTCTGGTAATGACGGCCAACAAAGAGTGCGAGCTTCCTGCTGCTGACAGCTGTGCCATCATGGAGGGTGAGGACAATGAAGACGAGGTGGTTTACTCTAACAAGCCCTCACTGCTGGGGAAGCTCAAGTCCATAGCCACAAAGGTATGTCCCTTTCCAGCACAATCTGGGAAATATGAAAGTCATAGTAAGCATTTGCACAACCAAGCAGACCCTAAACCTGTGCATAAGTCAAACCCGTAATATACACTACTTGGCCAAAAGTATGTGGACACCTGACAATCACAGACATGTGCTTGTTGAACATCCCATTCCAAAATCACGGGCACTAAAATTCTTCTGGGAAGGCTTTCCACCAGATTTTGGAGCATGGCTGAGGGAATTTACGCCCATTTGGCCACAACAGCATTGGTGAGGTCGGGCAAGAAGGCCCAGCTTGTGGTTGGTGTTCCAGTTCATCACAAAGGTGTTCAGTGGGGTTGACATCAGGACCCTGTGCAGCCACTGAAGTTCTCCCACATCAACCCGAGCAAACCATGTGTTTATGGAGCTCGCTTTGTGCATGGGGGGGGGCATTGGTTGAGTCATACTGGAGCAGGAAAGAAGCTTCTTCCCCAAACTGTGGCCACAAAGCTGGAAGCACACAGTTGTCTAGAATGTGTTTGCATGCTGTATGGGTGTGGCTGAAGCAGCTGAGCTCAGTCATTAGAAGGGGGGTTCACATATTTTTGGCCATACAGTATGAGGCTTTTAAATAGATGTTCACCGAATAAGGCCAGACACGCTTCTTTTTCTGTATTATTTGACTGGAGACAACACAGTAGGTTATGCAAATTTTTTTGTTAAACAGGGCTGTGGTTCTGTCATTTCTCATTGAGGAGACAGATGATTTTTAGGAAGAAGTTTGTGAAGAGAGTTGAGTTGTGGAAAAATAATTTGATTAAAAAATTGTTTTATATTTATTAAAACTGAATGGCTTTTTACTTTTTACTTTTTTTGTTAACATTTTCTCTCTCTGTATTTGGCAAAAATTCTTTCCTTTATGTGGTGTGGCCCATCATCTGTCTAAACCTGCCCCCAGTATATACATAAATAACCAGTTCTCAAGTTTCTTCTTTGTCTAAGTTTCTCTGCCAGAGTGTGGGTGGGACTTCTTATTACATTCTTCCTTTAATTGGTCAGTTTAAAGGATATTTATTTCTCATTGGTCTGGTATGCTACTGTTTGTGTCATACTTTAACACCTTATATGAGGGCTTTTGTGCCCAGAATAGGCTTCAAATGTTCATAAAGATTCCCATCCATGCATGGGTGTAATTGTGTTAAACTCTTGGTTGTGCTGTATGATAAAATACAGTGATTTAGCTTGTTGTTCCTTGTTCAGTAAGTGTACTCTGTTCCTGTTTGCAGGGCAACGGTGAGAGCTGTGAATCTGTTCAGCTGAAGCCCTCCTCTGCAGAGCAATGGGTATGTGGGTAAGACAGAGCTTGCATGGAGTTTCAGGAGGTACAGAGAACCAGCAGCATCAGGACCTCATAAAACCCATTGATAATGCGCTTCAGAATGACCTGAACTGGACCGGTGATGTCTAATTTTGGTGGCCTTATAACATGGAGGGAAAGGATATGCTTGCCAGAAGGGAGTTGTGAGGCAAGGAGGATTGTGTACGTAAGTAGTAGCTTCTGCTCAGGTAGAGATGCACCTCTGACACATTGCTGAATATTATTTTGCAAACCTGCATCCTGGTTGCTCTCCATGGGGCTTCTGACAGAACGGTCTTGACCATTCTGTTGACATGCTTGTCACCACAAATACTTAAACTGATACTGGTCGAATTTTTCCCTTTAAATTTTTTGGTGTGCAGACAATGTTCACCTGAATATGGTGGGAGAACAGAGCTGTGGGAAGCTTTAAAACCATATTTTCATTTTTTATATTGTATAATTAAAAAGCCATACTTGTGGTGTGAAGCCTCTCAAACCCCTTCATAACCAACTGGGAAGTTTGGTGTTAAATATCATCAATATGCTGTGATGTTGGGAGGTTTCATGATCTTTTTGTGTATATATTGATTTTGACAACCCATGTTTCTGGTCTGTGTTCCAATCATCTGGTGTCTCTACACCTGAATGTGTGTGAATCACCTGTTGCACGATGTTTCCCTAACATAGATCTCTAGTCCTTGCTTATAGAGATGATCTCAGATCATTCTGTGACATTATTTAAGGTTGTCCATTGTGTTTTATATCTAACAGGTACCAGGTGAAAAGACTTGTGTTTCTATTTACTCTCTGATTTGCATGAGAAAGTGGAGCCTTGATTTGTACAGACCTGTATTTTTGGAAAAGTAAATTGTACTTTGACATGAACGAACCCTGCTTGTTTGTTAGTTATTTTTTTGCGGTGCATAGTTGTGTAACATACATATTACACACAGAATATATAGGACAGTAATTCAGCCAAAACTGACAAAGCCAGTAAAAAGCAACTCAGCTTGCAGACAAAACAGAAATGGTTGTCACAGAGATAATTCCAGTGCTTTTTTTATCCTCATTTTTCTGTATAGAACCTGCAAGGCCAAGGTTTTGTTCCTTTTTCTGCTGAAACAGCTCCATTTTGGGACCAGACAGTGAAGCGAGTGCTATTGTGATAATATGAATAAAATTGGGCCTTTAATCCCATTTTCAGTTCTGCAGCTAGCAAAGACTGCAGAACTCGGTAAATAAATAAGGGAGAACTCACAAAGTCCCTCCAGCACTGGGTTTGACCTTCTTCATTCTGGATTGCTGAGGAATGGGATCATTTGTCAGACGATCTTGTCCCTCCATCTCTCATAAGCCTGGCAAGACACAGCGGAAGAAAGGCCCCGAATGTGGTACTTCACTCAGTTTCTTTAAATTTCAGTTAATCTCAATTCTTTTCTCAACAGAGAAAATTCAAATAATAAGCAATTAATTACTGCAATTTTTGCCTGTTTATGAACAGAAAAAAGAGTTATTTCTTCATAAGGCCAGTGAATATATTCTGGCCTTTTGGTACAGGTTTTAAAACACAACCTTATTTTTAAATTAAGAGGGTTTTACTCTACACCGTTTACGCTGTTAAAAAAATTCATGCAGACACTGAGACTGGCTGGGATAGACCTGAAGTTCAATAGATGATGACAAATTTGTCATGACTGTTTCTAGAACAGAGGCCCCTGTTATTGCTAGCAGTGTAACTAAGCCGTACTCTACGGTGTAAATCATTCTGTCGCTTGCAGTGTAGCTAAGCCGTACCCTGCAGTGTCGCTACTTAACCAACTAACATGCTTATATATCTATGATGCCATCATTTACACTTTTTTCATAAGTACAATGTAGACTTTAGTTAGCTAAATACTTGTACACTTTTTTTTCCCTCAGCCCTTCAAATAGTTGAAAATAAACCAAAGCATGAAGAGAAGCAAACGCAGACAGTTGATGGTTATTGATTTATTGAGATGCCATCAGGTCCTTGTTATTGCTCATATCAGGAGCACCCTTCTATTGCTTTATAGGCTTGGTTAGGCCTGGCCTGTTTTGGCCCAAGACAGCAACAGATTCCTCTTTGTCCCATTAGTCAGTCTGTTTCTGAGCTCACGAGAAGTTGAATTTACAAATTGTCATCTTATTTCAAGTTGGCCTCAGCTTGAACATTAGTATTCAGGCGAGGTGCAGCGAACGTATGCCTCTCCTCCCACTCTCCCCGCAGAGCTGCAGCTCGACGTCTGTCTGTAGACATGTTTGGCGGCAGTTGTGGAGTTGTGTCTGCTTGCCTCAGGGTTGCCCGGGTGCCATTGTGTGAGGAACAGGCAGAGCTCTCCGCCACACACTTCAATCTCCTTCGGTCGTGTCCTCTGTTTAGTCAGACAATTTGGACAGAAATGGTCCCAAAAAGTTGGTCAGCAGGACTGCAGATGGGTCCCGGGGGGGTAGTCCACAGCGGCCTGTCGTGCGGTGTGTATCTCCCTGCTGCAGGCCTCAGCAGTGAGCAGATAAACCCAACAACAAAGAGCTGGAATCTCTTAGATGTTGCAGCAAAAGTTAAAAAAAAAAAAAAAAAAAACATGACTTTGGGCCTGACACTGCTTTACATAATCCACCGCTTCCAGTTTTGTTTCCCAGCAAACATCTCTTTGTGTCTTAGTTTGTTCAACTGCAGAAACTGGAGGAAAATTCAGGCAATTCTTCAAGTGACAAAACTTCAAGTGACACTGGGAATTTTAAACAATAACACCACAAAAACATTCGCACACAATTTTTTGTTGTTAAAGTATGTTCATCGGTTAAAAGCAATATATACTGTATATTATATTTATACTGTATATATATTCAGTACAGTCATCTTTAGACAATCTTTGTGTCTAAGTTTATGTGCAGTGTCTCCTTTTTGTTTAACCTCCCATAGGACTGTCCTTTCCTTGAAGAAAGGCAAATTAGATTTAACTTAAATATACTTTTTTCTAAAGTCCCAGTAGGTCTTGTGGAAATGCAAAACCCTGCTTTAAGACATTCACATAGTGGAAGACAAAACAATATCGATGTTCTCCAGATGTTATCTGCAAGCTCGAGTGTTCACCCTTTTTTTCTACATTTCATATTGTGATGTACATTAAAGCTGAGATGTAAAAAGTCTTTAGATATTTATACCTGTTCTTTAATTGTTGTCATGATGATTTAATAAATATGAATGGCTTTGGGAATACTCAAGTTCTTAGTCACTGCACTATAACCCCACCATCGGGTTTTCTGTCTTTGCCGCCTTGCGCGTTTCATCTTTCTGCTCGATGTTTGACAGGTTCACTTGTAAGTTCTCCACAATGACATGAGAAACACAAATTGCAAAGACGTTTGCACGGCCTGAGGAAAAAAATCCCATCCCTTATTACTGCTTCGCGTCAGCAGTTGATGTTGGTCAGATGAGCTCGGCATGGTTTCATCACTATGGAAGCAACGGATTATAAACTGAGGGCAAAAACACAGCAGACGCTTCGGAAGCTGTAAACGGTCCACATAAAGGCAGCTGCTTGCTCTTTCTACATGCACACAGTCTAACAAGAAAGCCTCTGTAAATCTACCAAGACACAGTTAAGGCACAAAAAGCCATTGTTAAACATTACATTTTACTAATAATTCGCTAATCATTAACAATATCAATACCAGGACCCTCGAGGACATCTTGAACGTCCCACTGGAGTCTTATAGGTGTCAAGGACTTTATAAATGCCGAGTAGTATGATTTTTTTTTTTAATAAACTGTGCTGAATTTTCTTTTCGTTGACCTTTTTAGTTTGTGCTATTAAAACCATCAGATAAATTTAATGTACACACATATTTACAGTTCAACATAGAAATGCATACTGAAATCCTTATAGCAGTGAGGTCTACAAAACAACAAGACAAAGAAAGTTTGTCCCATATTGCCAGACAGTCCTGTTGCTGCCAAGACCGGTTGAAAACTGACCGCATAACAATGGAGGTCGTGGTTATTTACAAAGCATAGTAAAACTATCAAAAACAAAGTTCCAAAAAACATCCTAAAAAGTTTTTTTTCCCCTTTTCTTCTCTCTACAATGTCAGTTAATATGTACAGCCCTTAAAAATAATTTATTACATACTTTCTACATAAATGACACTAGATCACAGGAGACTGCACAACATGTGCAAATTGCTAACAGTCTAAGCTGGGGTTAGGTGGTTAAATGGTCACAGAGAGGACGTGGTGGAGTCGACGATCTCTCTCCCGTTGCACACAGTCGGAACAAAGCGGGCGTTCACAGATGCTGCAAAAAAAAGAAAAAATGAGCGTGGATCTTTTCTTCATTCCCCCCTTCTATTCCAGTAGAAGGAACTACCTTGAAATGCTACAATGTCATTGTAAAAAGAACTGCAAGCCCACCTATGCCCATACTGTATAGGATTATGACGCAATATTTTACCTGCTGAAACACTGGTCAGAAATATACTTACGTATTAATGTCGAATAAACATGACAACTATGACAATTTGAGTTATTTGCAATATTTTATGAACTTGTGCAGGGAAAACTCTCATTGCACTTTTGTGTTTTCTGTGTACTCTCTTTCATTTCTGTCCAACCATGAATGTAGTGACAAGACACTGAGAATGTGCAAAAAAAATGTAAAAACAATAATTTTTTAAAAGACCAATGGGCTAGCAACTCAGTCTGAGATTTCTTAAAGAACATCTACGAACCTGTCACCCTGCCCAAGTCTGCCATCGCCGATGCTAAGGTGAGAAACAGGAGAGAAGGTAAGTGGACTGCCTAGGAAGAACCTCACAAAGCAACCCACCACCTGCCTGGATGATGCTGGAGTGTGTGGACATCATTGGCATGAAGGACATGCATGCAGAATTGTGAGAATGGAAGCTTACCATGTGAGTACCCTGTCCCAGTACCAGCCACACTGAAGCGGTTCATGTTCAGCCGGTGGCTGGTCACGTTCTTCTGAGGTTGGAACATGATGATGTGCACCTTGGGTGCAAACATGCACCCCAGCACTACAAAGCCACTCAGGCTCACCGATATGCACATGGTGGTGGTCTGAACCTGTGGATGTCGAATGTCACCATCAAACTCATGGAACATCAGCAGAACAATACAAAGCTGAACATACAAGGAACCATGAGTTGCCAGACTCAGTGAGAAACCTCCTTAACCAACTCCATGGCCACAATGATTGATTTTCATAGAAAAACTGCACCTATACCAGCATTCTTTTGGTCTTGCCTGAAGACTATAATAAAATGCAAATATTTTTTACATTACTGCCTGCGGACTTGAAAATCACACTATTTTCAGCTTTTGAGTAGGTCAGCAATCTCTGCAAGCTCTCTGGAGTGGTTAGCCAAGCAGCAATGTGAAAATATAGGCACACTTCTAAGCAGGCTTAAACACAATGCTTGGAAACGATACACTGAAAACTGTTCTGTTATTTTTTTCTCTATAAAATACTTCATCAAACCATGGATTTACAGACAGGATTTATGGTAATTTAGTGGCTGTGGCCTCAATAATGTTCTTCTGTAATTCTTTGTAACAAAGTCATCTTGAGACATTACATCCTCAGAAATGGATCTCCTTACCCGATAGTCGCTTGATGTCACGTAAAAGATGGGCAGGAAAGCCAGCCAGATGATGCAGGTAGTGTACATGGTGAAACCAATGAACTTGGCCTCGTTGAAGTTCTCCGGGCACTTCCTGGTCTTGAAGGCGTAAATGGTGCAGAGGATGACCAGCACTACATCGTAGGAGAGGGAAAGCAGCATGCTGGAGTCGCGCACATTGCACTTGAGGATGACTGTCTCCCGCTTCTCAGGCAGCGTGAAGCGCCGTGTGCCAGGGACCTCCAGCAGCAACCAGATGGACACCATGACCAGCTGCACCGAGATGAGGCTCAGGCAGATGAAGACCTGTGAGCTGGGGCTGATGAAGCGTGGACGCTGGGTGCCGTCCTTCACTCCGCCAAAGATGCGCGCAATCCTGTTGGTCTTGGTCAGTAAAGCCGAATAGCAAACTGCAAAGGAGGTGCCGAGGCCCAGGCGACGGATTGCGCAGATGGCAGGTGATGGCTTTGCGATGAAGAAGAAGGTCATGGCGTAGGACATGAGGACGCCTAGAAGCAGGATGTAGCAGAGCTCTCGGCCTGAGGCTTTCACCAGCGGTGTGTTGTTGTAGCGGATGAAGACGCTGGCCACCAGCAAGGTGCAAACAAAGCCAACACAGGCGATGGCCACCGGCCCGATGGCCCATGCGTCCTCCCACATGATGTAATCCTCTGGCAGGTCATAGCAGCCTGTAAGATCCTCACTGGGCCACTGGCCGGGCCCACAGGGCACACAAGTAAATTCATCTGCCAGGTACTCATAGGGCTCACAGGGTGTACAGATCCAGCAGCAAAACTCGCCGGCCTGCATCTTCTTCATCTCATTGCGGGCACAAGGGTCACTGCACTGCGAGGGGGGTGCCGAGAGGCCGGGCCACTGGAACAGGACGTTGTTGAGAGTGAGCGTCTCTGCCCACTCACCCACATGGACATAGGAGTACCTGTCTGCTCTCTTCTGATAGTTGAAGATGTTGTAGCGGCCCATGCCATCCCCATAGGCATCAAACTTGACGATACTTTCAGTTCCAGGGGGAGTAAAAGGAGCTGGAAAGTGCAGACAAACAGTTCAGAAACAGGAGGACAATCGGTGCTTTGGAATATAAACACAAAATCCTAGACCACAGGTGGCCTTGTATACAATTTTGTGTTTATATGATTATGAGAGCATTTGGACCATCAAGGAACAACTTTCTGTTCCTTTGTAGCTGTGTTCATGAAACTAAAATGTCCCGATTTGACCAAATTTATGAGGGAATGTACATGCTCAGCATCAATGTACTTCTGAAAACCTGTCAAGAAATTCACACTATGACTGCAAAAAAAAAAAAACAAAAAAAAACGAGTGAACTGACACCTTTAGCCCACATGAATACTTGGCGTCTGATGCACTTGAACAGCATCTGTGGTTCCCATGTGAGCGGATTATGCAAGATTATCTGCTGAGGATTTTACCTTCGGAAGAAACACAAACCATAGCAAAGTTTGCACAACTTGGTCAGTTCTGGATGCGGAGCAGCTGTTAGATGTTCTTTGCGATATGTGGAATATTTACAGAAATGCAGCTGTTAATATTTGGAACCACAATACAAACGCAAGGATGAAAAAAACAGCATCCTTGACTCATCATCAAAAATGTTCAGAGCAGTGTAGTATTTTGTCTTAACCTTTTTGGATTAACCTTACCAATAACTGCACCTTGTACCCTACAGTGCAGACTGTTTACACTACAAGGCTATGTTAGATCCAAAGCCATCGCACTGCCCATCCCTTATACGCACCGCTAATGCATAAATGTACATTTATGCATCTAACAGACCCTTTTCTCACGAGTGACGCAGAGCTCCGAGTAAAGCGCATCCCATAATAGACGGACCCCCAAGATGCTTGCAATCGCGCTGTCGTCATGCTGCACCTATTACTGCGGCTGTCTGTTGAAGTGACATACGAATAGGAATGCAGGCAGATAAAAATGTCAGGTGGTGAACAATTAACTTATGAGCTAATTATTATTTCAGGAGTTAGAATTATTGGACCACGGATGTTATTATTGGACCTGTCCATCTGGGCTTAGCGTCTGCTGGAGGGCTCACACCTGCCATCCGCTGAGGTCGTCGAGCCTCCTGGGTGGGAGACCTTGAAGAAGGTACATGAGGAGATGGGGTAGCAGTAGGGTGCGGGATGGAAGTGGAATGGTTTGAGGGGCTTTCATAGTTCTTTCGTGCGCGGGCGTGGCGCGGTTCGGTACTTTCCTCCCAAAATGTCGTTTCCCCAAACGCTAACATAACCATTCCTCTGTGGGGTAACACTCACAGAGGTTCTAGGTTCCAGAATTAAAACAGAGTGCAGTCATGTGTAAAGCAGGGCTAACCCTAGGTGGCAGTGTAACATTTCCAATTTCTGGGATCAGGGGTGGCTTGCTGGGCCTTCACAGAATCAGAAAAGGCATTCATTTGCATCTGCTATGTCAAGGAGGTAAACACTGTCTCCTCAGTTACGGTCTCCAGAGCTCCAACAGGAATGCGGCAAGGTGTCATGAAAAGAATTCACGGTGAACCCTAAAAATGTAATTGCCATTGGTTTGATGCTTCAGTTAGACATAATGTGTCTTAATTAATGAACCTGCAGCCGCAGAAGGTATCGGTTCACATCAATTTCATGTGTCGCTTCCCTTGAGAGTTTGCTAAATTTGCCCGAAATATTCCCGACCCAACACTTATGGCTGGGTTCGGAGCAAAAGGTGCAGTGACATTTTGCCAGTTAGTGCAACTGTCACACTAGAGTTGGAGATGGCGTGAAGGATTTTGGTCCAAAGGAAACCACACACACAGACTGAACGCCTGAACGTAAGTCAGATATTCGAAAGAATGTGTTTGAAGTTTGGTAGCGCGATCGAAAGCACCGTGATGTGCCGAAGCAGACACAAACAGCTCGCTGTGGCAGTGACACACGTTCCTCAGTGCACCGATGCTTGGGAATCAAGGACACCGCTATGCACCAGTTTAACATTCCATCTCGTTCCAAAGTTTTGTTAGACTTAGATTCCCTACTTGATGCTGGTCTTCAAGGCGAATGAAGGTCTGCTGAGAATTGTTTCCATTTGTCATCTGAGGTTTGAGGGACAAGACGATTCCAGCTCTGCCGAATATTATAGCACAGGAAGCCAAGCATATCGAACAATGTACAAGATGAAATACCAAAGATTAAAAAAACAATCACATGGTAAGAGCTGGGACACTGACAACATACCTCTGTTTGGAGGACAAGAAAAAGCCAAAGTAAGCAAATATTTCTTAAGTTTGATTTGAAAAAGTGCAAGGCATTAAATCCATACATTCAGAATTAATGCAGCAGTAAAATCTACAGTATATGACCATATTCTACAAAAGCTTATCCTCCAGAGTTCCAGAGGAATTACGGCCAGGGAAATCAGCAAGAGCCCTTGCACTTTTGATATTACCCAACAGCTACAAGAAAGGGAATTTTTCATCTGAAGCTGGCACATCAGCGGGAACAGTGGGTATGAGCTTATACTGAGACAGAAGAAAGCCGCACTTCAACTTTTCTGCGCTGCCTAGACGACAGAGCACTTGGGTTCAGTGTCTGAAGCGGAGGCTGGGCACGCGCTAACTGGCGTGGCCCCTCGGCAGAACCACGTTGCCCAAATCTCCAGCACGGGAGTGCCATGGAAAAGCAACGCAACCCTGAAAGATTTCTGTATAAGCGGTGACGCGATGTGACCCCCCTCGCACAGGCAGGCATTCTTTGGTGGCACCTTTACTGACACTCACAAGGATGTCTCCTGCTCCTCGTGCTTTTTTACAGAGGGATGGGCTGCCTCCGTGGTTTAGCCACGCTCGCTTCTAGGCTACATGAGGTTCTTCTTGGTTCGGCTGTCATTGAGGCGCTTGCGGCTATGTGAGTAACCTGCGATAAGCACAAGAGACAAAGCATACCCGCTTAACGCGAGGGCTGAAGAAACGCTGAAACTTGCATAATCGTTCGGTACGAAGCCAATCATCTGTGGATTTGAAGTGCCACCATATCGGAGCCAGATTCCCCCATCTATTCAGCATTGAAATAAAACACTATGTCATTTTCGGCAAAAGCCGCTTACGTTCCATACATTCTTTCCCTGTCTTCCTTCAAGGCACACCCACACAGCACAGAGCACCAATTGGCTGGGTAACAATGTCCATGTCCATGATTTAGCCATGCTGTTTATTTTTATTTACAATGCAAGGAGATCAAATTGCATGGCTTTATGGAGCTGTCTTTACTTGACCAAGTTCTAAAACCCAAATCCTTGAAATCTTCAACTGCAGTCGCTGAATGTCGCCTGTCAGTTTACAGCAATTATTACCGCCGAACCTCTTATGTAGTCAACAAGTTTGTTCAGTGCTAAGTCAGAACGTGGATTCAGTGTCATCACTGCAGTTTGTAAAATCTCGAAGGAGACTACTTTGTCAGTCCATGTATGTCAAGCGTAACTAAAGTGCCCCCATGTTCTTGGGTAGATATAGTTTATAGATCCTTATGCTTCCTTAGAGTTCATGTTTTCTGGAATTATATGGGTTAGACGTCACTAACTGTAACCCTCGATCAATTCGCATTAAAGCCTCAAAAGCAAGAGACATGAACTCCATGAAACAGGGAAGGGTGCTTGTTTTCTGAAGTAACAGCAACAAATAAGTTCAAGGTAAACCAAAGATTATTACATTTGAAAGGAACATTTGCAGAATGCTCAAAAGAGAGCAAAGAAAATGATGCCTTGGACACTCACTACAACCCCCAAAGGCCGACTGTTAAAATCTCCATCTGAAGGATCCTCTGTTGGAAGCTGAGCGTTAGCCTTGTGTATTCCAGGGGCGGTCCAGGTATTCCTGCTCTGGCTTTTTGCTTAGCAGGACAATTCGAGGGGGGCTGCTGAGCGTTCCCGTGGAGCGTTCGCACCATCCAAGGTTGCCACTCAGTCAAAAGGGTCTCCGCATTGCACCACCTTTTGTGAATGCAACCCGATAGACGGCCCAGGGGCTGAGCTGCTGTCGAATGAAGGTTGTTTGTTCTGCCCAATGATTCTGCAGCAATTTCACGTACTTTCTCTTTTCTAGTTCTTCAGTGGGTGACATCATTCGGGGTGACCTCCATACATTAGATTTCACTTTTGTGATCGATAGAGCCAGACGTGTTCCGGAGAATTTGTGGGCGAATGTCTCACTCAAGGGCTCATCTGCCCTCTGAGACCTAACGGTTATTAGACCAACTCCTAAACCTCTCACTCCTCCGTCCAGCTCAAGCTCTTTTCCGTGTCCCAAAGGCATCGCACTACCTCAGCAAAACTGTATGAATCTGAACCCTCGGTTCTGATAATCCATTATTGTTTTCAACCTTAGCCCACGTTGTATTTTTCTGTGAAATGAACATCAGGAATGTAGCGCCCTTCCTCCCCAATGCACCTGGATTTACCGCAGTTAAGCTGTCATCTCCAAGTATCTGCAGATAAGTTTTGCACACGGCATGAACGGCGGGATCCGATTCAGCTGTGCATTGACTACGTGGCCCTCTGCTCGCAAACAGCAGCGCTAATGCTGCATAAAGTAAACTCCACCGCCCACCGAACCAGTGCGTGTTAGGCAGGGCGTACGCTTTCTATTCAAGGCTGCTGCTCAACGCACAGTTAGCAAAAATACCGCTCCTGCGCCAGGCGCTGTGTATGTAATGGTGCTCCCAGAGCAACATCGCGTGCTCTTGGCTTCATGCAGACTAAAACGTTTGGTCTGTTTATCAATTTTCATTTCCAAATAACAGGCCCAGATCTCCTTGCTACTTCGCTGCAACTGCAGTGACCAACCTTGGACCCCGTTTCAAGTCCTCAGAGACCAATTACGCCTCTCCAGATCCGATTAAAATGCACGTGCACATTTGCAGAGCAAGTGCTTGCGCCGCTGGAGCGTATACCTTCAGATCAACTTTAGCATATTTAACCACTTTCCTTGCAGCAAATGTGAGAATTAATCACAATGAACCAGTAAGGGTTGAGGGAAGCAACATCTGATCCCCCTGCATATAAGCATTCGGCACGCATGGCAGCGTGAAAATATACTTCTCGTGATGTAGCGTACAAGAGGCTTTGTCTGGGGAGCACAGCTCGCACGAACTCGAAAGTCGAACAGGGTCTCAAATGGAGCTCGCAGTGAGCGAAAATAAATCCTAATCGATAAATGTAAAAAAAAAAAAAAAACACTTCAGTTATTAAAAAAAGGATAACGGCCGCCACTCTGAATTTGAACCGTAAATGATCCAAGGCTCAGCTTGGAATAAGAAATGGGTCTGAAAAGAAAAAGGTAAATGTGTAATAAATACACAATTTGAATATATTTGGGAGTAAATACAAGGTAAATAAATAGGCACTATACCAGGAGCCCTGTAATAACACAATTCATTGCGCTCACCTTTGTCTTTTTCCATCCCCACAGCAAACACGAGGCACCCAATTGAAATTGGAGGTAATCAGATAAAACGCATCAGATTTCTGCCAAATAAACAGAAGCCCCCGGGTGCCCTGCATGCTTCCTCATTTGTCAATGCCCTACGCCCACTCTCATATCAGCGAGCGTGGAGAGCCGAGCCACTCCGGGGCTCCTCCGCTTGGCTCACAACGCCCCCCCCCCAACCCACGACAAGCGTTCGTGTTGCTTAATGCGCACACGCTCGACGTGCTGGGGAACGGCGCTGTTCCGGTAGCACACACTCAACGTACGCCACGTACACTCGCAAACATGCAGAGATACCCATGGAAGCCCCCCACACACAAGCAGAAGCACAGAGACAAGCGTATGCACTGCAAAGTGCTGCTCTCTCACCTTCTCATCCACAAGTCTTTCACTGCTCGCGCATAACTGTGATGTCTGTGTCGCACGGTTCATTGTGAGTCCTTTTATTCTGTAACGCAGAGTTATAAATGCTGCAATCTCGATTGAAACAAATGGCCTGCCCTGGCACCGCTTACCACGTGCCGTCGTGTTGTAGCCGTTCGCCTCACGTTCGCTCGCAGCTTCGGGTCGGCTCGGACGCCAAATAAATATATAAAGGAAATAAAAGGGAAACAAGAAGACTTGCGAAGACTTTTGAGTGGGAAGCGGTGTTTTTGAGTGCGGGGCGAATGAAGGTTGCACGCTGGCAGCTTACCATTAAGCTCCTGGCTCGATGTTGGCCTGCGGGCGCTTCGCTGCGGCTCTCGACAGCAACGAGGCGCGGCAGAGAAATATTACACATACAAATAATAAAAGGCGCAGGGCGAATAAATCACATTTATTGGAGCCGTCCTCGCTCCTGTCGCAGATGAGGGAAGTTTCGGGGATTGTGTGGGATTGTGGCGCCTTAGATTTGTTTGGAGGCCGTACGCAATCTCTAAGACTCTCAGAGAAAAAGCGAACATTACCATCTCAAATATATTACCGTCTCGAGCGTTTCCCTGCTGTTACTCCCACATGGGAGTGCATGACTGCTGCTGCCAAAAACCGGGCTTTGACTCCGACATCTACCCTATCGCTCTCTTATTTCAGGGTGCCTCAAGTAAAGAATTACGACATGTACTGGGACAACGGTCTCCATTCTGAAGGAAGGCAAAGCGAGACGGTTGGTGTTGCGCACTGTGTGGTGAGCAGCCGTTTTGGATAGACAAACTTTTTATCGACACCACAAGTGTGACATACTGTACGGAGCAGAGCGGTTCAGGAAGCTCCGCTTTGGTCTGTCAGCCTTATCCAACGTTCAGCTGCCGCTCCATCACGTTTCACTCAGTTAAGATGACTGGAATTTTTACATGAACGTCGTACTGCGGAGGAAAAGAGCGGCAGAACCCCGATTGTGATAGGAACCGTCAACCTTTTGACTACACGCTGCTACCATCTCAGCGCAAGAGGCACCATTCTCTATGGTTTGACCAGCAGTGCCACCTGGCCACTTGTTTGTACCAAAAACTATTGCAAGTTCTTCTCTATCATCCAACATCACTTCCATTACTCTTGTTTTGCAGCTTATTTCCTGCATGCAAAAGGCCACAACGCTCAAGGAGCAGTCAGAAGTATGCCCATAAAATTCAAGCAACACTGTTTTCTTCTGTTTCCTAATCCTCCTTGCTTCAAACGTATGGAAGTTGTTCAAATATTTATGCATTCATTCCAAAGGTCACTTTTGCAAAGGAAGGGGGGGGGGGTGAGCATGAACTTTCCCACCAGAGATGAAAGCCAGTCAATGGAAGAGAACTTTAATGCGGCGCTCTGCAAAGTTTCATGAGCTTCGACACAGCCCTGTCTGCAGAGAACAGCTGTATCTTTATCGTCACCGGCGTCGCCCTCATCGTCTTTGACATGGAGGGTCCTTCGCCACGCTGTGGCCGAAATGATGCTGAAGACGAGATGTTTAATGCGTCTGCAGCTTAAAGCCACGTCAGGACCCCTTTATGAAGCGCTCACATAAGCCACAAACCAAGATGCTCAGTTTCACTGTGAGCTAAGAAAGGCTGGAAAAGGTAACTGGGACCAAATGTGTGGGCGGGAGGGAAAAGGGGGGGGGTGAAGCGTGTACCCAGCGTCTCTGAGGCCCAGTGGACCCATCTATGCACAGAAACCAATATCATTTGTGAGAACTGCTGGCTGCCTAGTGCTATCATCCTAGATGGCACCCCCACACCCTTTGATTTACTGCTTGAAATCCGAAGATGGAGGATTTCAAAGGGAATCATCTGCTGACGCACACCATCCCACTCCCCCACCACCTGCTCTCTCTCTCCCTCTCCCTCTCTCTCCTTCGCTCTCTGCAATACAGCAACTCTTCCCCCGCCCAGTTGCAAGGGACCGCATTCCCACAAGTCGAAATGTATGTGCGGTTAAGAGTGTGTACGACGGGGTGTGTATCGCAAGCTTTTGCTGACACCGATTACCTCCCACATGCTTCACCTTGAACTTTAAACGTTTCGCGAGAACATCAACTTTTCCAACACATTTGCATGTTAATAAAATTATTTGTGAAATTATGGAGAAACTTCTGATGCATGTGATTAGTTTTTTACTTTTAAATCCTGCAAGCTGATTTTCTACAGTGAAGCACTGTGCATTTTAATGTTAGAGGTTATGTTTTTGAAGGAGAAACCCTTGACCCTCGGAGTGCTGCGTGAGGAACGTACCCCGGAAGTTGATGTTAAGCAGGTAGTCCCTGTAGAGTTTCCTCCCATCCAGTGGCTTCATGGCATCGCAGAGCTGCGTGGTATTTGCGCACAGCGTCCGCTGCATGCGGTGTAGAGCATGGGCTAAGGCATAGACAGCATTCACCACAAACATGATTTTGGACTCTGGCTCAAAGTTGGAGCTGTCGATGGCTAGATGTTTCCCGCACGGTTTGCGGCCACCATCCCCACTGATGGAGCACTGAAACTTTTGCTCCCAGAAATCCTTATACCAGGGGTTGCGCCTGTTGTTCACTGGGTTCAGATACTGAAAATAGCGGTTGAACTCTCCGACAGGATGAGCTGCCAACTCCAGTGTGATAGCGCCATCAGCCACCATCTCGTGCCCCTTGACAATGCTCTCCTGGGCCCCCCAGCCATCGCTAGCAACCCAGGTGTAGGAGGTGTTGAGGCGGGTGGCAGCAGCCAGCAGCTCACGGGCATCGTCACTGCGCATGAAGAGCACGACCACCCGGGCGTTGGGTTTCTGCTGCAGCTGCCGAATGACGGCATCATAGGACTTCTTCGCATTGGAGCGGCCCACCTTTTCGGAGGTGGCAATGCAGATGTTGCGTAGCCTGGCCTCCTGCTCGAAGGCCTCGATGCCTGTTTCTCCATAGTCTCCCTCGGACGCCACTGTGGACACGTAGGTCCAGTTGAAGAAGCGAAGGATCTCTGCCATGGCCTTCGCCTGGTAGAAGTCTGGTGGGACCGTCCGGGCAAAGTAATCATATCGGGATTTGTCGCTCAGCTTGGCGCTAGTAGAGGCGTAGCTGATCTGGGGAATCTGGAACAGCCGCAGCAAGTTGGCAACCTGGAGACAAAGTTTGTAATCAATAGATCATTTCATTGTGAATTAGGGACGGCTGTTCTCTTAATTCTCTTATTAACTGATCTAATATTCTCCATGACCGTTTTTTAAATAGATAACATTAGTTTCATATAATCAGTCTTGCTGCTCAGAATTATGAAAAGTTTCAGCAAACTATAAAATAAACGACTGCATGTACTTGGAATCCTACGGCCTGTTGCAGAGTTGAGGCTTTCCATGGGTAATGTGACCTAAAAATTGACCATATCAGTGAAGTACTTTAGAGATTAGACCAGAAAAGGGTTACTTTTACATGTTTTTCCTTTCAATTGATGCAGTTTCACCGTCTTAAAGCTGTAGGCCAATCTAGAAATATCACCACGTTCACCTAGCCAATAATACCTTTGTACAAAAACCCTGTGTAATAACACACGACCCATATCACCGACTCTCTTGAATCATCCTATGCCAGAACACAAGAAAAGTTCATACCGTAAGTAAAGGAAATCACCCCCTTAAAAATATGAAACCAAGAAGTAATGCATGTTGTACAAAACTAAAAATAGTTTAAAGATAATGTATAATCGGTGCAATGCGGTACACTGATGTCTCACAGCTCCTGGGGTGATGTTCAGCCTCACCTTGTCTGTGTGAAGGGTGCATGCAGATTATCGACAAGTGCTCTGGTGTCTTCCCTTCATGTTTCAGGGTTTAAATTAGAATGTGGGAGTGAATGCACATGTGTGACTATCCTCTGATAGACTGGGGCTCTGTCCATACTGTACCCTGTTTCAAGCCTTGGGCTTCCAGGATGGACTCTGGATAGCTATGGCCCTAACTGGACGATTAGCTTATCTACACGGAAAGATGGGAAATGGTGAGAACTTAAATCACAAACTAATATACAAAGTGCCGCTGTAGTATTTTACTATTCATGACTCGGCGCCAAATAATTAAGCATATTTTGAATGCTGAAGAACGGTCCCATCGGAAGCACCAAACAGTAAGTCTAAGCCCACTCTTGCACTCACAGCTGCCTGTGGAGAGCAGAGAAAAGCAACTGTAAACACTCTCTGAGGAGAATAATGGCTAACTGTTAACACTGAAATGCATGTGAAGGACAACAAGGGCTGTTTCATACAGCAATCTGCTCAGGTCAGGATTCACTTAAAGCACCACCAGCTATGGGGTAACCATATCTTTAATAGTGAAGAGATTAAGGATTCAAAAAGAGATGGTGGGGGGGGGGGTGTCTTTTGTGTTGGCACAGTGATGGGAATGAGGGTGTTTTATGCAAGATTATGCAAACTCCAACCTCCTCCCATCCAACAGCAGCCCCCAACTCCCCCCCCACACACACACACTGCACTGTTGCAAGAGAAACTAGAAGGCAGCAGTATGTGGCGCCGTAATCACAAAGGTTAAGAAGGCCAGGACTGGTCCATTTGGGTGATGGGGTGGGGTGAGAGGTGGGGTTAGGCGGGCAAGATGGATCGACGGTGGTGAGAAAACACATGCCCACGCAACACTAGCTGACAATGCGCCAGCCGCTTTGTAGTTCGTAGAGCAAAGGTTCCATGTTGTGCAAGTGAACTGAGCTCTTGAGAGACCAGGATCTGAAGTAAGTAGGTCACTGTTATTACTATCTGCTAACTGGTAATGAGATTCAGATCTTATTACTGGGCATTTTCACCATTTCAAAACAATTCCTGGAGGATACCAAACCTCTTCAGTAACTAATTTCATAGTACAATGGGCAAAGGCCGAACTTTAATAGACAACATGACTTAAGTATAATATGTAATGATATTATTCAGATGAGCTTCAAAAGGTCTGCAGTGGTGTTGTGTTCAACAGCATTATTTCATAGGATATTTAGCGTATGTTGCACAATTGTACAGATGTTATGACAGCCACGAGGTTATACCTGTATGGAGACACTGCTGTAAGAACCGCCGATGACTCCAGCTATGGCCAGCGGGCTGTTATCCTGCAGGGCATAGGACCCATCGGGACAGATGAACTCGGTGTCATCCACCTTGGTGAGTGAGGCCCTGACAAACTCCAGTGCCTGCTCCAGGGCGTAGGTGTCACGTGAGCAAGTGTCCAGAATGTGCACACCTAGCACAATGCCGGGCAGCAGCACTGGGTCCCGGTTGATCTCATCGATAGCGAACAACATGGCCTCCAAGCGCTGGATCCCGCGTCCCTCGTTGATGCGGCCGCACTCGTCCATGCCGGCACCCTTCTCATGGACCGGGAAAAGCCCACCGAGGACCAGGTCACCATCAATCTTGATTTCCTTCCTGGCGAAGCTGGACTCACCATAGGATAGAAGCGGTCCACTGGACAGAGCTACCAGGAGGAGTGTCTGAAGGTGGGGTGGCATTGTTGAGCGAGGAGAAGAAGCTTGTAGGATATCAAGCAGTAAAGGGCATCAGGTCAGGGTCAGCTTCTGAGCAGCTTCCATCGAAGAGCTATTGAGCATCCTGTCCAATGAAACATGGAGTATGGAGATGCATACGCTTCAGCTGGAGACCTAGAAGAAAGCGAGGCAATGGTGACGTTGAAGAGAATCAGACGGGCAAGGAACTACCGTACCTTAAGCTGTACATTTATGACGGCACCAGATGGTGTGGTGAGATAGTTGATCCCCCTAAATTAAAGTATTACCAATCTCGAATGAAGGGAGAGGTGGGCTAGAACACGGATGCCATTAATTTCTGCTGGGGAATCCAAATCCAGGAGCGGTGCACCCGGAGATACGCCCATTCAGATCATGAGATTACAAGAGATTCGCTTAATATCTCTCCTTCAGTTTAGGAGGCATTTCTTTGTCTTTGTGAGGATAAAATTTGGGGTTTGTGCTCCTCTTGACAGCTAAATGGCATGGGACCAGAGCAAACATGAAGTGTTATTAGCGGTTACGGTTTACAGTTATATCAGCATGTTCGGTGAGTGTGATTTCAGGTGCATTGATTTCTTTAGTCTTCACTGTTCCAGATTGTTGTAACAGTAAAATTAATAAAACTGTATAAAATAGGCATGTGTATTATGTCTGTGAGTGATGTATACAGTAAGTTAAAGCTACTAGAGAGCTGAACGAGTACAGGGAGCTCCACAGTTTTAAGGAGTAAATAATCCTTCGAGTAAATAATGAAGGAAAATTTCCAGGTTATGTCATGATGACAACTGTTCTTAATTTATATGGCGATTGTGTCCATTTTCATGGGGCTCAGGAACGCATGCATATTTTTTACATCTAAAGTTTTTGATTCACTTTAAAAGGATTTTTCAGGAGCAGATTACCTTCTTAAGGTGGGTAAGAGTGTGTACAGTGGTGAGGTTATGTAGTGGCATCTTTGTGGCATAAGGACCCCCCATCCAAATCTACGTTTACATTTCTAAGCAGCTTTAATGCAGCTTTGATATTAAAATGATAACCACATCTGTATACCTTCTATTCATATCAGATTGTGCAACTGTTGTAGCATCGTGTAGGTTTTAGAACCAAACGTGTGCTGGTGCTGGTCATTTCGCATTAGTGTAAAACTCCAGCCTGACCGCAGCAGCCTGACAACATTTGGGTTGCGTGCATTGTTTTCAGATCTTTTCCATTCTTAAAATAAATATTTCGACTTTGTCTGTAGCATTTTACATAAGGCCCGCAGTAGCCACTGGCGATGCAGGGATAAACGGGTCGAGATCAAAGGCTGTAGTATGCTTTGTATTTTCATCTGGAAACTTGGCAAAGCCGCCTTAATCCCACTTCCTTTCTTAGATTGTCTGATTGACGATGCATTGGAGCCCCACAGCAGACACTCTGTCTTCTCCGTGTCTCCTTTGCAAGATTGGTGATCCCGCATTGAGGATAAACAAAACTTTCATGCGAAAAATGCCTGCGATATATTTACACCGAATAAATGGGTTTATACCATAAGGAGCACAACCCAGAGTACAGCACATATGGCTGCCGAAGGGGGGTAATACTCTACTGTGCTGTGACTCCACACTGAGACCAAAGGTACGCAGCACAGGGGGAACTCAGGGACAAACTGCAGTAGGGATGAAAAACCAATACTCTTCTGTTTTAAATCTAAACCCAGGTTGACAATAATATATCCAATTAGAGAAACATCTTATACAGCCGCGCACAAACTCTAAATTCACGGAACATTTTGTGTAGCCAGCTGTTGCTCAGATTTGCCTGTGGGAAAGTTCAGATTTTACAAGAAGCCGTGGAAACATAAACCGTAGCCGCGGCAGATACGGCGAATTGCATCCGTGTTAACCCAACCAATTGGCCTTTGCTGCATAACTAATTTGAAAGCCTTTTAAAGCCCAATCCTCGCTCCTTTTCCCAGAGAAAACTATGGACAAGATCTCAGCGGTGGCGTTAAATCATTAAAATCTTTCTTTTGAGCTAAGACTTAATCTCCAGATTGTGTTAAAACACTACATACGTTTGTGAAAAACTTCATTGTACTTTTCAGATCCCTCAGTTTATCATGTGGGAAGCACTGTTTTTATTATCAATATTTACAAAAAAAAAAAAAAAACAAGTATCTGGCCCACGAATTTACGGCAAAGGCATTTTTAAAAATTTTTTTTAAATTTAATGTCAAGATGCAAGCCTACCAAATATCAAATTCAGCTTTGCTCTTCTTGGGGAATAATTATTTATTTTGGCATGTGGAACCTTACATCAGCCTGACTGGATTTAAAAAGCTCTGTGCCCCCGGGTTAAAAAATGTGTTGCGTCTCTGCTCTTGGTGCCGGCCTGCGCTGCATGTTAATGAGCGCACTTTCCGTTTCTGGAGAAGTCTTCTGTTGCCGCTCTATCGTCAGTCAGCGTGACCGTTTCTAGCTTTCTTCGGCGCGTTTGCGGAGCCTCACCGCGTGTGGACCCGCACACCTGCCAAGGGCAGTGCGACAAACCTAGGCCTCCTCCTTCAGCTCACGCACATCCCAAAGCCAACTGGTGCTGAAAAAACTTGAGGAGGGGAATGTATAATAATGACATGAAACCCTTCTATCGCTGCATTTTGTGCGACATATGCAAAGGCAAACCCCCGAGTAGGATAATGCACGCTTTCGCTTGGGTGGACTTCTCTATCCCTTGAAGGATGTTTCCCCTTGGGTGAGCACTGTGCGGTCTCAAAGAATAAAAAAATATTGTATGTACCAAAGGGCACATCAAGTAAGATGTTACAAAACCAATTCATTGCTCATCCACGGTTTCAAAATAACATCTTAAGGGACCGCGAACGTACGATCTGGGGTGCTGCAGTCGTGAAGTTTCTATGATGAATATGGAACTTTTGCAGGAACTTCTCGCATACTGTACATCCTATTCAACAGGATGACAGGCATCCGCGTTCTGTTGCACTGCAACAGACTTCACGTACGGTTACCCATCCAGTTCTGACGCAAGATTCCGGATTTTCAGATCTCGCTGATACATGCCGATGACACAACAGCGTCTTTTTCTACACGTGGACATAATTGAAGAAGACGTGATCTTCATGCGCTGCTAAGCCTGTTTCCACCACAGCGGTTTGCTTTCTAAGATCTCAGCAGTTCACGTTCTTCTTCTACCAGAGGTGTGCGTCCTTTTCAGGATAAAGCGGAACGTAGTGAACAAAACAAGTCTCACTGAATGCGATTGTATAATTAGAAAACTCGATCAAACTTCGCTCAAAGCCCACAAGGTTAATTATTCCCTCAAATACGTTCATGGCCATGGCTGGGTAAACCAGACATGAAATGGTTGTAAGTTTAGAATCCCATCAAGATCAAAATTGTGCTGCTGAAACAAATCAAATGTTATTAATGTCATTTTATTTAATGGAGAAAGAAACGGGAGGATGGCGGTCATAAAAGTGCGTTAGACAATTTCACATGTTCATGCCTATAAAACAGGAAGAACATTGTTTTGTTTGAAGGAAAAAAGCTAATTTTCTGCCTTGTGAGCATAGCAATAAAACCAATTGATCTAAACAAAAATGAATGTAGCCACATCACACTGAAAGTTTTGTATAAAGCTGAAATATGGGTCTGCGTGTGTAATTTACCTGACCGTACAGTTGAGCTGTCAAGTTAGCGCATCCAATGTGTGCGAGGATCACCAGAGAAACCTGGAAGAACAAAAGAGAGTCAACAGGCAACCCATGTGAAGATGATTTTGTCACAGAGCTGCTTTATTTCCCTAATTCATTAAGCAGTTTGAGAGCATGGAAAGCCTGACAGCTCCAGAACAAAACACTGACAGCAGGAGAAGTGGGGGCAGTTTAACTTCGAATGCGAGGAGGGAGGTTCTTGACTATGCTGGAACTCAGGAAGAGTCTCAGAAGGGTGTTGAACTTCTCTGAGGTTGGATCTAAGCAAGAGGTGAAACTTCAGGAGTTCCACCCAAAGCACCTGCACTAATGGGTTGATGCACGAGGATCTTCTACATTTACTTGAGTGTCATAAGCACTCTGGACACAAGTGTCTTCTTAATAAAATCGTAAATAAATAGACAACATTGCTTGAACGATTAAAAATTCTTGGTCTGATTTCAAGATAGTCATTTTGGTGAGAGCTGTAATGAGCAAGGCCTTCCCATATTGTAGCCTTTTTTCAAATTGTACTTCGGCTTTGGAAGTACAAGAACAATTTATTTGCAATAAGCAAGAAAAAACTTAATGGAATCAAAAAGACAATTAATTTACTGTTAACTGGAGCTGAAATCTGTTCCTCTTCGTGCCGTAATGGGAGCAGAACCCTAATGCACCAATTTACATTCATTTGAAGAACATGCGTAAGCTTTGGACTACTTAAGAAAGAAAACATTAAATGGAAATTATAAGAACATCTAATAATAATAACACCTTGCATTTTCTCACTTGCACATCATTTGCAGATTGCTTACTGGTTAATGTGTATTTTTTAGCATTGACAATCTTGAGACTCCATTACTTTCTTGGACGACTTGTGCGAGACGTCAAGTTCGTCCAAAAAATTGTGCCGTGCATCTCCTGTCCTGTTTGTAGTTCTGCTGTATGTTAATTTTGTTCCTAGATGCACTAAACAGTAGCACTGTGGCACTCCAGTTTATCTCCTCAAAGCTTGCTGGTGCGAGCGTTGTAAGGGAACCTGCTGTTGTTCCCTCGCTGAGAAGGAGCCGTACCTGTATTGATCCCTTACGGTAGCGAATTAAGGCAACAAATCACAATAAGAAGTTGGAAAAAAGCTGTATGTGTGTGTGTGCGCGCGCGCGTGTGTTTATCTTTATTTTTGAACATCGCTTTGGAGACTTGGCTGGATGTGGACACTGTGAAGATGCTGATCATGAACCCCCTCCTCGAGCCCTTGTGTTCTTTCATTCCCTTTTTGTAGGGCTCATCTAGTGACTGACACACACACACATACACACACACACACACACACACACACACACACACACACACACACACACACACCGGTTGTGCTATATGGACAGACAGCAGACATGCCACTGCTCAACGTGTTCACTTTTCAGCAGAACATGCAAATGGACGAACACCATGGTACTGAGTGCAGTACATTTTCTGTCCCACAATGTGCTTGCTTAATGCAGCCTTTTAGGACAGTTACATAAAAATAAAGAATAAAGAAATCCTGAGGCTTTCTGAAATTAAATGTGCCATAGAAGAAGGCTCTTAATTTAGGCAATAGAAAATTGCCATTTGTGAGCGTGATTAGAGAGGGCTTTTTGGCAGTCAAGACGATTATTTGACAGTGGGCGATAACTCAGTTCCTTTCACGGGGAAGCGCTAGATATTCAAATCATATTAAAAAAAATGCAGAAAAATCCCACTACAAAGTGCCTGGTGTTCAGCATGCAGGTTCACAGGTAACTGTACAGCGGCATTAAATCTGAAGCCTCACTTCTGGAGCTACCTTACAACTCGTTTTAACTGTTTCGGGAAAAAGTACGCTTAAAACACCAGCAATATACACCCAGAGGCCACTTTATTAGGTATGCACTGCCATTTATGCTTGCAGCTCGCCCTGCACAGTGGTGCACGTGAGTGATAGACATGATGTAGAGGTCCAGCTCCTGTTTGAAAGGATGTTAGAAGAACGCAGACACGCGGTCTGAGGGACTTTGAACATGACTGGGTTGGTAGCAGCTGGACTGGTTCCGGGAGTTCAGAAACAGTCGATCTCATGGGATTTTTACACGGCATGACAGTGGCCTGATTTTACTACAGTATCCTGTACCATCCCACCTCTCAAACCAGTAGAGCATCTTTGAGATGAGGCAGTGTGGTGAGGACACAATGAATGTACCATCAAAAAATCCACAGAAACAGACAGGCAGACAAACCACCGTGGGTAGAGAACCCTGTGGGAAAAAGTCCAGCACTTTGTTGCTGAATGCATGATACTAAGGAATCAAAAGCAGATCTGGCTGAACAGGTGTTCCTAAAAAAAGCGGCTGGTAAGTGTATTTTATATTCGTAGACTACCAAGTTGAGGCTATTCTCTGATCTTGTTAAAAACCACATTACTGGTTCCTTTGTTTGGAACACGAAGCCTTATTTTCACCCCAACACGTTTCTCTGCGGAACTTCTCGGCAGAAGTTTAATAATTTAAAACCACTTATTTGAACCTGTTGTTTAATTCTTGTTTCAATGTGTCAGCTGAATGATTACACAGCACGTCTAGGACAGAAATTCTGCGCAGATAAAAAATAAATAAAAAGCTGAAAGTTATCTAATGCTCCCGCATGTGGATAGTGGAACTGGTAAAAAGGGGAGCTTTTATTAAATATTCATAAATCGCTTCTTACAGTAGGTTTGAAATGCCATTTATTCGTAAAAAGGATGCAGTAGAAGAGGGAACGAAAATGCTTGTTTTGTGCTTTGGAATGAGTGTCAGAACTGCCGAGGCGGTTTGGGGCTCGGGAGTAAGAAGTGGAGCAGTTTCCGTCTGCGAGGTAAGAGCGGAGCGGCGAAGTCGCTTGTGAGGCGAAGAGGAGCTGCTACAGCTATCAGCTCATGATCAAATGGACCAGGACCAGTGGTTCCTTAAACATGGTCGACCGCAAAACCTGTGCGCCGAACGCATTGTTGGATCATTAGGGATTTGTTTGGCAGACGTTTAAAGGTTAGCGAGAATGAATTTGTACTTGCTTGCTGGGATAAAATATAACTGAATGGCATAAAGATAAATTGGACTTGCGGCAAGATTATTTATGGTGTAGATTTAGTTTTTTTTTTGTTGTGCTCACAGGGCGATTAAACCATTTGGAGGCAATAAAGCAAAGAAGCACCCAGAGGACGACAATATGCTTCTCTCACAGTTCAGGCATCTACAGAGAGAGGCCCTGAAAATGCTCCACGTTTCTCACGAGCTGCAAATGTGTTTCAATTAGGATTTATAAGCAAAGTTCTAAATGGGCTCCAGGGAACCGTCCTGGGCCTCGAAAAGACGCTAAAAGTGCAAGGACTAGAAAACAGATTAGTCTGGGCCCGTCTGACTGGATAACAGCTGTAAGGAGCAACAAGGCAAATTGAGGAACTTTCTTTTTGTGCTGTTGAGTGTGCAGTTACTCCCAAAAAGGCCAGTAAGTCACTTGCTTACAAAAGTGCCAAAAGCCTTATAGGAAATGTAATTGCTTTTGAGATGTATTGTGATTTCCCTGCATACAAAAGTCATGCAGATAAACATGTTTGTTGAAATTTAAGAGTAACTGGGAGAATGAAGGAATAGAGGAGCTTGAAGCCAGAGAGCAGACTGCGGAGCACACAACTACTGGGCCAGGAGTTGAGACTGATAGCGGTGTGTAGCTGTGTCTATACTGACTTGGATTCAAACCCTTTGTCCTGCTGTAGTTCCCTTGAACAAGGCACTGATCTGCTCCAAAGCTGCCCAACTGTATAAATGGTTAGGATGTTGAAAGTAGGTTAGCACTGTAAGTCATTGTGGAGAAAAGTTTCAGCTAAATAATTGAGGGTGCACGTAAATGACAATGCTTCCCATTTCAATTCACCATTTTAGCTTGGTTCACTGGGATGCTGGCTGGTACCACAAGGCAAAATGTAGGCAAAATCTAGAACGCCAGCTGATTTTAGAACACCTGTTCTCAGACAGGACTGGGCTGGAATACAGGTCCATTGTGGAGCACCAGCTGACCACTTCTGGACCTCTTGCTTTAAATCTCGGTGACAGATGGACTTCAAAAGTCAGCAACCTTCAGCAATCGCTTCTGCCACCTTCTAATATTTGGGTTTCACCAGCAGATCTAGAATTTGTCAGATTGCCGATTGAAATGGCCCAAAGAACCAAGACTTGCAGACAAAAGGTGACCTCATTTTCGGTTTCAAGCAAAGCAACAGGTGAGGCAACCTTAGCGGGCATAAAAGGAACAAAACGCTTCACTGGGTTTTTATACGCTCTGTAATTGTTCTATTAACGTTGCAATGGACTAAGAAATTCTAATCCTAAATAGTTTTTTACTCGCAGTTGATAGACCTTTTAATTGCAGTGCCAGACATAGCAAAGGTATTGAATGCTTGGCTGGTATGGAGATGGAGAGTGAAGCGGAACAATAGAAATAAAATCACTATTTGAATCTCAGAAAAATAGGGTGGATATTAATTTTTAAGGTCCATTGTTTCTGCTGGTTGCAAAGAATTCCATCATTTCAGCAGAACCCCGCTGTCTTACACTTCTGCGATGGCTGTAATAAATACTGCCTGCTCAGATTAAATTTCTGAACTCCTTTTTGCGGAAACTTCAGCCTCCAAGTTTGTGTTAAACAACACAATGACAAAAATTGAGCCCGGTGATGATTTTTTTTTCAGCTTATTGATCAGCTTTGTGAAGCTTCCTTGAATTCCCTGTCAATTTATTTCCAATTTATGGATGGTTTATAGGCTGGTGACAGCTGTGCCACAGCTGTGCTTGGCGTTGAGCCTTTGAGCAGCGCTACAGCAACCATTCCCTGTTGGATACAGGTGCACCCACACTGGAGATGGAGGCTCCATGTGTGCATGCTGTGTTTTTCTCCGGTGGGCTCTGCATGGACGCTGCACATGGTGACGGGCGCCGCTCCATAATTTATCAACCAACCCCCTTTTTCACAGAGGCAACAGCCATCGGTGAGTCTCTGCTCTGCCCTTTAAAAGCATCTGACCTAAGGAACCAGCTGTCTGATTCCACTGCTACGCTTATTGAAAAAGTCGTCTGAGATTCATCCACAGGATGCCCAAGGCATGAATTTAGTGACAGCCGTGGACACGGACACTTGACCCGAACGACGCGGGTTTAACTCCCAGTCACACTTCACCTTCATTTGTACGACCCCTGAGCAGGGTGCTTGCCCAGAAACGCTCCAATGAAAGCATAAATGTAAACCAGAACCTCCTTTGGATTGAAGCGAAATGTGCAAAAAATATATTCACTCCCTTACTGAACAGACAGACATTTTCCCCAAAACATGTTTTGACAGATGAGAATCCAATTATGTCTGTTTACAAATCTCACCGTCAGCATGCTCTTGTACTGATGAGAGGAGAAACATGAAACCGTACGATATTAAATGCTCAGCAAATATGAACACCGCTTCAGTCTTTGTCAAAGCTGATGGAAATAAATCAGTTGCGAAGCACAGCAAGCGTCATCCTCGAAAATATTAGCTTGTGAGACAAGTATATCAAAATGCGTACGACTGCTCTCATACGTCCTTAATTTCAAGGTCTTGGCTGATTTTCTGAAAAAAAATTCTGAGACTTGTAAAGAATGAGAAGGAACAGCCTGCCAGAGGAAAGATCCAATACATCAAGATATCTTCAGATTCCCTTCAACCAATGACACCTTCACACTTACCAAATCAGGTGGTCATACCCTCTAACCCCTGTGTGTGTGTGTGTGTGTGTGTGTGTGTGTGTGTGTGTGTGTGTGTCTGCGCGCTACACACTGCACACACACCCATGTGCAGTTGGTGGTCTTGCCAAAAAAACTCAAAAACTGCCTGGGCTTCAACAGAATACATCAGTAATGCAGGTCAGAGGATCCTGCTGACATGTGGCTGGAAGCCATGTAAGAGGAGGGAGACCTTTTCCAGTATCCATGATACCCCTCCCCGGTGTGCACCCTTAACCAAGGGTCAAAGCATTGAAAATCCTATTCGTGGCCACAATCTCTTATCCTCAGCACCTTTTATGCCCTAAAATTCTCAATTCCGTCCATCCACTGATCCATCCATCCATTTTCATCCGCCGCTTATCCAGTTAGAGTTGCAGCGCATCTATTTATACATCAGTTCTGTAAGAGGCACAATTCCCAAGGCCATAACAGCCGTTTCCCTCTTGGGAAGGAGCCGGCAATGTTCTGCTCTTCAAAAGTCTGCTTCCGCTACAGAAAGAGCTACATCAGTGACCCCTACATCCATATTCAGAGAAGAACAAGGAGGTGAGGTACTGATGCAAAATACCAATAATAAAATGCATACAAGAATCATTTGTCAAAGAACTGCCGTCAGAGCGATTATGGAGAGCTTTCCTGGGGGCACAGTGTAAAGTGTTTAAACTGCATCTTATGGATGCATCTAACCGACAGCGACTCTTGGATGGTGAGCAGCTGTACTGCAGCTCTGCTCCGCACGCTGTTACGTCTGCCTGTCTCTCCCAGACCTACTAATGCTCACCATTTTGGGTAGATAAACCAGGATAAGCCAGAGTGCTCCACCTGAACTACCGCGACAGGGACCCATAGCTCAAGGCCTCTCGTGCCATTTCTGGTTTGCTTGCGAGCCTACATGCCATCTCTCCACCAGGCTGGCAAACTTGCACCACACAAGGTGTTCAGCAGCACCGTGCCCGCGAGTGTGTCTATGGCTCGGGGCAGAGGCATGATTCCCCTTTTAGACCCGCACTGCAAGAAAACACAGCGCGGCAACAAGCAGAGATGCGTTGGAATTAACGTTCGCAGCCGTTGTCTCTTTGCAGACGCACTTGGCTCCCACGTTATTTCATTAGTCTTCCTGAAGCATTTCGACGGCGTCTCAAAAATTCGGGGGAACCAGCAAGTTAAATCGATTGCTAAATGAGGAGCGTTCAACATCACTGTGAAGCAAGCAAAAAATGACTGCCGTAGCCTTTCAGACGGTCACTGCCGAACGTACAGCTTGTTGATGTCTGACTGCAAATTCTGCTGCGAAAGAGCCAACATTCAGGAAAATGCTTGTATGAATGCTGCAAGATCCACGTCTGTTTTATTCGGCGCACCGGATGGCGATTTACATGTTCAACACACATACACTTGCATCCCTTGCACTTGCTGTGCGCCAAATTGCCCCTTCAGATCTATTTGTATTCCTCCAAATTTCCGCACCTTTTTCCCCCCTTGTTGCATGGCAGAAATGCGAGGAATACAGAATAAGATGAAGACGCCCGTACTCTTCATCTCGCTCCAGTAAGATAAAGAAAATCCTTATAAGAGGGAAGAAAGTCCTGCTTTCATCCACTTCTAGTTTATCGTGCTCACGGAGATCTGAAACCCCATGATCTGAAGCGATAGTGTAAAGACTTAACACATAAATATCGCCACCCCCAAACTGCATGCGAAATCAGCATTATAATTCTTGGCAGATACTGAGCTGGCATAAATAATGTATCATTATCATAGAAGAAGCGCTAGTTCAACCGTCAGGTGCTTCTGTATGTGGAGCATATTTGAAAATACGACTCTGGAAGTGTCCAACAAAGAGGAATATACCTGATAAACCAGGTGAAAAAAGAAAACGGGAAGTGCCGTTCTGTTTCCCACACCTCCCGATGCAAAGCTACAGTACTCAGTTTGAATATAATAAAGGTAAGAAGGGGGTGAATATTTGTACACCGAGCCCCACAGTTGTCAGCTGTGGTTCAGTTTGCTCTGTGATAGACTGTAGATGGCAAAATGCACATTTTCGTCATTATTTATCAATGTTTATCTAATTTGTTGGTCCATGGCAACTTAGAGTGTTAGATAATAAACTTTACAGTGATTTACCTGCTTATTCTTGCAGCATCATTTCAGGGTTGCACCTTGAGCAAGGGTAAACAGCAGGCGTGGGATTTAAACCAGGAACCTTCTGATGCAAGACGATAGCCCAAATCATCCATGACCATTGTTTTAACCATTACACCACCTACTGCCTGTTCAGTTCTGTTGGATCAGAACAAATGCTTTCTAGCCAGAGGGACACAAGCTGAAAGCTTAGGATGAATCGGAGCAGAACTGAACCCAGCATTCATGCCTAGAAGCCGGGTTCCAAGCTCCCGGTTACGAGTTTCATCAAACCCCGTGTCAGACATATAAAATGGTGAGCACCCTGGGTGTGGGGGTGCAGGTGTAGAGCACCTGAGGGAACACTGGTCTCGTCTCAAACACCGCACAGTTGTAAAGCCACCCGAAGCACCACCACCCTTTAGTAAGAAGCGGAAACAAGAGAAATTCTACAAATGCAGTCCGTGCCCCTCTTCTCCCAGCAGGGTTATGTAACAGTTGAAAAGATTTCTCCATTTTTGCCTGGAAACATCTCAAGAAGCATCTCCTGAAGCCACTGCATGCAGAGAGAAGCCAAGTCTCATCACCTTCACTTGTGAGGAGCTTTTCAGCTCCCAGTGCTCACCCCTCCGTACAGATCACAGTTCCGGATGCTGCACCAACAACTTGAATTTATCGAAATTACTACTACTACTATTACTACTGCTACTACTACTACTACTACTACTACTAATAATAATAATAATAATAATAATAATAACAGTGATCAAACATCACGACAGAATCCATCCCTCTCATCTTAAAAACTTGTCAGTAGAAACATGCTCCACCCGCACTAAGTTGTACACTTAATACTCACATCGACGCGAATTCATCCTCCCCCAAAATTCTCCCTTATGCAAGTTTAACAGTTTTTTAAAAACTCTGATTTATGTCGGGAACCTCAGCGACTTGCCTCGGCTCGGCGTTAATCCTTTAGGGACATCTCTTCCAGCCAGAGGATCTGTTTTATTCTTGCGCTAGGTGTTCAGTTTTGCCAGCCTCTTTCCCCCGCTGCACACCGCACACACACTCACGCATGCACGCACGCACACACACGCACACACACTCCGCCCGTGGATGTGAGCGAAACAGCGCCGAACGGACGGCGGCGGGAGCCGAGCGATGCTTCTGTCTCCTAGCAACAGCCGTCCGTCCTGCGGGGATGCCGCTTTTTCATTGGCTCCTCGCAAGCACATCTTCGCCCCCCCCCCCAGCTCTAAAACATTCTTAAAATGTTTTTACAAGCCTTTTACAATTGACTTAGACCTCATTTGCAGGGTAGAACAGTTTGCTATACTGTAAGCAAGTTTAATTCGTGCAGGGAGAAAGAAAAATACAGTGAAGCCGCACTTGCGATGTGGTTCAGCAAATTTGCCTTTAGTGCATGTTTTTGCTTAGAAAAATTGGGCAATTTTCTAAGCCTTGTCTTTCACTGCTGTGACTTTGGCTGCATTTCTTCATTACATTTCAATGTATTAAGTTTCCAACTGTAAGTCACAGATCTATCTATCTATCTATCTATCTATCTATCTATCTATCTATCTATCTAATGTGCCTGTCTGTATGTCTACTGTAGATATATGTTGTTAGCTTGGTTATGTTCACTTGTAAACGGAGTTTGTACCCATAAGCTGTATATGTGGCCCTGGGTAGAAAGTTCTGGAGAGTGATAAACGTAACACAGGTGAATACAGAACACCACAACATATTCCAAGATGCCCATTGGAAACACATACCTAAATCCTCTCTGAAAGAAGGTAAAAGCTGTTAGAGGCACAACCAGGCCAGCTTTGTGCAGAAAAATGTTTTTCCTGACAGCATACAAGAGTGCTGAAAAGCGGCTGCGGGATTGACCACACAGGGTCCACACTCTTTCATCCTTCTGGCGAAGGCACTCCGCCAGCCAGGCTCCATGTAGCTGGGGCCTCCCACCCCAACAACGAGTGGATAATTAAACTCCATTCACGAAGCCGGGGACAAAACAGCAGAAAAAGCAGAAGCAAAGTCAACCAAAGTCATCGTATTGGGTTTGTTTAGCATTTTTCCATACACAACACTCCATACTAAAGCAGTTCTGCTTCATGTCTTCCATGCATTTGGATTGTTCAGTAAAAGCACAGCGCGGGATGCTGATATTAATTTTTTTAACCTTTATTCTGACTCCACTCTGTGAAGCTCGCATGATTTGTATGCTGGTGAAGTCTGCACTGTACATGACGTCTTGTGTTTAATGTTTTTTCTATATGCTTGTATTCAACACGGTGCCAGTTCTTGGATGCTGGAAGCCCCTCTAGCTGTAGGGTCTTGAAATCCTGGACCAGCCAATAAATGAGGCCTTTGTCCGCAGGCTGATGTGTGAGCGAAAAAGACGGCCTTTGTCCCGTCCGCGTCAGTGACAGTTAGAACAATTTCCTTTGTGCTCCTGCAGCCTCGCAGCCGGACCTGCCGCGAACGGCGGCGAGGGCTGAAAAGCACCAGCGCTTCCCCATTAGCCTGGTCACGGGGGCGGACGGAGCGGAGCCCAGGCACACCCCCAGAGAACAGCCGCTTTGGAAAAGCGGTTCCCCCCTCCGCCGGCTCCTCCGTTCGGGAAGTTAGCGTGTGTCGGCCGCTGAACCCCCCCCGCCGCGAGCCCATCTGCTCCCGCCGTAGTCACATTATCCTGGTGGGACTGTGCACCCTTTTCCGCACAGGGATAGCCATTTTTTTTAACATTAAACAGAGCAGTTGTGTTACGACATTAACAGAATTATGAATGCATCGTTTATCATGCTTTGTCTCAGCTTTGTCCTAATGATGGCTAATGGGCTGACGTCTGGCGCTCAAGACGCCGCCTTGCAAGTGCGTCTGCAGTTGGCTGAGAAGCTCCGGCTGGTTTTCTAAGGCTTGGTGCTATATGTTAAGGTGCATTTTTTAAAAGGTGTACTGAACTCGGGTTGAAAATAAAGAAGGATTAAAAACAATTTACCATTTGTAATCCAAGGGTGGGAATCTGACCATTGTGTGTTCGCAAACTCCCTTGCTTTGTGTTGCATCCCGCAGGGAGATCCGATTAGCCGGCCACAGAAGTGACACGGATCCGCCATTTCCATCACGTACCTTGACCACTCGGCCCAAAGTGACGCGAGGAGGAGACGTGCAGACCCGGCGCCCCAAGTCGGGCCGTAGGCCCATGCGGCCTCCCCGTCACGAACGCGCCGCACGGGCTTTGTGCGAAGTTGTGCCGTGGGCGCTCCTGTTCCCAACGTCACGCCGATATGAAAATGTGGGAAGCACAAGCAGGGCACGGGATTACGCGGCACAAACAAAAGATTTGGAGGTCTGAGGGTGCTGTGGGTGGCCCGTCATCCATATTTCAGCACTGCGATGTGGGAGGATTATTGATTAGAGTGCAGCATCACAATTTGTAACGGTGGGACAATTTCGCTTACTAAAATATGGTCATATATGCTGCAGGGTGTTTCACACAGGCAGCTCAGGTTAAGTACCGTGCCTTTCTCAAGAGTACTACAGCGACCAACCTTCTGGGTTATAAAGCAGCACTCGTGCCTGCTCACCTGTGGGCTGCAATAAGCCCCGGTCTGGCCTTTTTAAACATCAAACAGTTTTTATTTAACTTTCGGTCTCAATCATGGATTCCAGTTACGCTGAAGTGAGGACGCCCGGGTGGGGTGATGTTCCGAGAGTTCGCGGCGGCTGTCACCAGGGGGCACCAGCTAATTGTAATGAGAGCAGACGAGTGCCCTGCAGACAGGTGGGTTAAACCTCGGAGGATCACCTTTGTCCACCGTGTCACCGGCCCCGACCTGCACCCCAACCCCCGCCACGGAGGTCCGCTGTCGCTCAGCAATTACTAGGAGCGTATTCCAAAGAATTGAGAAAACCACGACAATGGCCCCCCCAAAAAAAACCCACCGAGGCACGTCAGCTTGCCTATTGCTTGGAAAGTTATTGCTGTTTATGGAAAGACAGCAGCGACGGAGCTAAAGTAATTCGTCATACGAGGAGAGCGGGCGGTTGCTTAACAAATTATGTCGGTAATGAAGGTGGATCCGCAGCTCTTCATTGGTGTGAACTGAACTGTGAAGGGCCTCATCGAAGAAAGGCTGCTGGGTGCTCCCTGATGCAGATTAATGTAGTCATTCCCTCGGCATCTTCTCGGCCGCTTTCAGCCTCCAAAGAGAGCACCGTCCTGTTGTTTATGCGTGCTGTAAGTTGGCCTTGGGTCGAATCTCGGGATCAGCGCCGGTGTCTCGTTTTAATGGGCCGGAAATGACAGTGCTCAGCTGCTGGTGAATATAAATGACTTGGCCTCTTATATGTGAGCAATTGCACTCTCATTACGCAGGGAGGACGTAAGACACGTATGTGTAGGTGAGCAGTTTAGTCTTCATAAAGTCGCCGACATGCTTAATTTTAGATCAGTAGTGGATATTTGCAAGGGGCAATGGTTTAAAGTTTATAAATCATAAATCGTCTGATCCTGCTGCAAACGGCAGGTAGATTAGAGGTAAAAACTTGCAATGTGAGTGGTAACCTGACCATTACTAATTCAAGTGCCGCGACGGTGCCTGTTATCCATAATTCCAATAATCCGTCATGCTGACATGAATAATCCGTGAGAAGAACTGTTGCACGGACAAGAAGGCCGATGCACCCACGAGCGCTGAAACAAAGACTCAACTGGCTGCACTGATATCATTTTTGCATGCTGAGTGTGTGTCTGTTTCACGGTGGGTGTGGGGCCGAGCCCTTTGTTTAAAATCTTCAATGCACACTTCTGTTCAAGTTGTTTATTAAAGCGAACATTTCAGGTAGTTACTGGCCACGTGGGGCTGGCTTTTTAAAACTTAAAGCTTTAAAACTAATCATATCCTGAAAAAATAGAAAAGAACTGTCCTGTCAGGAAAAAAAATCTAAAATCTAACAAATATGGCTGACGCACATTAAGTGCAGTGTGATTTCGTGACAAAAGGCTTCCCCTGCAACAAAGTTTTACTGACAGTGTGAAAAAAAAAAAAAGCCGTGGTAGATTTGGGTGTACGGTACTTCTTTAGTGGATTTTATCTAAGAACGAAGATGCTCATTTTACCTAAATGCACCATACGTTTAAAACCAAGCATTTTCAGCGACACATGCGGCTCACAGTGGTTAAATTTCGCAAGTTGCACCGTTTTTCCCTTTGTCTTCGCTCGCATTGGGAGGTGAGTGCAACTCAGACTTGCTCGGCAATGTGAAGCAATTCCACTTGAGAAGAGTTTAACTGGTAGGCAAAAGTACTGCTGCATTACCAAGTTATTGGAAAGTTTGCCTAAAATAAATAGCATATCAAAAATTGTATATGCATATTGATTAAGGCCACCCCCCCACACTGCAGTACCCCTGAGCAAGGCATTACCTTGAACTGCTTCAGCAAAAACTCCCCAGCTGTATAAATTGGTAAATCACTGCAAACAGCTTAACATTGTGGTGTGGAGAAAAGCTGAGTAAATAAATGTAAATGTGAGCCGGTCCTGAAGTGTAAGGACAGGATGCCCGTCTGTTATGGGGCAACTCACAGGTACACACAGTATTCACAGCCTCCGACTCACCTGAACAGCATGTCTTTGCAATGTGAGAGGAAACCAGAGCAGGGGAGGGGGAAACGGTGCCGTTACGCAAGGAGTATTCAAATCACGGACAAGCGGAGGCGAGACGCAACCCCGCAATGGTAGAACCTGAGCCAACGTGCTTACTGCACAAACTGCAGCCCAGCAAGCGCACAGGGATCCTGGGGAGTACACCATTGCGTGTTCTGTTTGACCTGGCCTGATGAAGGGGGCCAACCAGAGAGCCCCCCCCCCCACCCTCAAAGCGACGGCCCCCAGGGAACATTACACCAGGTGCCCCTTGTTCAGCTGGACTCCCTCTGCTCCACTTTGTCTAGGCGATCCCTGTGGAGAAGCCATCTGCCTGTTCCTGCCTTGGGGGGGGTAGGGGGGTGCTCACCGTTGCTCACCTTACCCAGGTTCAGGCAGCTTGGCTCTGGGTTTAGAGTTGAAGCTCTGGGTTGAACCTGAAACTTTGGCAGGTAGGGTACGGTGGGTAGAAAAAAAACACTCAATGGTGGTGTTCTGTAGAGAACTCTCGTCCTAACTGTTTCTCAGAACAAAGGCATAGCATAATAATAATAATAATAATAATAATAATAATAATAATAATGCTCCAGAACAACACAGAAGTGCTTTAGAAGCAGCTTTAGATGTTTACCCAGAAGTCTGATCATTTAAGGTGAGGATAATTAAGAAACTGTAACAACGCTGGCTATGTTATTGCCCTCATAACTACACTTACTAGATTTATGGCTTTACCATGTGAACACAAGAGATTAAACAAGTGCTGGCCTACGGGGTGGGGAGCAGCTGAGAAAGCACTCGGCAGCCATTTTCTTAACAAATTTTAAGCTACAATGAAAGCAGGTCTCGTAAGTCAGGGTGGTGAATCAACCCGGGAGGTGGGCCAATGTGGCGCTGGGTGTTTGTTCGAGTTTTGTTCTTCCCGCTTTTGTTAAACGATTAAGTTGTGGTAGTAATGAGGGTACAAACTGCAATAAAGGACGGTTGTCAGATTTTCGGGACATGGTTTTTATTGTAATACCGATTAATAAGCTGAACCATTTTGACAAGTTGATGACTCCAAAAGTCATCAGGAGAGGATGATCGGTGAGAGCCAACGCACCCTGGTCTTCACAAGAACTGCGGTTTGGCAGGTTGGAACCACAGCATATGTTGTGAAGAGGAGCTTCACTTTTACCGAGACGCTTCTTAAAATGAATTATTAAGACAGTTTTAGCTTATCGTGCGGCTATAGGTATAAATATTTAAATATTGCATATACATTTATATGTATTTAATTCTTTTCTCACCTCTTTTTTGTCTTGCAGGTGGTATCTCTCCAAAACCTCGGGCCTCCTACTGCAGGCCTGGGTTATCTGAGGCTATGGTGCACTGCAGTCTGCGTGTGTACACACACACACACACACACACACACACACACACACACACACACACACACATATATATATAATTTTTTTCTTACTGTTTTATCAACTGAAGACAAACTCATACAATAAATGATAATTTGTTCTCCAATTATAAAACTTCAAGATTTGGGTTTGGTAGGGCATTGTGAGGAGGCTTTTTCATTTCCCCAGCGTGGGTGGCTTTGATAATACCTGCATTACTTATCCCGCTAACAGAACAAGTGACTCTGCAGGAGATGTGTAGCTGAGATACATTGGGAAGGGTCTTCAGCAGGGACTGAATAATGGTGCGAATGTCAGGTTGGAGAAACTCCACGAGCAGTCCTTCATTCCGCCGCTGCTGCTGTTTGTCATGCAGCCTTTTATTTGTACCTAGAAGCATCTGTTCTGTCAGTCAGATTTGTTTCTGTTTTATTCTCAGGTTGATTTCGGGCTGTGAAACCACAGTCGTCTGTATGTTTGTGTCCGGTGTTTACACACGGATGTAATGCATTGGAGCTTCTTAAAATGCTGTAGATATGGTTATGATATGATATGATGGCATTTACTTTACAGGTTTTGTTCTTGTCATTAAATATATGAGTTAAATTAATTTAGAGTCTTCACATTTTACGGCGCTCTTACTGTATATGTGGATGTGCTTTATATTCGTAAAGGAAAGTTTGTAACCGACACCGGCGGCACAGCCCATCTTTACAAGATTTTGTGCAGGTGAGAAACTTCTGGTAAATTGGCCTTGTCTACAAACTGGATCAATTGAATGATTCACCTGTACCCCATGAATGGAATCGATGGACAACTGCCCGCCAATCCATCTCGCCAACTTTTATATTAGGAATATTAGGCAACGCATTTTCTCTTTTTCTCTGTCACGCTGTTAGGAGGTGCGTATGCGTTGAACACGAGGCTGCAAAGTCGAGAGGTACCGGAGCTCTTACGGAGCAGACAGCTTTGCGGAAGACACAACGCGGGATGAGCGCCTGCCTTTCTGCGTGTTGCTCAGATGTCCACTTCTTCAGCAGGGACTGAATAATGGTGCGAATGTCAGGTTGGAGAAACTCCACGAGCAGTTCTTCATTCCGCCAGCGCCGGGCTGGGGGTGCAGGGCTGCATGGTTGTTTTAATGCGACTCTTTTACACAGCTTGCTAACTATCTGGGCTAATGGTAAACCTCTCTGGCTGGCCGCTCTACGCGAGCCGACCGCCGCTTACGTCCCACGTCGCTTCGTCTGTCTGCCCGGCAGGACTCTTTCGGCGAGGTTCACTTTGGATCCCCTGAAGGCTGGACACAGCAGAAAATGGGGCCGGTGTTTGATGACCATGGCTGCTCCACAGCAGTTCAACCCTGAAGTCAAAGGTCAGTGCTCAATTCGAAAATCAGGCCCGCTTATTTTTATCGAAGCATGGATCATAAATCCATTAGTTAAATCAGTGCTGGAGTGTTCAGTTTCGCTCTACCTTTCAATGTTCACACCTAACAAATAATGAAGAAATTGCAGGCCCACCCGCAACCATAACCATGTCCTCCTTGTTAAACGCTAGACCCCCCACCTCAGAGGCCGTTCGTACCATGGTAACAACTAAACAACTGCATTTGAAGGCGATTCTCTGTTTTCTCTCCTGTCAGACAGCTGCTGCGAAGGCGGTCTTCTTTCGTCCCTCGTGCCCTAAGATTACAAACTTTAAAAAGGTTCTGTTGGCATGCAAAAGGGAATTTCCTTGCAGGATAGACCTCGTGTCACTTCTAATCAAACAAATGCAGGCTGCAAGTAAAAACACAAGAGATAAAGAAAGGAAAATTGTAAACATGGGCAAAATTGTAGACCTTTAATGGGCATTTGTACCCCCTTACAAAGTCTGGTCCTGGCTTCTCTAGAGCTGTTAGTTTCTTCTCCTGGTGCATATCTTCTCGCTTGAAACAGATCCGCTACACGGTTTAGCTAAAGTGAAGTAATTTTGATTGTATATACGGTATGTATGCTACATACGCCTATATGTATTTTGTACAGCAAAAAATCTGTACAGAAATATATGTTTGTTTTGTAGGCACCAATGGATGTGTAGAAAAATTTGAGTGCAAGAATTGTACAAATCGCTCTTACATGCTCATCTTGTACAGCGCAGACATGGTTGCCAAAATACGATAGCATTCATCCGTCAGCTTCAGTAGCGCCATGTTTGTTAAATAAAGTATAAAAAAAACGAGTGTAGTAAAGATGGATGCCCCCTACGCCCGAGCCACTCCCTGTTTCCTTCCCTCGGCTTTGGGTCGGATAGCAGGACATAGGCCCCCTCGGCTAAACTCTTCAAAGTGCCATTTGTATTGGGCCGGGCCTCCAACAAGCAGTGACATTAACTCGCACGGCACCCTGTTGCAGGCGGCTGGTTCACCGAATCGGCAGATTGATGTGTAGCGACACGAAGAGAAACTATGAGCTCTTTTATAGGTTTTGGATGAAAAATATTGGAGCGGAGAATTAATGCGTCTTCATCATTTGATCCAGCTGGGAAGTATTACTGGAATGGTGGCAGGTTTAAACAGTCTTGAGCAATAGCCCCCCTCATAGCCTTTCGTGCTGCCAATAACCATGTTTCCGGAAATAATACTGGTTTCGGTTATACGTGAAGATGCACCGTGCTTTTTTGCAAGGAAGGATTTTTAATGAAAGTCTTTGCTTAGTGTGTAGTTGCGTTGCTAAAGAAAAATGCATGAAGATACTTAAAACAAAACTAATGGCCTCATAGACCAGTGCAACAAATATTAATGAAGGCACAGACGTGAAGCCATTCAGCCGTTTGAATGTTTTAAAATCAATGCTGTTTCATTAGTTTTTTGCCTGGAATTCACTGGACTAATTTTAGTTGTGGTGCAAAGAGAATGGTTTCCTCTATGATCATTTTGCAGTTTGGTCTTTTATGCTTCATGCTTTTTTTTGGAGGGAATCGGTGAATCGGGAACAATATCTGATTATCTAATATTGCTGAAAATATCTATTTATGCAGATAATAGATGGGAGTGCCAGGGATGAGGAGGAGGATTAGTAGAGGCACGTCGAAGGACTTTTGCAGCCCGAAGGAAGCACCTACAGCTTGACAGAAGAGAGACTAAAGTGGTCGTGGACTTCATGGGGTTCGGTAGCCGTTGATGGAGAAGAGAAAGAAGTAGTGGGTTTTTATAAATATTTGAAGGGGCGTCTACTTAGGCAACAGGCTGGAGCGAAACAGTGCATGGGATGCACCAGAGTTGCCTTTACTGTTTGACGAGGCTCGGATCTTAAATAAAGTAACTAAGAAGAATGATAGAAGTTTGGTTGGACTTTCTGGAAGAAGTTGCACATAGCAGGACTAAACAAACACCCATTCATTATGGACAATGACTCTCACCTTCTGACTAAAAAGAGGAGCATCTTCGGCAATAGACCCGTCCAACCGAGCTGTTCCGAGGAGCCTTTAGGCTCTGTAATGATCCTCATGCCATTAGGGTGGTACGAGCAGTTTGTGTGGCTTTACTTTCTTTCTTCTCTGCATCCAGTGTGTTCTGTCACTTCTTCCCCTGCTGCTGTAGCTTCATGCTATTTCCACTGAGATCAATAAAGATTTTATTTATTTATTGATCCTGCATAAGGCCTCCTAACGTTCTTTCGGCTCTTGTTTAGAGGATGCTGTGAAAGGTTTTACTGTAATGCTACCGCCAAATCTAGCTTGTTTCCCAAGTTTGGACTGATTTTTCGCTTGTCGCAGATCTGATGGACAATTTTAGAAAGCATTATTCATAGCAAACAGACAGTGAGCCCAGTGTGAGCTCATACACCAGTTGTTAAGGCAAACATTATCATTCTGTGTGTGTCCTGTCCCTAAATTTTTAGCAAAATTATAAGCAGTACTTTTAAAGAAATTCTACACTTATGAGTTCTTTTAATAATCCAGGAGGGCACAGTGCAGGGTGAGAGGTAAACTATCATCATCGCAATGGGTTTTGATGACCTGCGAAGAAGTAATGACTTACGTTTATGAGAGTCAACACACAGCTGGATTAGTTTTTATGTAATTCTTTTTTTTCGTTTTTGTGCATATTTGGGTGACAATCGGGTCAGTTTTTGGGTTTGGGAGAGTACGGGTGCACGCCTCACCTATAAAAAAATACATTCATAGAATTAAAAAAAAAACCCCATCTATTTAGCTGTGGCCTAATGTCGTATTAATGCTGGACAGCGTGTTTTATGAATATTCTACTGTCTGTTTTGCCTTTAATAAGTAAACATCTTTTTGAGTTGGTTATTGGCAAGACAGAAGAGGGGGAACATGGTGGCAGGAAAATGGACGCTGGCTGGGACGGTTTCAATAGGCTCTCCCAGTTTGCCGTTTTGGGGCTCGGCTGCCAGAAAACATCCAAAGCGCGGCGGGGGTGAGAGGGGGGCTGATCCCATTTGGACGCCGTCTGCAATCAGCCCAACTGGAGAGGATTGATGGGGAACAGGAAGAAGGGATGGTCGTGGGGGGTCGAGGACCGAAAGGCCACTCGAACACTGGCACGGCGCAAGCAGGAAGAGAGCTCATCCAAATTTAGAATTTAGACTGAAGCTCATAATTAGGCAAGATGGATTACTGTGGTTTGTTTGTAGCTGGGTTGCATATTCTTCTGTCAGCCTTGAAGATGTGCTTCTATGAAGATTATGTAATGAAATACTGGAGAGAAACGTGCAAATCAGACCTAGAATTGCCTACGCATGTCCTTTTGCTGTGAAGAATATCGGTGGCACAAAGTTTGACTCTTCCTACTTGCAGTCAGGGTCAACGCGAAATGTCCGCCGCTATCGCTGCGATGTTAATTTAGACCTCCCTTTCTCTGCGGTTGCCCCCGGGAGCCCGGACGCGGTTTTACTCCGATAAGGCTGTGAATTGAAGCAGAGTGCCCGCTCTGTGGGAGGCTAATACGCTCAGAAGGTGACAGAAGCACGTCGACTGTCACAGTCTGATGTCCCAGGGGAAATGCCGGGTTTGTGTGTGGCACAGAACCGGAGACTTTTTCAGCCATAAATCCGCTGTAACAGTCATAGTTCATAATTTTCTCTTCGGCAACCTTTATGATGTATTTTGCACAGTACGCTTTACTCAGCTTTCCTTTCGGACAGCTGATGATTAAAATAAACAATATAAATGAAAGTTTTTCATGAATCCATAGCCACTGTGCTACCTGCTGCCCGTGTTATTAAGCACAGTGGGCTAGCGTTCCTTGAACCATTGGTCTAAATGATGGGTTGCCACCTGGGAAAGATTAGTTATAATGATTATAAATTCACCGTAGCTTCGTTTTTAATTTAAGATCTTGTGGTTTTGCCCTGCTTTTTATTTTTGGGTTGTGTCCGATGCTACACAGCTCCTGGCTGTTGGCTATCATGTGTCCATTTGTGGTAAATCTGTGTGAGCCCTTTACACTGGACAGAGTCTGAAGACCAGTCAGTCAGTTGCAAATATGATTCCTTCAGCTCTACTATTTCATGTGACTCCCTATGAACATCAGCATGCTATCACAAGCTCCAGATCTAAGAAGATGCGTCCATCGTGCAGACGTTTTAAGCATGAAAAATACAAAATTCGAGAGAAAGTAAAAATGAAGCATTGACTCATGGCTGTTACATAGCAGACAGCTACTGAAGTTAAACAGCTAGGATTTCAGGAAACAAGGCAAATAGCAGTATCATGGTAACTATTAGAAAGGTAGATGGCAGTCTGATAGCATCTACAAGGGTTTGTTAAAAGGTTTCAAGACTGGCAGTACTAGATGCATCCCGTGTGTGCTGCGGCTGGGTGGCGGTCAAGGCCTTGTGACTTGTACACCAGTAAGTCGATCCCTGTAGTGTAAACCCTGTTTTGATTTGGTGGCGGTGGATGATGCTTCCTCAGCTGAGCACGTAGAACAGGGACAATGAGCAGGACGATGGTATTCAGGTGGCAAGATGGCAGCAAAAGAGTAAGTGAAGACATTCAGTCTCAGACACCAAGCACTGCTGTCAATGACCTGCTTTAGAGGTAAAAAAAAAAAAAAAAAACTATAGCTGTTGCCTTGAAGATGTCAGAAAATGGGCTAGCACACCTCTTTGAGAAGTTTAGTGAGAGCTGCAAGAAGTGTATAGAGTGTGAAGGAACGTACTTTGAAAAGGAAACTGTCCCTAACACGGAGGAACCCACAGGAATCTTAAGATCTGGAATAATCTGGAATATTATTTCAAAATAAACCTCACATTACTTTAGCTAACTACAACTAGTTAAACAAATAATTCGCTAAGTTACTTCCAGTTCTTGTTCCTGCTATATATTGATTGTTTTCTTGCTAACAGACACGTTGGTAGTCAAAAAAAAAAGTTGCAACATTGATATAAACTCTTTACATATTGGAAAATTTGCACAGCATCCCAAGATGTAAGACATTGCATTAATAAAAGATGGCATTAATTTTCTAACAAAACCCATTGGCAAAAAGTGTTTCATTCACTGACACAAGACAAACTTTTATGCCAATGATGAATTTGCATTTGCTTCTGTCTTTCAAAGGACCAATGAATTTAAAGTCGTTTTTTGTACTACTGCTGTCTTTACAAATAAAATCTGTACTACTTGTTTCTGAGCTGTTTGCTTCTGTTATGTTGCTGAATTAAAGAGGGTTTAGATGTGCCGCACAGTTCACAGACACGTAGAAGCATGACTTTGTCAAATTAGGTCCTGGAAAAATCTCGAAATTCTCTTCTGGGTCTCCAAAGAAGTTTACGAAGCATTGCTGCAGGCCACGCGCTTTTTTCTTTACTCCGAGAAACATAATTAGATGCCTGTGGCGCACTGTGTCCACTTGCCCTGCAGTAAGTTTTTACTCACACAGATTGTTTAATATTCTTTTCATTATAAAATCATGGCTGGGTTTCACCTCTGCTCAGCTGCTTGCTCGATTAAGGCCCTTAGATGTGCCTTTGTTTTCGGGTTCCTATGTGAGCTGCTTACAGCTTTTAATTGCATTATTTATTATGCCGTAAAAATGTTATACATCTTTTGGAAGTCATGCGATGCTTTCATTCAGAACCAGATGGAATAGTTATTGTACAATAAACTTAAATCTTGAGCTGCTCTGTATTATGGGATGCTAAAAATTTCAATTTGCTTTGGACAAAAGTTTTTTCGTAAATACATAATTAAACTGTGAAAGCGTTGCAGATCATATCTCAACTCTGATTGGTGCGTTTCATCTTTTCGGTAAACAACCGAGCAGCCTTGTTGCTGGATTTTATTTTAATGAAGGATTACAGTGCTATAATATTTTCCACTAAACAATTCACACTTGGACAGAGACTCAAGTGCAAAATTTACTTCTGAAATGTAATGATATTCCAACTTGTTTCAGATTCATTCCATGTTCTCCATACAAATTGGGTTCCATGGCCACCTGCATTATTAGGTTGATGATATCAAGCAGCCTTATGCTTGTATTCTCATTACCCCTCATGTAAAGCATTCAGTTAAACAATGATTTGCATCAGTGCTTTACTGCATTGAATGCAGCTTAAATTTTATTGAATATTTAGCATCGCCGTGTCAAATTTGTCTCTGGAATTAGAACGTGCGTTCGGAGCGAAGTTAGTATATCAGTTGGAAGCATTAGACTGGTTATGTGTTTAGATGGGTGCTTGGTGTCTATTGGGGCCTGCAGTCTGCCTGAGGGTTCCCAGCTGCCCCCGCTCAAGATAGAGATGGGGTTAGGGTGATGTCGGGTTTTACGAAAAATAGCGCCTGCGGGGTAGAAGTAGCCTGGTGCGCTTATATATGCGTGCAAATAATTGACGGCGGTGTGTGGCCAGAGATTTGGTTTGCTGCGTCCCTCCTGAGGTTCATTTGGTACAAAACTTCAAATTCTTAAATGTAAATTCTTTCACTGAATTGTCCCAGGGCATGCATAACCATGGAGCAAGGAACCGTTGCAATGGAGAGCCTTTGTTGCTGTCCTATGCACCAGTGGGTGCCACAGGCAATGCTGATGATGATGACCAAAAACTTTTATGACTTTTGAATAATCAATATTCTGCAACCACGCCATTTTGATACAGATATAAGCATTCCTTTACCTCACACGTTTTTGTTTATATGAGTGAAATTATTTAGTACTGCTTACCTGGTTGACCAACCAAATGTGAGCTTGTTTTTTGTATTTACAAGAAGATCTAAACTGGATGTAGTTTTTAAAAATAGTGGCGTAATAGTAAATACTTCTCCAGCTCACAAGATTTCACCTTACAAACCCGAATTCCTGGAACGCATTACGCACAGGGGGTTCCTTGTGCGGTAGAAATCAAGTAAATTCTCACAGTTCTCAAACAAAGCAGTCTGAGAATTTGCCCTAAATATAATAAAATGTAATACTAATTATTGATTTATTATTCCATCATTTTTGTCCCGATTTCCTTTGAACTGCTTTTGATTTTCATATAAACATTTTGCAGTTTTCAAGGATTTTCATTACATAGCAGGGTACAAATTCAAGTTTGAATAGAAGGTACAAAAGCTATGCTGTAATTTTAAGCACTGCTGGTTAGCACATGGGGCTCATCTATGGGTCGAAAGACAAATGACCGTAACTTTCAGGTTGCCGACCCTGTCAGAACTGGGATTTAGATGTTCCGATTTTAGAAGGCCACGTCATGCCCAAGGTCAAAAGGTCCCCAGTTTATTTCGCCCTGCAGCCGATCAATACCAGGCAGAATTATGCACACAACAGTGCAATTGTGTCTGGGAAAAACTGGTTTTTTGAACCGGTCGGGGCTTTTGCTGGCACGGGCGATGAGTAGGGGCTCAGGACAATCGGGCTCTGTGATGCAGAAGCAGCGCTTGCTAATCTTCACTTTGGTGATCAATACTGGCGCCTCCAACTCATTGTCTTCCTTCATCGCAATTAAATGCACAGGAGTTCTTTTAAAGTAGGTTTTCTCTTGAACCGTGCATACATTTTTCTAAAGAATTCAGCCTGGTGTGTAAGTTTTCATCCTATTTGCCACTTACAAGAATAAAAAAATTGTTTACAGTTTTTAATGCTATGCAGTAAATGGTGTCATGGCTCCGTGTCAGCCGTGTGTGGTTTTCTTTTTGTCCAAGGGTGGTGAAAAGGATGGGGTGTTGTGTAGTTTGGTGACTTGCTGAGTTCTCTCTCTCGCTCTTTCTCTCTGTCTCTCGGTTTGGGTTTTTATATACATATATAAAATATATATATGTACACACACTTGCTGGCCGAAAAAAAAGTCACCACCTGGATTTAACTTAGTGTTATGATGTGGGATTGTTGCAGTTGATCAGGTCTAGGTTCTGCAACATTATGTGCCCAAAAAATGAGGTGAGCTGACTACCTGAATAACCAGGTTTTTAGTGGTTCAGGGAGCATGAGAGAGACATTATTTTCACACATGGATTGTACGTGCGCGCGCGCGTGTGTATTCTCCCTTGTTTTCTGAAAATATATTCTTTGATTTTGTCTTCTTTCTTGGGCACTTTCCAGACAACATCCTTCCATATTCTTCCCCTTTCCCTTTCCTGTTCATGTATGACTCTGTTCCACTAGACATTTCCCCAAGCCTAGCATTTGTACAGGGATTTTAACACTGGTGAACACTTTTGGTGTCACACATGGCACAATATTATGCAAAACAACTCAAAAAAATTTTGACGGACTGTTTAGTTTAGTCAGTTTGCAGCCTCTAATAGAAGAGTTGCTACCATAAAGGAAGGCTGTGCATTGGATCTGAGTTCCCTGTTCCAGCATGTTGCCTCGGTTAATGGTTTCCTGCTTTAACGTTTTGCAATATTAGCTCAGGTAGCAGATGAATAGCTGTTTAAATCAATGTTTTGTCACGTAACATCCACTGTGGCGAAGTGCAAAGCACAATTCTTGAAGAGTATTGTCCACGCCACTGCATGTGAGATGAGAAGTTCCTGGTGGTGCTTTGCTCGAGCTACCTCCTGGATCGTAAACAGACGTACATTACGTAACGGTCCCAAGGGACGTTAAAGCGAGGTTTAAATACGTTGCGACGGAGTGTCAGAAGCGTCTGTGCGACATAGTTGTGTGTCCCCATGGTGACTAGCGCAATTTCATTTGTATGAATACATTAATGTGCGACAGCTGGAGTGGAGCGGCTGGCAAGCTATGAGGACAGAACGCACTACAGTTTTAGCACAGCTTGTGTTGCTGAGCACTTCTATCTGTTTACCTGGCACCTGGTGAGTGAAGTCCACAAGTTAGAATTCTTCAAGTGAGCATACGGAAAAATTTTATTATGAATTTTGATATCGTGATAATCGTTGGCAAGAAGTCACTGTGATGACTGTGATGACCATGGGAACAACAGAATAATGTGGGGGGTTTAAGCCTGGTCCAACCGACAAGACGGAGAGGCGCACTTGTGAGCCGGATGTTAATGGAACAGTGAGCGCCGGGCGCAGTCAATCAGCCAATAAGGAGCGCTAAAAAAAATAATTTGATCTTTGAGAATCCAACAGAGATAGACGGGATGTTTTTTGGGCTTGGCGGATAACAGCTGGTGGGACCTAAATTTAGTATAGCAAAGCTTTGCTGTTGTGTCCCTGAGTTTTGTTTTGAGTCCTGGCTTTCTTTTGATCTTATTCTGGTTATGTTGTATTATAATTATTATTATGTTGGCTCTGTTTGTGGCTATTTGCAGGTAATGGGGAGAAGAATAAGACGAAAAGAGCCAAAAGTCTACCCATCACTGCTCCCCACCTGGTCGCGCTCCAAATCCAGGATGCCAGGCTTGTCATCGCATATGAATAATTAAATTGCAGTAAAACAAAGACTCAGACTGTGAACCCCCAGCAAAGGATAAAATTAAAATCTTACTTCATCTGTACAATCAAATTGTTTCAAAATGCTTCACAGCGCATTTTCCACTGTTTGGTAAATACGTGATGTAGTACTGCCTATGTGGGAAAACCAAAATCAATTTGCTGACCTACTGAAGGAGACGGCGCCGATTATGTCCGCGTTGAAGTGCGGGCCACCGGCTTTTGGCATCGCAGACGCTTCCCCATCACCTTCCTCCCTTGGCTGATCACAGAGCGAATAACGTTGTATGAACTTCAGCGAGAGGCCATCCCCTGGGATGCATTTAGAAAAACTCGGCACGGGCGCCATTATGAGAAAATGTTTCCTTGAGCAAGCAGTTTCTCCAGCTCGAGGAGTGACTGCGATCAGCTGCCTCTTCGTCTTGCCGCGGCACTTGACCTGTTCCGTGTGCTAAAGATGACAACGTAAGGAGCACCAGGATTATGCAGAAAGAAATACAGGTCACACTGGTTACCTGACTTAAGGTGCTTCTATTTACTGCCACCTGGCCTGTATAGGGAAGAGGAAAAAGCGAGATTAGAAATAGGATTGAAACATCTAAACACCTTTAAATTCTGCATGGTGAATGACAAAGGCTACTCTGTACCCTGAAAACACTGCGGGACCTACTATAATTTCCAATACTTACATCTGTTCAGTATGATGTTCTTACAAATTTCTTTGTCCCCAAAATCGAAATAACAAATCCCGCGCGCATTAAACACATCCCCTTGTTTTGTTGTCGGAAATGTGGGTTGTTCACCTTTGAAAACCAGCAACACGATTGCCCTCTCGAATGTGAAAATTTAAGCGATATCAAGTGCGGTTACTATAGAAACGCAGAATTACCTCCGTCTGAGCCCTTTGGTAGCCACTGGATTTTTTTTTTTTTGGTTATATGTCTGTGTCTGACTCACGTCTAGTCAAACACCCTGGTCCGCGCATGCATTTGTGGGTTATCACAGAAACGTGGGGAAAAGATCTCTTATTATCATAAGCCTGCAAAGGGTGCAGCTGGATGTGACAGGACAGAAGTCCTACTTGTGTCAGAGCACAGTGGGGAGGGGGAAGAGGAAGGCTTTGTTTCTGCCTTGCTGAGTTACAGTCTTTTGCACCTTCAACCAAACATGCCTTCTTGGTCACCGGGGAAGTGTTTTTACTGAGGGCCACACCCGAGCTAAACAGATTCGATTACTCAGATATGATCGAACATGATTCTCACAATATCTTAGTGATGAAAACATCACTTGTTCTCCACAAAAGGCCCATCAGCTCTAACGCAGCAAAACATCTCATTCCTCTCATTCCGCACCTGTTCTCTGCATCTCCTTGGTTCCACCACTTGGTTTTTTTCTCCGACAGATGTAGGACTTAATCTGACTGCTGCTTCACCGCACCAAGCCAACATTTAACCAACTGTATGTTCTCATATGCGTCCTTCAGGAAAGCGCTGCAGGGTGCTGTGGATGCTCTGCTCCAGTTGCCTCTGCCACAGTAAACTTCTCCAGCTGTTTTCAGGTGTAGGATAGCTGGGGGTGTTTTGGATGATCGATCATCCCCAGGGACACGATGAACCACAGCACGATTTCCTTCGCTGACATGCTCAACACTTGCATGTCTGGATCTAGGCACTGGGCTATGTTTAGGGTTTCTTCACCCTTTGTTCTTCACCATTGGCCCATCATCAGCTGCACTTTCTGAATGTTGCGTAAATAAGAATGAAGTACGGGCGTCTATTAATATCCAAACAAGCTGTATTCCTCCAAGAGAACCTAAAGAAAAGGGAATTGCAGCAACAACCTCTCTCTAAAGAGAAGATTTAGCGAATATAACGTCGAAGATTCCCCCCCGACACAGCATCTTTCTCTATGACAACAGCACCCCAGAGCCTTCAGCAAGGGACAGATTACACTTGTAATCCTAATGTTGATGTGACAAGTAATTCTTCACATAAGACAGGCTTATTTTTAGTTGTAATATTAGCACTAATGCTACAAATAATAACAATAACAATAATGTTTGTACATGTTTTTTGTTTTGCTGCAATACGGATAAAGGACGGCATCCATATTGCTTATTAGGTTATCGGATAAACTGTAGCACAATTTAAAATGTGATTAAATTGAAGTTCTTTCCCATTTTTGCAGAGGCAAATCGCGGAGACGTCCTAATGATCATCAATAAGCATGAAGGACAATTGGTGAGACAGATGTGTGGAATTTTAATCTCTGGATTTTCAATTTAGGTTCACGAAAATTCATCAGAGGTGAGACAGTGATTATATTAAATCCGTCATGTAGACAGAACTCTGGTGAAATTGAGCTCGGGCAGCATGGCTTGCTCTCTCAAAGCCTACATTTAAATAAAGCCTTTAAATTCCTTGCGCTGTGTCTAAAAAAGTTTTGAAGTATAATTTCAAGGCGCTCTATTTCAAGCGTACTTTGGCCAAAATATTGTTATTATTGCAAGAAGCAGGTGACCTGAAGATTTAGTGAAATTACTCAAAGCATTATAAATCAAAGGCCTATAACAGGGCTTTTTTGGATGGAAATTTTCCATCAGTTCTAATTTAGTAGGAAAACAAAAGATGGACAAAACACTTACATTAATGGAGTTAAGCTATTCAATTCCTGAGCTGCTGGTTTCTTGTTTTTGGACAAATACTAGAAAAAAAAGAATTGCACAATCAATAAATCATGTTCCTATTTACATTTGGCACAGCTTGCTTGACCATTTAGAAACTGCTTGATTTAAAAAGCTGCTCAGGAATGTGTGGACTGTGGCAGTTAAGGACCAGTCTGAGCATCGCACATGCTTTTTCTTATATGTTACAGATGAATCTGATCTTTCACTCACAGTTCTGAAGGAAAATGGCCGGTGTGAAACCTGGCATCTCCATGATTTGCTACAAGCCCCCTGCTGTAAACCTGAAGAGACTGTACTGGCCCTACTTAATCCATATATGGCGGTACTGTGCCAACTTGCCATGGGTCGAGGGGACCCAAAAGTATCAGTTCTGGTCAGTGTGGTTATGGATAAATAGTCCTGGTGAACTTTAGGCTTACTTGAAAACTGCGGAGACATGACCTTCTCGTCTCCCTCCTGGTTACACCTAAAGCCTATAGTCGTACAGGTGCAATGGTCCCTGTGCATAAATGAAGCAGAAATTTGGAATTCAAGATAAGAATCTGTGGGTTTGCCTGAAACTTTACTTCAGATCAATGTGGCAGGCTTGCACTTGGAAGCGGGATGTGCCTGCTTCTTTGTTTTCTTTTGATCATGAAGAATTACAGCAGGATCAGGTAGAAGTGTCTTCCTTTGCTCACACCCCTGGTGGTTTCCTCATAACACTTCAGACACAGCGATGCTCATGTTGAGGTGTAATTATATTGCCATATGCCATTCATTTAAAAAAAAAAAAAATCTTCCATGGACTTTGAAGTTTCCGAGGTACGAAATCCTTTCTTGGCAGCCCTTAAACATTATAAGCATGTTTTAACACAATTTGAGTTTTTAGAGTATGATACATCCATATTAATGTAAGCAACATTAGTAGTTGGAGCAACTGGGCTCTAAGAGCGGCACATATTTTCCCTCCTATATTTGAGTCAATATGTTACACACAAAAGCACACTTACTTTTACATGAAAGTCTTAACAATGCCTGGATAAGATCTGGTTAGCAGTTAGTTATAGCATATTTTGGGGATTATCACTCTTTAAAGAACAGCTAACAAAACGCAAATGTGTGCTCCATTTTGATACATGACTACACTTGATCTGAAAAATGAAAAATCCAAATACAGGCCCAACAAAATGAACTACAGCATTCATTTGTTGCATGGTGGGGGGAACTGAAGAAAGGGCGTCAAACACCTTAGGTACACTGCCCCTGCATAAGGCAACATTTTGCCATTCTGCACAAACAAGGCACAATAAAATATCCGGCACTGCTGTGTCATCATCTTATTATTTCAAATGTGGTCTAATTGGGCCTGAATAATTTTACACTTTTAAATAATAATAATAATAATAATAATAATAATAATAATAATAATTTCCAGCTTCTGTTTTGGCAGCTTGTGATACACGGCTGTGTTCTTATAATTGTTAATGGCATTTAGTGCTTTTGTCTTTATAAATGTCAAAGTGTTGCAGGCAAGTTGCAGCTGCAAGCCCAATAATTGCACGTGTTTCTGGTCTTTTGTTTGTCGCTGTTTGTTAAAATCACTTTGTCAGAACACAAATCAGCTTCAGATAAACATGTATAAAATACAGCTGTGTTTCCTCACATTTTTGCGTGCCCCCTTTTTTGGATCAAATTTAGGCTTTATGTTCGGTGCATGACAGCATCTTCAAAGTGTGCCATCAGCTTGTATTCCCTGCTGACTGAGCGGCTGCTTGCTTACTTCAAGGAAAGCTTTCTGTAGCTCAGTGAGGTGAAGAAAAAGGTGACTAAGCCACATTACAACAACCCCCCGCCGCCATGCCATAGGATGGCCCACTGACCAGTAGCCATAACCCCGATGCCCTTAGCATCTCACCACCTTGCTGTTGGAAGGTGTTGGCTGGAGGAAAGTGGCGGTGATCCTGACGGTCTCTCTATAAGTACAGTGGGGTCACTTGGGGTCAAAACTTACTGTGCGTTCAAAAGCCTCAAAGCAGAGCTTTATCCCAGACGCGAACCTGTCCAGAATTCAACGCGTTTGTCTGCAAAGTGAAATTTGAACGAGTCCCTCAAGCCCAAAAAGATCAATGCGGTTCTCATGCAGAGAGCTACCTTTCTTAGCTGGAATTCAGAAAGAGATTTGTTAATGGACACGCTCATGCTTTGAGAGGGGTGTTTTCTAGGCTGATGAACTGAACTGGAGATGAACTGGGAGGCTATTTTAATGACAGATATTAAGTCAGACCAAACCAAGATCCCTTTTTTGTCAAGATGTGGTAATTGGAAACAAGGGGAATGCTTGCATAATTGAAACAGCTCGGATGACACTGGGACCTGCGGGTACGCTGATGCATCGTCGCTTAGAGAGGAAGCCGTCCTCTCGGTGAAGTGAACAGTATGCGTCCTCATCTCACCAATAACACAGATCAGTTGAGCTGGGAGTTTTACGGTTTTTGGAAATGGAAGAAAGAGAAATCTTTAGTCTGGAATTGTTAAAAATTTGTTTTAGCTGTCGACATAATTCCTGCGATTGACTGGTGTCCCTTCCAGGCTGTATGCTGCTTAACCATGTGCCCTGGGCTTCCAGGATGGGCTCTGGATCACAGCCCTGCACTGGACAAGCAGTTAAGGACAGTGAGTGAGCGAGAGAGTAAAAATAATGTGTAATAATACTAATAATGTATAATAATGTAATTCTAATACCAGGAGTATATGGGTATCCCTTGAAATGTGAATCTTTGACTTATGGCTTTTCATACATATGAGTAAAATTATTTAATTTCCTTTGAGTTATGAGCAAATACAAAGCCGATTTTTGGCATTTATGAGTTTCAAGAGCTAGGTCTGAGGGATGGAGGGTTTAAAGCATGTGCCAGCAGCCACATGTACTTTGCTGCTGGCTGTTTTTGTCTGCAGTTACTGCCTCTCCACCTTTGTTTTAAGTTTGCTCATACGTGTGTGATCTTTGTGGGGTCCAGAGCGCTAAAAATTTTTACGATCGAAATTTATAGTAATTATGTTTCCTACTTCTGAGATTACACCTTATGAGCCAGTTTGCAGGGGTGGGCTGCACTTGTAAGTAGGGGGATACCTGTATATTGCATATTGCTTAGCAGGGGAGTAACTACTGTACTGCCCTGGCATTTGACTTACCAAAATGTTTGCAGTAGTGCTCAGAGGACAAACATGCAAACTCACATACAGGAAGAGTATAATAAATTTGTGATAGAGTAATACATGTCTCTTGACACAAACTGGGGTGTATTTTTCCAGCAGCAGTTAAACTTGGATGCTCATAGTATTCATTTTGAGATGGAAGATATGGAGCAGCATGGTTCCCTCCAGGTGTGTGTATGTGTGAGCATCTAATATGTAAATGGGTAAATGAGTGTGTCTTGTGTACTAAATCTTGCATATTAAGTTGCCTTGGTGAAAGACAACTGCAGAATGCAACCATTGTACATCATTGTGAAGAAGAGCATTTTCTAAACAAATAAATAATAATAAATAAAATGTAGGAATTAACAATTAATGTTAATTTCATGACTGTGCTTTTATAAAGTGAAAGAACATTAAAAAACATTTTGTTAAAGGACAAAATAACTCCTCCTATCTTACAGTATTCCAAACAAGTGTTGTTTTAATGTTCAGGTGTAGATCCGGAGGCCCATTCTGACTGTGATGGTCGCTCCGGCACCCACACAGATGAGTGGATAGTTTAAGTATATTTTTGTTTGAATTTTTATTTGTGTTTTGTTTTGGGTGGTGACATGTTTGGTTTGAATTTGTTTGGGGTTTGAATGGAAATTGTTTGTGGGTTGCTGGTTTGGTTGGTGGTCTCTGGGGATTGGTCTATCCAGGTACCAGTCCGGACGAAGGATTGGAGGAAGGAAATCGGGCCTTGGAAAGCGGGAAGTGGATTCAGGGCCAATAAACCTGCTGCAGCATAAGGGGGAGAGAATATCGGTGTAGACATTCATTTGGTTTGGATTTCCTGATTTGTGTTTTTATTAATAGTATTTTGATTCTGCTGGATTTTGTTATGTATATGATTTAGTTAACCAATCGGTGTGTAGCGTTTTGTTGTTTGTTTGTGTTTGTATAGTTCTGGTGTTCCTCTATTGTATGTAGTTGTATGTGAATGGTCTGATCAGCCATTATTTAAGCCCTATTGTGTGTTTGGGGTCGGTCAGTTGTATGTCTAGTTGAATTGTGCTGTGCACTGTTGGTTTGGGTGTTATGTTCGGTTGACCTTTTTATGGGCCCAAATTTATTTGTTGCTGACAGAACTACCTTTTTTTGGAATAAATGATTCTTTTTAACAATTAACCTGTGATTCCTTGTGCCTGCTGACTCGGTCCCTCACACTGACAATGTTGCACAGTTTACTCCATACAGATCATGTCGGACATTGTGGGAATGTGATCTGAGTAGCGGTGTTAGATACCAAAATGTTTCTAACAGGCTGTCAGTATACACTCGGGTGCACTTCTCAAGAAACGTGGTGCAGAGCAGCTGTTGTGAGCCAAACCGAGGGATCTGCGAGTGCTGTGGGTCAGAAGGTAGCTGTTTTCACCCATCGCTCTAATTAGAGCTCACAATTTGGATGCTGGAGTGCTGTGGGTTCAGCCGTATTCGCCCTGCAGTGTCTCGCTTTCTTGCTTCGGCTTGACAAGTTTTTGCTGGTGGTGAATTTTTGCTAATAGGTAGCGGTAAATCTCAGATAAAAACATAAAGCAAAAATGTAAGGGTTGCTGAATGAACCTTCTCATCTCTGTCTTTGCTCTTTAGAACTTTTTGTAGAGTTAGCTCATCTGTTTGCATAAAATTCACACTAAAATATCATTAAAACTGCTTCTTAGACTTGTTTTTCGATGATGGAATTTTTTGCGAGCTGCAAATGTGTTGGCTAAAAGTTTCAGCCAAAAAGAAACCCACTCATACAAACCCATGGAGCCACAAGAGTTAGGAGGTCAGAAGATCTGTTCACAAGCCTTATCAGAGGTCATGATATTGAGGTCAGAGTTAAACAGAGGTTTATTTTTAGTATCTTCTCCACAATTGACTTTTTTTGTTTTCCTCTCCTCAGCTGTCACATAGTTTATATCAAAATATAAAACTATGTTTGTTGTGTTAGAACTGCAATGAACTGGCGACCCTGTACCCCCTCCTTGATTCCAATGATTCTGAGATAGTCTCCAGACCACCGTAGTCCTGACCAACACAAGCAGTTAATGAAAATGGATGAACAAGTAAATGTTATCTTAGAAATGGAAAAAAACATGCATTGTACCATTCCATTTTTTCCACTGTAACTTTCCTGGTGTAATGGCTGAGGGTCAGGCTGTGTGTTTGTTTCTCTCCTATTTTGTGGCCTGTGGAGACTCCAAATGGGCATCACCTGTGCCGATTGACCCTAACTGGGTGACCCCACCTCCTGTGCTTATAAAGAACCCCACACAAGAAGAAGAGATAGAAGAGTGTGATTTCAATAGTTTTGAACTTGGCAGCAAGTATGATTTGTTCCCTTCAGTGTGTGCTGGTAAATGTTTGTATAGCGAGCAGTGTCCTATTTTTATTTTGTTAGTTTAGAGCAGTCTAGTTAATCAGGTGTGGAAGGCTTTGTGTCTTTTTCTTTCTGGGTTTAAGGTAAATGGTTGGTCTTTGGTTCACTCACAGTAGAACAATTAATATTTCACTTGTGGCACCTTTGAGCATCACTATTGTGTATAAATATTTGCTATAAATCACCAACCTCTCTCACAAAAACTTTCCATAAACATGTATGGGTTTGGTTTCTGGTGTGCTAACTGGATGGTAAATCCTTTAATACTCCTTTTCCTATTTATGTGTTGCCTCTTTGACCCCTAACACTTTAGTGAGCTTAGCCAAAGGGGTTGTCACACTTGGGACTTTGTTCAGTGCTCTGTAAAAGAAGATAAACTGAATGGAAGGGAATTTAACAAGTTGAGTGCTATTTGGATTTCCTGCTGAAGATCCACACAGTCTTTGCTCCACTTCTGGCACTGCATGCAAGTTTAAATGGCAGCTATCACATCAAGTTGTAGTTACTTAAAGACATTTCAAATCCCAATGTAGATGTTTCTTTTGTGAAAGGATGTTTTTTTTTTTTTTTTTTGCCACTAAGCACTAAGGCAACCTGGTAATAAAATTCAGAATGAGAAAGCAAGATGTTGAATATTTATGCACCGATACAAGGGCCTGCTGGGCAGCCTCGCACCAATAATCATGCCGATTGTGTTCTGAAAACCGACTGTTAAATTTAACTTGGCTGACAATGTCTTCAGTCACTTTGCTTTATCCTCGTTCTGTAGTTGTTGTCCTGGTGTGTTTCTCATTCACAGAGATGATTTTTTTTTTTTTTGCTGAGTTTGAGATGAAGAAGCATTCAGCAGAAACACCATCAGTTCTGACTCGTGGGTTCAAGATGCTGGGCAAACAGACAGGTTCTGCAGGAGATGGACAGCTCAGGGTAAGTGTGTGTCAGGTCATTTGTCAGACAACAGCTTTGGGAGCAAGGTCAGCTTCTGTGGACTTTCCTATTTTTTACTCTGATGGGAATTAAAAATGAATCACGGTGGTACCCTTTACACACACCTGACTTGGAGCACCAAAAACACCCACTGCTGTCCTGGTAGTCGGAAACCTCTTCAAGAGGGCACCGGGACACCATCTGCAGAGGCTCTCACAGTCTCAAGTGTGGGAGGTGGAGGCCTGGGGGGTTCCGACTGCTGCTATGAGTTTAATCACAGTCTTAGGGTAGGAGAGCCTGGGTACAGCGAATGGCCTGAACAGTTCAGCTTCAGTAGACACAGTAAAATTAAGAATTTAAACATGGACTCAACATTAATCTACTTACGTAAGTCAAATATTTATTAGGTCTGATGAGGAAATTTGTATTTCAGATCTAATTGCTTTTTAAACTTTTTTTGAACTCACCCTATACCCTGAGGACTCTTTTATGTTCACATTCAGAATATGGTGGAACAGCTGAACTAAAACACAAAGGAAAAACAAGCCCCACTTTTTTTTTTTTGTACACCAATATATTGTATTTATTAAGCAGATAACTTAATTTAAACAAACCGTACAGATTCTGACAATATACCGGTCAAAGGTTAAAACGCACAACTAGAAATGTTATTGAAATGCAGGATAAAACAAATGAGTTCAAGATCTAGTCACCCTTCTGGAAAGTTTTACATGTGGTATGACAACGATGGACAACTATTTAATCTTTTGCCTTGCATTGTATTACGCATTTGTGTGCGTGTTCAGCTTCTTGCTGTGCTGCCTTTGCGGCTCTTGTTCCTCCGTGCACAATTTTGGAGGAAACTCCGTCTTACAATGGGCTTTTTTTTTTTTTTTTTTTTTTTTGCATCATCATATTGCCTCACTAATAATAACCTACTGGTTTTAATGGACTTATCATTTAAATTGGTCACCATCACAGTGAATTAAATGTGATGTGAATCAACAAATAACTGAAAAAGGGGGGAAAAGGACTTCTTCAAATACGTTAGTTGGATCAGGATCTTAATCTGAGAACGACTGCATTTTAAATATTAAGCAGCCCTCAAGTATGTCATTACACTGCTCTTCAATCTCATGATTTATGAGTCCAACAATGTTGCCCATTTTCCTGGAGTTTATTTAAGACCTTAAATAATGCATTAAGGAAGTTGCATGCAGCTGCATTTTTGCTTCAAACATGCAACTTGTTTTTCAGTTACGAAACTGAAACGTTGTCCACATTAATGCCAGCCGCTGTTTGTGTCGCGAGACGGCGACTTTGGAGAGACCAAAATCGAGGAAAGGGGGAAAAAATTGTCGGGTGGCAGTATAAAATTTTGTTCCGCTGTTAAATGTCATCTGCAAATCGTAATACTTTTTGCTTTTGAGACGCGGCTTCGCAGTGGGAGATGTATCTAGCTGTCGACTGTGCGGCAGGTTCTCCTTTTAATGTTTCGAAATATCGGGCGGCAAGCGGGAGAGGAAAATGCTTTTCAAAATCCTCCACGTTCCTTCCACAGCAAAAAACTGGCTCACTGAAAAGGAAACTGGCTTAATCCATTTAAATTCGCTGTCTGTGTCTCCTTTTCTTATGTGCTGGTTGACTTTATTGACTGGAATGATCGCATTTCCAGTGCAATGGAAATCAAATGAAATGAGATATGTGCTTTATTTTTATCACCATCTTATCTGGTAGCCAAAGCCTGTTATGTGTTACGATGAACGTCAGCAGATCCTCCCAGGGAAAAACAGTTCTTCCTCACCTTATCAGTGCATTTTTACTTTGACTGGAAGCCCATTGTCCTGACTTGAGAGGTTTAAGAATCAGCAGAAGGATGGATTTTGTGGCTTCTCATCAATTCCTTTATCGTGGGCCAACTTTGCTGGGGGGGAAAAAAAAGGCTGTGATCTGCGCCTTAAATCAGTGCTGAGTGACTGAATGAGACCTGCGCTTCTGGACACACTGATGCACAGAAACTCCGACTAAGGCCTGCATGTGTAAGACGACAGACGGCGAGAAAGCGAGACCAAGCTGGTTAGTTCACGTCTTCCTGTTGTATCAGATGTCACTTCCAGAGCTTCATTTAAAGCTGAAGCGAAGTACTTGTGGCCTTTGTCAACAGACTGCTTTTTGGTGCTCTTAGTAAAAAATAGGTTGTATTATAATTGTTTATAAAACAGCCAACCATCACTTAATGTATTACAACTTCAATCTTAGTCAACATCACAGGTTCTTTAGTACTTTTTAGAAATAATAGTCTACAGATCTCATTTAACGGAAGCAACACCACCTTTGTGTGTGTACTGAAGTACTGTTATTTGGTATGTTGGCTGCTTTTTATATTGTTGGCCATGCGTTTCCGACAGCTGGACACACGAATTTATAGAATTAGTAAAACACACAGTTCAGTGCAGGAGGTCATGATTAATTCTGTGTTCAGGTGCCTGGTATGGAGTATATCATGAACTGTGCTGGGAGGAAAGAAACCATATTTACAATAGATAAAATTTGTAAAGGGCAGACAGTGCGACTGAACAGATTAGGATATTCCTTCCCTTTCCCTGTCAGACGTCCAGATGCTAATGTGAGGTGATACATGCAGTGATTTGTTCACGGCTCATGCAGTGTCTTGAGGGTTCGGCAGAGGTTAGGACACTTTTCTGCCCAGTGTCTGTCTCTGTCATGCTTGTTATAAGTCTATCACCCCCCCCCCCCCCCCATATTCACAAAGCCCCTCATTCAACCCCCTCTGACAGGTTGAGGAATGAGGCCTGGCTGCTGAAACGTTGTTCCGTAATTGCGATTGCCGCCAGCGGCTATGGTGCAACTCTCCCACCTACTCAGCCAGCAGGTCTAATGCCATTACTTCCTTGAGTCTTAGACATCCTTTCAGAAGAAGTGTGTATATGTATATATGTATGTATATATGTATGTGTGTGTGTGTGTATGTATATGTATGTGTGTGTGTATATGTGTATATATATATATGTATATGTATATATGTATATGTATGTGTGTGTGTATATATGTATGTGTGTGTATGTATGTATGTATGTATGTATGTATGTATGTATGTATGTATATATATATATAATTTTTTTTTCTTTTTTCTAACTCTGAACAAGCATTGCTGGCCACCAATTTTTCAGCCTATTTTTTTGTTTTCTATGCATCTAATAGTTATGTGGATATCCTCCTACCTCCTACTTACAAGCATCCTGCGTTCCTGGAAATTCGCAAAGTGAGACATTGTGGAAGGAATAAAAAGTCTACCAATTTTCCAATAATTTTAATGGGAAATTTGTAAGCATTCCTGGGCTTACAAAGTCACTTCCATATTTACTTTAGTAACAGCAAAATATCAAAATGGAAATAAAGTATTTAAAAAAAAAAAACAGACATTTCTTTGAATAATATACAGCAGTGTATTATTAATAATAGTGATTAAAAATGAATTGCAGATGACTTACATTGTAGTGTTGTATCACACAATTGCACTGGAAAATGAATGCAGCTTCTTTCACTCAGATCTCTAAAAGTACTGTGATATGCCTGTGTCCGATTTGCATACTTAAAGTAAATGGTACAAAAACAGAACTGATGCGTTGCATAACCGAATGTGTCTTAAGACACAAACCGAGCAAAAGTCAAAAAGGTAAATCAGTTATTAACACTCGACTAACTTTTTTTATTTGAATAAATGGATGTCACCAACCCATCAAACAATGTGCAGATGAGAGCATTTTATGAAAAGATGTGCTGGAATTTTCCATTACCGTTCCTCTGACTTTTTGAGGCTGCTGAGCCATGAATTCTAATGCCATATCCCAAAGTATATGGATTATAGAAGCAGAATTTCAGTGTATAACTTTGAAGAGCAAAGACAGTTTGCTGTGCGTTACAGGCTGTAAGAATGTGTGGATTTGATCGCTTGGTAAAATCACAGGGCAGCTGTGTGCCATAAGAAGGTCTGTGGGCTATTTTAACCAAGATGGTGCTACATAGAGCACTGCTGGACTGCAAGGAGATGACAGGCTGTGTACCCAGTGCTCAGCATGATTCAGACACAAATGCCTGGTAGATGAGTAGTGGTTGAAGCTATCTTCTTGTCCTCAAAGGTCTTGGTTCTGAATACCACTCGTGCAGTTCCTACCAAGCATAGGTACTTAATAGCCTGAACTCAGCTTCAACTTTGGGGCTTGACATGGACATTAATGTGCTCAGGTCTACCATGAGGAGGGCATGCAGTATCCACACAGATCCCATCTAACCACAGTAGAATGCCCAGGATGGGTGGAAAGCCCTTCTCCACAGATTTTCTTTCCCCTTTGCTGTTTGGAGTTTTTTTTTTTTCCTCTCCTCAGTCACCATCTGGCTCATCTAACCGCTAACTATCAGGGTGGCTTAAAATGAACGAGTAAAAATGTGCTAATTTTGGGCTTGTTGCTTATCCTTTGAACCTTTGTCCTTCACTCAGTGCCATCTTGTTGAGAAAAGCGCCCTATAAAAAGAAAATGAATTCAGCCCCTGAACCCCTAACAGGAGCAGCCAAAAGATGAAGTCATTTTAAGTTACTTAGCATACACACCCGATGCTGTAAACTGCCATAAAGGTATCAGCCAAATGAAAAAAATATCATTTTCCGTATATTTTTATGCAGTGCTCTTGCTTGTTGTTTTAAAAAAAAAAACACTTTAATGTACTTCGATCTGTACCTCACTTTGAAGAAAAGTGTCTCTTGAATGCACAAATGTAATATACGCAACTTTGTGTGTTTAAATTTATTCCCAAAATGTCTTCATTTGTATACTAACTGTTACTTTATTACTGCCATTTAAGGCAGTTTTAAATCATAGCGGTGCACATGAGTGCTGGAAAAAATAGCATCATCGCTATTAAAAGGGCCTGGCAGCCTTACATTTTCACGAGATCTTTGTCAGACACCAGAATCTGAATAATCTGTACATAACATGAAAAACTGCATTGTTTTGTGTGCAATTTTTTTTTATATAATCCCGTTTTCACACCCCGTGTGTGATCTCTACTTTATTAAATGCAAAAAAGTCTTGCGATCCCTAAAGTTGCATTAATATGATTTAAATTTCAATGAAATAATCCTCCTGTAGGCACAGCTGGACAAAAAAAAAGTTTATTTAGATTGTGCACTCCCTAAAGAAAACCTGGCAGATTCTAAGCAGAAATATATCCACGCTGAGAAGAACATTAGCTTGGCAAATGCTATTCATTTTTGAAATGTTCATGTCTCCCAGTGTAGTAATGCACACTCCTCTGTGTATTGGTGGTTCAGTGGTGGAACTGCTACACAGCCCCGGAGTCCTGGAACTGCACATCACCATGGACCTCTCCGGAAGCCTCATCCCAACCCACGTGGTGAATAAGGCATAACAGCATCTCCACTTCCTGCGAAGACTAAAATGAGCTAGTATTCCACCCCCATCCTCACCGGCTTCTACAGATGTACCATATAGAGCATCCTGACTTCCTGCATTACAGTCTGGTATGGAAACTACACTGCTTCTGACCAGGGAGCTCCTCAGCTGCCCAGTCCATCACCAAGACTTCATTACCCACCATCCAGACCGCCTCCAACAGTTAATTTACCATGAAAGCTCATATCATTGTCAAGGACCCCTCCCACCCTCAGCACCACCTTTTTTCAGCACTGCCATCTCGAAGATGCTTTCGCAGCTTGGAAGCCACCACCACCTGGCTCAGAAAAAGCTTTTCCCACAGGCTGTCAGACTGCTGAATTATGGACCGCCAAGGGACTGACCACCACCACTGACCACCACCAACTATCTGTCCACCACCATCACCACTGATTTTGCTCTGATCTTTTCTGGCTGTTTGTTTATCTATTGATCTAATAATACATACAAAGTCTCATCGTAACTACCAGTGCCTTTGCACAACCCTTTATTTATTTATGCCTGCATTTATTTATTTATTTGCACAAGAGAAGTAAAGAAACCCGAGAACGGAACTACAGAAATACAATACAATGTGCAAGGGAGAGCAAAAAACCAGCAGGGTTGTAGAACGGTCTTCCCCAACAAACAAAAGAAAGGTTAAAACTCCAAAAACGGAGGACATGCCCAGAAAAAAAACATAAGCAATTCACAACTGTAGGCTGACGGATGAATAATTGATCTCCAGTGGCTGCTGTGTGTTACTTTCACACCCATTGACTGCTGTTTGCTTTAACTTGGACATGTTTTTGCCCAACATGAGAGGGGAAATTAAAAGGGTTCTGTTTCTTGCCAAGCAGTTCAGTCCCAGCCAAGTGGAATTTAGGAAATAATAATAAAAAAAAATAATAAAAATAGATTTTTATTTTTTCTCTCCGGCTTCTGAGCAGCTTTTTCAATTCTCCTGCTTATTTTTGAGCCTTGCGCGTTCCAAATAATTTTGAATTCGCTAATAGCACGAATCCTTTCAAGAGACGCCAGATGAGAAGCGTTTGATGGGTGCAGGCGTTCTCTTGCCCGGTTTCCTCCATCCACATAGTTGCGCTCATTGTCTTCAGTCACATTGTCTGGGAAAAAAAGAACGTCTCCTTGTGATGTACTGGAAAGACGTGCAGGTTCAGATGCATATTGCATAATGTGTTGACTTATCGGCAATGGCCATCTGTCATCCCTTAATTTAGCGCGTTCTTTTATTCAGATGAGCCCACGGAACAGGAAATTAAACAAACCGATGCAAAATGTCTTGAGCGTTTTGCATTTTGCATTGCGAAATTGTCTGAAAGACATGAGGATGTAATTATTGATAGAAATGCCATCCTGTACATCATTGTTACCTAAGGATGCTGTGATTCACAATGGATTTACACTGTACATTTAATAATTTTTGCACAGCCGGTTGGGAAGGGCACCACCTTAACCAAAATGAACTAAATGACACTGTTAGTTATGGATAAAATAAAAGCCAATGATGGAATGACTGTAAAGTCTGGATTATTGACCGCAGTAGTGAGGTTTTCACAAGGATACCCCATAACACCTTGTGTGCCCCTGGTTGTGGTTCTAGGTTAACACTGATGGACATTTATCTTTCTCTCAGTTCGCAAAAATAGTAGTCCAAAGCTGAGCCAAGGTGGTCTGGAGTTCATTGCAAGCACTAGCAATAGGCTAAGGGGGCTATGTGCATTTCTGGAAACATGATGTCCATTTGTGTTCAGTGATATGCTGGCCTATGAATGGAAATACAGATAAAATTTGAGAAATAACTGCATCCACGGTAGAATCCTGTAGCTGATGATTTCAAGTTCACGACTAGAGTTTATGAGATGGTTAAAATATTGGCAGCTTGATACCTTCAGGACCTGATCATTCTATTCACTCCAAGAAGAAGTGTAATCCTCCACTTCTGGCCCCTGGGTGGTTCCACTCGCAAGCAAGTGTGAAGTAACATGCATTTAATCCATTACTTCTACTTAAGTTGGTCCCTGGAGAAATTTCACCTTTCAGAGTGTGTTTGTATGTTTGGCATGATTTTTTTTTTTTTTTTACCAGAGTACATTTGTAAAGGAAAAAAAAAAACACATTTACATCCTCTGGCTTCTTGTCACCTGCCATTGCGCTTCGACATCCTAACGTCATTCAAGAGCCGAGGAAATGAAATCTGAGGAAAAAAAATTGACTATATGTTTTATGCTTTCTTGAGGCAGCTGAATTTGATAAGAATTTGAGAGGTTTCAGACGTTTATTCACTTAATAACGTATGTTGTTTATTTTCGGTTTGTTGAACTAGTTTTGCTTTTTAAGGAAAAAAAACAATCTCGTATCGATAATGTTTGATCGATACAGGAGATGTGAGCCAAAGGTTTAGCTGGCACAGCAGCAGCTCGGAGAAACACACGTAAGGCCATACATCCCACTACATGGGCACTGCTCACCTTTTCATCAGCTTCGGGTCTTGTTGACACTTTAAATAAGTTGTTCTTTCTGGTGTTCCCTACCTGGTGAGAAAAAATTTTATGTATGCTCGTTGTTTATGGAATACTTTTACAGATCCAAGAAAAAACAGCGCTGGTCTACGAAGAACTTGCCTGGACCCCGTCTCACCATCCTATCAACATTCATCTAAAAGTCATGGGAGAAAATCATCACGTAGACGGATTGTTAATATCTACAACATGTGGCTGAAATTCATCATTCGGATGACTCCAAAAATATACGTGAATAGAAATCTGGGAGTAATGGAAAGAGGCTAAAAATACTGGGCTAACTGTGCAGTCAGTGCTTTGTCATAGCAGGAAACTGGGTCATGATCATCCCAGCACTCTTTTTTTAGGCCCCACGGAAGTGTGCAATAGCATCCCATAATGTGTCCAAAATGTGGTAGCCACGCAGAACTTTCATCCGCCGTTTTAACATCCTAAACCAGCATAAACAAACCATCAACCTCAAAAAAGGCAGGACCTTGAGACCTGGCTGTGAAGATCCAGAAATGTTCTCGCCTATTTATATGCTTGATCTACGCTCACTATTCACAGTCTTGAATTTGAGAACTTTGAACATGTGAAAAACTTATGAATGCATTTCCATATTTAATTCTGTGAGGGGAAGGCTAATATCCAAGAAGGAAGAAAGTAAATATGGGCATGCTGCTGGATGGAGAAGCGGCGCCATACAGTAGGTACATGTGTTGCTAACAGGCGGCAGTTGTCCGGGGGCGGAAGTGCTGCTGGCGCGTGGATCCTCATGCGTTGGCTCTGCACGGCGGAAGGGAGAGTCGCACTTGTTCAGGACACCTGCTCTCATCCTGCCGCACAAGGTGCCCCCCCCCCCAAACCGCCTGCCTCACACCTTCCACGCCGTCATGCCCGGCTGCTTTGCGAGGGCCCGCATTGACTAGCGAGGCGGCAAATTAATCGGTGGCAGTGCATCGATCGACTGGCCGTGAAACAACCACAAACCGCTTGGGGGGAGGTGAAGAGAACCTGGTTGCGGCGCATGTTCAATTAGCATCAGATCGACTGACATGTGAATATTTTCCAGCCTGCTTTTTGTAAGACAGCAATTAAAACGTTGTCTTGGGCAGGCTGTCGGTGCGGAGATCTTGCTGGAGACCAAGCTGCTTGACTCCAGGTGGTTGATCAGGGATCGCTCAATCCCCCGTTCCCTTCTCCGTCAGATGGGTACGAGTCGAACGGAGCGCAGGCGTTCGGGAGAAGTCCCGTTTTCGTCTGTATTTAATAGTGCTTGTCGGTGAGTTCCCGCAACTAGTTTTTTTGTGCCAGGGTGGGAGGGAGGACGTGCAAAGCAATAGGAACAAAGTGGGGGTACCCGGGTCCTTCAGGACTAGGTGAGTCTCCACAGTTTTGCGAAAATGGGTCACCCATCACCAGATGATAATGTATCTCACACCACAACAAGGGATGAGCCTGCTGCTTCATCATAAAGTCGGGCTCCTTGCCTGCGCATTGCCGTTGTTTTGAAAGCATTGCAGATGCGGCCCGGTGCTCTGAAGTCACTCTGCGGGCTGCGGCTGGAAGTGTCGACTCCGCTGTTATCCTGGGCAGAAAGTCCTCTGCGGTAAATGAAGTGGCCAGGCCGGTGGCTCCCTGCGTCTGGTTGATAAGAATTGTCTCCTCCATGAGCTAAGCTGAGACAAATCAGCATGACAAGACCAGCAGGACAAAAAAGCGATGAGTGCAACCAAACTCAAATTAACTGGCTTTTGATTCAGTCTACAGGGGTGTGTGTGTGTGTGGGGGGGCTCGCAGTAGCTGCACCGTTCCGGCAGAAGCACTTTTTCCAGCATCTCTCTCCATTTAGCAGCTGCTTTTCAACATATCATAACCAAGTTTTGAACTTTCACCACCTTTGCTCGTCCAGCTGGGATTTCAAACTACATATTTTCACATCTGTGCCTTGCAAATATGCAGAGTTGGGTTTGCCTGCAAACAAGAGGTGGGGTTTCGTGTTATGAGCTGTTAGTTTTTTTGCTTACATTTCAGTCAGTGGCGTCTGACTGCATAAAGTAACCAGGCTGAAAAATGCTACAGCGCTGCTTCCTGGGTACGTAGGCCTGAGTAAGAAAGTATTCTTCTTTTCTGCAGCTCTCCTGCACACTGCCAGGTGGAGATGTGATACTCGACAGCAGACAGTTAGCAACAATCCGAGATTCAAACTCAATTGTTTCAATCGTGAGTAAAATGCTAATTTTATTAGCAGACAATGGAAATTGTGCCTGTTGTCCACAGGACTTAAAGGGTCCTTTCCATCCCAGACCAACAGAGTTACTCTCTGCTTTACTCTCATGGTATCTGCTAGGGAATGTAGGCTTTAGCAGCTTATAATGATTTAGTCATTTATCCTACAAAGAACAATTTTAGGGTTTGTCTTGCTCAAGGGTGCTATGCCAAGAGATGGTGTTCAAACTTGGGTCTCCTGGGTCCAAAGGCACGGGTGATAACTACTGTGCAACCTGCTGCCCCAAACAGTGAAGCAATCACAAGGAAGGCTGAAGATGCCAGTGTCCTTGATGGCCCGGTTTGTCAGTGTCTGGTGTATTGCCAGGCATTCTGATGGATCTCCTCCACACTGGTGACAAATACCTGGATCGGGCACCGGTGTGCTTTTCTTAGCCAGGTGTCTGACAGCCCCTGTCACAAATGCAGTTCAGGCTGTGTGGTCTTCGCAGTGACTGAGTGGCTGTCAGTCTGGTAAAGCAATGAAAACCAGCTCAGCCACAGCACCAGCTGAGGCCTCTGCATTTGTGTGGAGCTTTTGTCACCCCCTCGGTCGCATATCACCCGCTCCGGGGTGGAAGGCAAAAGGCGGGCAATGACCATTGCAAGAATGTTCCGTTTCCTTGACGCATCCCCTCTTCATCTAATGGTGGGCTGGTGTCATGGGAAAAAAAAACATTGCTGAAGCTGAGGGCTGAGGTCCAAGCCATGCATCTGGTTTTGGAGCTGGAGGAACACCACAAGCTTTTAGTGAAGCAACTTTCTGAAAAATCCTGCCGAGTTAGCACCTTAATGTGATAAAGTCCAAAAAAACCCACTACTTCTGAAAATCTACACTGATATTTTCCAGATATATGGCGCATACAGAGCTTTCATATACAGTGCATACGGTATGCTATCTCTATAATATGTAATTTTGTCGAAAGAAATCGTGAAAATCTGCAGGTTGTGTAGAAATTTAAGTAATTTATCTTGCAGACGATCAATATATTTCATGTCCAAGGCCTTGGTGTGTGTTTTTAAAGTTCTTCTTTTTTGAGTATCGAAGGACAGACGCACCGTTCTTTTAGCTTAAAGCTTTTAAAAAGGGATTTTTTTCCACTGTGTTTTTTTTAAGGCTAAGTTGCGCAGCTATAAAAAATTGAAGCAAATTGTCTTTGCTGTTCATATTCTCACAGTTTGCTGAAACCTTGGACAATTTGAATTGAACTCATATTCACGTGTGTGCTGGGTGGTTGGATAAAAAGCCGGCATGGACGGGGAAACGGTTCGCCATCCATGCGCCTCCGTATAGACAATCCTGCAGAGCTTCTTCTACGATCAGGGCTATAAGGGGTGGAGATGAGAGGCTTTGTTTGTTTTTTTTTTTTTTTTTTGTGTGCGAGCGTTGCTATTTCTTCTTCGGTCTTGCAGATGAATTCATCCAAAATGTAGCAGTTATACCTTCAGCCTAGCTGAGGCACAGAGTGGCTCTTTAATGTCAAAAACTTTATTATCGCCACACTATTCACCATTACAACCTTTCTCACTTCATTCCTTCTCTCAGTTGTACCCCTTACTATCCTACTGCGCCACCTAATGAACGGAAGGAACGTGAAGCCTGAAGCCTTTTCGTGACTTCGATATTTTTCATAAGTAATCAGCCAATATTATGAGAAACCTGTTGATTTAATATTCAGAAGCTTTTAACTCACTTGGCTTCAGTTGCTTAAAGGCTGGATTTTGAAACTCAGGTAGTGATGGGTTTGGGTACGAAGCTGAGCTAAATCAAAATTTTATTGAATATGTTTTGACATTTAGCATGACGCTCTTGAGGCTTTTTAAATTCCATATAAAATAGGGGAAAAAAAGTTCGAATACAATGATTTCCACTGTATCTTCCCATATTGTCTTAATCAGGCAGTTTTTTGGCTGGTCATGCTTTTGCAAAGAAGCTGGATGTTTACCGCTATTGTTTTTTTGCATTGCGGGGTCCTGGACCCTCGAGCTGAATGAAGCCATTAGCAGAAAAACGACTTCAAAATTCAGCAAACATTGCTTTCGTATGCTGGCATACAAAAAAAAAAAGACATTTAGCTAATTTCGGTAAACAAAAATATCTGTAGCTATTGTGGACATATTATTGTCAGGAAACATTTTATGTGCTTTTTGTGTTGCTATAGTAACCCTTTCATACAGTAACATTACTGCCATGTTCATCTGTCACTGTTATAGAAGTGAATCTGCTTTTTTCAGGTATAAACAAGGTAATCACTGCAGACGCAAATGGGATGAGAGAGCTACAGGCCAGGTTCGGGTTCAGGTTATTTACTGTGTGTTATCTTCCTGTTATGGCTGTACACACACGGAAAGTAGATGCCTGCAAGAGTTTGCAAAACACAGAATTGCACTTTCCACATTTAACCGTGCATAACGTATTTATCTCACATTAAGCTCCATTATCTTACATTTTGCATACTATCACTCCAGCGCTGTTCAGCTGCAAAGCATCTCAGTTAAGCCGCAAGGCTCAAGTAATCGTACAGAAAGGCCCTTGTTAAGATTGAAGGAGCTTCAGAAAGTCCAGGGAGTTCTGCCCTTTTCTTTAGAGACTCAATAATCTCCCGGGTGTTGCTAAACACCATGTCTGTGCCAGTTAACCTTACATACTCGACGCTGCGGCAGAAGGTTGTTTTCCCCCGATGTGCGGCGAATGATGTTGTTGGCTTTCGGGCAAAAAACGATTTACAATAGCAGCATCTAGTGTTTCTCCTCTAACATGGCTCACCTCGGAAATAAATAAATAAATAAATATATATACAGTGCCTGGCCAAAAAAAAAAGTCACCACCTGGATTTAACTTTGTGCTATGATCTGGGGTTGCTTCAGTTGGTCAGGTCTAGGTTCAGCAACATTATGTGCCCAAAAAATGAGGTGAGCTGATTACCTGAATATACTGAATGACCAGGAATCCATTTCCATCAATGGATTTTTTTTCTTTATATTCCAAGATGACAATGCCAGGATTCATAGGGCTCAAATTGTGCAAGTGCTTCAGGGAGCATGAGAGAGACATCATTTTTACACATGGATTGCCCACCACAGAGTCCAGACCTTAACTCCATGGAGAATCTTTGGGATGTGCTGGAGAAGACTTTACGCAGCGGTCTGACTGTCCCATCATCAATACAAGATCTTGGCGAAAAATGAATGCAACTCTGGATGGAAATAAATGTTGTGACATTGCATGGACTTATCAAAACAATGCCATGGCGAATGCATGCCGTATTCAAAGCTAAAGGCAGTCCAACGAAATATTAAAGTGTGTGACTTTTTTTTTGGCTGGACAGTGTGTGTGTGTGTGTGTGTGTGTGTGTGTGTGTGTGTGTGTGTGTATTTTACTGGAGGGATATCAGTGGAGGTAAAAGAAATACTGCAGTATAATGGATCACTCGCAGAACAACACACGGCTATTTTTCTCTCCCCCAACCCCAGCCCTGGCAATGTTATTTCACAGACAGGGCTGCACCAATTATTATTATAGCCATCCAGTCTGGCTATTATAATTAAAATAAATGCTAAAACTTTATTTGTTGAAATTGCGTGCACACATATTTTCCCTGGGGTCAGTCTCATGTTGTTGCTAGTTGATTGTTTCTTTGAAGCTTTGTGCTACATATAATTTATACAGCCGGGCAATTTACTGCATCAGAAAAAGTACTGGGTTCCCAGGAACCCTCCTGGCCTCTGATCCAGCAACCTTCTGGTGTTTTGTCTTTAAATGGCTGTAATAATTCTTTTCAATGTCTTTTGTGCACCACATTTTTTTCCGTCATCCAGATCTTTTTCAATTCCGATCATTATTGCAATCAACGCTTTCCCTTTCGGATTTAATCTGTGATATTATTCATGTATTGTATTAGTTATAATAGAGCATCATTGATGCAGTCATTTTTATCTGTTTGTTATGCAGACACTGCCTTGTTCATTATCCCTGAGAGCATTTTAAATATAATACTTTCATATAAACAACTTGTCATATAAACAACTTTCATATAAACAACTTTTTCTCGCTGTTCTGAAGGTGAATGTACAAATAAGTGGGGCAAACGTAAAAAAATGCCAGGTGCAGTACAAATCTTCTGCTAAAAAAAAGACTTAATACATTTGCACAAGTACAATACCTTAGCTAGGTAACATGTACAGTGCTTAGTGTAATGATGAAAATGCCAAGTACAGTACAAACCTCCTGGTCAAAAAGGACTTCAGTGGCCAGAGGAGGGCGGTATTAAGTCATAATTCATGTGTTTGCTGCACCTCAGTCTAAAAAAGGAAAGTTACACTGCCTTCTTCTGTGCAAATAACACAACACACGTGTTGTTTTTTTTCAAGCAGCTGAATTTAACACCTTATTTTGTGTCTGAGTGCAGATTTCCTTATTTCAGTGGCTTATGAATCCAGATAAATAAAAGACTGATATTCCAATGGCTCAAATGGACAAGGAGTTGGACTCAGTCTGAACGCATCACCTGCACTGAACTCACACTGAGGATTTATAAGCAGAATTCCATCCGCAGGTGTTGTTGTTTATGACACCGCAGCCTCGTGCGGCACATTCATCGCTGTGTTTAATTTATGAAGGCAATAACCGTAGGCTACACCGGATCCCTTATGCAACCTAAAACCTGGAAGGTATCCTGAAATCCTTCCAGTTTCATTAAGACATATCTTTCCATCACTAAGACAAAATATTACGTCTCCACGGATGAGTGCGGCTACACAGTATCGCACCAGGACATCATTACTTCATTACATTTTTGTTCTGAATTAGCTGAGCCCAAACATGCACCAGAATCCCTCAAATCAGAAACAGGTGAACAAAGAGAAAGTATTAGTTGGTAGTGGAATAAATCATGCGTAATGGATCAGTCTTGGGCCTGTTCTGTGGTACCTGCTCACGAGCCTGAAGTATTAAATGTTTTTTTTTTAAGCACGCAATTGGCTGTGAGAGCAATGAGCTCCATCCCTCGGTTGCCAGGTATGCCTTACTTATCCCACAGCTGCCAGATCTTGCTCAGCCCAGAGGTATGTGGGCTTGCGAGGGGGAACTTATCAGCTGGCGCAGCTATCGGCTGAACCCATTCAGCACACCTGCTCTCCAAGGAGAAATCAATCCCGCTTTAAATGTTTGGGAGGAAAAGAGGAAAAACACAATTAAGCGACAACGATTTTCTGCGTAACTCCTAGCAGCCCGGGTTCTATTCTCCTAAATGATTTGTACGCAGATGCGCGCCGCACCCTGCGCCGTAGCGTGTGCAGAATATTTGTTTAAAAGCTCCGGCGCAACAGCAAGACACGCTCCAGTTAAAGTGCCTGCTATTTATTTGTCTAAATCATGCTAGTTTCCAACTGCGGCTGGCTTCCAGGCAAAATTACAGCTTTGGATTTGGTCCCCTGAGCTTCTACTGACACATTCGGCGCTCGAATGTGATATTGCAGATGGCCCACAAACACACTGTTATCATTCTCAGTTGCTCCAGCTTGCAGTTAGCGCTGGGCGGCCGAACGTGGCCAACAGTAGCTTTATGTCACACATGTATCACACAGAATGGATTACCCAGAAATTTGTGCATAGCTTCAGTGTGTGTATTTTTGCTTCCAGATCAATATCTGACAAATCATTACATGGCTCACTTATAGAAATTATGGAGTGGTATGAAAAATATGAAAAATAAGTATAGCTATCATTTACTTTATTCTCTGACCTTCTAGCACCCTAATGCCTCTTTTGTCAGATGTCACCCTACCCACATGTCTGTCTTTTACAACCCTAAAGTGTAAAAACAGCATGTGGTGTGCCTGTGCCTCTGGTTTCCTCCCACAGTCCAAAGACACATGCTTCAGTTTACCCTCCCTTTTCTCCTTTACTACGACAGTACTCGCTGTTAAAATGGGTCACCTTGGGCGCTTCCGTGTGTCTAACATTATAAGGAAAAAGTGTCTAACTGGAAATGCTAGCTAATAAAATTGCACGTTGTTTGAGAAGAGTATCTGGGAATAAATATAATATAAACATGAATTTTCTGCTTATACAGAGAGGTGATGGTACAGCCATCCGGTCACTGTGAGTGGTTGCACCTGTGTGACATCACGCAGAAATTCTTCAGGTTGGTTCGAATAACCCCGGCGAAATGTTTTCCCACACTTAGGCACGTGCTGGACTGAGTGTTGGAGCTCCTGTGTGTGTGTGTTTGGCTAGTAGCACAGTGGCAGCAGAACCGTCTTTGCCCTGGGGATTGTAAGCGCTCATCAAAGACCCCCGAGGGGCAGTGCAGCTTCACAGCAGCCTCTCTGACCCACAGCTCATGCAAGCAGGGGGATGCTGCCTGCTAGCTGTGCTCCGTGTAGCAATCTCCTCGCCACTAGGTTTGCTGACAACCAGCCAAGAGGCTAAGCTTTCCAGGCGCTATGGATGCGGAACGCAGGCTGCTGGATGGATTTGAAGTGATGGCAGCTACTTAATCAAAATTTCTCTTCCACGAGGTGAATAAACTCGGCAGCCCTCCGAAGTTCTAATGCGGCCGCGGCAGCCGACACCCTCTGTTTCGGCGGCCAGCACGCAGTCGACTCTTGGCCTCCTTCGCTCTTGCTCAGACCTCAGAGTGAACCCCCTCCTGGGTTTCCCTCACTATTGTGATTATTTTCCACATTAATCCTGGGTTTCCTTGTCCAAAACCGTACTTTTTATACGGTACGCACGTCTATTTGCACACCCAATTCAGCTAATCGAATCGCAAACACGGCACTTGTTTATCGCAAGCCTACAGAGATATTCCCTGCTGCCGAGAATGTTTTCGCATGGCTCGGTCTGACATAATTGTTTTCTTTTGGGTCAGGATTGGAGTAAAATAATATTTAAGGAATAAGTGTCCTGGATTACTGGCGACGATTTGACATTGTTGAAATACGCTCAACTGGAGGAAAAAAAAGGCCTGCAATAATGGAAAAACAATAATTCCCAATTTCAAAGTAATTCGATGGTTCCAGCAGGGAAAACCGAAGCGATGACCCGTGTCATTGGCCTGCAAGGCAGCAGAGGTGGATTTGATGTACAAATTTATTTATAAGCTTTTAAATATTGGTTGCCAGGCTTAATACATTACCCCAGTTTTTTGTCATTGCTTGTGAACGCAAGCGGCACTGAAATGACTATTTCAGCTGCGATTGAACTCTAGCATCAGTCCTACAGGAGTGTGTGTGACCACCATGGAGGGCGATAGAATGGACTGGAAACAGCTGGCATCAGCGGCCCCTTGGGTGGAGAATGGGAAAGACGACTCAAGGTCTGTTTACGCGTTGGCGAGCTGAGCCTCGACATGGCTGTTTGTGCCACCGCTAACTCGTAAGATCCGGATTTCAGTTTTAGGGCCACTTTGTGTACATTTATAACTCTGGATTTATTTCCGGTTTGGATGTTTAGAGTTCTCATTGAGTTGTCACAGTATGAAGCCCTGCTGAAGTCGCACTATAGGTGAGTCACACTTTAAATGAGAAAACTCTTTTTGGATGTAATAAATGAAAGAACTCACCAAGCGCAAATCGAGCAGACAGGCTTTGGAAATAAAATACCCCCAAAGTATGCTGAACTTTCCATTTGTGTGTTAGCGGAGGGTCTGAGTCAGAGTTTAAAACGTGAGCCGTGGAGAACTGTTCAGATGTTTTCATCAGAGTCAGGTTTCATGTTTGCCTGATGGTGCAGTCAGATAAAGTGTTGCTTGTTTTAAAAGCCCGAACACTCTGGGAAAAGCTATCAGCTTTTATTTTGACATCCTGGATAAAAGGAACAAGTTTGCCCCCTATGATGCTGAACCCGTCACACCTGGTCACCTGAGGTCGGGGGGGTCAAGCATATACTCTTTCGATCGTCGCTTCTTATGGCGTGATCTTTCTGCACCTCCAGTCTAGCTACGTAGACCAATCCTGCAATATGCTACTACATTTGTACCATAAATAGCAAAAATACAGCATGAAAAATAATTTGAAGTCTTTAAGATTTATTACACAGGGACAAGTTTCGACTGGGTGGATGGGAATCGATGGAACGTGCCTGTTACACGCTGCGTCTGGCGATGAATAAACCTATTTCCTCCAGGGTTTGTCTTGAACCATCGGTAAGTGGGAACAGCTCCTGGCCAACAAGTTGTGAGAAAGGTGATTATTAAAGTGCTGGCAAAGGAACAGCTACCACATACAATATTTTAAAATGGAGCCACTACTTCACATGTGCAGTCTGCAAACAGGACCTGTAGGCCTCAAAAGAGTTAACAAGCTATTTAAATAGAAAGAGCCACTTTACACAAAAGAGGTGTCAAAATAATACAGATTTGCACCAAGCATGGGCCGCATTATGACATATTAGTAAAATATACAAGTTTTGTGTAGGATGTGTATGTTTAACACTTTTAAAGTGAAGGGTATGCAAAAACATCAGATTTGTTTTTCTTCTTCACTTCCTGTCGCTTGTCCAAGTCAAGGTGACTCAAGGTGAGTTTGTTCTGGAAACCCTAGAACCCAGGATACACCTTTGTCAGGAGGCCAGCCCATTGCAGGGGACTTGGCTTTCTTAAATACAGAAAGCCAAATATAAACAAAATTGTATGACAATTGATTGTCTTTTGGCTTTTATTGGTTTCACACCAGGGTTTACAAGGCAGTTGCTCAAAACCATATTTTAATTTTGGCTTTACAAACTTGCAGAAGGTTGGCAGAGATATTTGCTTGACCTTTCACAAATTATTCTTAGATTTTACTTTGCTCTCTTCTCACCGTTGCCACAATATAGAGACACATAATGGCAACACAGAACTGCTGGGCCCATTTTCACTGCAAGGTGATGAGGAACCCTATAAAATTCCAAGAGACAGTGTCAGCAGCAGGTCCTGTGCCTGAATGGGAATGAAAATGGGTTCTGAAAAGCAACACGATGGGAAATACAAGTAAAGTGAAGACTGCAACGTCCCTAGAAATTCATGGGTCCATTGAGAAAGAAGGGATGTGGGACTCCATCAGCACTGGTTCCACTCCAAGTGCAGCCTTATGGCCTTCATTTCCTCCCCCTGTGTAACGTACACCGCCAGGAAATGCACCGTGGTCTCGCCCCTTTGCTAGTCTCCTGCAATCTCAGCCGGTCACTTGCATTCCACAGGTTTACTATTGCTTACTCGTGTGGTCAAAATTCCGGAGCTCAAGGTGAAGTCCCCATCATCAATAAGACAAAAGACAAACAAACGCCGTCTCACAGTTTTGGTGGCTTTTCTGTTTATCCTCTTTATCGCCACAGTTTAGGGCAGGAGTGAAACCTCCACAGTGTCCTGATTCTCCGAGGCACTTCTATTTCTTTTTCTTATCACTTCTTTTTATATCTTTCTTCTTTTCGTTTCTATCTATCTATCTATCTATCTATCTATCTATCTATCTATCTATTCAAATATTCTATATAATTTATAGTAGCTTTATTACACCTTTGCTGTCATGATACTAATATTTATACCTTTTCTTCTTGAAACAATGACATTTCTAAAAAGAAAAATTACAAAGTTACATTTGTGGAAGAAACACTGAAAAAGAACAATAAAGATGTCTCCTTACGGTATAGAGTAAATATATCATTAAAAAACCATGCTGTATGTAAAATCTGATATCAGATTATGTGCAATTGAAACACTTTATGTTCAAATTAAAACCAAGTGGTCTGTGAGTTAGCAAATTGATCAGTATTTTAATGAATAACTTACATTTGTATTATTACTATATTATATAAATTTGTATGTATGAATGATATGCAAAGAAAATCCATCTGTAAAACTGTGGGAATGAAAGCGTTGTTGAATTTCAAGTCACTTTTCCATGCCTTTGCACAGCTTAATCTCTAGATAGTTCCATAAACTTCATTTTTTGCAGTGCTAAACATGCATTATTTATTTTTACATTTTTTTAGCAGCCACAGGTGCTCAAAGTGTTTAACCTTTTTTTGAAGTTCTGGCTGATATTATGTTTTTACAACCTGGTTGGTTTTGATCCATCACCACAAAGAATAAAAGGAAACTTTATTTTGTCCATACACATACAGCCAGAAGCTTTGTAAATTACATGGTTAATGTTTCAAAGCTCTGAAAAACCACCAGTGCTTCCCTCTCTAGGCCTCACCTGTGAGTTCACCTTCTGCCACAGCTTTTACAAGCAGTTTCTCAGTTTCGACAGATCAAACGTTGAAGGACTCCCTCCTGTCCTCCCTCCTGTCCACCCTCCCTCCCTTCCTTCCTTCCTCCTCCACCTCCCTGGCCTTTTTCATTACTGGATACCATCAGGTCTGTATCAGCTCTCTGGACTGGGCTTCACACACACACACACACACACACACACACACACACACACACACACACACACACACCTCTCTCACTTTTGGGCATCTGTACAGCTGCTGGTGAATAAAGTTACAGGACATCTTGCTGCTCCTCAAAGGGGAAGAACTACCATAAATTCCTTTCACTAGGAAAAGGCCTTTTCTTTTCTTTCTATTACAGCTCTGGGTGCATCAGGTGAAATGATTACTGAATTAATCTGTACTCGCAAATAAAATCACAGCAAGGCCTGTTTATTCTTCAGGTTTCTCCCACAGGATCCACGCTGGCCCTCCTAAATTAAACAGGCAGTAATATAATTAGCTGTATTGTTACCTGCCAGGTAACGTTCAGTATGGCTGGTTGGACACATTTATTAATATATATTTGTACCCGTGTTCCCGAAACAGGGCAGAAAGGGAACAGTCCTATATCGCTAGGTACCACAGATGTTAGTACTACTGTCTTTAGACTTGGAAGAGGGCCTGTGCTGACTGAAAAGATTAAACATCTGAAAATATAGGCAGCAGTGCTAGAACGTTTGTGAACCCTTTAGGAATTTCTAGGACCCAGTAAGATTGAATCTTCACTAAAGTTACAGCAGTCCCTCGGTATCCAAACTCTATATCCAAATTTTTATTATAACGGCTCCTGAAAATGAATACCTGTTATGAATTTATCCCATTCAAACTGCACGGTCCTGCGCTGGTGTCTTATCGGCTGTTACCATGCTTCCTTGGGAATATCACGGATGCTTTGTTAGACCGTGTTTCCACTCCCCTGCATTTACTGTTATTTAAACTGGATAATTCAGCTGGATGCCCACTGGCCTTCAGAGGAAGAGGAAGGATTTTCGCTGAACGTGCTGGGCAAGAAAACTTTAAAATACGTTTTAGATTTTCAGGCACAATGATCTCACCAGTTATGGAACATGGTGGTGACACGACCAGGAGCCTTTCAAGAACACAACTGCAGATGTTGTCGCAGGTAATAAGATTTATGCAAGAAAACTGTGTGAAGGTAAAGCTCCATACCAGGTTTTTTTCACCCCTCATCCACACTCTCAATGAACAAACTTGATGTAGCCGCCTTCCTGTACACAGCAAACCTCACGAACCTCTTCTTCACTTTATTACCCAGCAAAACCTTTTAGCTTTGTTTAAATTTTTATCTGTAGTGTTTTTAACTAAATTTCATTTTTTAATAAACTAGTAAATACCGGTGGTGGGACTAACACGCAAACTGTCCTGTACTGGAAATATGGCAGCATGTGTTATAAAAATGCAAATTAATGACAACATTAAGTGTTTTATTATTTGTTAACTGGTGTTTATCAGGCTGAATTCATGGGCTGATAGCTGTACAGGTGTTTTCGGAAGGGCAGAGAGCTCATTATTTTTATTTTCCCTATTAAAGTAAAGGAACACAGGCATTCAGTATTGGAAAAATGTGATATCCAACACTTTTTCAGGAATTAATTACATTTGGATACTGAAGGATTACTGCATTAAAATGGTTAAAAATAAACATTCAGAATTTTACAACTTTTCATTCATTTATAAATCAGAATGATCCCACATTAAATATCTTTGTCAGATTTCTATGAACCTATAGGATTATCATTTCAGTTAAAGGGAAAATTCACAAGTGTCATTGGGACAACTGTGCACTGTTTAAAAGCGTAAACCTGAGTCTGGCCTTCACCACAAAAGCCATGCCTTGGTCAAATGAGGTTTCTGTTCATCAGGCTGGAAAACATTACTGGACAATTTCTAAAGATTTTGGAGTTCACCAGTTGGCTGACGGATATATAGAATACAAATGGAGAAAATTTATTACCACTGTTGCTCTCTATAACAAAAATCACGCCAAGAGTAAAGTGTGTAATATTGTAGGAGATCACAAAGCCTCCCAGGGAAACATCTAAGGATATGCAGGCCTTTTCTGCACTGGCTA